>CM077094.1:10453039-11053039 GCA_039513925.1 Platanthera zijinensis
GCTTCCACCTCCCTCGTCGTTGATGCCATTACAGTGATTTTCACTTCCGCCATCAGTCGTTGATGAGCAACCAGTCTCCGCTGTGGTTGACATGTCGGCATCACATCCTATAGACATGTCGGCCTCCTCATCGCCTCTTCTCCGGCCACGCGTTTTAGTGACCGTCGTAGTCAGTTCCCACAGCCTCCATCCCGGCGCCTCTGCCTCTGACCACCTCACTACATCTTCTCTAGCCTCCTGTCATGCCAGCCCTTGCTCTGCCATCCCCATCAACCACCTCGTCACTACTCCGACCACGCGTTTTTGTGCAACTGCTTCTCGTTGCCGCCCCTGCTTCAGCAATGCACTATCGAGCGTTGTTCTGGAGGAAAATCATGGAACCAAATGATCAAGTCATCCCAGTGGAGTTCAAGCTTTGGTACAAGCTCGATTTCAAGATAGGTGGAGATGATAGGAGTCCTGCGCCATCAGTTATCCTGTAGTTATATTATTATGTTTGTTTATGTTACCGAGTCGAGTACTTATTTATTGAATCAAGTCGAGTTGTATCGAGCCTTTTATTGTAGGAGTCGAGTCGTAATCATCGTTATTAGAATCATGGCATTTTAATACTTTTGCGTTTATTGTTGTATTTCCAATTATGTCATTCAGAGTCCGATATATATGAACCCTTGTCATGTATGAAAATGGTATGGGTCTACTCGGATGTTGTCGGAAGAGTGGCCGGAGGTGGAGATGACGGTGGCGCAGATACTACGGAGCCTTGATCGCGGCTGTCTAAGCGGGGGGTGTTCGAGAGAGAGAGAGAGCTTCCAAAATCTCTTTTGGAGTTTGGAAAATAGACTTTCTTCATTCATGCCAATACAAGACCCAATGGGGCCCTTAAATAAGACTTGCAACAAACATTTAATGGAAATACGAGACAGACTTGGACATGCGACTAAAAAGGTCACCTCATAAAGACACGACATAAATAACCACGTCATATAAGAACACAACTCTAATATAGAATAAATGTATATTAAGAAATAAATAATGTCATAATAAGACATAACATCTCTTCCTGTCTTCAAATCGAGCTTGTCCTCAAGCTCGAATTTTGCGTAGATGGTCGAGTTTTCTGGCATCTTGATCTCCTACCAAAACAATGTCCGATAGCGCATAGTGGTGGCGGGAATGTCAGCGAGTTACAGCAGCACCGTCTAAAAAATGGGTGTCAAAAGGAATGTCTTCGGCGGGGCTGGTGGAACGGTGTTCAGCAGCAACGGCAAGCCAAAAAATGGAGAAATGATTGGCAGAAGGAACGGATTTTGCGGCGAGGTGGCCAGAGACATCAGCGGCGCAGGGGTGGGAAAAGGAAGTTATGGGACGGCGGGCACAGTGACTGGCGAAGGTGGCCCAAGGTGGGGCAGCACCACCACATGAAGTGACGGCGGAGGGGCCATCATCGTTGAGAGTGGTGGTATGTCGTCGGCTGGCGAAGAAGGCGGCAGCACGAGGAGAGGCAGCGGTGGAGACGAAGGAGGAAACTTTGGCGGGAAGGCGGCTACGGGCTATCAAATCATCAAGCTTGTGGAGGAGTGTAGACATATCGTCCCGACAACGAGCGTAAGCACCCTGACGACGTGCATCGAAGTCCTGAAGGAAGGCGTCCCAAGAGACCATCATTTTCTCTATCGAACGAAGGGCAGCTATCTCTGTGACACTAAGCTTGATGTACTCAATAATTAATTGATTTCATAATTAATTTAATGAAGAATTAATTAAAATGAATGCAAAATAAATTCAAGAATAAATTAATTCCAATATATCCCCACACTCGCGAGTACCGGCCAAAACAGGAAGGAGCTTACGTGTATAAATTTGTTAGGCGTGTGTTTCTCGTCGGTAGAGGGCTAGATGCCCGTTGGGGGTGTTTTGTAGAGGGTGCGTTGATGAAGCAGCGAGAAGATGCATCGGAAGGGAAGAACCTGCAGGCAGGGTAGCAGCGTCGGCAGGAGGCATGCGTTGACAGGGTTGGACGCTGGAGCTGGAAGGAGAGCAATCAGCAGGTTCGACGGGAGATGTACGTCGATGGAGGTGTTGTTGGAAGGAGATCTCGGCGTGTAGAAGCAGCATCGTCTGGGCGAAAGACGGTGATGCTATGCGGATCGAGCAATTGCGTCTTCATCGTCGATGATGCAGATAGATGGCGACAGGAAACGTGTGTGTGGCTGTTTCCGTCGGCTGTAGAGTATAAACGATGTGGTCGAGGTAGGAAGTTGGTAAAAAGAGGACGCTGGGATAAAGTGACGTCGTTGCCGACCGAGGATGACGAGGAATAGTCACAGGATGGCAGCTCTATGTCGACACAGAGATGAGGGCTTGAAGCTGGTGAATGATCGACAAGGGCTCGTCAGTTGCTTTGGACGATGCGGAAGACGGTCGTGAGGAATAAACGAGGAGTAACAATTGAGCGATTTTCGGATGTTGGAGTGTCGGGTTGTTGGGAAAGTAAGCAGAAGGTGAACACATGAATGAAAGGACTGGTGGCTCTGATACCAAGTTGTTATGGGTCTACTCAGATGTTACCGGAGGAGTGGCCAGAGGTGGAGATGACGGAAGCGAAGATACTACGGAGACTTGACCGTGGATGCCTAAGCGGGGGTGCTCGAGAGAGAGGGAGAGCTTCCAAGATCTCTTTTAGGGTTTGGGAAAATAGACTTTCATCATTCATGCCAATACAAGACCCAATGGGTCCTTCAAATAAGACTTACAACGGATCTTTAATGAAAATATGAGACAGACTTAGACATGCGACTAAAAAAGACACCTCATAAACATACGACATAAAAAGACGACGTCATTTAAGGGCGCGACTCTAAGACAGAATACATGCATATTAAGAAATAAATAATGTCATAATAAGACCCATAATAAAAAACGATAAAAGAAGTAAATTAATTTCTCGTCTCTCACCCTAAAGTTCTCTCTCTCTCTCTAAGCTTCTCACTTCTCAACTCCTTCCACATTGTAAGGTTTTCCCCTTGTATCCCCTCTCCCTCTCCGCTGCCAACACCTCAAGCAAGGCACCCCCAAAATAGGCCTGTAACACACTGCCCTGCTCAGCACCTGTGAGATTTTTTTTTCTCTACTGATGGCTTCAACTTTCAAAAATGCATAAGAATTTTGGCCCATACTGAGTATCCTTGGACATTATTTTTTATATTAATATTTTTGAATTATGTTTATTTTTAAATTGCTAAGAGTGGTTTTTAGAAAGCCACATTTTTTCTTAGACTAGAATTAGCAAAGGCTTGGGAAGGCCTAGAGTACTAAACAAGGACTTACCAGTATGTATGTCCTAGCCCATAAAAGTGCTTGAAATAGAGACTTCAATATAATAGGCATGATACAGTAACTTCAATGCTAGTGTTTTAGTTCAGCAATTGTCGCATTTTTTCGATATATGACCAGCCTCTGCTCATTAAAAATGGAACAGCTTAATCAGACTTTTTGGAGAAGATATTATAATGCATGGGAGAAAACATTTGCAACACTACTAGAAAAAGTAGCCAAGTATAATGAATATGAAGCTTCTAATTATTTTAGCTTGTCAGTATAAGGACAAACCTTCATTTTCCTCAGCCAGGGCAGCATATTGAGTCTGCTGAAGTTTAAACAAAGTGCTTCTTGCAGTAGTATGTGTTGATATCTGATCCTGAAGTTTGCGCAGCTCCTTCAAGTTAGTTTCTTCATGCAAGATTTTAGTCTCAACACCATGAATACTACTCTCCAATTCCTTAATTTGATTTTTTAGAGATTCGGTTTTTCCTTGATCTTGAGAGATGCTGTCACGGAGCTGTAAAATAGTAATTGTCGAGTAAATGAAATAGTTTAATCATGATGAAACATGTCATTAGACAACAACAGTAGGAAAAGTAGTAAAACTTCCAACAAAAACTATCCCAAGAACAGCACTCAAGCCTTTATCCCACCATAGTGAGGTCGACTATATGGATCATTTGTCGCCATTGCTCCCTATCTTTAGTCATAGTCCCATTAATGCCTAAATACATCATGTCTTTTCTTATAGTTTCATTCAAAGTCTTTTTTAGTCTACCCCTCCCCATTTAACATGCCTAGTAGTTAAACTCTCACGAACCCTAACAGGTGTCTCTAATGGTCTCCTTTGTACATTTTTGAACCATCTTAACCGAGCTTCTACCATTTTCTCCACAATGGTGTCACTCTTGTCGTATCTCTGATACATTCATTCCTAATTTTATTCAGTCTAGTGCGTCCACACATCCACCTAAGCATTCTCATCTCCGCAACATAAACTATCCCAATTAAACAAAATTCATCGGATGTGAGGAGTGACACTAATCATATAAAACATGAATCCATAAGTGATCTTGTATTCACTCTTGTAAATAAATAATGCTCTCAACAAAATGAAATGACTAAAAGGAAAAAAACTGTCAGAAAACAAACAAATTCTTCTGTTTCAAAACAATGTAGCTAAATCTTATTGATCGAAAATAATCTCATAACTACACATCTCCTAAACCAACTATCATTCAGGGCCTTAAATTTCAAAAGTCTTATGGTCATTCTGTCTCTGTCAAAATTGTCTTGCCTAAGTTTCAGAAATCATCTCTCGCAAACTAGTTTGTTGTCATCCATGTTGTAGTCAAAACAGAAGAAAATTAAATTAAAGATCAGTCAAGTATGTTTTTTGGAATATTATAGAACCCAAAACGGATATGAATGCCATTATCCACCATCAAGCAGGTGATGCATTTCCATTGATTTGATTTTTAATGAGAATGAATTGTGCTGCACTGCTCCTTATGTTAAGAAGGAAAAATCAATTATGAAAGATAAGAATTTATTTCCCATAGGCATTTTCTTTGACACCCAAACAATCTGGATCAGGATTTGTACCCTTCGTGCAAGTGTCGCCCAAGTCATCTAAAGCCCATGTCAGGTCAAAATTCATGTGTAGAAAGCAGTGAATCTGCGGTTGCTCCTGGTGATAGGATGTTCAGTCAAATGTACTTCAGAAGAAATAATTCCATTCCTGAAGTCATGCGGGTCCAAGAATTTGACTCTAAATACTAAAAATATAGTAATAATTTATAATTTTCATTCACAAATTGTCAGAATGTCACTTACCTATATAGCCATTTTGTAAGTGTTGAAGCCTATTTGTAAAAATCCCAAAAGGGAGCCTATTGCACATTTTCATCATTGTTGTATTTAGTCTCACACCTCCAAATGAATATTTTTCTCCTCTATACCATGTAAAGAGGGGAGTTCCTATGAAATAAGTTGGCAATTTTGAAATAGTAATTATTCATATTTCATATTTTCGCATGGTATCAGAGTAGGACAAATTTTTTTGTTGCTAGCTCTTGATTACACCTCTCACATATTTCTCCCGGTCACATTCAAACCTATCCATTTTTTGTGTATCCCCCGGCTTTACACAAGAGGTTGCAAACTCGCAAGATTCTTATCACCCAGACTCGTGAAGCGGGGACGGATTCGTGGTCTCCTTGCTCTCCCTTCCAAGCAGGTGTTCGCGATCTCTCCCGACGAGCTCGCCGACATGTGCACCCGCAATAGCTTTGGTAAAAGTCCTTCTCAAGGTCCGTTGCTCCCTCCTTTTATAGCATATCGACTGGTTGTCCAGAGCTTCAGGTCGCAGCTCCTACGAGCTCTCCGGCCGAAGCTCCTACGAGCTCTCCGGTCGCAACTCATGCGAGCTCTCCGGTCGTAGCTCCCGCGAGCTCTCCGGTCGTAGCTCCCGCAAGCTCTCCCAGTCGAACTGCATGCTAGCTCTTCCAGAGCCCCTCCCAGACTTCCCGTCGAACTCATGTTTCTCCTTGTACCTGCTCGCATTGAGCCCAGTTTGAGCGAGTTCTCACCCAAGCTTCCTTTTACGTCAAGATCTATTTGCTCACGCTCTTAGTCAAGCTTCTCCCGCCGAGACTTACTTGAGTGTGCTCTCGGCCGACATTCTCCCTTCGAGCCTTCATCCAGCAAGCTCTCGTCCAGCGAATTACGTCAAACTTCTGCGAGTTCTCCTATCAAGATCATGACCAGTGAGTTTCACTCTCACTAAGCTTCTTCTTTCGTTGAGCTCTCGTTGAACTATGGTGACCCCCCCCCTCCCCCCGCACACATCTGCTCCCCTCCCCACACTCATTTTCAGTGTCTCTGAAAATCTAGGGATGGCATCCAAGTTAACTGTACTCAATAAACCTTATTGGAGTGTATCTTTCACCCCTCTTTGCACTCACAATACAAAAGACACCGTCGCACTGACGTTTCTCCTGACCCCGTGTCTTCGACCTATGTTGATTGGGATGCACTCTCGGCCTGATAATTTTGCTCTCGCAGTGCTCCTTCTCTCCCTGAGCTCTCGTTAAACTACGGTGACACCCCCGCTCACTTCTGCTCCTACCCCCACACCCATTTCCAATGTCTCTGGAAATCTAGGGACAACTTTCAAGTTGACTAGACCTAATTATCCCGATTGGAGTGTCTCTTTCACATTCTGCACTCTCAACGCAAAATACATCATCTCATTGACGTTTTTCCTGACCCTAAGTCTCCCACTTATGCTGATTGGGATGTCAGTGATGTTATTGTCTGAGCATGGCTCGCATTTATACGATGTTATTGTCTGAGCATGGCTTGTAAATAATCATTTTGATGATTGTTTGCATATAATCCATCATAAAGACATTGTGAAAATTATGTTGGATCATCTTGGTGCCTTTTCTTCTAAGGATGCCAAAATCCCTCGCATTTATACGATATATTTGGATCTCTTCGCTCGGCCAACACTTTCTCTCAGTGTTGCGCATTAGAATTTCTCCAACATTGGTTTTTCTCAGCTGACATAGTAACTCAATAAACACATTTTCAGAATCTCCTTGTGGTTTGTTATTTTCTACGTCTTCCAGATTCCTACAAGATGATACATCAATAGATCTTGACAGAACCTAACAATCTCATCTTGAATGCAACTTTCATTCGCATCTCTGTGGTGGTCGTACTAGGGGGAATTGCCCCCAATTTACTCGCATTGTGGGAGACTTGGTAATCTGGTCGAGCGGTACTTACGAAGCATCCTCACCTCCATCCTCAGTTCATGTCAACACTATAATTTTGTGCCTATTAAGTCCACCACTACTCAGCCACCTAAGTTCAGCCAATGGTTTTCTTCATTAGATGTTGAGGCTTTGATTAGTGTTTCCAAATAATTTATGTCCATTATCACTTCTTCAAGTAGCACACATATTGTTATGCTAGGTAAGTGGCTCATTGACTTTGGTGCCACCAATAATATAATTGGGAACTCTCTTTTTTTCTTTTATCACCTAAAGAAGCAAAACCGGTTACCACCAGTATTTGTGGATGATGGCTCTCCTGATCCAATTTGTAGACCTGAAGTTGTAACTATCACCTCCCTTCTCCAATTGGGCAACACTCTATATTTTCCATTTTTTCTTGCAATCTGTTATCTATCAGTGCACTCTCCAAACAATTACATTGTAATATCTTATTTTCTCACACTACTATTTATTTTCAAGAACTTCAATAGAAGAGGGTGATTGTTATTGGGACTGAACGGGGAGAAATCTACTACCTGGACGATCATACCACTTTTTATGCATCTGTCGCCTCAACTTGTCTGCTTTAATGGCATCATTTGTTGTTCATCCTCTGTTTAGTCTCCTCCACCAACTCATGCGTGTTCTCAGTTCGCATTTATTTTAGAATGTAAAGTTTGTCAATATGACAAACATCATCATGCTAGTTTTCCGGCCAAACTTTATAAGAGCTCTGTTTATCATTTTTACCTTGTTTATTCGGACATCTGGGGTTCTAATCCCACCAAATTTGTTGGTAGAGGGAGTTTGTATTTTGTTAATTTATTGATAGTTACTCTCAGCATACATTGGTATATCTTTTAAAAGAACAATCCAAACTCTTCTCTGTTTTCTATAAATTTCATAATAAAATTTACACCCAGTTTGGCTTCCCCTAAAAAATATACAAATAGATAATGTGAAGGAATATGAGCTAGCAGTTCTCCTTTTTGTAACTACAATAGCATCATTCATCATACCAGTTGTGTGCATACATCTCAACAAAATGGAGTGACAGAAAGAAAAATCATTATCTCCTTGCTGTTTCCTAAACAATCATGTGTCAAATGAATTTTCAATGCTCATATTGGGGCCATGCGATTCTATTTACTTGTTTTCTCAGTACTTGCCTATCTTCTTCTACTCTTCAAGGTAAGATAAATTTTTTCTTCTTCATCCAGATGGTACTGTTTTTCTCCACTCCTCGTGTGTTGGACTGTACTGTCTTCATCCACACTCATGTGTCTAATCAGGGCAAACTCTCTGCTCACACTACCAAGAGTATCTTCGTGGGGTTCTCTCCTACTCAGAAGGGATATCGTTGTTTTGACTCTATCTCCAAATGTCAAAATGTCTTTGTTGATGTTATCTTTATTTTAATTTACCATGTATTTCTCCAAGAACAACGGATATCTTACTCTCAAGACCCATCATGTCTCTACCTCCACTCCTCCCCTACTTCTATATCCTCATTTCCTTTCATTCATACTCCTCAACTGGATATCACACCA
The DNA here is from genome assembly GCA_039513925.1 of Platanthera zijinensis. NCBI lineage: Eukaryota > Viridiplantae > Streptophyta > Magnoliopsida > Asparagales > Orchidaceae > Platanthera > Platanthera zijinensis. Next base: position 10,461,699 of record CM077094.1, read on the forward strand.
CTCGCACCACCTCGTAGACAAATATCTCCTCTTTTACCTTTTTGATGCAGGATAGGAGTCCACCTGCCCGCCACCCTGGAGTCCCACCAGGGGGCCCACATGGAGTAAGCACCAGGCGGCTTTATCAGGCCCGCGGGCCGTACACCCCAACCCATCCCCGGCTCCACCACAGGGCCGATAGGTTTTTTAGTACGGGGCTCGATCCCCCGACCTCCTTGATAAAGAGCTCTCAGGCGAGCTCTTCGCGGTTCAATTGGTGATGAGAGCTCGCCTGAGAGCTCTTTATCAAGGAGGTTGGGGGATCGAGCCCCAGACTCAACAACCTATCGGCCCTGTGGTGGAGCCGGGGATGGGTTGGGGTGTACGGCCCGCGGGCCTGATAAAGCCGCCTAGTGCTGACTCCAGGTGGACCCTCTGGTGGGACTCCAAGGTGGCGGGCAGGTGGACTCTTGTCCTGCATCAAAAAAGCGTGGCTCAGTTGGTGATTAGAGCGCTAGTGAAGGCCTCTTATCTAGAAGGTCAGTGGATCGAGCTCCGGCCTCAACAACCTTTCGCATGGTGGTGATTCCATGGCGGAGAGCTAGTGGGGTGTACGGACCGCGGTCCTGATAAAGCCGTCTGGTGCTGACTCTAGGTAGGCCCCCTAATGGGACTCCAGTGTGGCGGGCAGGTGGACCCAGTCCCGCATCAAAAAGTCACTTTTATGATGCGGGACAGGCGTCACACCTGCCCGCCACACTGGAGTCCCACCAGGGGGCCCACCTGGAGTCAGCACCAGGCGGCTTTCATCAAGGTCGCGGCCCGTACACGCCAACCAGCTCTCCGACATGGAATCACCACCATGCGGCAGGTTGTTGAGGCCGGGGCTCGATCCCCTGACCTCCTAGATAAGAGGCCTTCACCAGCGCACATCACCAACTGAGCCGCGGATCAGTTGGTGATGAGAGCGTTGGTGAAGGCCTCTTATCTAGGAGGTCAGGGGATCGAGCCCCGGCTTCAACAACCTGTCGCATGGTGGTGATTCCATGGCGGAGAGCTGGTTGGGGTGTACGGGCCGCGGCCCTGATGAAAGCCGCCTGGTGCTGACTCCAGGTGGGCCCCCTGGTGGGACTCCAGGGTGGCGGGCAGGTGGACTCCTGTCCCACATCAAAAAGTGCACTTTTATGATGCGGGACGGGAGTCCACCTGCCCGCCACCCTGAAGTCCCACCAGGGGGCCTACTGGACCCGCCACCCTGAAGTCCCCACCAGGGGGCCCACCTGGAGTCAACACCAGGCGGTTTTATCAGGCCCGCGGGCCGTACACCCAAACCCATCCCCGGCTCCACCATAGGGTCGATAGGTTGTTGAGGCCGGGGCTCGATCCCCGACCTCCTTGATAAAAAGTTCTCAGGCGAGCTCTCATCACCAACTGAACCGCAGATCAGTTGGTGATGAGAGCTCGCCTAAGAGCTCTTTATCAAAGAGGTCGGGGGATCGAGCCCCGGCATCAACAACCTATCGGCCCTGAGGTGGAGCCGGGGATGGGTTGGGGTGTACGGCTCGCGGGTATGATAAAGCTGCATGGTGCTGACTCCAGGTGGGCCCCTGGTGAGACTCCAGGGTGGAGGTCAGGTGGACTCCTGTCCTGCATCACTTTTCCTTATCATTATCATCGACAACATGTTACTCCCTCTCTCATACCACCTTCCACTCTAGGATCACCAGATGTAGCAATCAAGTCAGCTCTCTCCTCTTCAAAAGGCTCTTTTATCTCTGCAGGCATGAACTTGGATGTTCTTATTGTTCTGCAGAAGGAGGTAAGTGGTACAACATCCTATTACTAATAGGGTCTTTTAAGCCAATCTTATTCCTTCATGCAAAAAGTTTGTATGTGCAATCTCTACTATCATTGTCCATATTACCTATCATGAAGCACTTCGTATACCTTGTTGGAAGGCGGTTATAGAAGAAGAAATCTCTAAATTAGCATCATGAGGTACTTGGACTTAGAGGTGCAAATTTGGCCCGGGACCGGTTGCTTGGCCCGGGTCTTCCCAGGCCCCAACCCGATTAGGCACGGGTCTGGTTAGGCCCGGGACAGGACTAAGGGGCTCACCGGGCCCCCTTATTTTTCCAGGGCTCGACCAGAAGCCTAGCACAGGCCTGGGCTCGGTCTTGGGGTGGGACCCTTCCCTGGACCGTCGTTGCGCGGGGATGCTTTGCGCATCGGCCTGCCCTTTTTTTACAACTATAATCTACCGATGTTCTGTGATAATAAAGTTATTAACAGGCAAATATGCATCGTATTTGTTACTTAAAATAGTGTTGTTAATCTAGGCTGACATGTCAGACATATCGAACGACATAAAGGTTTTTAAGAGAAAATGTCATGACATCGGCATTTTAAGAAAAATTGTCGTTTTTGAAAATATTGCCCAATATATTGATTTTACCTAATATATTGGGCGATATCCCGCGGCCAATATATCGGTTGATATCTCGCGGTCGATATATCACAATATATTGTGGCCAATATATCACAATATATTATGCCAGATATATCACAATATTAGTGTGAGTATTCAAAAAAATTATTTTTTTAATCGATTGAGTAATAATATTTCATTTTGTGTTGCTCTTGAGCATAGATTCAACAATTTCTCATTTTGCTCTCTATCTTCCGTTTTTTGTCTGTTTTCAATTGGGTTTTTATCTTATGTTTTGTGTCATAAAACTATTGGACGAATGTCATCGATCCGCAAAAAATCACAAAGGTATAGTCAAGTTGCTCACTTCAATATCTAATTATTTATACATAAAACTGTATTTGAAGTGTTCAATACTTCATTATTTTTAGAGAATATAGGGAAAAGCAATGTAAAGGCCCATTTATTGTCTTTTCGTTTAGTCCCGCATCTTTTGTATAGGATGCTTTCTCCCTCTTCTCTCCTATATATTTGTACTCTTGTATTTGATATATTCAGGAAATATATACAAGGTTTGGATCTTTTCCTAACATGGTATCAAAGCGAGACGGTCCGGCCTGTTTTTTTTCTAACCGCCCGATCCTCCTGTTAACCGGGCAGCTTGTTCTCCTGCTTAACCGTGTTGTCATGCGGTCTCCTCTCTTTCTAACCGCTGCTTCCCGCGCGGTTAAGTTTTTATGGCCGCTTCTTTTGCTCTCTCGTGGCTTCAACCTCCTATTGCCCCCCCCCCCCGCCTCCCTTTTATAAATATCTTGGTCAGGTGGGGCCCTCTCCCTCTCTAATCACGCGATTTCTTCCCGGCTAATCCACTTCATGCCTTCTCGCCGCTGACTCTTTGCTACCCGCCTTCTCGCCTCTCTTCTCGCGCGGACTTCTCTTAGTCATTGCGGCCTTTCTACCCGCCCCGAGCTCCGCATCTTGGTCGCGGCCTCTTGCTGCTGGTGTGTTGACACCGAGACCGTGCGTCTTCTCTTGTCTAACCGCTCCGGGTTTTGGGTTGCGATCTGCCTCTAACCGTCGCGGCTTGTTTCTATCCGCTGCGGACTCTCTTCTATCCGATGGTCGTGGTCTTTCTTGCCGCTGATGTGTTGTCACCGTGACCGTTGAAGACCGTTTTTACCGGGCGCGATCTCTCTTCCTTACCGCTTGGCCGCTTGGTGTATGTTCGCTGCGGATTGTTCTGGTCGCCGAGATCTAGTCTGCTTGCCGCGCGGTTTGCCGATGCTGCTTCTGCTTGCTGACCGTTGCGGATTCTCCTTGCCGCGCAGCTTGGTCGCAAGTCCTTGCCACTCGGTCTCTTCTTCTGCTGTTGCGGAAAAAATTGCCTTATTGTGCCTGCCGGCTTTCTATTCTCGCCCGGCTAGTCTTCGGGCTCTTGCTGTGCGGTATGCGGTCTTGTTCTAACCGCTCGGGCAGGTTGTCTTCTCGCTGCTCCTTGGTTCAGTCTGCATGGCGTCAGATTTGCTTGCTGTTATAGCTGCCTCCACACTTCCCTCACCCACTAGTGACGATATTGTTGCTCTGCGTGCTCAACTTCACCAGCTCCAATGGCTGGTCAGTAGCTCCTCTGGATCTATGGCCTCAATCTCCGATGAAGGGATATCTTGTCTCTCCCGCGACTCAATGGATTATGGACTCGGGTGCCACACATCATCTCTCTCCGCAGAAGCCGTCACAGTACTTAGCTTCTGAGTATCCCAAGTTTATCACTGTGGCTAATGGTGACACGACACTGGTTTCTGGCGCTGCCCATCTGCCTCTCCTTATCCTTGGTTCTTCATATTCTGGGGTCCCCCTTTAATCTTCTATATATTAGCCGTCTTACTCAGGACATTGGCTGTTGTGTAACCTTCTCCCGCTCTTCTTTTATTGTGCAGGATCGACTAACGCAGACTATACTTGGTCGGGGGCGGCTGTCCAACAGGTTGTATCTTCTTGGCGTTCCTCCTACTGCTCTTACCACTATCTCCTCTGTTGACTGGCATCGTCGTCTTGGGTGCTCCTCTCCAGATTCTCAAGAAAGCTCTTCCAGGTGTTCCTCTTCAGGAGTTCTTTTGTGAATCGTGTATCTTTGGCAAACAACATCGTGTCTCTTTTACTTCTCCCTGTACTAGGAGCGATGCTCCTTTTTCGCTCGTACATTCTGATATTTGGGGACCCTATAAAATCCCTAGTGTTCTTGGCTATCGGTACTCTGTAACCTTTATTGATGATTACTCGCGGGTTACCTGGTTATACTTCCTTCGTGATCGTACCGAACTCACATCGACTTTCGGTACTTTTCTTACAGAGGCTCGCACACAGTTTTCCACATGTGTTAAAATTATCCGTACTGATAACACTCGTGAGTATACCGGTCGAACCTTCTCCAATCTGTGCGCCGAGTTTGGTATTATCCATCAGACTTCGTGTGCGTATACCCCTCAACAAAATGGCATCGCAGAACGGAAAAATCGACACCTTCTTGATGTTACTCTCTCTCTTATGATTCAAATGCAGGTTCCCCCTCTCTATTGAAACTTTGTTGTCTCCACTGCATGTCATTATATCAATCGCATGCCCGCGTTACCCTCCACTTTGTGGCCCCCATGACTCTCCTATACCCATCCAAGAAACTCTTCTCCCTCACACCTCATGTGTTTGGATGTACCTGTTATGTCTGTACTCTTGGTCCCTCAAATGACAAACTTGCACCTCGTGTACCAAGGCTATGTTTGTTGGATACTCTCGCACTCAGAGAGGGTATGTCTGTTATTATCCTGATACTGGTAAGGTGGTTTTCTCTGTCGATGTCTCTTTTCATAAGGACCATCCCTATCACACCGCTCCTAAATGATCCTCTTCTTCTTCCTGCCCCTCCACCTCGGCTTATAATTCCAGTTACGTCTCCGCTTCCATCTCTTCTTCCCACACCTACTCCAGTTCCAGTTACATCTCTTCTGCCACCTCTTCTTCCCACACCTCCGCCACTAGTCCCCTCCAAACCACCCGTCATTCGGGTTTTCACTCGTCTTACTCCACGTTCTGATGCCCTACAGCAGCTTCCCTCAACCGGTGTGGTCTCGCGTCCTGTTGATTCGACATCAACCTCTACGGCCCATCCCTTGTCCAATTATGTATCTTTCCATCGCCTCTCCCACCACTTCTTACATTTGTCCTCTCCCTATCCTCTATTTTTATACCTAACTCTGTGCAGGAAGCTCTCTAGCATCCGGGGTGGTGTGTTGTCATGGATGAGGAAATGACTGCTCTATGGGGCAATCGGACTTGGGATATTGTCTCTCTCCCTCCTGGTCATAGTTGTGTTGGTTGCAAGTGGATTTTCACAGTCAAGCAGACGGCGGATGGAAAAATTGATCGCTTGAAAGCTCGGCTTGTGGCACGGGGGTTCACTCAACAAAATGGCATTGATTATGAAGAGACTTCCTCCCCTATCGCCAAGTTAAACTTCGGGTTCTGCTCTACTTAGTTGTTCATCGCCAGTGGCCCCTCCATCAGCTTGATATAAAAAAGGTCTTTCTGAATGGTGACCTTACTGAAACTGTTTATATGCATCAACCGCCCGGGTTTGAGACCACGGGAGAGTCTCGTGTATGTTTGCTTCGGAAATCTATTTATGGTCTCAAACAGTCTCCTCAGGCGTGGTTTGAGAAGTTCAGTAACGTTGTTCGTGAGGTTGGTTTCAAGAGAAGCTCGGCTGATTTCTCTCTTCACTCCTCATCAGTCAACTGGGACGGTTATACTTTCTTGTTTATGTGGACGACATTTTAATTACTGGTGACGACTTCGCGGAGATACAACATGTTAAGCAACACTTAAATTCTGTATTTCAAATAAAAGATCTGGGAAATCTTCGGTACTTCTTTGTCCTTGAGGTAGCAAGCCGAGTTGATGGCCTTGTCTTATCTTAACGAAAGTATTGCATTGATCTTCTGCAAGATGCTAGACTCTCAAGATGCAAACCTGCGGAAACCCCGATGGATGTCAACCACAAGTTATGTGTTCAAGGATCTGAGTCTGACTCTCTACTTCCAAATCCAGAATACTATCGACGTCTTGTGGGAAAACTAATATACCTAACGGTTACAAGACCTGATATCTCATTTGCAGTTGGAGTGGTCAGCCGATTTATGCATACTCCACGGGTTTCTCATCTTCAAGCAGTCGAACGCATTCTCAGGTATCTGAAGACTGCTCCTAGACAGGGACTCGTGTATACGTCATCCTCGTCTCTTTCTCTTGTTGCATACTCTGATGCGGATTATGCGGGTTCTCTTGACGATCGACGGTCCACGACGGGCTTCTGTACTTACTTTGGAGGAAATCTCATCACCTGGCGTAGCAAGAAACAGTCTGTGGTTGCTCGCTCATCTGCTGAGGCTGAATATCGTACGATGGCGTCTGTTGTATCAGAACTCACATGGCTTGAGAGTCCCCTTGGGGATCTGGGAGTTGAATTATCCTCACCATCAGTTTTGTTGTGTGACAGTCAGGTTGCAATCCACATTGCAAAAAATCCTGTGTTCCATGAGCGGACCAAACACATTGAAATTGACTGTCACTTTGTTCGAGAAAAGATTCAATTGAAGAAGTTGAAGCTAGAGCATGTTCCTGCCTCTGATCAAGTTGCTGACATTCTCACCAAGGCATTATCACGAAAATTGTACCATCAATTCTTGTCCAAGCTTGGTGCCTACGACTTGTACGCTCCAGCTTGCGGGGGAGAGTTAGAGAATATACGGAAAAGCAATGTAAAGGCCCAATAAGTTTGCCCATTAATTGTTTTTTCGTTTAGTCTCACATCTTCTATATAGGATGCTTCCTCTCTCTTCTCTCCTATATATTTGTACTCTTACTTGTATTTGATATATTCAAGAAGTATATACAAGGTTTGGATCATTTCCTACATTTATAATCATATTATTTTTTTTATATTGTGTAATTTATAGACATACATTATGTGTGCAATTATAAATTTTACAAACAATATGTATATAATTATATAAATAATTTTAATTAAATATTAAAATCCGATATTTAAATATTAAAATCCGACATTGTAAAATATCCCCCTCAATCTGGCATTCAACATTTCAATCTCTAACTGACATATACCTGATATCTGACATCTGCAACTTTGCCTCAGATAAAGAGTTAGCCAACATTTTCACCAAATTGATTTTTTCATCTTTTTTTTTATATTTGTTTCAAGCTAAGAATGATCGATATTGTTGAAAGGTGGAATACCCCACTAGCCTGACTGCAATCTGAGCATCCCAACCAAATCTCCCAAGGCTATTGAAAAGAAGTTACGAATGAAAAAAAAATAAACTTAAAATGTTATCATTATCCTTATTATATTGTCTGAGGTACTATCTATTGAAAAAAATAAAAATAAGTTACAAATACAACAATGAAAGTCATGGAGAAGAATAAGAAGCAAAAACTAGTGAACTTGCTTGCAAATAAGAAATCCGCTGGATTATACCATGAAATTTATGGACAATTGATAGCTAAAAGGTACACTCAAATTTATGGAGTAGATTATCAAGAGTCAGTTTTATCTTGCTATCAAAATGGATATTATTATAGTTTTATTAGTAATGGTAGCCAACTATGAACAGAATTGCAAAAAATAACATAACCACTAATCAACTATGTAAGCTTAAGAATGCTTTTTGTGGGCTTACAGAATCTCCAAAAACTTGGTTTAGATCATTTGACAAAATAATGTGACCAGTGACGAATTAATCATAAGTGTTGGAAAAGCCATGTATTTAGGCTCATTATTTTGTCCCATATTGGAGCCCACTTAGTTTTAGATTTATCTCATATCTTGTGTTTGGGATTCTTCTCCTCTCTTTCTTCCTATATATATGTGTATTCTCTCATAATGTAAATAGTTTTAGGGGTATACAAAGTTTACTTCTTCCACTTTCCACATGGCATCAGAGCTACAAACCGGTCCTTCTGTACGGTCTTCCATTTCCTAACGGCCACACCTTGTGCGGTCTTCCTCCCTTCCTAACCGCCACTCTTTGTGCAGTCTTCCATTTTTCTAACCGCGCCCTTCGTGCGGGTCTCCTCTCCTATCTCTGACGGATAGCTTGTCTCTGTCCGCAGGGTTCTCGGCGAGTGTTCCCTCCTCTGCTTTGGCTCTCCTCGTGTTTTTATAGCCTTAGCTGCTGGGTCCCACTGACTTGGCCTTGTGCGGTCTGCTTTCCTTTGTCCGCTGCATTCTGCTCTAGCCGCACGACTTGTTGCTCTGTGTTTGTCCGCTACGATCTGTGCTTGTCCGATGCGGTCTGGCTACTTGTCTGATGCGGTCTATGTTGTTGATTCTCTCTGCTCAGCTAGAACTATTCGTTATTCGCAGCTCTGTGCCTATTACGGCATGTGCTTGTTCACTACGGTCTGTGCTTATCTGCTGCTGTCTGTGCTTGTCTGCTGCGGTCTGACTGCTTATCCGCTGCGGTCTGTGCTGTTGATTCTCTCTGCCCAGCTCGCCTAATTGTTGTTCGCTTGTCTACTGCCCTCTGGCCGCCAGTAATCTCTGGCCCCTAGTCTTGCTCGCTACTCGCTGAGGCCGCCTGCCTTCTCTGATCCCTCACTCTGTTCTTTCAAATCGCCTTGGTTCTTGCTGCCTTTCCCGGACTGCTGTTTGTCGCGTTGTTTGCTATCACGGGTTGTTGCCTCTCAAGCCGCGGTCTCGCTGTTGTTCGTTCTCGCTCTAGCCGCGGCCTGTTGGTCGTTCTAGCCGCGGACTGCTATTCGGTCTAGCCGCGGACTGCTCTAACCGCAAACTGCTCTAGCCACGGACTGTTGTTGCTTCTCTAGCTGTGGGCTGCTGTTCGTTCTTGCACTAGCCGCGGTCTTGTCGTTCTTGCTCTAGCCGCCGCGGTCTGTTTTTACGCTCCTGCGGTTTCTGGCTTTTGTTTGATCTATCGATCTGTTGCGACTTGTCGTGGCCTGCTGCGACTTGCCGGTCTCTTTTAACCACTCGGACAGTTCGTCTAGTCGCCGGGCTTAGTCTTAGTCCACATTGCTTCAGATTTGACTATTGCTTCCTCTCTTCCTGAACGTATTAATGTTGCTCCCCTTGAGCTTCGTGATGAACTTCGGATCACTATCATTTCTCTCTGTGGCAAACCAAATTTTGTTGAATGGGTTCACTCATTTCGTCGTGTTCTGCAAACTAAAAGACTTCTTCATCATCCGACCAGGACTCCTCCCACTGCTCCTTTTGACGAGTGGATCTATGACGATGGGCGTGTCCAATCTTGAATTCTCAATTCCCTCGACACCAAGTTGTATCGGATAGTCATGTATCACGAGACGGCTCGCAAAATGTGGGAGGATCTTCACTCCCTCTACTTTGGTAAGGACAGTTTTCAACACTTATTCGACATACTTACCGATCTTCAATCCCTTGACCCTAGGGCTACAGGTGACTTGACTTATTTTGTTGCTCGAGCTAAAACTCTTGTGGAGGCATGGATACAGCATCAACCTCCCACCACGGATTTAGTTACACAACGTGTGCAGAAAGAAGTAGTTGGGATTGCAATGATGATGGATTGTGTTCCTCCATATCTTCATAGTGTTCGAGCTCAGATCCTATCTTTTTTCGTTACTTTGTCCCACTCAGACGTTTGCTCGATGCTTATGAAAGTTACTCCACCCCCAGATGCTCCGACTCTATCTCCAACTCTCCTCCAGCATCCCGTGGCTACGCTTGCTCCTTCTGCTCGTGGTCCACCGGCTCGTGGAGGTCGCCATTCTCGGGGACGGAATCTGGAGGTTGTACCCTCTTTAAATGTTCTCATTGCAGTCGGGACGGTCATCTTGAGGCCACCTGCTACCGCAAGCATGGTCTGCCTCCTCACCTTACTGCTTCGGGTACTACCACATCTCCCTCTATAACCAGTGAATACATTGTTGCTCTGCGTGCTCAACTCCAACAGTTACAAGGGGTGGTTAGTCGCTCCTCTGGATCCGTGGCCTCGAACTCCAATGAAGGTATATCGTGTCTCTCACAAGGCTCTCATTGGATTGTGGACACGGGAGCCATGCATCATCTCTCTCCGCAGAAGCCACCTCAATACTTACATTATGTTTATCCCAAGTTCATTACTGTGGCTAATGGTGGCACGACCCCGGTTTCTGGCGCAGCTCATATGCTTCTTACTTCATCCCTCCCCTTTTCCTCGGTTCTTCATGTTCCGGGATCCCCTTTTAACCTCCTCTTTGTTAGCCGTTTTACTCGGGACCTTGATTGTTGTATAACCTTCTCACGCTCTTTTTTTGTTGTGCAGGATCGACTAACGCAGAATATACTTGGTAGGGGGCGGCTGTCCAACGGGTTGTATCTTCTGGATGTTCCTCCTACTGCTCTCTACTATCTCCTCTGTTGATTGGAATCGTAGTCTTGGACATGCTCCTCTCCAGATTCTCCAAAAAGCACTTCCAGATGTATCTCTTCAAGAGTTTTCTTGTGAATCTTGTATCTTTGGCAAACAACGTCATGTGTCTTTTACTTCTCCCTGTACTCGTAGCGATGCTCCTTTTTCATTAGTGCATTCTAATATTTGGGACCATATAAAATCCCTAGTGTTTTTTGTCATTGTTACTTTGTAACATTTATTGATGATTACTCGCGGGTTACCTGGTTGTACTTACTTTGTGATCGTGTCGAACTCCCATCAACCTTCCGTGCATTTCTTACGGAGACTCGCACTCAATTTTCCACTTGTTTAAAAATTATCCATACTGATAACGCACGTGAGTTTACCAGCCGAACCTTCTCCAATACATGTGCTGAGTTTGGTATTATTTATCAGACTTCGTGTGCTTATACCCTCAACAGAATAGCATAGCAGAACGAAAAAATCGTCACCTCCTTTGATGTTGCCAGATCTCTCATGTTTCAAATGCAGGTTCCTCCTCTCTATTGGAACTTTGTTGTCTCTACTATCTGTCATCTTATCAACTGCATGCCCTCGTCTATACTCAACTTTGTGGCCCCCGTCACTCTCCTTTACCCATCCAAGGCTATTTTCTCTCTCACACCTCGTGTGTTTGGATGTACTCGTTATGTCCATAACTTTGGCCCACCAAATGACAAGTTTGCCCCACGTGCTGCAAAAGCTATGTTCGTTTGATACTCTCGCACCCAGAAAGGGTTTGTCTGTTATTTTCCTATCAACGTAAGATGGTTGTGTCTGCTAACATCACTTTTAGTGAAGACCAACCATATTACACCGTTCCTACTGATCCTCTTCTTCCTCCTCTACCTCGGCCCACAGTTCATGTTACATCTCCACTTCCACCGCTTCTTCCCGCACCTACTACACCACTTGTCCCCTATAAACCACATATCATTCAGGTTTACACTCGTCGTCCTCCACAAATTGATGCCCTGCAGCAACTTCCCTCTACCGGTGTGGTCTCGCGGCTTGATGATTCTGCATCAACCTCTACGGCTCATCCCTTGGCCAACTATGTATTTTTATATCACCTATCTCCACCTCTTCTTACATTTTCTCTCTCTCTCCTCCATTTTTATATCTAACTCTGTACAGGAGACTCTCCAGCATCTGGGGTGGTGTGCTGCAATAGATGAGGAAATGACTGCTCTCTGGGCAAATCAGACTTGGGATCTGGTCTCTCTCCCTCCTGGACATAGTTATGTCAGTTGCAAGTGGATCTTTAAATTCAAACATGCGGTGAATGGGGCAGTTGATCGTTTGAAAGCTCGGCTTGTGGCCCGCGAGTTTACTCAACAATACGGTCTTGATTATGATGAAACTTTCGCCCCAATCACCAAGTTAAACTCTGTTCGGGTTCTGCTCTCCTTAGTTGTTCATCGCCAATGGCCCATACATCAGCTGGATATCAAAAATGATTTTCTAAATGGTGACCTTCTTGAGACGGTTTACATGCATCAACCGCCCGGATTTGAGACCGCGGGGGAGTCTTGTGTGTGTTTGCTCCGAAAATCTATCTATGATCTCAAACAGTCTCCTCAGGCTTGATTTGAGAAGTTCAGTAAGGTCGTTCATAAGGTTGGCTTCAAGAGAAGCTTGACAGACTTCTCCCTTTTCACTCGTCATCAATCAGTCGGGACTGTCATTCTCCTGATCTATGTGAATGACATTTTGATCACTAGTTATGACTCCACAGGGATACAACAAGTTAAGCAACACTTAAACTCTGTCTTTCAAATCAAAGATCTGGAAAATCTTCGGTATTTTCTTGGACTTGAGGTAGCAAGGCGACTTGATGGCCTTGTTTTATCCCAACAAAAGTAATGCATTGACCTTCTGCAAGATGATGGCCTCTCAGGATGTAAACCTACCGAAACCCCGATGGAGGTCAACTACAAGTTATGTGTTCATGGATCTGACTCTGATTCACTGCTTCCAAATCCTGAGTACTATCGGCGTCTTGTAGGAAAATTGATATATCTAACAGTTACGAGATCTGATATCTCATTTTCGGTTGGAGTGGTCAGTCGATTTATGCATACTCCACGAATTTCTCATCTTCAGGCAGTCGAACGCATTCACAGGTATTTGAAGACTGCTCCTAGACAAGGACTCGTGTATAAGCCATCTTCCTCTCTTTCTCTAATTGCATACTCTGATGCGAACTACGCGGGCTCGTTGGATGATCGACGGTCCATTACTGGTTTTTGTACCTACTTTGGAGGAAATCGTATTACTTGGCGCAGTAAGAAGCAGTATGTGGTGACTCGCTCTTCTGCTGAGGCTGAGTACCATGTTATGGCGGCTGTTGTGTCAAAACTTACCTGGCTTGAGAGTCTTATTGGGGATTTGGGAGTTAAATTATCCTCACCAGCAACTTTTTTCTGTGACAGTCAGCTTGTCATTCATATTGCTAAGAATCCAGTGTTCCATGAACGAACAAAACACATTGAAGTTGACTATCACTTTGTTCGAGAGAAGGTTCAGTTGAAGAAACTAGAATTGGAGCATGTTCCTGCATCTGAGCAAGTTGTTGATATTCTTACCAAGGCTCTATCACGACCATTATATCATCAGTTTCTATCCAAGTCTGGAGTCTACGACTTGTACGCTCTAGCTTGCGGGGGAGTGTTGGAAAAGCCATGTACTTAGGACCATTATTTTGACCCATATTGGAGCCCACTTAATTTTAGATTTATCCCACATCTTGTGTTTGGGATTCTTCCTCTCTCTTCTTATATATATATGTGTATTCTCTCATAATGTAAACAGTTTTTGGGATATACAAAGTTTACGACTTCCACTTTCTACAATAAGCATGGACCTGCACCAAAATGAATGCTTGGCTGCTTGCATGCATGCACGGAACAAATGCACATAAGATAACGACTAACCCAGCCAGCACAATAGCGATGTAATTAAATAAGTCAATCATGTAATAACTGATGCGCAGACAATTAAATAAAAGAAAATTTAAAAATCCTCAAGCAATCGCAGTTGATTCTAAATAATTCTAGTAAAATTAACAAATAATAATTGCACGCTAATGAAAGCATTGAAAATGAGTAAATGGCCAATAAAAGGTATAAGTCTACCCAAAGTAAAACGCACAGAGCTTAATTTCACCAGAAATAAAGATAAATATCCATAGAATGTAAAGAAATGAAACTAAATACAACAGATTCATTGCCCAATTGGAGAGGATGCGAAATGGGTGTGGTTGATAGATTTGGGTGGAAATATAAGCAAAGCATAGGTTCAGATGTGCAGTCTCGTAGATGAGTCAATGGAACTTTTAAGGTATGGCAATTGGTAGAATTGGGGAATGTTGGTGGTTATTGTAGGTGGAGAAGTGCAGAGGTGTAGGGTGATGGGGGCAGATTTAGGTCTGAATGTTGCACGACTGTGGGAGGTATGAGGACTGGTGATGTCTCCATCACGTCTATGGCGTCGACACCGCCAGAATTGTATATCGAGAGACTTTAACCCTAGGACCAAACTCTTGATCCCCCACCCCCCACTCACCTGGCGCACCACCCTCTCCAATGATTGGTTGGATTAAAAAAGAGGAACGGGATTTAGGTTCACTAAATTTGACGGCTTAAATCTCCGGATTGGATTATTTAATTTGACTCTCAAAATAACACCAAAATTATAAAAGAACAAATGCAAAAAATACTAAAAATGAGTTGAACGTATCAACCGGCTCTAATATCCAAATGATGATACTATAGTTGACGGTATAAATCGATACTAATCAGATCCAAAAGCATGGCCCAAAATGAAGCGGTAGATCCCCATCGTAATGATATAAATGGAAAATAAATAGAATCATCATGCTCATGTCTTGTTAAGTTCAAATTTAGGAGTAATAGTCTCTTTGGTATGTGTGGACAACAACATTATGGCTAGGAACAACAAAAGAAGATATCATCCTTGAAACAATGTATGATCAAAGAATTCGAGATAAAAAAATATAGAAAGTTGAAGTACTCTTCCTATAATTGAAGTTGCACATTTAATAAGAAAAATATTTATCTACCAACAAATCATAACGCAAATCTTCTTAAAAAAAGGAAATCCTTCATGCAAGCCAGAAAGCACACTGATAGATCATAGCATAAACTCGGAGAGGCATATGAGTATATTATTGATGATAAAGAAATCTATCAACGCCTAGTAGGAAGAGACAATATATAACTTACAATGTTTGAATTATTAGTTAGTTTGTGTGCAGTTCAAATAAGTTCATTTGTAAATAATTAATCCAATATTGAAGTATCTTAAAGGGTCTGCAAAAAAAATTGTACAAAAGGAGAATGGGGCTAGTTATTGGAGCATATATTTATGTTGAATGCTAGATCTGTATTTAACAGAAGATCGGTTTTTGGGTTTATATCTTTTTTAGGAATTAGAGTGACACGAAGAGGTAGAAAAAATAAAATGTCGTATAACGTCGAGTGTTAAGGAAGAGCTTCGAGCAAGTCTGAGGAATATGTGAACTACTATCAATCATTTAGAAGACCTGAATATTCAGTAGGGCGAACCAACAACAACACTCAAGCCTTTATCCCACCAAAGTGGGGTCAGCTATATGGACCATTTGTCTCCAATGCACCCTATCTTTAGTCATATCTCAATAATGCCCAAGTACATCATGTTGTAGAATGAAAAGCCTTGATTCACCTTGAGGAGATCAAGCGTGTGTGTGTATTAAATACAATATGACCTATACAGGCTATTTACAGATCAAATAACATAAAATAACAATAATCTCAATACTCCCCCTCAAGCTGGTGCAAAGATGTCAATCATGCCCAACTTGGAAATAGTCAAATCTGAACGAGTAGGACCAACAGCTTTAGTGAAAGTGTTGGCAACCTGTTCGACCGAGGAGACGAAAGCTGAAAGGATAGTCCCAGTACGGACGTGGTCACGCAGAAAATGAACATCCATCTCGATGTGCTTGGTGCGCTCATGTAGTACAGAGTCCTAAGTAAGTAGGAGAGTTGACTTATTATCACAGTAGAGAGTCGAGCCAGTAGCAAGAGGTAGGGCAAGTTCCGTCAGCAGTGATCAAAGCCAAACCAACTTAGTAACGTCGAGAGCCATAGCGCGGTGCTCTGACTCAGCCACGAAACAAGGTGATCACCATGGAATAAGCAAAGACCTGTCGTCGACCATCGATCAGTCAAAGAGCCAGCAAAATCTGCATCAGTGAAGCATGAGAGACTAGAGGTACTATCATCCCGATAGAGCTGCCCAAGACCAGGGGCGCGCTTAAGATAGCGAATAATACGTCGAGCAACTTCTAGGTGAGATGTCCAGGGAGAATGAATAAACTGACTCAAAACGCCCACTGAGAAATTGATGTCGGGCCTAGTATTGGTCAAGTATATCAAGAGGCCAACCAGACGCTGGTACTGAGAGGGGTCTGGTAGAGGATCGCCAGATTCAGCATGAAGGCGATGGTTGGTATCCATAGGAGTACTCGCAGGGCGACACCCAAGTAGGCTCGTGTCCCGAAAAAGGTCTAAGGTGTACTTGCACTGTGATATCGAGATGCCCTGCCATGAGCGAGCCACTTCAATCCAGAGAAAATAACGGTGAGGTCCAAGGTCTTTCACCTCAAAGGCTGAGCAAAGTGTACATTTCACTTCAGAAATGCCAGAAGGGTCTGTTGATGCAAGAAATGCGCTTCCGGGTTCTATGAGGAGAAAGGAGCGGAGAGGAAACTGTCGAATAGTCGGTTACTAGCGGCTAGGATTGATGGTTGAAACCGAGAGAAGGAAAAAGAGGGAAAGGGGCCGCTTGCAGCCGCAGCAACAGAGTTCGCCTGCCGCGGCTTAAATGTCACTCCTGCGACGGGCTTTCCTTTGATTTTGAATTGAGATTACAGCTTGAGATTGCACTTTTACATGGAAAGCAAATAAAGGGTACGAAGGGGGAAGCTGGCGGCTAAGGAAAGAGGTTGTCGGAGGCCGCGCGGACAGAGCAGAGAGGACGGCAGACCGCGCGGACAGCTGATCTCGCAGCTCGCTAGACAAGGCTGGGCGGACTGCGCAACCAGGAAGAGAAGCCAGGTGAGGTCGCGCGGACTGAGAGTTGGAGTCCGCAGGACTTGATGCGCTGGTTGTCCCGCTCCACCGTGTCCCCAGAATGAGAGGTATGGGGGGCTATTTATAGGCCCGAGGAGGTAACGGTCTTGGTAACGTCACCCCCGGTAGAGCGGTAAGTTATGCGAGTAGAACGAGGAGTCCGCCGAGTCCGCGCCTTGCCGAGCGGTTAGGGACTTGTTCACTTGAGTTGATCTGCTGTTGGCGGACTGGACGAGTCCGCCTCTGCTGTACTGAGCGAGCTCGCGTCGAGCTGTGCTAGCAGAGGAGTCTGCCCGCTGCTGGGAAGAAGCGGGCACCGGGGAACTGAAGGGCTAGCAGGCGGACTGCAGAGCGAGTCCGCCCAGCCCGTTGCGGAGAGGATGAGGCAGATCGCCGGCTACCGAGCTGGGTTTCTTCTGGCGGACTGCACGATCAGTCCGCATAGCTCACGGTCTACTGGAGGAATCCGCCTCTGCGGCTGGAGGCTTCTCATTTGCTTGGCGACGAGGCTTGGCGACCTGGCGGACTGAAGAGTCCAGGTCGCCACTGCTGACTGGCGGCGAGCTGGAGCGAGTCCGCGTTGTGTTGTGCGGGCTGAGGAAGTGTTGATGTTGCAGTCTAGTCTCAGGCGGGCTGAGACCGAGTCCACGAACTGCTAGCGGACAGGAGAGCTGGTGGCGGACTAGGCGACCTTGCAGACTGAAGGAGAGTCCGTTGGATCCTGTGCGGGTTGACGGAGTTGGAGCAAGTCCTTCCTTCGGCGGACTGAGAAGGAATCTTCGACCTTCTTCCAGATAGAAGGGGCAGGTCGCACCTGTTAGGCAGGCGACCTGGAAACAGGCTGCTTGTTGTGTACTACTAGGCGACCTGGAGGCAGGTCGCCTACATCTTTGCGGACTGGGATGTATCAAGGAGCAGTCTGCATCTGTCGAAGGCTAGTCGTCTGACGATGACGTAGCTTTGCTAGCTAGGCGACCTGCAGGAGAGGGCTGGAGAGCAGACCGCGCCTCCTGCTGAGCATGTGATTACTGAGCGGTTTGGGCGAACAGAAATATGAGTCTGTAACTTAGTTGGGTAGGAGTAGGTCGCCACCTTTGATGGAGCAAGCTTGTCTCCTGTTGGGTCTGTCGGAAGAGAACTAATGCACGGTTAGCTGAACTAACCGCGCGGCCTGCAAGGGCATACTGAGGAAGCAGTCCGCAGCCCCTGCAGAACGAGCAGCTGCTGCGCGACCTGGGCGGTCAGGCTGGCGAGACCTCCCTAGCCGCGCGGCCTGAGCGGACAGAGAAGTCTGTCCGCCCATCCTTAGAAAAGAGGACTGACAGGCCGCGACCTCCAGAGGGAACCTGGAGCAGGTTGTGACTTGCGAGATGGCTACTTTGGGAGGGATCGCCGATTTCTGGGTCAACATAATCCCCGCACTTTTTTAAGCCCCGAAGGGAACTTCGAAAAAGTAGGAGACCCGCGAAAATCATGATCCTCCCCTTGAAAAAATAAGAGGCAGGGAGAGATAGAACATGATGTCTCTCCTCAAAAAAACCTGTCAGTGCCTATTTTTCTCCCTCAAAGGAAGAGTCAATGCAAGCGGGAAAAAGGCGCGTCTTGCGTGTACCTGGAGGAAACTTGCAAGCGTCTGCTAATCTCTGAAGGGAACTTGAAAATATCTGCTGATCTCTGCAAAAGAAGAGTGAGTAGCATATATGAATGAAAAGTAACTCGAGTACCTGAGGAGTTTATGAAATCCTGCTATTGTCTAAGCAAAATCAGGTAGGGATCAAGCCACAACAATAAGCTTCTTGCTTGGTCAGGTATGGTATTCCAATACAAAATCCAGATCAGTCAGATGAAAACACTAACTAGTCTTCAACTGGATGGTTTGCCAAACAAAGAGAACCAGATTCTCTGACTATCAATTAGTGCCAGAAAAATCCACTAAGAGCAACAGAGAGCTTATTAACCATCATCTGAGAGGCTTCATGCAAGCATGATTGTGGGGACTTTGATGTCCTCCTTCAGCTCAAACTTGTAACAATCCAAGGGATCCTTCATCGTTAGCTTCGATGGTTTCATAGATGTCGATGTTGCTGACTTGGTTTGTCCTTTTTGAGCCTAGAGAGGGGTTCTCTACTTCTTTGCCCTTCATGACTTGGCCTACTTCCCGCTGAGACCGCTGCGGACGAAAGTTTAAGCCAAACCAGTAGCTCGAGCGAAGAGGAATCTCTGAGTTCAAGGTTAGCCAAAACTAGTAGCTTTCCAAGTTCTTCTAGTGAGGTGAACTCTGAGCCAGAGAGGAAAAAGAAAACTGATGTATAATAATATTTTTTTAGCTTTTGCGGGATTGATGGTGAATTCGAAAAGAATGCCAATTTTGCTGCAATTTGAATACCCTATTTCTGAAATGTTAATATGGCAAGAGGGATATAAGCCAGAACAGAACGATCAGATGTATTTTGTCGGGCGGCTAAGTACTTTTTAACTATATCATTGAGGTCAGCTGGAGGGAACAAAACTCCGCTATTTAATTGAGCAAGAAAGAGTAGTTTTAACAGCCATAGCAATCATCTTATCGCGCGAGTAGAGACGATATCCGCAATATGAATAAGGAGCCGAATAGACAAGTGATAACCACGCATGATCTTCTCGAGCGGTTAATAACAACGATATCCGCAATATGAATAAAGATTAGCTAGAGAAGGCCAGTTTGCTTTAACTCTAACCGCGCGGTTAATAGATAGAAAATATCGAACACTATTCAATAAACTCAGCTAAGGCATCATTGACCGCATGCTGGTCGCCGGATAGACTTCTATCAGCTGCTTTTAGTTGTCGACTATCGCACCCTTGAAGAAGAATCATTCTGCACTGCAGGAAAAATTACAAGCTAAAGTGACAAGTGGGCAGGTGCGCAAGGCGCATTGTTTTCCTCACGAGGTCACAGAAGCTGTAAACTTCGAGCAACTTGATCTTGCAACTGGATCTGCATACTTTTAACTGTCGTCCACTGCATCCTTGAAGAAGAATCATTCTGGACTGCAGGATAAATTACAAGCTAAAGTGACAAGTGGGCAGATGCGCAAGGCGCATTGCTTTCCTCACGAGGTCACAGAAGCTGTAAACTTCAAGCAACTTAGAGAAAAAGAATACACTGCTCTCTTGTCTGGGATACAGACCAGGTTAATCAGTTGGGCAGGTGCGCAAGGCGCATTGCTTTTCTCAAAAGATCAACTAGGTTGTGGGTTCCCTGCAGGCACCACTTGTATCAAAGAGTGTTTGAGGGCACAGACTTGGATGATCTATGGGCAGGTGTCGGGATGGCATTGCTTTCCTCAAAGAGATCACCAAGCCGTACAATATCCCTTACAAAGCATAGTAGAGCTGACAACCACCATGTCCCTCCAAAAATGCAGAAGTGGAGTCAGGTACCAGCTAGGATCCAAAATCCAGTAGCCCACCGCGCGAGAATCTGCAAGCTCCCACTACACGGTGCGAAATCTCCCCGCAACACGTGGTCCTCGTGGTGTTACGCTAATGACAACGACTCTCGGGGAGGCCGAGCTGGACTTTGTGATATCTCTTGATTCTGTGATCTTTTATTTTGAGTTGCAGATAAGAAGAATAATGACTTGCCTGAGAAAAGTGTTAGTACATGATCTCTGAAGTAAGCATTTAAATGAATGACTAAAAGTTCCGAAAAAAAAGTTCTTAAAAAGAAAGAATATATTGGCAGGGCTAACAAATTGATCAGCAAGGATGCCTTCATCATTGGCATTGATGTGTTCGTTGCAAAGATTTGAAAATGAGGCTCTTGCTGATTTTATTCATTTATTCCAAGTTGTGAAGAGTATCTACCACCTTTTTGCCCCTCGAAGCTTATGAACAGGATGCCTTATGGATCATGTCACGGAATTCTCCCGGTTTCTGCATTTTCTCTATCAATCGGCGAAGAGCTCTACAATCTTCTATCAAATGACTTTTTTCCTTATGGAATTCGCAGTATTGATCATTGCGTCTAAACCCCTGACCCGCAGGGTGAACAGGTCTCGAAAAACTTGGCCTGCTCTTCATGATGTAATTGGGGTTGCTTCCTTTCGATGCGAATGTACTTTTCAGCGAGACTAATCATCTCTTGGTATGTCTTTGGCGCTCAGACGTTAGCCTCGAACTTGAGTGGTCCTTCGCACAGGCCGTGAATAAGAGCCACTCGATACAATTCTTGATCGACGATCTCATTGTCCAAGATTTCTTTTTAAAAACGATCCACAAAATGAGACCAAGTCTCGCTCTCTCGCTGCTTGATCTCAAAGAGGGCTTCTGGACCGCGCTTTCTCTTGGTAGAGATAGAAAACTTAAGCAGAAACTCTCTTCGCAAATCAGCAAAGGAAGAGATAGACTGAGGACGCAGTCCATAGAACCAATCCCTCACTTGACCATCAAAGGTTGTTACAAAGAGTTTGCATTTGGTAACATCTGAAAGGGTCTTGAGAGCTACGGCTGATTCAAAGACTTGAAGGTGCTTCATTGGATCAGTCTCTCCAGTGTAAATTGACAACCGCGGCTCTCTGAAGTTAACTGGAGTTGGTTCATGTCGAATATTTTCTGAAAATGGTGAAGGCTCTTCCTGCTCCCCTGCAACATAAGGAAAAAGGGGAGCATAAGTTGTAGCTGCAAAAGGAGCAGGAGGATAGAAGGGAAAAGCTGTTGGAGGAGGAGCAAAGGCAGGAGTTGAAGGGCAGGGATGACTTCCCTGAAAGTTGAGAAATCTAGCTAGACTTCCTCGGGAAGCTTTTCGGAAGAAGTTTTGACGAGCTATGAACTCATCGCTTTGAGATCGCAAATAGGTTGCAGGCCCTTGCGGAAAGGTTGGTGGGTAGACAGGAGGATAGACCGACGGATAAGCCGGTGGATAAACTTCCGGAGTCTCCAATGCTGGTGCTGGACTAACTGGAGGGATTGGTGTTACTGCAGATTGCACTTCTAATCGTTGCGTGATAGCAGCTAGAGTACGGTTGATTGCTTGAAATTGTTGGGCAGTTTCTCTGCGCGATTGCTCCAAGGCTTCCCAGAGAGGATCTTCACCATGACTTGATGGAGCAAGGTTCTCGGCTGGTTGATGGTCTGACATGAGTAACTACTGATTTCACCGTCTGTTCGAGATCTGAAGGTCGCGTGTTAATGTTGATGCAAGAAATGCGCTTCCGGGTTCTATGAGGAGAAAGGAGGTGGGAGGAAACTGTCGAATAGTCGGTTACTAGCGGCTAGGATTGATGGTTGAGACCGAGAGAAGGAAAAAGAGGGAAAGGGGGCCGCTTGCAGCCGCAGCAATAGAGTTCGCCCGCCGCGGCTTAAATGTCACTCCTGCGACGGGCTTTCCTTTGATTTTGAATTGAGATTACAGCTTGAGATTGCACCTTTACATGGAAAGCAAATAAAGGGTACAAAGGGGGAAGCTGGCGGCTAAGGAAAGAGGTTGTCGGAGGCCGCGCGGACTGAGCAGAGAGGACAGAAGACCGCGCGGACAGCTGATCTCGCAGCTCGCTGGACAAGGCTGGGCGGACTGCGCGACCAGGAAGAGAAGCCAGGTGAGGTCGCGCGGACTGAGAGTTGGAGTCTGCAGGACTTGATGCGCTGGTTGTCCCGCTCCACCGTGTCCCCAGAATGAGAGGTATGGGGGGCTATTTATAGGCCCGCGGAGATAACGGTCTTAGTAACGTCACCCCCGGTAGAGCGGTAAGTTGTGCAAGTAGAACGAGGAGTCCGCCGAGTCCGCGCCTTGCCGAGCGGTTAGGGACTTGTTCACTTGAGCTGATCTGCTATTGGCGGACTGGGACGAGTCCGCCTCTGCTGTACTGAGCGAGCTCGCGTCGAGCTGTGCGAGCTGAGGAGTCCGCCCGCTGCTGGGAAAAAGCGGGCACTGGGGAACTGAAGGGCTAGCTGGCGGACTGCAGAGCGAGTCCGCCCAGCCCGCTGCGGAGAGGATGAGGCAGATCGCCGTCTACCGAGCTGGGTTTCTTCTGGCGGACTGCACGATCAGTCCGCCAAGCTCGCGGACTACTGGAGGAATCCGCCTCTGCGGCTGGAGGCTTCCCATTTGCTTGGCGATAAGGCTTGGCGACCTGGCGGACTGAAGAGTCCTGGTCGCCACTGCTGACTGGCGGCGAGCTGGAGCGAGTCCGCGTTGTGTTGTGCGGGCTGAGGAAGTGCTGATGCTGCAGTCTGGTCTCAGGCGGGCTGAGACCGCATCCGCGAACTGCTGGCGGACAGGAGAGCTGGTCGCGGACTAGGAGACCTTGCGGACTGAAGGAGGTCCGCTGGATCCTGTGCGGGTTGACGGAGTTGGAGCAAGTCCTTCCTTCGACGGACTGAGAAGGAGTCTGGCACCTTCTGCCGGATAGAAGGGGCAGGTCGCACCTGTTAGGCAGGCGACCTGGAAGCAGGCTGCTTGTTGTGTACTACTGGGCGACCTGGAGGCAGGTCTCCTACATCTTTGCGGACTGGGATGTATCAAGGAGCAGTCCGCATCTGTCGAAGGCTGGTCGCCTGACGATGACGTAGCTTTGCTAGCTAGGCGATCTGCAGGAGCGGGCTGGAGAGCAGACCGCGCCTCCTGCTGAGCATGTGATTACTGAGCGGTCTGGGCGGACAGAAATACGAGTCCGTAACTTAGCTGGGTAGAAGGAGTAGGTCTCCGCCTTTGATGGAGAAATCTTGTCTCCTGTTGGGCCTGTCGGAAGAGAACTAATGCACGGTTAGCTGAACTAACCGCGCGGCCTGCAGGGGCGGACTGAGGAAGCAGTCCGCAGCCCCTGCAGAACGAGTGGCTGCTGCGCGACCTGGGCGGTCAGGCTGGCGAGACCGCCCTAGCCGCGCGGCCTGAGCGGACAGAGAAGTATGTCCGCCCATCCTTAGAAAAGAGGGCTGACAGGCCGCGACCTCCAGAGGGAACCTGGAGCAGGTTGCGACTTGCAAGATGGCTACCTTGGGAGGGATCGCCGATTTCTGGGTCAACAGGGTCATCCCCCGTGAGAATAATATCGTCCACTTAGACCAAGACAATAACCCGACAGCCCACGGGAGTCGCACGAAACAAGCAAGTGTGGTCCGCACGGCGCTGAGTGAAACCTGACTGAAGAATAACCGAGCTGAACCGTTCAAACCAGGCCCGCAGGGATTGCTTTAAGACGTGTAGAGACTTGAGCAGGAGGCAAACTCTCCCCGAATACTCCCCCTGAAGAGCAAACCCGGGGGGAAGTGCCATATAGACTTCCTCCTGTAAATCACTATGCAGGAAAGCATTTTTGACGTCGAGCTGGTAGAGCGGCCACACCCGAGAAGCCGCAAGCGAGAGCAAAAGACGAACACTGGTCAACTTAGCCAAGGGAGCAAAGGTGGCACCAAACTCGTCCAGAGTCTGAGTAAAGCCCTTGGCCACCAAACGAGCCTTATAACGATCAATGGTACCATCAGCAGAGTACTTCACTGTATAGACTCATTTGCACCCAACTGTACGTTTCCCGGGAGGAAGAGGAACCAAAGACCATGTCCCAGTACGACGGAGAGAAGACATCTCCTCCTCCATAGCCCAAACCCACCACGGGTTACGGAGAGCCTCAGCGGTCAAAGCAGGTAGGCGAACAGAATCAGCAATAGCCACAAAAGCCTGGTAAGAGGGTGAGAAACACTGATAGGAAACAACACAAGCCAGTGGATGCTCAGTAACAGAGGAACGAACACAAGTACATTTACCCTTGCGAAGAGCAATAGGTAAGTCAACAGAAGAAGTAGAGGAGAGAGGCTCAAGAGAGTTACCTGCGTCCGAAAGAGGCTGCTGATCCGGGACTGGAGGATAAGTGAGTGTAGCTGGTAGAGAGGGTGGCTGGCGGCAAGAGTATGTCAGCAGGACAGGCGGAGCAGCAGGGGGGCAGCGGCTGGCGGTGAGGAAAAGACCGGGAGAGGTTGCACAACAGTAGGAAGTGCATGGGGTGTCAAATGTGCAGGATAAAAAGAAACCTCATCATGGAATGTCACATCCATATAATAAATGATACGACGCAACTGGGGGTCATAGCAGCGATAACCCTTAGTGGTAGTCGAGTAGCCGAGGAAGAGGCGGCGGATGGCCTAGTCGTCAAATTTGGTCCTAGAAGGACGGCGATCCTGGACGAAGCACACACAACCAAAGACCCGGAGAGGGATGGGGAAGGCGGAGACTGGAGGATGGACGAGACTGAAGGGGATGACACCACCAAGGGGACGAGAAGGAGTCTTATTAATAAGGAAAGCTGCGGTAAGAAGAGCAGCACTCCAATAGAACTTAGGGACATTCATTCCCCGAAGAAGGCAACAAACAGAGTCTAAGAGGTGGCGGTTTTTGCATTCGGCCACCCAATTCTGCTCGGGGGTACCTGGACACGAAAATTGGTGTAGAGTGCCCTCATTGCAGAGAAAGTGATCAAAAGAACGAGAAGTGTACTCACCTCCATTGTCGGAGCGGAGGATATGAACAGAAGTACCATGTTAGGTCTGTATCAAACGTGAAAAATGAGAGTAGACAGATAGGACCTCAGATTTATGTTTTAGAAGATAAACCATAAGCAACGAGAGTAATCATCAATAAAAGTTACAAAGTACGAGAAACCATCAAATGATACTACAGGGGCAAGGATCCACGCATCAAAATGCATCAACTCAAAACAAGAAGTAGCACGACTAACAGAAGGAACATACGTGCTCGTGTGTGTATTGACAGCTCACATACATCACAGCGAAAAGGATAAACAAAAGACACATCAGGACAAACAAACAACATCCGCCGAGCGCTAGCATGGCCATGACGTGCATGTCAAAGCAAACTAGACGACATAACAGGGGAAGCATGAGAGGTGGGCGGGGCCGTGTCAGTGGTGGTGGTAGCAGCAGTGGGAGAAGGTAGCTCCAGGTAGTACATCTCACTCCTCTCATATCCCGTACCAATAGTCCTCCCGGATCTCAGTTCCTGAAAAACACAACGATCAGAGAAGAAAGTTACTGAGCAGTTCAAAGAGCGAGTAATACTACTAACAGATAATAGGTTGAGGACCAATTGAGGTACAAGAAGAATAGAGTCGAGAGAGGGACGGTGCCCTGGCTGAGGACAGGGGTAAATTTAAATTCTATATACTCTACCTTTGTCTCATTCAACTTAAAACTCTTCTTTTCTAAATTGTCTCGCAAAAGATTAGTTTTATGCTTACACTGTCTCATCGACCAAAAAAATAGCATCTGCAAACAATAAACACCAAGGTATTGTTGTTGGATATGTCCGGTGAGCTCATTTAAGGTAAGGGGAAAGAGATAAAAGCTTAAAGCTGGTCATTGATATAAGGCAACAGTGATAGGAAATTTTTGTGTTAATCCTCCAGATGTCCTCACCCTCGTCCAGTCCCCGAACCAATAAGATTATATTACAATCAGCATTGAACATAACTCTGTGTAGTATGATCCAAAAATATATAAATATTGGCACATACTTTATCAAAAAGAACATGGATAATGGATTGATTTGCATACCTTTTATCACTACTGGATGTCAGCACCCAAGTTGCAAATATTCTAATAAAATGATTGAGCAGCGTAGTATTTCAACAATTGTACTTAGGTGATTTCGTAAATCAAAAGTATTTTGGTAATCTGTTAAATTCATCATCAACACGGGCGCGCAGATATAGATATATATATATATATATATATATATATATATATATATTATTAAGATATACATCCATATATATATATTAGAAATATTATGCATTATTTATTTTATATATGTTAAACCAGCCTATCTCGGTTTCAAGCCCGGATGAAAAATGGTGAGAGTTGTGTTAGGTAGACCGTCAGCGTAAAATTTAGTCACCCTTATGAATATGGATCATTTGATTATCTATATTTCATTGTTGTTATGAGTTTTATTATTTGCATACCATATTTTGTTATCCGCACCCCGCAACAATAAAAGGGGTTGTGTGCTTGTATTATGGTTATCTTTTGAATGAATTAAATTTAGGGTAGCTCTCTGGCTTCTTCTAAATTTCCCATTCTCATCGTCTCTCCCTTCGAGTTGTCGTCCCTCCCCCTTGTCGGATTTCACGTCCGGGAGCGTATCAATTTGGTTTGACCTGCCTCACCACCTGCCACTCAGTCGTCGGTGCTTCGTTTCAGCGTGGGTTTTCATGTCCGTCTCCTAGGATCACACGCATCCGTCGGTTCTATCTGATCAAGTCCTCTTCCTTCTTTGCCACGTGAGTTTCGCGCATCCGGCATGTTGATCCTCGCCCTGCCTCGCATGTGGCTCGTCCCATCTCGTGTGCGGGAGCTTCACGCGCTCAATGCGCCCTTCCTCTGATCGCTTGTCTCTGACACCCTCTTCCCTCCGCTCGTCAAATCTGTCATCCGCCAGTTCCAAAAATCTCAACCGGATTCGCTCTTCCAGCGGTTCAGTCGCCCACCGATTCATCCCCATGGCTCCCAACACTCATTCCTCCGGTGATTTTGCTCTGTATACCGCCTCTGACGCCCTTAGTTGTCGCGTTGAGGCCGAAGATCAGCTCATTTCCTCAATACATGCCTCGCTCCTTGCTCTCCATTCAAAGATTGACTCCCTCCAGGCACCGAATACTCCTTCCGACTCCGACTCGGGCGCGGACGAGGGCTCCTTACTCAGCGCCATATCGACGAGACCTCCATCTGAGTCGCAATACCACCCGACTCCAGGCCGGTCTGCTTTCTCCCTCGATATTCCCTCCGTCGGCACAACCGAATGGGTTGGATCGCTAAGGCAGAACAGTACCTCAACCTCAACTTCACGTCGGAACAGGACAAGGTGTCTACCGTTCTAGTTAGTCTGGAAGGCTCTGCACTCCATTGGGTTCCGGGAGTAAGGAGCGATGGGATTCCAGGTGATGAAAGAAGGTGTGATTGAGTAAGTGAGAAGTGAGGTTCTTTACCACGCTGCAAAAAGTCAGCCTCAACCTATAAACCGGGTCAACCGACCTTCTGCAACTCAGCTCGCCTCTTTCTCCCAACCTTCGTGTTTTCTGTCTTCTTTTGATGATTTCCCGTTCGTGTCGCCCCTCGCGCCCATAGGTATGCGGGCTCTTCCTCTCCCATGTTGCATCCGTTGATTTGCAGGAGAATCTGAGGCTCCTATGTTTTTGGCAGAAGTGAAAGAAAGGGATAGGCTTGTCGCCGTTGTTAGGAAGAAGAGTGAGGAATGTTCACATATGGGCAGTGTGAGTGATCATAAAACATGAGAATGGAATGTCTGGTTTTCACCTAATCGAAAAGGCTAGTCATTATCTGACCAATACTCTTCGATGCTCTTTAGGTTTGCTTGAGTGCCTAAGCGTACCGTCAGCAACTCGTGCTCCATCATCCAAGTTTTCCGCCTGCTCCTCTTTTCATCCTCTTTGTTTTACCTGCTCTTCTTACTTGCCCTATGCACTGGACCTCACTGGGCGCCCGGGATTGAGGGCCGACCACAACTGAATGAAAACGGAAGGTCAGTCTATTCTGTGCTTTCGGACTAAGAGGTTTCATGTGACGTCAATTTGAACTTGCTCGATCTGTTCAGTTCGGGAATGAATTCTCTTTGTCAAGTTGCTTTCCCGTTCATTGAGTTGTTCGGAACGGATCGAAGAATGAGAGAGATATAGAATATCTAGAAAAAGGGAGTGCAGTTCCATTGTTCAAGAAAACGGGATTGCAAGCAGCACGGGAAAGATTGGATGGTCCGAAACAGCAATCAATTGATGGCAGGGATCACCCAGAGGCTCATTCCACTATCGGCCGGTATGGAGAATGGAGATTGAAAGGAGTTTGAGATGAAAGACAAAAAGCCTGACTGATGATTCGACGGACGGAATAAGCTGGCGTACGAAGGAGGAAGGCAACTCTTTCAAGTCAAAGTATCTATCTAGAAAGAAAGAACAAACTTAGGACTCTTCTTCCCAAAAGTTCGACAGGACGGCATCGCGTTTTTGTCTTCCTCACCTCACCTCGTGGTGATGATAGGATTGGTCTATCACCCTTACTCAAACCAGTTATTCGAGTCATGCTCACCGGCTATCGACGATTGCTTTGCCAAACAAAAGAGTCTCAATTGGGTGGTTCCCTGACTGTCAAGGTCTGTCTCACCAGTAGGGCCGGAATGCCATCTCGTTGACTCGCCTTGTCCCTCTTGTATGTACAAGTGCCTTAGTCACACTCGCCTAGATAGAGATCACCTTCTAACCAACACCAACCGTCAAGTAAGAACAGAGTTCCACTGTCTCAATGCTCCTAGATATCCCACCCGAGATCATTGAAGACATTGTGCTATAAGAAGCCACGATTCCGGCTTTCCCGGGCTTTTTTGAATCCGGTAAACACCTTTGTTCGAGTTCATGTTAATGAGGGAGTGACTGATCGACCGTTCACGCTGGTCAGCAACATGCCTAAGAGCATGCTAGCAAGTCTAGCCCGGATCCAGGAACAACCTTTTTTCATTCTCTGCTAGCGAGTTTCATGTCGACTTGCCGGGAACAAGAACATTTTCTCAAAGAAAAGATCTAATTTCTGGGGCTTTCTCTTTAACAGAAAGCGTTGCATAAAAACAAGAGGAATCCACGCGGTAGAGCGAACACTTTTTGTTTTCTTTTCAAACTTTGAGTACAAATAAGAAGGACCTTCTAACCTTCCCTGGCTTTGAAGCTGATCGAGTGTTTCAGTGCCACAGACAGTAGTTTCGCGTCAGAAGTTTCAACAATTTCTGTGAAAAAAGAATCACAGAAAGAAAAACATTGATCTATCCAGCCATAAGGTAAATCCACAGCTACTCCTCCGATGCGGAAATCATTATGCATCATCCGCATCTTTCTTTGAGTAAGATAACTGTTCGAATAGATCCTATAGAAATTCCCTCTCTCTGAAAATCTAGAAAAAGGGAGTCTGTGCACCGATATCGGCCACCATAACAAATGGGAGGCTATCCTTTCATGCTTAGCTCCAGCATAATCACTCTGATAGAACTGTTTAGGCACTTGAACACTTTCCAATCGTTCTGGTGCATTTACTGTTCTTGCTTCTGTGAACATAGTAGCTAAATAATCCCAACGTGTTACATAAGGCAAATATTGTTTAATTGTTCGGTTCTCCTCTGTGTAAATAGCCTAATATAGGTTCACAGTCAATAACATCTTCACCATCCAGAGTAACGATCAGCCGAAGAACACCATGCATTGATGGGTGGTGAGGACCCATATTGACTATTATGAAATTTTTTCTTGTAGCCGGTCTTAATTCATCATCATCTTTTTTTCCTGAATTCTTTCTTCAAATGAAAAAGAGAAAACTCATAAATGAACTCAAAACAAAAAAAAAAGCACAAAGATAAGAAGATCAGAAAATGAAATGAACGATTTTTTGGAAAAAAAACAGGTGCTCGGTGCCACGTCCATTTCCTAATGGATTGACGGATTCAGCTAGGGCTGACTGATCTACAGTCTTTTTCTTTCCCTTCTCTTTTGACTTGACTTCAATAGTTCACTAGTTTTCCCAATCTCCGCCTTTTTGTTTTTCTTTTGAAGACGGTTTCAATTCAAAAAAAAATGCCAATGAATTTCCATCTCTTCTTTTGCGTCAGATGATGAAGGCTAGTGCCAATTCTCCCGCTTCAGCTGATCTGCTGACATTGAAGTTTGAAGTGAAGCCCTGTAGAGAGGATCGTGAGAAAGAATCTAGAGATAGAGATGACTCTATTGAGCGTATACGTTCTTGAGAATCTTTTCATTCTCTTCTTCTCATCAACGGAAAAAAGAAACATTCTCACTCCAAAGTACTTTCTTACGCAGATCGAACTTACTCTTGCTATTGAGCTTACCTTCGGAAAGAAATGAAAGTCAAGAAAGAATAAAAACTCGACTATACCATAGTGGAGTTCTGGGCTTCCTCACCCACTCCTTCGGTTCGGGCTCAGTTTCCCTTTAGGGAATTCAAGCGAAAAAGAAAGCAAAAATGGACGGACCGGTGGCAGCCTCACTTACTCTGCTTGGCCTTGCTCTCAGAAACGCGACTCTTCTAAAGAGAAAGAAGTATGGATATTCCAATTCAAGAATCCCCTTTAGGTTTTAGGCCTTCCTTTTCCATGATAGCTAGTGGTAGGCTTCATGTTCAGCTGTAATATTGTAGACGCCCTCTTCCACCATTCCATTCTGACAGAACGAATTCAATTTTCAAGTGATTTGATGAGCTCGCCTCGGATTGACTATTCCGAATCTAACGGCTATTTGCGTCAATATTCTGGCCATCTGGCATTTGTCCTGAGAACAGCTCCTTTTCTGCTCAGAGTAAAACAGGCAAAGTGCTTACCATGCTAACATGTTCATGTGCAGTTTCCAGCTCTATGTATGGTAGTCACTTTAGTCGCTTGACTAGGTCTTCTTCACCCCTTCGCCTCACATGTTGACTTCGCCTATTTCTATATGCTCACTCTTCGTCGCTATCGCAACTCACCCTCTTCGCTGCTACGCAGCTCGAGCTACTTCGTCCCCTCTCGTTATCCTATCGCTCGAGCGGCTTCGCCTATTTCTATAAGCTCATCTATGGTCCCCTATCAGGTCCTCTCGTTCGGTTAGATAAGAGAGTTCCACCCAAACTGGAAGTCTTGTAATTTCTTCTTTCGGTTGTAGAGCGAGTTTCCATTTGGCCTTCTCGATCGTCTTATTGGTATTGTGGTAAGCGGCTTCTTGCCTGGTGCATTGACTTCCTTTCAGTTGATTGTACTACTCTTTTCTCTCTTTCCCGCATTCGTTCATTTTCTTTCGTACGTAGAGGGAGTGGATGTTGTTTTCTTCCCTACTCTAGAATTGACTTTAGCGGTCTAAGCTTCTCTGCCTGCTTTGCATTTCTTAGATATTCATCTTCGGCGAAAGCTCTGAATCTTCGAAGTAGTGTCTCAGTGTAACCGACCCCGCAGGGCATAAGGAATGAATTACTTTATTCTCTCATGAGAAAGAGTAGACGAAGACCTGAAAGCTAGTGAGAGAGAGACTAGTCATTTAGCTCTCACGTATGTCAAAGGATGTGCGAGCAGGTGAAGAGTTCCCAGTCTACTCGACATGCCGATGACTTCAACCATTACAATACGCAATTTCTTGATCTGACTCTTGAGTTGAACCGTTGAACAGTCAGTATAGCGATGTGAAGGCTATTACCCTCCTTTCAGAGGACCTTGGTCTTGGCCTTGAACCAGGTTTCCCAAGTTTTCTTACTGAGTGAAGGGATGCGGGGTATCCTGGGCTCTTTGAGGAGGCTAAAGTAGACCAGTTGAGTTGTCCACTACTCGTGGAGGGACCTTTCCCCACCTTGAATGGAAAGTAAGTTCACAGCTGCTCCCAAGGTTGAACTTGGTAGCAGGCAAATCCCAAAGAAACTTAGATTGCGAGTCAAACAAAGAATAGTAGACATTCACTCCCAACTCATTTGAGTAAGTGAGCGATTCAAAGTCTTAGATTTTAGAACAATCAGAAGGGATGAGTGAGGGCAGCGATTAGTCATTACTTGATCACCTTCACTCACTTTCTATACGAGAAATTCGTTGATGGAAAAGATGGTGTAGAGAAAGGATGAGATGGTGCTGGGCCCTTTCGCCTAGGGAAGGCCACCTAGGTCTCTAAAGATTTTCTAGGCTTAAGCCAAGGGTTGGTTCTTTCGCTCGTTAGCAGGGCAAGGAGGGTTTTTTTCTTCCGCAATCATCGAAAGAGTTTCTAGCAATTCGCTAATCGAAAGAGCAAAGATGAGAAGAACAAATAGAAAAGAAGACTCCCAACTTACCCAGATAGCATAGAGTGAAGCAGATGCTCCATTCT
This sequence comes from Platanthera zijinensis, assembly GCA_039513925.1. Lineage (NCBI taxonomy): Eukaryota > Viridiplantae > Streptophyta > Magnoliopsida > Asparagales > Orchidaceae > Platanthera > Platanthera zijinensis. The sequence continues at coordinate 10,494,628 of CM077094.1, forward strand.
TTCCATTATATCCGGAAAATAGACTGAGTTACAAGGAAAGAGGTGAACAACTCATGGTTGAATGCTCACAAGACATATGACCAATAAGAGCTGAAGTTGAATCAATTGAAAGTGGGAATGGGAAGGTTGGAGGTCTCGTATTGTTGCTTTTAGGCGTGATCCCTCTCTCTGCTTTTCATAGTCAAAATGTGCCCTTGTGATGATCAGAGAGAGGATTGAGCAAGGTATGACCATGCCCAGCAGCATCACGCCACCCATAGTCGAGGAAGAAGTGACTCCTAGCTCGTTGCCAAGTTGAACTCTCGTCTCTAGTAAGATGCATGGGTTTGAAAGCACTCAAGCGAGGCTATGATAAAGCAGTCGGAATCTACCAACCACGTAGACCCACGGAGCGGTAATTACTTTCTAAAAAAAGAAAGCCCAAAATAAAGGGAAAGCAAGTACCAATCACATTAGCCAGGGAAAGTTCATTCACTCACCGGACCGTAGTTCTTGTCGATTTGCACTCGCATCAGACGAGATAAGAATGTCTTGCACTTGTCTCGCCCAGGAAGTGGGTTGAGAAACTACATGCCATATCATTGTTCCGACTTACAAGTTGAGACAATGCAGGGCTCTTGCTTTACCTAGAAAACCATTACCTTCTCTTCGAAGAAGGAAAAAAAGTTGGCTGCTTCTTTGTCTTTCCCGGTGGTGCCTTTATATATCCTAAATCCGTGGGAAAGCAGACCCCTGCAACTAGATATGAGACCGATTCGACAGACAGATGCCAGTTCTGCTGATCGTAATCGGATTGAAAGAATGGAATTCCAATTCCCAGAAAAGGTACAAGTAATCCCACTAGTGGCTCCGCCAATCTAAAAAAATCCTCTTATGGCCCGAGCTCAAACCGGAGATGATTCATGCATGGCCTATTGTCACACATCCGCTCTCGGCTTTGCACGCAACACCCCAAGATGGTCTTTGATGCTCTTGACCTGGTGCGTCTGGTAGAGGATGACCTCCCCTCTCTGCGACCGGTTCCTGCGACCGGTTCCTGCGACCGGCCAACCCCCTCCTCGGCCACCATGGAGACCAACCGCCGCGGCCATCGCATGAACGCACCCGCCTGGGACGCCCACCTGCGGATCTCCAACAGTGATTACAACGAGCTCTGTAGCAACGGACTCTATTTTTGGTGTCGTCAAACCTACTCCCCGAACCATGAGTGAGTTGTGAAGGAGTTTCACGGCATCATCAACGACTTTGACTCGGAGATTTCCTTGGCGGATTTTGATTCGCTCGAACTTTCAGAAGAGAACGGGCATGGGGACACCACCACGAGTACCTTCTACAGCTTGGAGTTACCTTGTTTTTCGGTGGGGGCATTTTTGACCCCAGACCATGAAGCTCTCGGGAATGTTGTGTGATCGTCCCATTATTATCACAGTGGATGGTGATGTGAGCCACAACTTCTTTTTAGCATAGTTCGTGCAGCAGTTTCGGCTTTCATCAGTTCCATCCCCAGATTTCACGATCTGCCTGGGCGATGGGCGATGCTGGCGAACTCTGGGTTATTTCCCCGCCGGATCGTTACTAGTAGGAGATTGTTCGGTGACTGTTGTCTTCTATGTGTCCAGCCTCGGCGGTTCGACGCCATCTTGGGGGTGGCTTGGCTTCGTACGTTGGGCGAAATGCGGGTCAATTGGCCAACCATGAGCATGCAGTTCCTCCACCGGGGTCAGTCGTGTCGTCTTATCGGCGACTTTGCCCTCCTCCGTTCCCCAGTATCTTTTCGCATGATCCAGCGGACCGTCTGTAACGGCCCAAAACAGTCATCTTTAAGTGTCAACATCGTAGCCATAGAGAGGTGCAACCCCGATAGAAAAGTGCCTAATAATATGATTCCTAAATACAGATATCGTGAAGGATGACGTGTCAAAATAGGCGAGATGATGACATGAAGTGCGATAAAAGGAAGGAACAGTTGATGGTGAGAGCTACTTGTTTAATTTATGTTTTATTTCCCTATTTTGATATATGAGCACCGTTACTTTTAAGAACGTCAAATACACAGTTACTTACATATGTTAGCATGGATTCATAATATATCACTGATACTTATTGTCGTTCTATTGTATGGCCCTGACAAAGGCAAACAGATGATTAACTTCTGAGGGGATCAATAAATAAACAAACATTAAGTATATTAACGAATTACATACAGCTAACAAAAATGAAAATGCATCGATGCATGGAAATGTTAAGGGTACGACTGAATGTACATGCGCATGAATGGTATTGATGCTCTGCCAAATCAGTCAGCCGAAAGGCATAGACGCGTGTTGAACGTACTGATTTGGACTCTATAGACTCTGAAGGGTCAGACTAAAATACTGAATACCGATACTGATACCGTTACAGTTACCCTTAGCATTACCTAACGTAAAGGATGAAAAGATAACATAAGAAAGTAAGGTTATACGATTACACTGATACATTGCTAATAAACATGAGAACTGATATAGTTTTACAGTTACATTGCTTTATTGTATGCGTTGATACATTGTTGAACTATACATATATGAACTTATACGAATGTGTTGTGGATATACTGTTTCACACTTTACTTACTTGCACTGCTTACATGGTTACACTGTTACATAGCTTACTTTCTTACACTGATACGGTTATATAGCTACTGAATATTCTTGTCTTATAACTGCTTATACTGTGTTATGGCTACTAACATTACAGTTATAATGTTGTTTCATAGTTTCATTACTAGTACGGAAAAGGGTTAGTATAGACATATGATTATTACTTTGCTTAATCATTTTCATTTGTTTATACAACAGTTAAAGAGGTATATCATCACTTAGTCATATTTTTATGACTAAGCCTGTCGTCAAATTTTTTTTAGGTACTTGATGTGATCCTGTATACGTAAAGCTAAGTGAAGTTGATCGTGGAAAGACAGAAAAGACTCGAGAAATACTTCAATTTATGAGGTACGTTTTTATTATGTGTTTTATTTTGTACTCACTAGCATTACTTCAGCCTGGGACGAATGTCTTGAAAGTAGCTTAGATACAGAATTAGGTGGGGTCTAAAATGGGGGCCTCACACCGCCGATGTTGACTTCTCTGATTGGCTTTGCCACCTCTCGGGCCCGGTTATAGTGCCTCCCTCTTACCTGGCCGGCCTTCGATCCCTGCTCACCGAGTTCGTCGACGTCTTTGAGCCACTGGACGGACTGCCCCCGGACCATCCGATTAATGACATCATTCCCCTGCAGCCAGGTACTGCGGCGGTGTCGGTGCGGCCTTACCGTTACGGCCACATACAAAAGGACGAGGTCGAGCGTCTGGTTTGTGAGATGCTGATGAGAGGCCACATTCATCCTAGTGCAAGCTCGTTCTTCAGTCTGATCCTTCTGGTCCGGAATAAAGATGGAAGTTGGCGCTTCTGAGTGGGCTATCGCGAGCTCAACAAAGCCACAGTACCTGACAAGTACCCGATTCAGGTGATTCAGGAGCTTCTGGACGAGCTTCGCGGGGTCGTCTTCACAAAGTCGGATCACTGGGTAGGCTATCAACAGATCCAGGAGACGTTCTTATGCAGGCCAGACGGTCGGTGACTTACTTTAGTCGGGCCTTCTCCGACGCCATCCAGAGCCGCTCTGCGTACGAGAACGAGCTCATGTGTCTTGTTCTTGCAGAACAGCATTGGCGGCCCTTCCTTCTGGGACGACCATTTGTCTGCACCGATCACCACAATCTCTACTATAAAGGGTTGTATGCTTGTATTAGGGTTATCTTTTGGATGATGAAATTTAGTGTTGCTCCCTAGTTTCTTCTAAATTTTTCATTCTCCTCTTCTCTCCCTTCTAGTTGCCGGCCCTCGCCCTGTCGGATTCCTCTCCGGGAAACGTATCATAAATTCAATTGACTTTTTCAGAATTTTGGCTTCACTCGGAGCTCAAAGGACTACTCCCTATTTACTTGTCACCGCCCAGCAAGCACGGTGATACTTCTGGTATATGTTGATGATATTCTCATCACGGGGGATGACCTGAACAATATCTCTATGATCAAGAACCACTTGGCCTCATATTTTCAAACCAAAGATTTGGGCAACCTCTGATATTTTTTGGGCATCGAGGTAGCTCGTCGACCCGATGGACTCGTTCTATCTCAACGGAAGTACTGTCTAGATCTTCTTAACGATACAAGCTTCTTCAGATGCAAACTTGCAGAAACATCAATGGATGTCTACCACAAACTATATGCTCATACGTCTTACACTGATTTGCTACTCCTTAATCTGAAGTACAATCGTTGTCTAATTGACAAACCATATATCCTTTGTTATTGGGGTGGTCAGTTGATTCATTCATGCTCCTCGAATGTTTCACCTCGAGGCTGTCGAGCAAAATCTTCAGTATTTGAGGAATGCCCCGGGACAAGGGTATCGCCGAGAATCCCATTTTTCATGAGCGTTCCAAACATATCGAAGTTGATTATCATTTCACCAGGGAACTACGCTAACTTGATTTACGACATTTGACAACTACTGAGCAGATTTTTGATGTTTTCACCAAGGTCTTACCACGCTCACTATATCAGCGGTTCGTTTCCAACCTTTACCTACAATCTGCAAGCTTCAAGTTTGTGAGGGAGTGTAGAATACTTGAGTTAGCCCATATAAAAAGTCCACGTAAAGGCCCGTTGTTGGCATATAGTTTAGTCCCACATCATGGGTTGTTGTTTAGTTACCACTACTCCTTCCTCTATATATTCCACAAATCCTTGTATTTGTTTTGTTATGTTGAAGAGAAATAAACTCATTTTAAATCGTGTAGTTTTTATTTCTACAACCCTTAATACGGATTTGAAGGTTGAAGTTTATTCTAATGTTGATTGGGTAGGAGAAGCGAGGATAGATGATCCACATCTCATGTGGATGAGTAAAAAACATGTGGTGGCTTGATCTATTGTTCAGGCTAAGTTTAGGATCATAGATTATGGGATATGTGAGGGGATATGGTCGAGTACTCTCATGAATGATGTTGGTATGTTAGAGCATAGCCCAATAACCTTGCATTGTGACAATAAAGCAACTATTAGCATCGCTCATAACCTGGCCAGCACGACTATACAAAGCATACTGAGGTGGGCAGACACTTCATCAAAGAGAATATTGAGAGTACTTTGTACCCTGTTTGTCCTCTTAGTGGGGCAATTAAGGGATGTGTTTATTATATTTGTTGAGCTTATTGGCAAGTTGGGTATGAATAACATGGCAATATATCATTGCTTAAATTGAGAGTGTTAGAAATATTATGCATTATTCAATTTATGTATGTGTGTGGGCTGGCCTCTCTTAATATAAGAGTCATTGTACCAATATCAAATTATGACTAACGTTTTCTTTTTCGTCTCACTCCCTCTCAAGCAACAATATATTTATATACATCTATTTCTACCAAACAAATGCGACCCGCAGTTGTAGACAGGTGCAAAAAGAAAGAAGGGAAGGTAACTCTTGAACTCAGAGAACAAAGGATGAAATTAGCACGATAAAATTCCTTTAAGTGATTGAAACTGTCATAACTGAAATCAAAATGAAAATAAGAAAATTAACCTTATATGCTGCATCTTTAAGAGTTTGGAGATGATCCAGCTTCAATTTATATGCCTTTATCTCATGTGATTGATCCTTGTTAAGCTTTTTGATGACCTCTAAGGCTTTCGTATAACTAGAAAGAAGCAATTAAATGTTAGAGACAGAATTAATGATATAACAGATAACAAATTACCTCATATGCACAGAAAACAAAGATAACTTCGCACCAAGGAAGGTAAAACAGATACCATTACCACAAAAGTTCCACAAAATTGACTGAAAATGGAGATACAAAACTTAATCAACAAGGTAGTATTACATTCAGACTTTTAAGCTTACAAGTTGCTTTTCAGAAAAAAAATTGCCTCTTTTTTGTATTAAAGTAGGCAGGAAATTTAATTACAATACCTTCATGGACAATCTTATCTAACCAAACTTAGATGTTAAATTTATTTCCATGCCTCCCTTTGAACAGGTTACACTTGGAAGGGATTTGCAAATCCAAGCTCCACCCCCACCAAAAAACTAGAGCATATGCGACCTGATGCTTGTAGCTCATTTAAGTATCCCCGTTCTATGAAATTTTGTATGACCATTTTTTCTAACCTTAAATATTATAAATGTCACATTCCGAAAATAGCCGAAAACAGTGTATTAATTAGTTGCATTTCTTTGTATGTTTCATCAAAAGTTAATATTTTCAAATAAAGCAGGAAAGCAATCATAATTAACAGTAAAAACATCTGAAATGAGGACAAGATAGTTTCTAAGCAGATGATCAAATAAGCAACAAATCGGGATGCATTTTGCCAAAAAAATCATTTTGGAGGTGCATTTTGCCAATTTTTAATTTTCGGGATGCATTTTGCTAAAAGCCTATATTTCGAGGGTGCACTTTGCCAAAAAGCCTGGAAAAAAATTCTTTTTTTCAAATATACATACACTGGAAATCCTTTATAGAATGTGTGCGTAAATTACCGAGTGGCAGAGAAGATGTCATCAAACTTCTTCTTCAATGTTGATGGATCTTGCAGTGGCCAATTTGAATCATCCTGGTGGACAAATATGACATTGTCCAGGATAGCTTTAGAGACACCCATCAGCGCAGGAATCTCCCTATCCATGTCAGCGCATCTATAACTGAGGCATACCTTCTGCAAAACACCCAACAATAACAACCGCCATTAGAAAAGGTAAAATGAACCATAATCTCACGTTGTTTTACTAGTAGGCGAAGGGAGTGGCGACAAAACCTCCCCGGTGTGGGGGTTGATGGTCTGTAGTACACTCTCCAGGGCCTTGAACTCCAGCTTGGAAGCTTTCTGTGTGAGCTGGAAGGAGCGTATGCACACCACATCCTTTCCGGCGGCAGTCTTAAATCGGAGCTTGATCTGCCCCTTCGTCTCCGTCTCCCCCAAAACCTAAAGAAACCGTCCAGTTCGTTAATCATGAGTAAAACGAATCATTTAAAGTATAGAATAAGCGGTTTGAGAGTAGAGGTAGACCTTAGGATCGTGGATGAAACTGTGACCTGAGCGGGAGTTGGGAGGCAGCTCCCCCGTGCATGCGAGCTTAAGGCATTCGATGATTGTCTTCAAAGAAGGGGAAACAAAGTGCGTTCAGTAAGAAGTTTGAGTATGGATACTAGATAAAGGGGATGAGTTACGGTTTTTCCGGCTCCGTTTGGGCCGACGATGAGGGTGAGGGGCTTGAAGAAGGCGATGACATGCTTGTTTTCTGGATCGAAGCTCCGTATTCCTTTGACCAGCATCTTGTCTACGGTGCTCATCTTTGCTCAATGTCTCCAGCATTCGCTCGATCTCGTAAAAGAGTGGGGGAGATTCTTATGGCGTTTGGGAGGATTTTGGCCTTCTGCTTCTCGTCGAAGAAAGAAGACAGTCGAAGTAGCGGGAACTTCTCCCGGGTAATGGGAAGTGATAAAGGCCGGGTCATGCCTCGACCCGGCAAGATAACCCATTTGCCACGAAACCAACTTGATCATGCCTTGACCTATGTTCATCAAGCCAGGTCGACCGTGGTCCATCGAAGCTTCGGGACGTGGTTGTCTCGACCTCCCTTCTTTTTCTCTTGCGTGGAGACGGACTTTGTGTTGCTTATCTTCTCTTGGTTTGTCTCTCTATATCCAGTGTTGTGGTATCGTCTCTCTTGTGCTCCTTCTTTCGGATTGCTTTCATCAGATCCTTCAGACTGAGATTTGTGAGCTTTTAGGTCACTGGACAACGGTCAAAGGCCAACGATTGTTCTTCGTTGAGCTATCATTGAGATCAATAATCGTTGAGTGGGACTGTTGAAATCGAAATATCGGTTCCGCCTAGAGTTCGGACCTAGGGTGCAGCTCACACCTACTTCTCCCAAGTCGTCGCTTGGCGAGGGACTTGAATTTGGAAACGACCCTTGGCTCTAGCGTAGAGGTCCCACCTCACATCCGGAAGACCTTTGAGATCTCCCCCTCCCTAGCTAATGTTTAGCTAGGTGTCTTGGAGGATGAAGGAAGAAGATGAAGTGGTGAAGAACTGATATCCTCCAAGGCACCCTTAAGGGTCTATTTATAGATTTCTGAAAACGGCCTGCAAATAGTCAACCTCCGCTGCCCTGAAATTACTGAAAAAATCCTGGGTTGGTTTGCCAACAGTCAAACTCTGCTGTTTTGAACAGCTATTCGCAGCCCACCAGGGGCAAAATAGCAGACCCTCGAACCGGACGAGTACTCCAGCATGGCGAGTACTCCAGCAGAGCGAGTACTCCAGCAGGGAGAGTACTCAGGCAGGGCGAGTACTCCAGCAGGGCGAGTACTCCAGCAGGGAGAGTACTCCAGCAGGGCGAGTACTCCAGTAGGGCGAGTACTTGTTGGGTCCATTGATCCCAATGTCCTGAATTTGAAGGACCAGCAAAACAATGTATGAAAGTGTTAAGTTGTCTACCTAAATCATCTAGAGGGGGGTGAATAGGTGAATTGTGCGTTTATTTGCGGAATAAAAATTTTAAAGAACTTGCACAAACAATCAAGCAATCACAGACAACAGGAAGATTTATAGTGGTTCCCCAACCTTGGGTACGTCCATTTTCCGTCACCGATCTAGTAAATCACTAGATCCGGCTACTCCACTATCTCGGATTGAAAACCAATCCTACGCCTCGGAACCAAGTTCCTACAATCTCGATCCAAATGGATCTACACTCGGAAGATGAAAACTTCCTACAACTCGGAGATTAATCTCCTACAAAATTTACAAAGAGATTTAAAATACAAACAGAGATTTGTCTCAGATCTGGAAAAATTTAACTCTGGGTCTTCTTCTTGAACTATGCGGCTTTTTCAGAAATTTGTAGAAGAAGACTTGGTAGATCTGATCTGAGAAAACTTTGACCTACTCGATTAAGGATAAGATGAAGATTCCTTGAATAGCAAGCCTTTCTTGATCGAAAACAGATGTGTCGATCTTCACGTTGAGCGGCGACGGCTTCTGAAAGTTCGTTCTTGGAGAGAGACGGCCGATTCAGAATGATAGACAGTACGGATTTCCGTTTGGGGTTAGTCTTAACGAAAAGACATTATATAGAATTTCCCCTAACAAATAGAATTGACATTAATGACGACACATGAACCAATCACGATGTCTCATTTGAAAATCCCGTCGATCTGGACTTAAGTAAATTTTTCAGAAAAAATGGATTGCTGTTCTCGAGAAGTATGAATAAGTTCTTGAGAACAAGGCTGATTTCTCGAGAGTTATACTTCTGGACTTAAGTTAATACTCGAGAAAAAGGCGTTGAGTCTACTAAAGAACTAAACTCAGCTTCTCGAGAACTAACTCGACTTCTCAAGAACTATTACTCGAAAGCCAGAACTTGTATTTGAGAACTGAACTGACTTCTCGAGAAATAGAAGCAAAGTTCTCAAGAACTATAATGGACTTCTCGAGAGAGGAACTTAGAATATTTTTGTGGCTGTCTCTGACTACTCGAGAAATATAGACTGGGACTTCTCGAGAACCTAGACTGGCCTTCTCGAGAACTATAAGAATGTTTCTCGAGAACTAGTCTCGGCTTCTCAAGAATTAGGTGAACTTCTCGAGTTCTGCTAACTCTACTTCTCGAGAACTATCATAGACTTCTCGAGAAGTGGACTTACAGAAATTTTGGACTTAGAAAATTTTCTCTTCTGTTCAAGAATCCAATCTTCATTCCATGGTCTCAGTGCTTGAATATGAAGTGTATCCCAATTGAGAGGCTACACATGAGTCAACACCTTAGATCACACAGTGAGGGATTACACTGTATGGTCCTGTGTTCATGACCCACTGTAGACTAACATTGGTCTACACTTAGCAATGATAGTCTGCAAACACACAACTTAAACAAGGATATCAAATACAACTTAATTCATCTTAGTTCAAGGGTGACTTCATGCAAATCTGGGTTATTGTGGATGCAATACTCAATAATCTCCCCCTATTTGTAGAAGTTAAAACCCTCTATACTAAGGTGAATTATACCAATAAAGAAAGAACTGTAAATGAAGAAATAGAATTTAAATGCAAGATAGAAAAACTAAACACATAATTAGCAAAACTAGAAATTGTATATATATAATGTTTTAGATTTCCAATTCAACATTCATTTCATCCATAGTCTCAAAAACAAATATCAATAGAAAATCATTCTTAGCTCTGATGTTGTCTGTCATGCTTCTCTTGTTGTCTCCTCTAGTAGCTGAAAGGCTTTGGGTAGTACCTTGGAGGTTTTGGAGGAGCCTTAGGATTGTTCTTGTCATACTCTCTGTCATATATCCTTCTTTTAGTCATGGACTTCTCATAAAGATCCCACTCAGTGGAGCTGTAGTGGAGATTCTTGCTTTCATTATAGTCCATTACTAACTTGAGTATCAAGAATCAGTGCTTTGGATGTAGGACTCCGGACTTCAGCAAATTCTTGAGCTTTTCTTTTCTCTGAATCTGGCTTAGGAACACTTTTGCTCGCAGAGGGGCCTTCCCCATACTTCCTCTTCTTAGAAGTGTGGATTTCAGGCAAATCCTGAGGAATCATATCATCATCCCATACTTGGTCATAAGAAGTAGGAGGAGGATTCTGATCTTCTGGCCTTGGAGAGAAACATGGCATCTGAGGTTGTTGCATCTGAGCTGGCATCTGACTTGACTGTCTGAAAGTGAAGGGATAGATACTACTCTAGAGGGGGGTGAATAGAGTTATCAAATTTTGCACTAGATAAAACTTAATAGTCTACCCAACTCCCTTGGAGTGAAATGCGGAATGAAAAGATTATAGATATAGAATTAACCCTATAGCCTAACACAGGTGTTGTGCACAAACTCAAGCTAACTGTAATTACAATTAAGGCTTGGAAAACCTAATCAGCAACTAGCAACCTAGTTATATCTATTCACAGCCACAATGCAGGAATTAAACAAGGCAATCCAGACGACACAAGGAATTTATAGTGGTTCCCCAAACAACTTGGGTACGTCCACTCTTCTACCAACAAGGTAGGAATCCACTCAGGTTTTTGATCAGGTGCCCTGCCACCAACAGGATCTGCTTCAGGTAGATCCAGAAACCCTTTAGACTTTTGATTAGGTGTCTAAAAACCGAACACAGGTTTTTGATCAGGTGCCCTGCCACCAAGGGATACTTTTGAAGGGAGTAATAACCCTGTACAGGAGGGGGAAAGAAGGTTAAGATGTCTTCTCTATTTTACAATAGATTAGAGAAGCACAAAGACTTGCACTGAGCTAGAAAGCTCTAAAGAATCAAGGCTCCCCCTGGCTCAAAGATGTCCAGGTGAAGTCTTGCTTCAGTGCAGAAAACTCTTCAGAAAGATCTGAAGGAAAAACTACAAGAAGATAATAAATAATAAATTAGAAATCTTCAAGCAGCTGTCTTCTTCTTCTTCTTCTTCTTCTTCAAAAGAACTCTGAGTTTGAACTTTCTGGAAGCAGGAGAACTCAGGTTGAAGAAGAGCAGAAGAGCTTAACACTTCTCAGTTGGATGAGTATTGCTGAGAGCAGTGAACTTGATCTTGATGAAGGCTTGAATGCTTAAATGAATAACTGGGTAGCTAGCTGAAATCCTTCTCCAAAGGATTCCTTTTATAGCAGCAACAAGCAACGGCTCTCTTCAATTTGAATTGTTTGTCTTCTTCTGAAACTTGAGACCTGGGCTGCAAATATCAAAAAGGCAAACAATCTCTACAGCAAAAACATTCTATAAAAGGAATAAACCTCTTTCGAAGAAGCTGCAGGAAGCAATCTGATAATAAAGTACTAAATAAAGTCACATCAGAAACAAACTCTTTATAGCAGAAGAAAGACTTTTCAGTCTAACGGCTATAAAGGACTGATAGTAGATAAAGTAAAATACAATGTCAGCTAATAAGACAAACAACTTTATCTGAAAAGATTTGACTCAGGCAAAAGAGATGGAGCAGATATTGCCTGGAAATATTATCATAAAACAACTAAAATGATATGCCAGATAATGTATTAATTAATTAAATATAATAAATAAATACAAAATATAAAGGCAGACAAAAAACGTCGAACGACCCTCGGAGATCGTCGACCGAAGAACGAAGATCGTCGAACTATCGGACAGATAGTCGAACGATCCAGATAGTCGAACTATCAAAGGAGATAGTCGAACTATCACAACAGATAGTCGAACTATCAGAAGATAGTCGAGCTATCAGATAGTCGACCTATCAACAGATAGTCGAACTATCAAAGCAAAACAGATAGTCGAACTATCAACAGATAGTCGAGCTATCAAAGACCAACAGATAGTCGAACTATCAACAGATAGTCGAACTATCAGATAGTTGAACTATCAAAGTAGATAGTCGAACTACCAAGCGAAAACAGATAGTCGACCTATCAACAGATAGTCGAACTATCAGAAGAAAGCAGATAGTCGAACTATCAACAGATAGTCGAGCTATCAAACAACGCAGATAGTCGACCTATCAAACAGATAGTCGAGCTATCAGATAGTTGAACTATCCAAGCAGATAGTTGAACTATCCAAGCAGATAGTTGAACTATCAAAGCAGACAGATAGTCGAACTATCAACAGATAGTCGAGCTATCAGATAGTTGAATTATCCAAGCAGATAGTCGAACTATCAAAGCACACAGATAGTCGAACTATCAACTGATAGTCGAACTATCCTCGCAGACAGAACGTCGAGCAACTGATAGACGATCGTCGAACAGTCAGTCGACGATAGTCGAGCGGCGTTCGACGATAGTCGAACGAACAAACTACTTAACCAAATTCTTCATCTGGAAAAGTGAGGACTCTACAGCTAGACCACTAACCATTGACCATAGATATTTCTTGGGTCAAGGGACAAAAGGAGAAGACTAAACTCAAATCAAACTAGGGTACCAACACTGTCCTTCAGGAAGAGGGTTCAGATGATGGGGAATGACATTAGGATCAAGCTTAAAATCAGGGAAGAGTTTATGTGCATCCATACTGAGGTGTCATAGGTATGAAATTTCACAGACTGAATTTGCTCTAAAACATTCTTATTAATTTCACTTATCTTGTCAGACCAAGCTGTGTTTGCAGCAGCAGTAAACTTATCTATAAGTTTTTCCACATGTTCTTTCACCAAACTTTCCCCCTTTCTGAATTCTACAAATAGTGTATCTATAGCATCTTCCTTGAAGGTTCCCACTTCCTCACAGATTTTCATAACATGTTCTTTGGCTTTCTTCTCTAACTGGATCTGATTGTTGGCAAGAGTTATAGATTGTTCTATTACTTTACCAACACTAGTAATGGTGTGGTCTATAGCTTTTCCACCAATCTGAAACAGTTCTTTGAGAGAGTCTGTGTTGTGCTGAATTTCTGCAAATCCTCTGCTCATCTCTTTTTCTAGAGCAGTGGCTTTGTCTTGAACCACTTTCAGAGAATCATCAAAATATTTCCTTTGTTCTGCCAACATGACTTCAAGCTTACTTAGAATGTTTGAATTTGTAGGGATTGCAGCAGCAACAGGAATAACAGCAGGAGTGGTAACTAGAGGAGGATGAGGAACAACCCATGAAGGGATCTCATCAACTACTATATAGCTTTTGGCTCTGACAGTATAAGGAAATATATCACTTTCCTCACTAAGTAGGGAAGGGATGAAGAAATCAAGTTTCTTTAGAGGAGCTTCAACTTCCTCTGGTTCAGGCTCATCCTCTTCTGAGAGAATGATGGTCTCTGGTGAAGGTGATTCTTTTCTTGGAGAAGGTGAAGGAGTTGCCCTTGGAGTAGGTTCTGGAGATGGAGAAGGAGCTGGAGAAGGATCCTTTGAAGGTTCTTCTGCAGTTTCTGTGTGTAGGGGAGGAAGAGGTTCATCTGAGGTAAGCTCTTTTATCATATTTTCTATATCTGCTGCAGTAGAGTTGATGGTTTTTTGAGCTTGCTCATCTGAGAATGTCTCATCTGAAATATCTGCCACTGGGGACCTGGCTGGAGATCTTATAGGGCTTCTGACAGGACTTATGATGGGTGAACTTGCTGGTGATGTACTTCTGATTGGAGAACTAGTTGGAGGAGGAGGAGAGGGAATTCTGACATCTGGAACTGAGGCTGCAGGCTCCCCCTCAGTTGCTGCACCAGATGGTTTAGCAACATCTTAAGAGGAGGGAGATGGAGTCCTGACCTCTATAGCTGGGGCTGCAAGCTCTTTAGCTATCTGTTTTGGATTCTTCAGTTTTAACTCCCATCTATGAATGGAGGCTAAGGAGATCTTCTTCAGGTGATGAATTGATGCACCTTTAGAAGTCTTGAAGACAACTGGATCAATCTCATGCAACATCAAAGAGATTATCCTAGCAAATTTTGGTTCTTTTATGCTATCTCTAATCATGTCAAAAATCATCATACCATAGGGAAATCTTTTCCTGCAGACTATCGCAGCCATGACATTGAAAAAGTCATTGGTTATGAAACCTATGGACCCTATTCTGCACCACAGAATTTTGCCAATAATATCCACTAGAAGTTTGCTAACATCATTTAGAGCAGTCCTCCTAAGTGAGGTAATGCCCACTGGAACTCCACAGAAATGACAAGTTCTGTCATTGTCATCCTGAGTAAGTTCCTCTTCATCATCTACAGTAGGCAATCTTAGAAGTCTTGACACTATGGTCAGGCTCAACTTAATCTTAACTCCCTTGACATTGGACTTCAGTATTGTGCTATTCCTCCTTATCTTAACATTTCTATAGAACTCTTCTACCTCTAGAAATAGAATCTTACAAGGTTCTGAAAGAACAAATGTCAAACTTGTAGTTTCCAGCAGAAGAAGGAGATTTCTGAAATCCTCTGAAATTTCTGCAATCCCTGCAACTACTAGCTCGTTGCCGACTCCGATTTTGAACTGCTATGCCATTGAGACGGACGACGACAATGGATGGAGCGTGAGAAAGCGGCGGCGTGGAAGCTCTGGTCGGCGGAAGACAAAGAGTTTTCGAGAGAATGGATTTTGAAATGTCGGTTGATTTGAGATTTCTAAAGTTTTACATATATATAACCCTAGTAATGTAGATTAGGTGTCTAATTAATCTAAATTAACCCTTGGATTAAGGGAGAAATCGATCGGTTTTCGAAATTGAAGAAATCGACAGAAATCGACAGAAATCGAAAACAGACAGGGCATTTCTCGAGAGATAGGGTTAGTTCTCGAGAAGTATGATTATAGTTCTCGAGAAGTATATTCCTTGTTTTCGAGAACTTTTAGTACTTCTTGAGAGATAGATCTTTAGTTCTCGAGAAGTGGACTTGAGTTTTCGATAACTAGTTCTATACTTTTCGAGAAGTAATTGTATTTCTCGAGAACTGCCTTTCACTTGAGAAATTTCTGGCCTTTTTGAAGTATCCTCGATTCTTGAGCTTTGAACTGATTCCCTTTGATCTATCCTTCTTTGTTCAGCATCCCAAGTTCAGTTTTGAAGAAATTGAACTTGGTCTCATCCAACGGCTTTGTGAAAATTTCTGCAACTTGTCGATCTGTTGGCACGTACTGTAGATACACATCCCCTTGCTCCACATGCTCCCAGATGAAGTGATATCTGAGCTCGATGTGCTTTGTCTGGCTGTGTGAGACTAGGTTGTTTGCAATTGCTATTGCGCTGGAGGAGTCGCAGAACAACAGAATGTCTTTAACCTTCATGTTGTAATCATCTAGCTGGTTCTTTAGCCAAAGCAATTGTGCACAACAACTGCCGGCAGAAATTTATTCTGACTCGGCCGTTGATATTGCGACACAATTTTGCTTTTTGCTGCTCCATGAGATAAGCCTTCTTCCAAGGAACTAACACGTCCCGGAAGTGCTTTTTCTGTCATCTTTGCTACCTGCAAAGTCTGCATCTGAAAAACCGATTAGTTCATTGTCATTACTTCTTGGGTCCCATTAGTCAAGATTCGGTGTACCGTTAGGTATCTCAAGATCCGCTTTGCAGCAGTATAGTGAGATTCCTTACAGTTCACTTGGAATCTAGCACAGACACATGTAGAGAACACTATGTCTGGTCTAATGACAGTATGGTAGAGCAAGGATCCAACTATGCTTCTGTATTTGGTTTCATCAAAAGGTTTCCTTTTCTCATCCTTGTCCAGAGACATAACTGAGGCCATTGGAGTCCTCATAGAGGTTGCATTCTCCATTCAGAATTTCTTAATTAACTCCTTGGTGAACTTCATCTGTGAGATGAAATTTCCATCTTCAGATTGTTTCACCTGAAGTCCTAAGAAATACTTCAGCTCTCCCATACTACTCATTTCAAACTTCCCTTGCATAAGTTTAGAAAACTTCTTGCAGAGGTTGTTGTCTGTAGAACCAAAAATAATGTCGTCGACATAGATTTGAACTAGCAGAATCTTGCCTTTAATTTCCCTAAGAAATAATGTCTTGTCTATCTTTTCCCTTGTGAACTTGTTCTCGAGGAGAAATCTAGATAGCATTTTGTACCAAGCTCGAGGAGCTTATTTCAAACCGTACAGCGCTTTTGATAACAAATAAACATACTTAGGAAAGTTAGGATCAACAAAACCTTTGGGCTGTTCCACGTACACTTCTTTCTTTATGTCACCATTCAGGATGGCGGACTTCACGTCCATTTGGTAGACAGTGAAGCCCTTCAGTGCAACATAAGCTAGGAACAATCTGATGACCTCCAGCCTTGCCACTGGAGCGTATGTTTGGTCGAAGTCAATCCCTTCTTCTTGACGATATCCTTTGGCGACGAGTCTGGCCTTATTCTTTATAATTGTTCCATCCTCGTCCAACTTGTTCCGGTAGACCCACTTCGTTCTGATGCATTCTTACCTTTGGGTCTAGGAACTAGTTTCCAAACTTTGCATCGCTTGAACTGGTTCAGTTCTTCTTCCATGGCCAGGATCCATGATGCGTCTGAGTTTGCTTCCTCGAACTTCTTTGGTTCAACCTGTGAGAGAAAACTTAAATATAGATTCTTGTTAATTGTACCTTGACGAGTTCTGACATCAACCCGGGGATCTCCTATGATCTGGTCCAATAGATAATCCTTCAGATGTCTGAGCTCTAGATTTCTAGCATCCGGAACTTCTTCAGCCACTGGAGTGACTTCATCAACTTGGATGTTTTCTTCATCTTGATCATCTGCCTCTCCAATGGGGGTTGGAGTAGTGATCTTAATGAACTTTTCTCTTTCACCTCTAGTTGGTTCATCCAAGCTGATTTATTTCAGCCTTGTACCTGCATCTTCAACAAGCACACTAGACGATTTGCTTTGCAGCATGCTCGTCTCATCAAATAAAACATGTATGGATTCCTCTACAACCAGAGTTTTTTTATTGAAAATTTTGTATGCCTTACTATGGCTACTATAACCTACAAAAATACCTTCAAAACTTTTCTCACTAAACTTGGTAGTATGATACTTACCATTGTTAAGCACGAAGCATTTACAGCCAAAAGTTTTAAAATATGAAACTGTTGGTTTCCTGCCCTTTAGAAGTTTGTAAGGTGTCTTATAATGATTCTTATTGATGAGTGCTCTATTTTGCACGTGGCATGCAGTATTGACGGCTTTAGCCCAGAAGTACTCTAGTAGTGAAGCATCACTCAATATAATCCTGCAGGCCTCTATGAGTGTTTTGTTCCTTCTCCCAGCTACCCCATTTTGCTATGGAGTGCGAGGAGAGGAAAACTAATGGAAGATACCTAGGCTTTCACAGAATTTTGTCATGGCCCCATATTTGATCTCTGTTACATTGTCACTTCTGACCTTGACTACAGAACAGTTGTATTCATTCTGGATATGCCTAACAAAATTTTTAAAGACATCGAAGGTATCTGACTTGTGTTTTAGAAAGAACACCCACGCAAAGCGCGAGTAGTCATCAACAATAACCAATGTATATTCCTTACCTCCCAAGCTTCTAATTTGCAGTGGACTAAACAAGTCCATATAAAGTAGATGGAGACATCTACTTGAATTTTTGTCAATAATGTTTTTAAAGGTAGCCCTTGTTTGCTTGCCTTTTATGCATGCATGACAAGGTCTATCTTTGACGTACTTGACATTCGGGGCATCACGTACTAAGTTTCGGGAGAATAATTTATTAATAGTTTTAAAATTAATACGTGTTAATCTCTTGTGCCATTGGTCATCAAGAGACACACTATCTTTTGCCAAAAGACACACTGGTATAGAAGAATCTATACAAATAAAATTTAAACAGAATATATTCCTGCTTCGAGTGCCAGATAGAATTGTTTCCATATTGTCAACAGACTTTATCAGGCACTTGTCAGCGTGGAATTCAACTATGTATCCTTTGTCGTACCGTTGGCTTATGCTTATAAGATTGTGTTCCAATCCCTCCACATAAGCTACATCCGAAAAGGATACACTACCGTTAGTAATCATACCGTAGCCTTTAGTTATCCCGCGGTCTGAACCTCCAAAGATGACCTTTGCTCCATTCAACACTGGAGAATAATTTTGAAGTAGGCTCTTTGTCCCGGTCATGTGCCGAGAGCATCCACTGTCCAAATACCAGATTGGCGTTTTGGTGGCCTTTGGACATACCTGCAATCATAATCAATTTGCCTTAGGAACCCAAACATGTTTGGGTCCTTGGTCTCGTGTCAGAACACTCCCCTTACAAGGATTAACATCATGAGTAGTCATTCTCATGTTGTCAACTTGAGGAGTTGCAAAATTTCTTGGATTAAACAACAATCAATGACAAAATGACCAATTCTGCCACAGCACAAATAGTCGAACCTGTTGTATCTTTGCCTTAGGAACTCCTGCTTGACCATCTGGGATACCGGTCCAGCAGGGGTAGCATTCTTGGAGGAAGAAGCTTCATGATGATGGCAATCGCATGATTTCTTCTCCATCACAGGCTTTTCTACAATGGTTTTTACTTTCGGTGCTTTATTGAAGTTATGACCATGATCATAAGGGCCATAGCTCTGAAGAATGACTTCTTCATAAGGTGCTTTAAAGACACTCTCACCAAAGTTTCTGGGGCGAGTCCATCCTTGGTAACGAGACTTTGGCTCTACATGAGTAGGCCTGGTCAAGTGGCCGTAGGATGAGTCAAGATCAAACTCATTGGTTGGAAATATGACTTTCTTAAAGACAGTCTGATCTTGAGGGGCTTTCCCCTTTGCTTTGGCTGAGGCCTTCTGTGCGGCCTTATTCTTTCTCTTAGCCTTATTTTTCCTAGAAGATTTACTAGGAGCACCATCATGGCCTAGTCCAGCACCCTTGGCCTTAGCTAAGAATTTAACAATGAGAGGAAGAACATTCTTAGGCTTTGAGAAACTTTCAACAAGTTTCTTTTCAGCCTCGAGTTATTCTTCAAACTCTTTGATGATTTTCTCTTTCAGGTCGAGGTGCTCTAGAGCTTGATTGTATTCCTCAATGGCCATATTGAGATTATCTTGAAGTGAGTCAGTCTTAGTGACTTCCTCTCTCAAGCTTCTCTCATTAGATTTTAGAGACTTAAATCTCTTTAGCTTGAGTTTTCACGACTCGTCGACATTTGTCGTAAGCCATGATCAACTCCTTGTACTAGGCTATGAGTTCAGACTCACTGTTAGAGGAGCTGTCCTCATGATCATGCTCAAAAACTTAAGATTCTGAAAGAGAGGTGTGAGATTTTACCTCCCCAGAGAACTTGGTCTCTTGTTCATCATCTGATTGAGCCATAAGCCCAAAGTAGGCTTCCTCTTCTTCACTTGACTCGGATGAGTCAGAGTCACTAAGAGTCTTACCCTTCTTGGCTATCAGGCTTTTCTCTGTCCTCTTCTTGTTGTACGAGGACTTCTTTTCTTCTCTTCTGCCACCCTCCTTCTTGTGAGGGCAGTCAGCTATGACATGACCTGGCTTATTACAATAGTAGCAAACTATGTCAGTCGAAATGTGTTTGTTCTGTTTAGAACCATACCTGTCGTAGCTGCTTGAGCCTTTTCTGTGTCGATCACTGTCATGTCGTGATCTTTTGTGAGAAGCATCCTTGTCTTTCCATTGATTTTTCTTGTTCAAGAATTTCTTGAACTGTCGAGAAAGTAAGGAGAACTCTCCTTCTGATAGCTTAGATCCTGAGGTACTTGGCTCTGAGTTTTCTTCTTCACTAACTTCTTGTGTTGGGGCTGGAGAGGTAGCCTTTGACTTCCTGGAGGTGTCTGCCTTTAAAGCAACAGACTTCTCTTTAGATGTAGACCTGCTCTTCTCTTCTTCAGCTTTCCTTGTGTTGAGTTGAAGCTCATACGACATCAGCTTCCCGAAGAGATTCTGAGGATCTGTCTCAGCTAGCTTTCCAAATTCCCTGATGGAATAGACCTTATTGTACCATTCCTTGGTTAAGGATCTTAGGAACGTATCATTCAGTTCCCCGTTGGTGAAAACTCTGCCATATACTCTGAGGCCATTGACTATCTTGAAGAAGTTCTCAAATGTATCTGCAATGGTATCCTTTGGCCCTTGCCTGAAGGCTTCGTACTTCTGGTTCAATAGGGATCTTCTATAATCCCTCACTTCTTCTGTACCTTCCATCAGAGTGACTAGAGACTGCCACATCTCCTTAGCAGATTGACAGTGAATCAGATTCTGCAGCATAGAGTCATCGACTGCACTCACTATTATATTTTTAGCTTTGTTATCCAAACAGACAAGTGCAATCTCGTCCTTATCCAGATCCATCAACTTCTTTGGAACCTTCTTGGTTAGATCTATAGTGGAGATGGTCATGGGCACGTAAGGACCTTCTTCAACAATCATGAAGATCCGGGGATCCACAGTTTCCATGAAAAATTTAATTCTCTCTTTCCACATGGGAAAGTTATTCTTTGTGCACAGGGGAAGCTTGACAAAATCTTTAGCCTTGTCCATTGCTTGAAAATTCTAAAAAACAACTTAGAGAGGAAATTGATCAAGGTGTTAACCTTTTAACGACCAACCTCCCTCTAATACCAATTGAAAGTGTTAAGTTGTCTGCCTAAATCACCTAGAGGGGGGTGAATAGGTGAATTGTGCGTCTATTTGCGAAATAAAAAATTTAAAGAACTTGCACAAACAATCAAGCAATCACAGATGACAGGAAGATTTATAGTGGTTCCCCAACCTTGGGTACGTCCACTTTCCCTCACCGATCTAGTAAATCACTAGATCCGGCTACTCCACTATCTCAGATTGAAAACCAATCCTACGCCTCGAAACCAAGTTCCTACAATCTCGATCCAAATGGATCTACACTCGGAAGATGAAAACTTCCTACAACTCGGAGATTAATCTCCTACAAAATTTACAAAGAGATTTAAAATACAAACAGAGATTTGTCTCAGATCTGGAAAAATTTAACTCCGAGTCTTCTTCTTGAACTATGCGGCTTTTTCAGAAATTTGTAGAAGAAGACTTGGTAGATCTGATCTGAGAAAACTTTGACCTACTCGATCAAGGAGAAGATGAAGATTCCTTGAACAGCAGGCCTTTCTTGATCGAAAACAGATGTGTCGATTTTCACGTTGAGCGACGACGGCGGCTTTTGAAAGTTCGTTCTTGGAGAGAGACGGCCGATTCAGAATAATAGACAGTACGAATTTCTGCTTGGGGTTAGTCTTAATGAAAAGACATTATATAGGATTTCCCCTAACGGTTAGAATTGACATTAATGACGACACGTGGACCAATCACGATGTCTCATTTGAAAATCCCGTTGATCTGGACTTAAGTAAATTTTTCAGAAAAAAAGGACTGTTGTTCTCGAGAAGTATGAATAAGTTCTCGAGAACAAGGCTGATTTCTCGAGAGCTATACTTCTGGACTTAAGTTAGTACTCGAGAAAAAGGCGTTAAGTCTGCTAAAGAACAAAACTCAGCTTCTTGAGAACTAACTAGACTTCTCGAGAACTATTACTCGAAAGCCAGAACTATTATTCGAGAACTGAACTGACTTCTCGAGAACTAGAAGCTAAGTTCTCGAGAACTATAATGGACTTCTCGAGAGAGGGACTTAGAATATTTTTGTGGCTATCTCTGACTACTTGAGAAATATAGACTGGGACTTCTCGAGAACCTAGACTGACCTTCTCGGGAACAATAAGAATGTTTCTCGAGAACTAGTCTCGGCTTCTCGAGAATTAGGTGAACTTCTCGAGTTCTGCTAACTCTACTTCTCGAAAACAATCATAGACTTCTCGAGAAGTGGACTTAGAGAAATTTTGGACTTAGAAAATTTTCTCTTCTGTTCAAGAATCCAATCTTCATTCCATGGTCTCAGTGCTTGAATATGAAGTATATCCCAATTGAGAGGCTACACATGAGTCAACACCTTGGATCACACAGTGATGTATTACACTGTATGGTCCTGCGTTCATGACCCACTGTAGACTAACATTGGTCTACATTTAACAATGATAGTCTGTAAACACACAACTTAAACAAGGATATCAAATACAACTTAATTCATCTTAGTTCAAGGGTGACTTCATGCAAATCTGGGTTATTGTGGATGCAATACCCAACAATGTATACACATGTTGTGATCTAACTTGTGTTTAAGGTGAATGATTACAGTTTGTCCTGATAAGCTATGATGGGACGGGTAGCCTAAGTGGCTAAGACAGGTAAGTTCTTACCTAAGTGGTGGAAAGACATATAACTGTCTAAGTTCACAAGCATTGAGTGAAGATCAGTCACTCAATGCCAGATGACTTATAACGCTGAGTGAAGCCTATACAGACAAAGTCAAGGCTGTAGCAAGCTGAGAAAATGGTCAAGTCTACCGGTGTTGAGTGAAGTCAACTCACTCAACGCCATACAGCAAAAAGCAAAAGCTGTGAGATAGGCTAAAGCAGTAAAAGCCTAAAGTTTGAATGAGCTGAATTGTGGTCAAGTCCACAGGCGTTGAGTGAAGTCAACTCACTCAATGCCATGCTACTAAAGAGAAAGTTGTCTAAGTGCTTTGGCATTGAATGATGAAGACACACTCAATGCCATTCAGCAAAAAGGCTGTAAGTTGAACTGGTTGAACTCAGTTGAGGTTTCGTCGAACTGAGTTCAAAGTTCCTCGAGCTCAGTTCACCATTCGTCGAACTAAGTTCAAAGTAAGACAGTCTAAGCCCAGTGGTTTTAAACACAGAAAATTGGCTAAGGTAAAAAACATTAAGTGACGCGTGCTCACTCAACGCTCTCAACGCTTCAGTTGCTGAAGAAACAGATATATGGCTAAGGCAGATGGAGTTGAGTGAGAGTTGTTCACTCAACGCTCTCAATGCATAGAAACACATTTATATTCTAAGTAGTTTGGCATTGAGTAAAGTAATCTTTACTCAACGCCAAGAGACAATAAATCTGTCCAAGTGTTTTGGCGTTGAATGATGTTTACTCACTCGACGCCTATGCTAATGTTGCTTGATTTTTGGTTAAGTCCACAGCTGGTGACGTCAACAAGTCAACAAGTCAACATATTTCAAATAAGTGGCGGGATGGCTACAGTACACGACAAATATTGTCGCAGACTTACTGTACGACAATTGGCGTTAAAGCAAAATTACAGCCAACATTAAAAGTGTGGGACCAACTACTAAAAGAGTCGTTGTGTCTCAATAAATAAAAGGAAGTGCTCTTTACAAAAAAAGGCAGTTGTTCTGTAAGACCCCAATTTTTTTTCTTTTTAAACCACCGGGGTATCATGCCCAGATCCACCGTTTTACGGTGACCCCGACACACGGGAAGACCGCCACTACAAAACGCCGAATCTGCCGGCCTTTTCGATCATCAAGAGAGAGAGAAGTATTCATACAAGGAATATAATTAAGTCCACAAAACATGTAATCTATATAATGAAAATCACATCAAGTCCACAAGATAGTCGAAGTACTGAAATATAACAGAACCGAAAACATAAACGGGCTCAAGCCCGGTACATCAGAGTCCTCACTATATATCACTCATCGCGGAAGCTATGTGAAAGACTAATCACTCACGGAGCTGGTCACTGGTGCTCCGGAACTAGACTGGCCCACCTCCATGCGCGCCGTACTCCGCTGGTGCTGGTACCTGAGCTGTTGGTCCCTATCTCCCATCCGGAGCTCCTATAGTGTTGTGGTCCGAAAACCATTAGTCATAAAGACTAAGTCCTATCATCCCCTACCCCTCCCCCATGACTCCTAGGAACCGAGTGGGGAGGAGGAAAGGGAAGCTACAATGGTTGAGAGTAAGCAAAATATGTGACATTGGAACTAATCTAGCAGTTATATATATTGTACAACAACTAAGGAAGAAAGGTACAATCTAGCAGTTCTATAATAGTGAGCAGTAAAGTAAACAAGTAGAATAGGCAGCATATGTAAGAAAGACAAGGTAGGAAATAAGTAACCTTAACTTATATGAATGCTCATACAAACTTATAAGTTAAGGGGTCTTCTACAAGACTCCCATCGTATAAAAAGTCCCATACCGATTTATACGTTGGGGGTGTCAGTTGTATGAAAATACGAGTGTAGTGAAATGCTATGCCATGATTCATGTAAGTGCAACTCATGCACACGACTCTATGCGCACAGAACTTTAGTTTCCCCTATTTGGGCAGCTAGCTTCACTCCCAGGAACCTCTGTTGTGGCAAACGAAGACAGTGGATCGGGCCCCCCACTCCTAGGAGGGCATCCACACTACCAGGCCTAGCCCTTCCGTATGCCCCTAAAAGAACACAACCTAGAGTAACCACATACTAATACTGGCTATATCCATCAGACTTTCTTTGGCTAAGTGTCCCACACTGCCGAGTCAACGTATCGATGTCGGTGTGAACGACTGTCCAATACCGAAGACCCACTGTACAACCCCATATTCGCTAGGTAGAACCCAGGGGCTTCAATGGTCTGAGTGGGGCTAGCCTCGGGCTAGCCCAAGGGGAAATCAGCAGAGTTCCCGCTTCTTAAGGGGCTCTCGCCTAGCTATGGGCGAGACCCTTCGCGCCAGGATTCGAGCCTCAGGCTAGACGAGCTTCTGCCTTAAGGGTGCTCCCGCCCAGAGATAGGCGAGACGACACTGGGTGAGCCTTCAACGGCATTAGCATTAAGACCACCACGGGCGAGAACCTTCTTGGCCAGAGCTCTCGCCAAGGTAGGTTCAATTGGGACCCGGCGAGAGCCTTCTCGGCCGGAGTTCTCGCCAGGTGGGTCCATGTGGTAGGGCCTGGCGCCCAGGAAAAGATTACTTTATTATTTCTTTATCCTCGAGCTCAATTACCTATATGCCCCTGGGATGACAGCGGGATTTGGCTATTGGCAGACCTATCAGGGGTATTTCAGTATTTTCAGGTCAAGAGAAGGCTATAAAAAGACCCATAGGGGCTCTTTGGAAGGCAGGGTTCTCTTTTTACTCTCTAACTCCAGTGCTTTCTGAAGAGCTCCCAGTTCGACTTTTGGTTTTGGAGGGGAAGCTCTCAGAGATCTTCCGAGTGTGAGGTGGGACCTCCCAGCTGAGGCTTTGGGTCAGTCTTAGGACCTTAGCAGCTAGTCAGGGGTCGAGATTTGAGAGAAGTAGGCGTCAGTTGCACTTTGGTTTGTGAACAATCGTTGAGGTCAATTTTGGCTTCAACAGTTCTGGTGCGGTGAGCGTGGAAGCAGTCGGTGCAAGAAAATCTTGAGTCGAGTCCCATGGCAGGAGGTGAAGGTGAAGGATCTGGCGCAGGAGGATCACCCACCCAGGGGGAAGAGGCGACAAGGAAGATGTTAGAGGATTTCAGGCGAGAGGTCATGCAGACGATCAGCTTGGCCTTCTCGGCAAGGAATGAGTGGGAGACGCCGCAGGCTCCTGTGGAGGCGGTTCCGCTATTAGGCGAGAACGCCCCAGGGCAGCGCCCCGGGAAGGAAGTCCCGGTGGAGGCAGGCGAGAGGGATGTGGCTGCGCGGGAGCTTTTCCCAGGCCAGCGTCCCGGAAAGGAGGTTCCGGTGGATCTGGGCGAGAAGGAGGCGACAGTGAGGGAGCTCTTCCCCGGGCACGGTCTCGCGGATCGGTCCAGCCAGCCGAGGTCGCGGGACGGGCCCTCTCGCCAGGCAGGGGGCGAGACCCCTTTTAGTGAGCTCATCGTCTCGGCCCTAGTGCCGGAGGGGTTCAGGGAGCCGGATATGACCTACTACACCGGGAAGGATGACCCGGTTCAGCACGTGCAATGGTTTGAGGATGTGGTGTCGATAAGGCAGATGTCGGATGCCTTCAAGTGTAGGCTTTTCGCCATCACCCTGAATAAGAAGGCCAGGGACTGGTTCCACCAGTTGCCGGCGAGCTCGATTTATAGTTTTGAGGACCTGTACAGGGGTTTTTTGTTGAGGTTCTCGACTTCGAAGAAGCGGAAGAAGGAGGCTGAGTGCCTGTTTGCGGTGAGGCAGAAGCCGGAGGAGACGTTGGGTCATTATGTTGACCGGTTCCAAGAGGAGATTCTCCTGGTCCAGGAGGTCCCGGGGTATGCACTGATGCTTGCCTTCACCCTGGGGCTGAGGCCGGGGTTTTTTAGAATGGAGCTGAAGAGAGTGCCCCATCTCTCTTTTGAGGAGCTCATGGAGAGGGCGGCAAAGGAGATAGACTTCGAGAGGGCAAACCCTGCGTTTGCGAGGAAGCTGGCCAGGTTGGCGGAGGATGATGTGAAGGAGCTGACAGCAGGGAGACAGAGAGAAGTGAGAGAGCAGAGGGAGCCAAGGGAAGATAGGAGGAGGGCAGAACCCCGAGGGCAGGGACAACAGCATTGGGGGGCCAGGGAGCTGAACAACCGATTGGGTTGGAGGCCTCAGGAAGGCCGCCCCCAGGGCCAAGGGGGTTTTCAAGGAAGAGACAACTTCCGGGAGCTGAGAAGACTCGAGCAGGGAGGATGGAGGCAGGTACCGAGAGGTCACCCCCCACCACCGCAGGAGGCCATGGAGGTGGGGAGAGGAAGAGGAAGAAGAATTTGAGGAGCAGGGAGAAGAGGAGGAGGAGAAGGAAGAGGGGGCAGGGTGGCGTTGCCCTATTGTGACTTCCATCAGGAGGAAGGTCACGCAACGGCCACCTTGTAACACCCCAAAAAGGCCCCAAAAAGACTCATCTGAAAGTTTGAGTAGCAGGCTGTTTGACACGGCCTGGGACACGGGCGTGTCCCAGGGCGTGTCGGGTGTACACGGCCTGGGACACGGGCGTGTCCCAGGGCGTGTTCGAATTATTTTTCGAAATTGGCCTATTCAAGTCAGAGCCGAACACGTCCTTGAACACGGCCTTGAACACGGGCGTGTCAGGCTGGACACGGGCGTGTCAGCTGCCGTGTTCCGACCCGTGTACTGGTTTTGGAAATCGGTGAGTACCGTGTAACAGGAGACACAGGCGTGTCTCAAGAATGACACGGGCGTGTCAGGTTCGACACGGGCGTGTCGATACCCGTGTTGTTCAGTCGGTTCAATACCGCGTGTGCCGCTTAAGGGTACACGGCCTGTGACACGGGCGTGTCACAGGCCGTGTCGGCCAAAAATTGGTTTTTGGGAAAATCTTGGCCGTTCAGTTTCCTCTCTTTTGATCCAAGGGCCAAGGTGGTTTCCTGGCTGGATTAATACGTGAGGGAAGAATGAAGAAGTCATTCTTCATTTGGCTTAAGGAAGAGAGAAAGAGAGAGGAAGAGAGAAAGAAGGAGGAGGAGAGCAAGCCACCGGCGGAGTTCCCGTGGTCCGATTCGTGATCCGAAGCCGGCGTTGTGAAGGCAAGGCTGCTGCGGTTCTTTCTCACCGGCTAGTTTTCGATGGCACCGAAGAGATCGACAAGGGTAACGATCTCCCTCCTTGGACATGTGAAGTCCTTCTTTTCTGCATTGCATAGGGAAAACCCTTCCCCGCAAGTGTGCGGTGGGTTGTGGTGTCCCTTGGGGTAGATATGTGAAGTCCCCCTTGTTAGAGGCCGGAATTGGAGTACGGCTCTAGGCATGCTGTGTGAAGCCCATCTGGATATGTTCTGGATTGGTGATGCTTGTTTGCATATCGGAGAAGGCTCCGTGATTATGGCTTGTGACGCCTTGTTCCTACCTGTTGCTTGGTGCGGCAGGAAGTACTGGACAATGTCCAGGAAATGAAGAGGGTTGGATGCAACTCTTGTGGCCGTGTGTTGCCACTTTGTGAGTGGTTGAGCCGTTGGGCTGCAACTCGATGAAAAGACAGATTGCCGAACAGGAAAGGTGAAACCGACCCGCGCCTATAAATAGCCATGGATACTTCCGTATTCGAGGTGGCACGGCGACTTGAGCAACGGGGGGTGGCTGATCCGTACCTGCGTTAGGTCCGTCCGACTTGGAAGCCTGGATATAGGTTTTGTTGGAGCGCCTAATGAGAGTCTTAGGCCCGCGCACCGGAAAGACTAGAATGCTCAAATACCGTGTAGACGGTGGTGTTGACCCTGGTATTCCGGTACACCAAGAATGTGCCCTGAGTGCACGGACTGTCGGGCCGTGTGGCCGATGGTTGTGATGGCTTGAATGTGCCTGCGCGCACATAGTTGCTATTTGATGATGCCATGCTTGCAGGGAAAGAATGCTCATGCCCCGAGAAAGGGGTAGGATTGTTATAATTGGGTCAGCTGAATGCTGACCGTTGCATTGTTTGCCACCGGTTGGGTGGATTGTTCCCGTGCAGGTGCTGGAGAGCCAAGTGGTAAATGATGGGCTGAAGCCCTACTGCTGTTGCTGCTGCTGCTGCGGCTAGCCCTTGAAGGCTAAGCGAATGGCTTTGTTTTGTTTTCTCTTGTACTCATGTATGGCCGGCCTGCGCGCCGAGGTTTGTAAAACATGTTGTATGTAAAGAGGAACTGTAAGGCCTTAAGGCCAAACTCTTGTATTTATGTACATTCCATAGTTTATATATAAAGGTGGTTTTATATATTGGACATTCCGGTTGAGAGTTCAAAGTTGTAACTTAACGCTTCCGCTAGAATGCTCTGAGTTAGGATTCGTATTTGGTTTGGTATTATCCTGTGACCTCACCGTCTGTTTGTGGCATATAGTGTGGGGCCCCGGCCGGACCTTCTACTATACGTCATTTAACGGATGGGGTTGTTACATTTTGGTATCAGCTTGTGTCGGTCTTCCTCTTTCGAATTCGTGGTCGAATTCTTTTGTGGGGTGGCGAGCACGTGTTTGTGCGACCTGCTGTAACGCTAATGAACTCTGGAATGTCCATAAAGGAATGTACAAAATCTTGTTTGAGGAATCTGCGCGTTCCTTTTTGTGTTGTTTTGCTTGCATACGTTCGCTAATGTGTGTCTTGTCCACCTATAGGTGACACGTAGTGGTGCTGGGCAGTCTGAGCCCCAGCGCTCTGATGAGAGTGCGGCACCAGCTGAGGTGCCAACACCTCCTCCATCTGCGGAAACTGTTCGTTTAGTTGCTGAGGCGCTATTTGCCATGATTCAGCCGACCGGGCAAGCGCAGCCGGCAGTAGTGCCAGTTCGTGTTGATGTAAGACCCGAGCCGGTTGAGGCTGTAGATCCACGAGCAGCTGACCGACAGTTGAAGCAATTCATGAGCTTCAGTCCTCCTACGTTTGCGGGAATGGGATCCCCAACGCAGGCGGAAGATTGGTTATCGCGTGTCAAGAGGATAATGACAGCGATCAGGGCGGAGGAAACTCTCAAGGTCACCTTAGCCACCTTCATGCTTGAAGGCGAGGCGCGGTTGTGGTGGGACGAGGTTGAGCTACACCATTTGGCGGGCAGGCAATTAACACAAGTGTCGATTGAGGAGTTCTCTCGAATATTTCTGGCGAAACATGTCCCAGCGGCGCAACGCATTGCTATGGAAAATGAGTTCCAACGGTTAAAGCAAGGGGAAGATAGTGTGGATATCTACTTGCATGAGTTTACCAGGTTGGGACGATATGCGGGTACAATCTTCGCGGATGACCAAAGGAAAACGAATCGGTTCTATGAAGGATTGCGGGATGAGTTGCGATTCCTGCTTTCGAGTTCTGTGAGCCAAGGGTTTCAGGCGTTGGTTGATACTGCGTGCGCATTGGAGAAGGACATGAGGCGAGTGCAAGGGAATAAGGGCTTGGTTTGGTCGAAGCCAGAGTTTCAAGCACCTCGCCCAAGCAAGTCGTTTTACCAGAAGAAAGGGGGCAAGAGGTCCAAGCCATCTGGGCAAGTGACTACGACCGTTGTGTCGGGAGCGACATCAAGGCCGGATGCTCGTACATGCTATAACTGTGGCCGGGTGGGGCATATTGCTCGTGACTGTCGGGTTGTGCAGCCCAAAGGGGAAAAGAAGACGGGTGCGTCGTATGCTGAGAAGGGCAAAGCGGTGGTTGATTCCTCTGCATCTCAGGCGCAGCCCCGGATCTATCAACTTGGCCAACAGGAAGCGATTAAGCAAAGTGACGTCGTCACAGGTACGAGTTGATTTAGTTTACTTGATGTGCTATTGGTTTTGGTTATGTTTAGCTTGTGCATGTGTGTCTGCTGCAGGCTTTGTCCTGATTCGGAATAATTTGGCGAGAGCCCTGTTTGATACGGGTGCTTCGCATTCTTTTCTGGCTGAGGATTTCGTATCTCGAATTGGGGTACCAAGTCATGTGACGGTGGATAGTACAAGGGTGCTATTGCCGAATGGCTGTATGATGCTTGCGGATAGGGCTTGCGATGTGGATGTGCAAATAGGAAGTCGGGATTTCGGTTTGAGTGCAGCTGTGCTACCGTTAAAGGAGTTTGATGTGATCTTTGGTATGGACTGGCTCTCGGAGCAGCGTGCCTTTATTGATTGCAACTCCAAGGAGATTACACTGGGCCAGAATACCGGGCTTGTGACGAAGTTCGCTGGTATGCGAGGAGTTGGCGGGACTCTGTTGTCTGCACTCCAAGTCGTCAATGCTGTTCGGAAGGGCGCGGAGTTATTCTTCACGCTAATTCAGGCTGTTGAGCCAAAGGCCAGTGTCGGTGAAGTGCCAGTTGTGTCAGAGTTTGCCGACATGTTTCCTAAAGATCTTCCTGGGTTACCACCCCAGCGGGAGATTGACTTCTCTATTGAGTTGGTGCCAGGTGCGAAACCTGTGGCCCGCTCTCCATATCGCGTCGCGCCAAAAGAGATGGCTGAGTTGAAAGTCCAATTGCAAGAGTTGTTGGAGCAGGGTTATATACGCCCAAGTATGTCACCTTGGATCGCACCTGTTCTCTTTGTGAAAAAGAAAGACTGTAGCTTACGGTTGTGTATTGACTACCGCGAGTTGAATAAGCTGACGGAGAAAAACAAATATCCGATCCCACGGATTGATGACCTCTTTGATCAGCTGGCGGGATCAACGGTCTATTCCAAGTTGGATTTGAAATCGGGATATTATCAGCTAAGGATTCGGGAAGGTGACATTCCCAAGACGGCGTTTGGAACACGCTACGGTCATTATGAGTTCACGGTAATGCCGTTTGGCCTATGTAATGCGCCTTCGGTATTTATGGACCTAATGCATCGAACGTTCCGAGAGTACTTGGATTTGTTTGTTATTGTGTTTATCGATGACATCTTAGTATACTCTCAGTCGGAAGAGGATCACGCAAACCATTTGCGGTTGGTCTTGCATACCCTGCGGAGGAATAAGCTTTTTGCCAAGTTCTCAAAGTGCGAGTTCTGGCTCTCTTCAGTAGCCTTTTTAGGCCATGTGGTAAGCGGAGAGGGTATCGCGGTGGATCCGTTGAAGATAAGTGCCATCCGAGATTGGCCAGTGATGTCTTCAGTGGCCGAGGTCAGGAGCTTCCTTGGACTTGCGGGCTACTATAGACGGTTTGTGGAAAACTTCTCACGGATTGCTTTACCTCTGACCACGCTGACGAGAAAAGATCAAAAGTTCATGTGGACGCCGGAGTGCGGGCGAGCTTTTGAAGACTTGAAGAGTCGTTTGACCACGGCGCCTGTGTTGACATCGCCATGTGGTAGCGATGGGTATGAGATCTATAGTGATGCATCTAAGAGCGGCTTAGGCTGCGTTCTTTTGCAATTTGGTAAAGTGATTGCTTATGGCTCGCGTCAGTTGAAAGTGCATGAGCGAAATTACCCCGTCCATGATTTGGAGTTGGCGGCGGTAATCTTTGCGCTCAAGTTGTGGCGGCACTATCTATATGGCGTTAAAGTGGATATCTATACGGATCACAAGAGCCTAAAGTATTTGTTAGATCAGAAGGATCTGAACATGCGACAACGAAGATGGATGGAGTTCCTCGGGGACTACACCTTCGAGATTCACTATACTCCCGGGAAGGGAAATGTGGTCGCTGATGCTTTGAGTCGAAAGACTCCGGTACGGGCAAGCTGGTTGCAGAGGCATGATCAGCGTTTGATCCAGGAATTGGAAGCATTGGAGATATATTGCGTTGACAAGGGTTCGTCAACCGATGCATGCTTGCACTGGACGGAGGTGCAGTATGACCTTACGGACAGAGTTCGGCGAGCAACGGAGCTTGATGAAAGTCTCCAGCGCTATGCTAAAGATGGGCCGGATGACCAATTCTCTTGGGATAACGGTTTGTTACGAAGAAATGGTCGTGTGTGCGTCCCAAGTGTGGGTAAATTGAGGGAAGAGTTGATGTACGAAGCTCACTTTGCAAAGTACTCAGTTCACCCAGGGAGCACAAAGATGTACAGAGATCTGAAAAAGCTGTTCTGGTGGCCCGGATTAAAGAAAGATGTCGCACGTTATGTGGCTGAATGCACTACCTGTTCGTTAGTGAAAGCAGAATGCCAGAAGCCTGGCGGTTTCCTAAAGTCGTTACCTATTCCGGAGTGGAAGTTCGATGATATTTCGATGGATTTCGTGCACGGGTTGCCTAGATCTCAACGCGGTCATGATTCAATCTGGGTGATTGTGGACCGGTTGACAAAAGTGGCGCACTTCCTTCCAAACAGAAGTGACGATTCAGTGGAAACCTTGGCCAAGCTTTATGTGGAGCAGGTTGTTCGACTGCACAGTGTTCCTCGGAGCATCGTTAGTGACCGTGATGGGCGGTTCACATCGAATGATTGGCGGCTCGTTCATCAAATGTTGGGTACAAAGTTAGTGTTTAGTACGGCCTTTCATCCCCAAACGGATGGCCAGACTGAACGAACCAACAGGACGATGGAGGACATGCTCCGCATGTGCGCCCTAGACTTTGGTAAGAGATGGGAAGACTATATATTTCTCGTCGAATTTGCCTATAATAATAGCTACCAAGCGAGTATTGGTATGGCACCATTTGAGGCATTGTATGGTCGGAAATGCCGTACACCGTTAGCTTGGGCAGAAGCAGGCGAATCGAAGCTGAATGGGAAAAAGGAAGTCGAAGAAGCGACCTCGCTCATACGCTCTATTCGGGAGAGGCTATTGATAGCCCAAGATCGTCAAGCAAAGTACTACAATGCCAAACATCGGAACGTGGAGTTCGCGGTGGGTGATTGGGTCTATTTGAAGATCAAACCCTTCAAAGGCGTGTCCAGGATTCGGCGTTTGAAAAAGCTAAGTCCGAGGTATCTTGGTCCGTTTGAGGTGGTGGAGCGAGTTGGGGAAGCTGCTTATCGACTAGCACTTTCAGCGGACTTGGGTGGATTACATGATGTGTTTCACATCTCAGTCCTTCGTAAGGCGGTGAAGGATCCAACTCAAGTAGTGGAAAATGATCGGGTACCGGTCGAGTATGGGCTAACGACGAGGGTTAGACCCATTCGGATCGAGGATCGAGCCGAGAAACAGTTGCGGAACAAAGTGATCGGGATGGTCAAGGTCCGGTGGGACAATTGTGGCCGTGAAGAGCTAACATGGGAGCGAGAGCAGACCATGCGAGCTGAGTTTCCCGAGTTATTTGTATAAACTGTAGACCGTGTACTTTTTGTTATAACAGAGTTATAGCATTGCTGGTTTTTGTTTCCTTACCGTGCAAATTTCGGGACGAAATTTTGTTAAGGGGGGGAGGGTTGTAACACCCCAAAAAGGCCCCAAAAAGACTCATCTGAAAGTTTGAGTAGCAGGCTGTTTGACACGGCCTGGGACACGGGCGTGTCCCAGGGCGTGTCGGGTGTACACGGCCTGGGACACGGGCGTGTCCCAGGGCGTGTTCGAATTATTTTTCGAAATTGGCCTATTCAAGTCAGAGCCGAACACGGCCTTGAACACGGCCTTGAACACGGGCGTGTCAGGCTGGACACGGGCGTGTCAGCTGTCGTGTTCCGACCCGTGTACTGGTTTTGGAAATCGGTGAGTACCGTGTAACAGGAGACACAGGCGTGTCTCAAGAATGACACGGGCGTGTCAGGTTCGACACGGGCGTGTCGATACCCGTGTTGTTCAGTCAGTTCAATACCGCGTGTGCTGCTTAAGGGTACACGGCCTGTGACACGGGCGTGTCACAGGCCGTGTCGGCCAAAAATTGGTTTTTGGGAAAATCTTGGCCGTTCAGTTTCCTCTCTTTTGATCCAAGGGCCAAGGTGGTTTCCTGGATGGATTAATACGTGAGGGAAGAATGAAGAAGTCATTCTTCATTTGGCTTAAGGAAGAGAGAAAGAGAGAGGAAGAGAGAAAGAAGGAGGAGGAGAGCAAGCCACCGGCGGAGTTCCCGTGGTCCGATTCGTGATCCGAAGCCGGCGTTGTGAAGGCAAGGCTGCTGCGGTTCTTTCTCACCGGCTAGTTTTCGATGGCACCAAAGAGATCGACAAGGGTAACGATCTCCCTCCTTGGACATGTGAAGTCCTTCTTTTCTGCATTTCATAGGGAAAACCCTTCCCCGCAAGTGTGCGGTGGGTTGTGGTGTCCCTTGGGGTAGATATGTGAAGTCCCCCTTGTTAGAGGCCGGAATTGGAGTACGGCTCTAGGCATGCTGTGTGAAGCCCATCTGGATATGTTCTGGATTGGTGATGCTTGTTTGCATATCGGAGAAGGCTCCGTGATTATGGCTTGTGACGCCTTGTTCCTACCTGTTGCTTGGTGCGGCAGGAAGTACTGGACGATGTCCAGGAAATGAAGAGGGTTGGATGCAACTCTTGTGGCCGTGTGTTGCCACTTTGTGAGTGGTTGAGCCGTTGGGCTGCAACTCGATGAAAAGGCAGATTGCCGAACAGGAAAGGTGAAACCGACCCGCGCCTATAAATAGCCATGGATACTTCCGTATTCGAGGTGGCACGGCGACTTGAGCAATGGGGGGTGGCTGATCCGTACCTGCGTTAGGTCCGTCCGACTTGGAAGCCTGGATATAGGTTTTGTTGGAGCGCCTAATGAGAGTCTTAGGCCCGCGCGCCGGAAAGACTAGAATGCTCAAATACCGTGTAGACGGTGGTGTTGACCCTGGTATTCCGGTACACCAAGAATGTGCCCTGAGTGCACGGACTGTCGGGCCGTGTGGCCGATGGTTGTGATGGCTTGAATGTGCCTGCGCGCACATAGTTGCTATTTGATGATGCCATGCTTGCAGGGAAAGAATGCTCATGCCCCGAGAAAGGGGTAGGATTGTTATAATTGGGTCAGCTGAATGCTGACCGTTGCATTGTTTGCCACCGGTTGGGTGGATTGTTCCCGTGCAGGTGCTGGAGAGCCAAGTGGTAAATGATGGGCTGAAGCCCTACTGCTGTTGCTGCTGCTGCTGCGGCTAACCCTTGAAGGCTAAGCGAATGGCTTTGTTTTGTTTTCTCTTGTACTCATGTATGGCCGGCCTGCGCGCCGAGATTTGTAAAACATGTTGTATGTAAAGAGGAACTGTAAGGCCTTAAGGCCAAACTCTTGTATTTATGTACATTCCATAGTTTATATATAAAGGTGGTTTTATATATTGGACATTCCGGTTGAGAGTTCAAAGTTGTAACTTAACGCTTCCGCTAGAATGCTCTGAGTTAGGATTCGTATTTGGTTTGGTATTATCCTGTGACCTCACCGTCTGTTTGTGGCATATAGTGTGGGGCCCCGGCCGGACCTTCTACTATACGTCATTTAACGGATGGGGTTGTTACATTTTGGTATCAGCTTGTGTCGGTCTTCCTCTTTCGAATTCGTGGTCGAATTCTTTTGTGGGGTGGCGAGCACGTGTTTGTGCGACCTGCTGTAACGCTAATGAACTCTGGAATGTCCATAAAAGAATGTACAAAATCTTGTTTGAGGAATCTGCGCGTTCCTTTTTGTGTTGTTTTGCTTGCATACGTTCGCTAATGTGTGTCTTGTCCACCTATAGGTGACACGTAGTGGTGCTGGGCAGTCTGAGCCCCAGCGCTCTGATGAGAGTGCGGCACCAGCTGAGGTGCCAACACCTCCTCCATTTGCGGAAACTGTTCGTTTAGTTGCTGAGGCGCTATTTGCCATGATTCAGCCGACCGGGCAAGCGCAGCCGGCAGTAGTGCCAGTTCGTGTTGATGTAAGACCCGAGCCGGTTGAGGCTGTAGATCCACGAGCAGCTGACCGACAGTTGAAGCAATTCATGAGCTTCAGTCCTCCTACGTTTGCGGGAATGGGATCCCCAACGCAGATGGAAGATTGGTTATCGCGTGTCAAGAGGATAATGACAGCGATCAGGGCGGAGGAAACTCTCAAGGTCACCTTAGCCACCTTCATGCTTGAAGGCGAGGCGCGGTTGTGGTGGGACGAGGTTGAGCTACACCATTTGGCGGGCAGGCAATTAACACAAGTGTCGATTGAGGAGTTCTCTCGAATATTTCTGGCGAAACATGTCCCAGCGGCGCAACGCATTGCTATGGAAAATGAGTTCCAACGGTTAAAGCAAGGGGAAGATAGTGTGGATATCTACTTGCATGAGTTTACCAGGTTGGGACGATATGCGGGTACAATCTTCGCGGATGACCAAAGGAAAACGAATCGGTTCTATGAAGGATTGCGGGATGAGTTGCGATTCCTGCTTTCGAGTTCTGTGAGCCAAGGGTTTCAGGCGTTGGTTGATACTGCGTGCGCATTGGAGAAGGACATGAGGCGAGTGCAAGGGAATAAGGGCTTGGTTGGGTCGAAGCCAGAGTTTCAAGCACCTCGCCCAAGCAAGTCGTTTTACCAGAAGAAAGGGGGCAAGAGGTCCAAGCCATCTGGGCAAGTGACTACGACCGTTGTGTCGGGAGCGACATCAAGGCCGGATGCTCGTACATGCTATAACTGTGGCCGGGTGGGGCATATTGCTCGTGACTGTCGGGTTGTGCAGCCCAAAGGGGAAAAGAAGACGGGTGCGTCGTATGCTGAGAAGGGCAAAGCGGTGGTTGATTCCTCTGCATCTCAGGCGCAGCCCCAGATCTATCAACTTGGCCAACAGGAAGCGATTAAGCAAAGTGACGTCGTCACAGGTACGAGTTGATTTAGTTTACTTGCTGTGCTATTGGTTTTGGTTATGTTTAGCTTGTGCATGTGTGTCTGCTGCAGGCTTTGTCCTGATTCGGAATAATTTGGCGAGAGCCCTGTTTGATACGGGTGCTTCGCATTCTTTTCTGACTGAGGATTTCGTATCTCGAATTGGGGTACCAAGTCATGTGACGGTGGATAGTACAAGGGTGCTATTGCCGAATGGCTGTATGATGCTTGCAGATAGGGCTTGCGATGTGGATGTGCAAATAGGAAGTCGGGATTTCGGTTTGAGTGCAGCTGTGCTACCGTTATCGGAGTTTGATGTGATCTTTGGTATGGACTGGCTCTCGGAGCAGCGTGCCTTTATTGATTGCAACTCCAAGGAGATTACACTGGGCCAGAATACCGGGCTTGTGACGAAGTTCGCTGGTATGCGAGGAGTTGGCGGGACTCTGTTGTCTGCACTCCAAGTCGTCAATGCTGTTCGGAAGGGCGCGGAGTTATTCTTCACGCTAATTCAGGCTGTTGAGCCAAAGGCCAGTGTTGGTGAAGTGCCAGTTGTGTCAGAGTTTGCCGACGTGTTTCCTAAAGATCTTCCTGGGTTACCACCCCAGCGGGAGATTGACTTCTCTATTGAGTTGGTGCCAGGTGCGAAACCTGTGGCCCGCTCTCCATATCGCGTCGCGTCAAAAGAGATGGCTGAGTTGAAAGTCCAATTGCAAGAGTTGTTGGAGCAGGGTTATATACGCCCAAGTATGTCACCTTGGAGCGCACCTGTTCTCTTTGTGAAAAAGAAAGACGGTAGCTTACGGTTGTGTATTGACTACCGCGAGTTGAATAAGCTGACGGAGAAAAACAAATATCCGATCCCACGGATTGATGACCTCTTTGATCAGCTGGCGGGATCAACGGTCTATTCCAAGTTGGATTTGAAATCGGGATATTATCAGCTAAGGATTCGGGAAGGTGACATTCCCAAGACGGCGTTTGGAACACGCTACGGTCATTATGAGTTCACGGTAATGCCGTTTGGCCTATGTAATGCGCCTTCGGTATTTATGGACCTAATGCATCGAACGTTCCGAGAGTACTTGGATTTGTTTGTTATTGTGTTTATCGATGACATCTTAGTATATTCTCAGTCGGAAGAGGATCACGCAAATTATTTGCGGTTGGTCTTGCATACCCTGCGGAGGAATAAGCTTTTTGCCAAGTTCTCAAAGTGCGAGTTCTGGCTCTCTTCAGTAGCCTTTTTAGGCCATGTGGTAAGCGGAGAGGGTATCGCGGTGGATCCGTTGAAGATAAGTGCCATCCGAGATTGGCCAGTGATGTCTTCAGTGGCGGAGGTCAGGAGCTTCCTTGGACTTGCGGGCTACTATAGACGGTTTGTGGAAAACTTCTCACGGATTGCTTTACCTCTGACCACGCTGACGAGAAAAGATCAAAAGTTCATGTGGACGCCGGAGTGCGGGCGAGCTTTTGAAGACTTGAAGAGTCGTTTGACCACGGCGCCTGTGTTGACATCGCCATGTGGTAGCGATGGGTATGAGATCTATAGTGATGCATCTGGGAGCGGCTTAGGCTGCGTTCTTTTGCAATTTGGTAAAGTGATTGCTTATGGCTCGCGTCAGTTGAAAGTGCATGAGCGGAATTACCCCGTCCATGATTTGGAGTTGGCGGCGGTAATCTTTGCGCTCAAGTTGTGGCGGCACTATCTATATGGCGTTAAAGTGGATATCTATACGGATCACAAGAGCCTAAAGTATTTGTTAGATCAGAAGGATCTGAACATGCGACAACGAAGATGGATGGAGTTCCTCGGGGACTACACCTTCGAGATTCACTATACTCCCGGGAAGGGAAATGTGGTCGCTGATGCTTTGAGTCGAAAGACTCCGGTACGGGCAAGCTGGTTGCAGAGGCATGATCAGCATTTGATCCAGGAATTGGAAGCATTGGAGATATATTGCGTTGACAAGGGTTCGTCAACCGATGCATGCTTGCACTGGACGGAGGTGCAGTATGACCTTACGGACAGAGTTCGGCGAGCAACGGAGCTTGATGAAAGTCTCCAGCGCTATGCTAAAGATGGGCCGGATGACCAATTCTCTTGGGATAACGGTTTGTTACGAAGAAATGGTCGTGTGTGCGTCCCAAGTGTGGGTAAATTGAGGGAAGAGTTGATGTACGAAGCTCACTTTGCAAAGTACTCAGTTCACCCAGGGAGCACAAAGATGTACAGAGATCTGAAAAAGCTGTTCTGGTGGCCCGGATTAAAGAAAGATGTCGCACGTTATGTGGCTGAATGCACTACCTGTTCGTTAGTGAAAGCAGAATGCCAGAAGCCTGGCGGTTTCCTAAAGTCGTTACCTATTCCGGAGTGGAAGTTCGATGATATTTCGATGGATTTCGTGCACGGGTTGCCGAGATCTCAACGCGGTCATGATTCAATCTGGGTGATTGTGGACCGGTTGACAAAAGTGGCACACTTCCTTCCAAACAGAAGAGACGATTCAGTGGAAACCTTGGCCAAGCTTTATGTGGAGCAGGTTGTTCGACTGCACGGTGTTCCTCGGAGCATCGTTAGTGACCGTGATGGGCGGTTCACATCGAATGATTGGCGGCTCGTTCATCAAATGTTGGGTACAAAGTTAGCGTTTAGTACGGCCTTTCATCCCCAAACGGATGGCCAGACTGAACGAACCAACATGACGATGGAGGACATGATCCGCATGTGCGCCCTAGACTTTGGTAAGAGATGGGAAGACTATATATTTCTCGTCGAATTTGCCTATAATAATAGCTACCAAGCGAGTATTGGTATGGCACCATTTGAGGCGTTGTATGGTCGGAAATGCCGTACACCGTTAGCTTGGGCAGAAGCAGGCGAATCGAAGCTGAATGGGAAAAAGGAAGTCGAAGAAGCGACCTCGCTCATACGCTCTATTCGGGAGAGGCTATTGATAGCCCAAGATCGTCAAGCAAAGTACTACAATGCCAAACATCGGAACGTGGAGTTCACGGTGGGTGATTGGGTCTATTTGAAGATCAAACCCTTCAAAGGCGTGTCCAGGATTCGGCGTTTGAAAAAGCTAAGTCCGAGGTATCTTGGTCCGTTTGAGGTGGTGGAGCGAGTTGGGGAAGCTGCTTATCGACTAGCACTTTCAGCGGACTTGGGTGGATTACATGATGTGTTTCACATCTCAGTCCTTCGTAAGGCGGTGAAGGATCCAGCTCAAGTAGTGGAAAATGATCGGGTACCGGTCGAGTATGGGCTAACGACGAGGGTTAGACCCATTCGGATCGAGGATCGAGCCGAGAAACAGTTGCGGAACAAAGTGATCGGGATGGTCAAGGTCCGGTGGGACAATTGTGGCCGTGAAGAGCTAACATGGGAGCGAGAGCAGACCATGCGAGCTGAGTTTCCCGAGTTATTTGTATAAACTGTAGACCGTGTACTTTTTGTTATAACAGAGTTATAGCATTGCTGGTTTTTGTTTCCTTACCGTGCAAATTTCGGGACGAAATTTTGTTAAGGGGGGGAGGGTTGTAACACCCCAAAAAGGCCCCAAAAAGACTCATCTGAAAGTTTGAGTAGCAGGCTGTTTGACACGGCCTGGGACACGTGCGTGTCCCAGGGCGTGTCGGGTGTACACGGCCTGGGACACGGGCGTGTCCCAGGGCGTGTTCGAATTATTTTTCGAAATTGGCCTATTCAAGTCAGAGCCGAACACGGCCTTGAACACGGCCTTGAACACGGGCGTGTCAGGCTGGACACGGGCGTGTCAGCTGCCGTGTTCCGACCCGTGTACTGGTTTTGGAAATCGGTGAGTACCGTGTAACAGGAGACACGGGCGTGTCTCAAGAATGACACGGGCGTGTCAGGTTCGACACGGGCGTGTCGATACCCGTGTTGTTCAGTCGGTTCAATACCGCGTGTGCCGCTTAAGGGTACACGGCCTGTGACACGGGCGTGTCACAGGCCGTGTCGGCCAAAAATTGGTTTTTGGGAAAATCTTGGCCGTTCAGTTTCCTCTCTTTTGATCCAAGGGCCAAGGTGGTTTCCTGGCTGGATTAATACGTGAGGGAAGAATGAAGAAGTCATTCTTCATTTGGCTTAAGGAAGAGAGAAAGAGAGAGGAAGAGAGAAAGAAGGAGGAGGAGAGCAAGCCACCGACGGAGTTCCCGTGGTCCGATTCGTGATCCGAAGCCGGCGTTGTGAAGGCAAGGCTGCTGCGGTTCTTTCTTACCGGCTAGTTTTCGATGGCACCGAAGAGATCGACAAGGGTAACGATCTCCCTCCTTGGACATGTGAAGTCCTTCTTTTCTGCATTGCATAGGGAAAACCCTTCCCCGCAAGTGTGCGGTGGGTTGTGGTGTCCCTTGGGGTAGATATGTGAAGTCCCCCTTGTTAGAGGCCAGAATTGGAGTACGGCTCTAGGCATGCTGTGTGAAGCCCATCTGGATATGTTCTGGATTGGTGATGCTTGTTTGCATATCGGAGAAGGCTCCGTGATTATGGCTTGTGACGCCTTATTCCTACCTGTTGCTTGGTGCGGCAGGAAGTACTGGACGATGTCCAGGAAATGAAGAGGGTTGGATGCAACTCTTGTGGCCGTGTGTTGCCACTTTGTGAGTGGTTGAGCCGTTGGGCTGCAACTCGATGAAAAGGCAGATTGCCGAACAGGAAAGGTGAAACCGACCCGCGCCTATAAATAGCCATGGATACTTCCGTATTCGAGGTGGCACGGCGACTTGAGCAACGGGGGGTGGCTGATCCGTACCTGCGTTAGGTCCGTCCGACTTGGAAGCCTGGATATAGGTTTTGTTGGAGCGCCTAATGAGAGTCTTAGGCCCGCGCGCCGGAAAGACTAGAATGCTCAAATACCGTGTAGACGGTGGTGTTGACCCTGGTATTCCGGTACACCAAGAATGTGCCCTGAGTGCACGGACTGTCGGGCCGTGTGGCCGATGGTTGTGATGGCTTGAATGTGCCTGCGCGCACATAGTTGCTATTTGATGATGCCATGCTTGCAGGGAAAGAATGCTCATGCCCCGAGAAAGGGGTAGGATTGTTATAATTGGGTCAGCTGAATGCTGACCGTTGCATTGTTTGCCACCGGTTGGGTGGATTGTTCCCGTGCAGGTGCTGGAGAGCCAAGTGGTAAATGATGGGCTGAAGCCCTACTGCTGTTGCTGCTGCTGTTGCGGCTAGCCCTTGAAGGCTAAGCGAATGGCTTTGTTTTGTTTTCTCTTGTACTCATGTATGGCCGGCCTGCGCGCCGAGGTTTGTAAAACATGTTGTATGTAAAGAGGAACTATAAGGCCTTAAGGCCAAACTCTTGTATTTATGTACATTCCATAGTTTATATATAAAGGTGGTTTTATATATTGGACATTCCGGTTGAGAGTTCAAAGTTGTAACTTAACGCTTCTGCTAGAATGCTCTGAGTTAGGATTCGTATTTGGTTTGGTATTATCCTGTGACCTCACCGTCTGTTTGTGGCATATAGTGTGGGGCCCCGGCCGGACCTTCTACTATACGTCATTTAACGGATGGGGTTGTTACACACCTGCCCAGAATTTCTAGAGGTGAGGGAGGCCAGAGGAGCGGGAAGGCAAGACCCGCCTACAAGGATCGTTGAGGTACAACACGGAGAGGCTGAGGATAGATGTGAAGATAGGGTCGATGTGGGAACCCGAGGGGGGATCAGAGTGATCCATGGGGGAGTGGGGATCGAGGCAACCCGCAAGGGGAGCCTTCAAACCATGTTCCGCAGAGGGGTCGCCTCGACCTCCCTAGCTCCCCCCCAGAAGAAAAAAGCACCTTCTCGTCCGCGGATATGCCAGACTACGAAGACCCGTCCTGCGACGCACTAGTGATCCAGACAGCGGTGGAGAACTTCACAGTCTCCCGGATACTGGTGGATAACGGGAGCTCCGTGAACGTGATCTTCAAAAAGGTCTTCGATGAGATGAGGGTGGAGGGAAAAAAGGTCCTGGCTTCTGATGGACCGCTTTTTGGTTTTTCTGGAGAGAGGAAGGAGGTAGAAGGGGGAGTGGGCCTGCATGTGAAGCTTGGGGGCGTCTCACGGAATTGTAGGTTCGTGATTGTAGACGCCACAAGTAGCTACAACGCCATCTTTGGGCATCCTCTCATCAGCGCCTTTTGCTGTGTCCCCTCCTCATTTCATCAATGCCTCAAGTTTAGCAATGGAGGGGTGCAGGTTAGGATCAGGGGGGACCCAAAGGTGGCAAGGCAGTGCTATGTGACGGCGGTAAACACCGTGTCGTGGATGGCTGAGGCGGAGGAGCTGGAGAAAGAGATGGCAGGGCAGGAAGGAGGTATAGAAGTAGAGGAGGCGAGCCCGCAGGAGGCGGAGGACTTGATGATGGAGGAGGTAGCAGAGATGGAAGAGACGAGCCTGGAAGAGGTAAGGGAAGGAGAGCAGAGGCAAGAAGAAGGCCTGGTGGAAGCAATGGGGGTTGAAGAGGTCGGAGGAGAAGAAGTTGAGCAGGAGGAGGCAAGGGCAGGATGGGAGCGGTCGAGGCTGGAGCCGGCCGAGGAAGTGGTGGAGATGGAGGTACTCACCAGGGCGGGGCAAGTACAGAAGGTGCGGGTCAGCGGAGGCTTAAGCCTCGAGGACCAGGCGCGGATGCTAGGCTGCATCCAGAGCAACATCGACATCTTCGCATGGAGTGCGGCAGACATGCCGGGTATCGATGCGGACGTAGCTTGTCATCGCCTGAACCTGGACCCGAGGACTCGCCCCATGCGCCAGAAGATGAGGGCCATCGCCACCAAGCTGGAGGAGCCCATCCGAGAGGAGGTCAGGAAGCTTCTAGAGGCAGGTTTCATCTCGGAGATCCAGTATCCATGCTGGATCTCCAATGTAGTAATGGTAAAGAAAGGGGGAGGAAAGTGGCGTATGTGTATCAATTTTCCCTGTTAAATAAATCATGCCCCAAGGATTGCTATCCCCTGCCTCGAATCGACGCGCTGGTTGATTCAGCCGTTGGTTTTTCTGTTATGAGTTTTTTGGATGCTTTTTCAGGTTACCACCAGATCTGGATGCACCCTCCCGATGTCAAGGATGTCTCCTTCATCACGAGAGAGGGATGCTTCAGCTATAAGATGATGCCCTTTGGATTGAAAAATGCAGGGGCAACATACCAACGCATGATGGATCGAGTCTTTCGAGACCAAAGGGGGAAGAATCTAGAGGTCTACGTCGATGACCTACTGGTCAAAAGCAAATGTGTGGATTCCCATTTGCGGGACTTGGAAGAAATGTTTGCCACCCTGCGGAGGTTCAAGATGAGGTTGAACCCCTTGAAGTGTGTCTTCGGGGCCAGTCGCGGGAAGTTTCTCGGACACCTCTTGACTCCGGCAGGGGTAGAACCTAACCCGGACAAGGTGAAGGCTATATTGGACTTGGAGTCACCTCGCAGCGCCAAGGAAGTCCAGCACCTGACGGGAAAGTTGGTCGG
Source organism: Platanthera zijinensis (assembly GCA_039513925.1). Taxonomy (NCBI): domain Eukaryota; kingdom Viridiplantae; phylum Streptophyta; class Magnoliopsida; order Asparagales; family Orchidaceae; genus Platanthera; species Platanthera zijinensis. The sequence goes on from CM077094.1 coordinate 10,539,548, forward strand.
GCTAAGCAGGTTCCTCTCTCGGTCCGGGGATAGGTGTTCTTTTTTCTTCAAAGTGCTCCGTAGTAATCAAGTGTTCGAATGGACGGTTGAATGCGAAGAGGCTTTTCAGGGGCTGAAGAGGCAACTCTCCCAGGCTCCGCTGCTCCAAAGCCCCAAAGAAGGGGAAGACCTGACCTTGTATCTCGGGGTGGGGGTGGAAGCTGTGAGCTCCGTCTTGGTTAGGGAAGAGGGGAAGAAGCAGCTGCCCGTCTATTACGTAAGCCGAATCCTGAAAAGGCGGAACTCCGCTACCCCATCCTAGAGAAGCTATCTTATGCCTTGGTTGTTTCGGCAAGGAAGCTCCGTCCATACTTTCAAGCGCACTCGATTAGGGTGGTCACCGACCATCCTCTTCGCAAGATCTTCGAGGGGGTAGAGCACTCGGGAAGGCTGGCCAAGTGGTCTATCGAACTAAGCGAGTTCGACATCTCGTTCGCCCCGAGGCTCTCCATCAAAGCTCAGGCCGTGGCGGACTTTCTGGCAGACTATGTCACTAAGGCTGAGAATGAGGAGCCGAAGCCCCACGAAGCATGGAAGATGATGGTCGATGGGGCCTCGGGAAGGCACTCCCTGGGAGGGGGTGTAGTATTGGCGAGTCCTCAAGGGGTTACCATAGAACAGGCGGTGGTTTTCCACTTCCCTGTTACCAATAATCAGGCGGAATATGAGGCTGTGATAGCCGGCCTTCGATTGGCAAGGGAATTGGAAATCCAGGATGTGGAGACCTACACTGACTCGATGGTGGTAGCGTCGCAGATCAGAGGGGAGTTTGAGGCTCGGGAGCCTACCCTCGTGAAGTATATATCCAAGGTAAGGGCAATCATCGGAGGGTTCTGTTCCTTCTCTATTCAACACGTTCCTAGGGAGGAAAGCACAGCAGCTGATCGGTTGGCAAAGTTTGGGCCTCGGGGAGGAGGGACCGTAACTGAACTTTTCTGACCAGCGATTGAAGAGGGGGAATCGATGGAGGTGGGTCGGCGATCCTCATGGGTGGACCCATTGGTGACCTTCCTTACCACAGGCAAGCTGCCAGAGGGGGTTAAGGAGGCGAAAAGCTTTAGGCAAAAGGCAGCCCACTACCTGATGTTGGAAGGGGGCTTGCATCGGAAGATGTTATCAGGGCTCCTCGCGAGATGTGTGACCGAGGAGGAGGTCCCGAGAATCCTGGAAGAGGTGCATTCGGGAGAGTGCGACAGTCACTCGGGAGGAAGAACGTTGGAGGCAAGGGTGATAAGATAAGGATACTTCTAGCAGACCTTGAGGAAGGATACAGTCGAGTTTGCAAAGAGATGTCTGAAATTTCAAGTACACGCCCCCCTCCAGCTCTTACCCGCACAAAGGCTTCGGAGCATCATGGCCCCATGTCCCTTCGCCATTTGGGGAATGAATCTGGTTGGACCCTTTCCTCCAGCTAGCGGGCAGAGGAGGTTCCTCCTAGTCATGATCGACTACTTCTCAAAGTGGCTGGAAATCAAGGCCCTAGCCAAGGTTACCTCTTAGGTCATCAGGAACTTCGTTTGGGGGGAAATCATATGCAGGCATGGGCTACCCCAAGCGATAGTGACGGATAACGGTCCTCAGTTTGCCAGTGAAGAGTTCATCAGCTTCTGCGCCCAACTGGGGATTGACCTCAGATTTGCCTCTGTCCATCACCCCCGGAGCAACGGCTAGGTGGAAGCGGCGAACAAGATCATCGTGAACTTGCTCAAAAAGAAGGTGGAGAACCTGAAGGGCAACTGGGTGGATCAACTCCCTTCCGTCCTGTGGGCCTTGCGAACAACTCCGAACACGGCCACAGGGGAGACCCCCTTCAAGCTCTCTCATGGGTGTGAGGCTGTCCTCCCGATAGAGTTCGAGGTTCGGTCTCCACGGGTTGCAGCCGCGGGTGAAGGAAGCGAAGCTTGGAGGTTGGAGAACGAGGAGGGATTGCGCCTCTCGTTGGATATGGTGGAAGAACTACGGGATGTGGCTGCCATCAGACAAGAAGAGATAAAAAGGCGAATGGCCAGGTACTTCGATAAACACATCAAGGTTAAGCAATTCGCCGAGGGGGACCTAGTGCTGAAAAAGGTCGACGCAGCAGGAAGGTCGGCCCCTGTGGGCAAGCTCAACCCCAGTTGGGAAGGACCTTACACAATAGAGAAGGCTCTGGCTAACGGGGGTTATTACCTCCAGGATGTGGAGGGAAGGACCTTGAGCCACACCTGGAACGGTGATGACTTAAAACGTTTCTACCCTTGAAGAGAGAGAAGGTGTTGTAATATGGTGAATAAATATTATCATTTCAAAGTAGTCTTTTCAGAATGTTGACTCTCTAAAAAATGCTATCACAAGAATAGGTCTTTTCTACCCTAAAATGCTTTTGCTTTTACCGACTATGTCTCCCCATCTTGATGATAGAATAGGCCTGGTTGAAGGAATCTTCATTAACACCCTGAGCTCGGCTCGGCCCCAGGTAGACCCACTGCGCAGGCTCTCATCTAGCTGGCAGGTCCGAAGGCTCGCCTGTGGGGGAGAGGTTTGGCTTGATCGTCATCAACACCCCGAGCTCGGCTCCGCCCCAGGTAGACCCGCTGCGCAGGCTCTCATCTAGCTGGCAGGTCCGAAGGCTCGCCTGTGGGGGAGAGGTTTGGCTTGATCTTCATCAACACCCTGAGCTCGACTCGGCCCCAGGTAGACCCGCTGCGCAGGCTCTCATCTAGCTGGCAGGTCCGAAGGCTCGCCTGTGGGGGAGAGGTTTGGCTTGATCTTCATTAACACCCCGAGCTCGACTCGGCCCCAGGTAGACCCGTTGTGCAGGCTCTCATCTAGCTGGCAGGTCCGAAGGCTCGCCTGTGGGGGAGAGGTTTGGCTTGATCTTCATTAACACCCCGAGCTCGACTCGGCCCCAGGTAGACCCGCTGCGCAGGCTCTCATCTAGCTGGCAAGTCCGAAGGGTCGCCTGTGGGGGAGAGGTTTGGCTTGATCTTCATCAACACCCCGAGCTCAGCTCGGCCCCAGGTAGACCCGCTGCGCAGGCTCTCATCTAGCTAGCAGGTCCGAAGGCTCGCCTGTGGGGGAGAGGTTTGGCTTGATCGTCATCAACACCCCGAGCTCGGCTCGGCCCCAGGTAGACCCGCTGCGTAGGCTCTCATCTAGCTGGCAGGTCCGAAGGCTCGCCTGTGGGGGAGAGGTTTGGCTTGATCTTCATCAACACCCCGAGCTCGGCTCGGCCCCAGGTAGACTCGCTGCGCAGGCTCTCATCTAGCTGGCAGGTCCGAAGGCTCGCCTGTGGGGGAGAGGTTTGGCTTGATCTTCATCAACACCCCGAGCTCGGCTCGGCCCCAGGTAGACCCGCTGCGCAGGCTCTCATCTAGCTGGCAGGTCCGAAGGCTCGCCTGTGGGGGAGAGGTTTGGCTTGATCTTCATCAACACCCCGAGCTTGGCTCGGCCCCAGGTAGACCCGCTGCACAGGCTCTCATCTAGCTGGCAGGTCCGAAGGCTCGCCTGTGGGGGGAGAGGTTTGGCTTGATCGTCATCAACACCCCGAGCTCGGCTCGACCCCAGGTAGACCTGCTGCGCAGGCTCTCATCTAGCTGGCAGGTCCGAAGGCTCGCCTGTGGGGGAGAGGTTTGGCTTGATCGTCATCAACACCCCGAGCTCGACTCGGCCCCACGTAGACCCGCTGCTCAGGCTCTCATCTAGCTGGCAGGTTTGAAGGCTCGCCTGTGGGGGAGAGGTTTGGCTTGATCTTCATCAACACCCCGAGCCCGGCTCGGCCCCAGGCGGGCCCGCTGCGCAGGTCTCATCCAACTGACAGGTCCGAAGGCTCGCCTGCAGGGGATAGGTTGGGTCCTTGACTCGTGGTCCTTGGTTCTTGATTTATGGTTACTCAGTGTTACAACAAGCCCGGCTCAGCCCCCGGTAGACTCGCTGCGCAGGCTCCCATCTAGCTGGCAGGTCCGAAGGCTCGCCGGTGGAACGTAGATCCAGTTTGTGGGAAGGTATCTTGTCATGACCATGGCCTAGATCAGAGACAGCCCTAAAGGTCTCAGCCAGTAGAGGTCTCGGCCAGTCAGGGTCTCGGCCAATAGGGGTCTCGGCCAAAAGGTCTCGGCTGGGGGGATCTTGTTGAAGGAGGCCCCCAGCATACCTGGGCATAACGACCTAATCGATGGCGCAAGGCTCCCGCCTAGTCAATCTCTAGGGAAGGTGACCCTAAAGAGACTAAGGGTCTCGGCGGAAGCTCGCGCGGAAGCCGCTGGCTCTCTAACCTATTCGTTCAAGCAAACACCGACAGTGAAAAACGAAACATTGCATTATATTAAATAGTTATAGAGGTTTGGAGCTTCTCGCTCATTACAAAAGTGTATCAAAAGAAAAAGAAGAAAAGGCACTTCAAGGGGACGCGCTGTAATCCCCGCTGGTACTCTCGCCTGAATCCTCGCCGGAGTCCTCGCCCGAGCTCGCCCCAGACGTCTCGCCGGCAGCGGAGGAAGACTTCGGGATATCCGAAGGAGGAGAGTCGGGCGCGCCGAGAGGCTTCGGGACTGGATCGAATAGCCAGGGGAGGAGTTGGCGGGCGTCGATGGTTACGCCGTCCTCCCGAAGCAGCTTCGCGTCTCGCAGCATCTCGACCGTCAGCCTGACGGTAGCCTGAGCGTTTGCCTGGAGCAGCTTGTCGATGTCATACACCGAGAAGTGACGACTCTTTAGTCTCTCATCAAGCGTCGGAGGCGGGCCTTTCGCTGCTTCCACACTCCGGAGTTGGTCCCTCAGCAGGACGTTCTCGCAGCGTACGTCAGCCAACTCCGCGCGGAGCGCCATGGCTTGGGCGGAATCCTGTGGAGAAGAGATCAACTCAGTAAATACTGCGCAAGCGTGACTTCGAGTAGCGAGAGCAAGGGTCCAGGAAGATCCCGCTTACCTCGGCTGCAGGGCGTAGGGACAGCACTTGTTGAGCATCCGCCAACTCTTGCCGAGCACTCGCGAGCTCTGTCTCCGAAGAGCGTGCTCTGGCCACCGCTTCTTCCCACGCCTTGTATATGTCGGCAAAGTTCTTGTCGATGTTGATGCTTCGACGCACGCACATGTGCGCAAGCTCGAACCCGCGAAGCAGGGCCCGGGTAGCGTCGAAAGCCAGGAGCCGGGTGGGCGTCTGGTCGAAGACACTGGCGCCCTCTCGGCTATAGAGGCCATAGCCCAGCGAGAAGGCCTCGCCAGTAACCTCATCCCGCTCCAACCAGCTGGGGAGGAGCGTTGAAACCGCAACCCTGTTGGATTCGGGATCCCATTGGAGCAGAGTCTTCCCTTCCGCGTCAACGTGCTTCACACCGAAGCCATAATTTTTGTGCCCTTTCGACACTTCCTTGGGCGGGGTCCGGGCAGAGGTCTCGGTGACGACTCCCTCTCCTCCAGCCATGTCTGCGACCGGAGGGTTCTCAGCAGTAGCCTCGGTACGCCTCCTGGAGGCAGCACCCATCTCGCTGGCCATCTGGAGCAACCCTTCGAAAGACTTGCCCAAGGCGGGATGTCGGGCAGGCGAGACGACCAAGCCCTTGCCCTTGTCCGCAGCGGATGGCTTTGGCCTCTTCAACGATCGCGAGGCGGGAGCGGTGCCTTTTCGCTTCTTAGCTTTGGGCGCCGAAGGCTGAACGGGCTCTTCCCGGCAGGCGCGAGCGCTGGCCTCCGCGAGAGCGAGAGAGCCTCTCGCAACCCGATCCTCGACACCCGGGGCCACAACGAAAGGTTGGCGTAGAGGGACCTCCCGCTCTCCTGCAAAGATAGCGCTATTCAACACAGGAAGATCCTAACGAAAGATCAAATCTAAGGCGAGACCATACCTTCGCCCGGGTGGACGGGAGGAAGGGAGTCGATGTCTCGCCGGAGGAAGAGAACATCAAACTCCTTTGTTCCGAAGAACTCCAGGAGTGCGCTCTCGCGCGACCCCAGAATGGGCGGCTTGTAAGCAGCATTCTCGTACTGGACGGGTCGGAGCGGGACGTTGCCGAAGTCCCCGGTGACATAGACAAACTTCTCGCCCCAATGGTGATGTTTATTGGCGAGGCCGGTGGTCTTGAGCAGCTGCCCGGAGAAGAAGACCACGTCGCCTTTGGCGCGGAAGTTGAACAGCTTGCGGAAGATCGGCAGACTAAACTCGATCCTCTCGGACCGCATGTAGCAGATGAATGCCACAAGGATCGCGACAGAGTTCGGGTTCAGCTGTACGGGAACCACCCCATAGTAGCGGAGGGCTTGCCGAATCTCCGGCCAGAGGGGTAGGCGGAAGCCCACCTCGAAATGTTCGAGGGGGATGGCGAGCTCTCCCGCTTCCGGGGTATTCACCTTGTCGTGATTACCCGGGTTCCGCGCCGAGAAGCCAGCGGGAATGAAGCGGTTGACGATCAGGTTGTACTCGTCCAAGGTGAGCGTGCAGGAGGGGAAGAGATGCTTGCGGAATGCTTCCGCGCAATGAGCGCGACCCTCGTTCTCGCCTGGCATTTTGAGTTTGGGGGTAATAGCGAGAATAATAGAGAGGAAGAAGCGGAAGCAATTGGGCGAGAGCAAGGAAGGGGAGTTAAGGTTCCGGATCAGAGAAGTAAATGCGGTTGGTAGATTTCTCTATTTATAGGGAACCTGTGGTCGTTACGGCTCCGTCCGATAGAGAGAGAAAATGACAGTAGGGTACAACTGTCACGATCTGGGCCGGCGACGCCTCGGTTTTCCCCCGCGGGATGACGACAGTCGACGATCATCTCTAGTTTCGGCGCAAGCCACTTAGTTTTGGCGCAAGCATCCTAATTTCAACACATTCTTAAAATTCGCAGCACAATGAAAGAAGAAACGAATAGTAATTTGCTCTCGCCGCCGAGAGCTGAATAAAGTTAATAACAATTATTACAAAGGCATAAAGGTACATGGCGGAAGGGAGAAGGGGCGAGACCTAGATGAACTAATACGGTTCCCTAGCGCCATCGCCCTCGCTCCCGCCGCCTAGTTCTCGGAGGCACCAGCGGGTTGAAGTAAGATGACAGGGTGGTACACCCTAGGTTGATCCGCCTAGCATGATCCCGGATCTGCGCGATGCATCTCCCTGGCGAAGACTCGGCAGTAGGCCCTCCCGGTCGATCAGTCTCGCCCAAGAAGAAATCACGCTCCAGGGCCTCCAGCCTTTGTTCCACGGATTCGCGGAACGCTCTCGCCGCGGCAGCATGGGCGCGGTCTCGCCGGATGAGCTTGGCCAGAATGGCCGAGATCTTCCTCCTCCGCTCCTTCGCGTTCCCAGCGCCGTTCAAGGTTTCTTCTATCTTGCCAGGTGAAGGAGGAAGGGAATCTTCTTCTTCTTCTCTCTCCTCGTTGGCTTCCGACCGAGAGCTGGGATCCCCTGCGAAAAGTGCGCCCAAGGTTTTGATTAAGGCATAACGATCAGCCGACAAGAATGTCTCGCATACCTGCAGTCTGGCGAGAGCCATTGACTGGCGTCGGGTGAGAAGGCCCGACCCCTCCGTCAGTTCCATAAAGGAGGTGGAGAGGCTTTCCTCGCCCTGGGCGGAAGGGTTCGCGCACAATGGTCCCAGCCTGGCCGGAAGCAGGGAGAGAGTTGTCATCTCTCAAGGGATGATCAACATCCTTAGTAGCGGAAGGGTCAAAGGCCACCCCTCCTGCCTGCAAGGCGGGATTTGCCGCGGAAGGAAGCAGCTCGCCGGTTCTCGCTTCATCTTCCCGGGTGACAAGACCCGGGACGGCGGAAGCTGGCTCTGCGAGAAGATAGCTCAGGAAAGGAAAGGTACGGTTGAAGTATTGAGAAGTGGCGGAAAGGATACCTATCACCCGGGTCTCGGCTGGAGGAATTGTCTCCAAGACCCTCGTTCGATCCTCAGGAGAGAGGGCTGACGAATCTGGGGGAATCGGGGAAGACCCGGCGACGTCATTTAGGGCGGATTTCTGCGAGAGGTCGCGTTAACTATCAGGCCTGTAGCGTAATCAGCTCGGTAAGCAGGGTCGGAAGGCATACCTTTTGAGGGGAGGGGTCCCCCGCAGGGATGGGAGTGGGAGAAGGTGAATCCCTGTTCTCGCGAGAAAGATCTCGCCGGACCACCTTTGCTTTCCTCTTCCCCTTTTTCTTCTTCGGCTCAGAAGGGCCGATGTCTGAAGATTTCCTCGATAGCCAAGGCGCTACCGCAACACTATTTGCTAAGGCTCGCGCTTGAGCCACGTTTAACCGATCTTGAAGGTCCTGCGGAAGGGGTTTGCCAGCACGCTTAGCAGACATCTTGGTATCGCGCATAAAATCTCGGGCGAGAGCTCAGTGAAAAAACAGTAGTTCGGAGGCAAGACTTATGGTCACCCATCGGCGTATATTTATAGCCACAGTAGGGCCCGCCAAAAGATTACCTTGGCTGACAGGCACGTGTCCAGCGAATATTTTGGGGTTGGACTTGTCTTGTCGAGCGCAGGGCTAGCTCGAAAAGAGCGGGGATTATGTACAACCCCATATTCGCTAGGTAGAACCCAGGGGCTTCAATGGTCTGAGTGGGGCTAGCCTCGGGCTAGCCCAAGGGCAAATCAGCAGAGTTCCCGCTTCTTAAGGGGCTCCCACCTAGCTATGGGCTAGACCCTTCGCGCCAGGATTCGAGCCTCAGGCTAGACGAGCTTCTGCCTTGAGGGAGCTCCCGCCTAGAGGTAGGCGAGAGGACACTGGGTGAGCCTTCAGCGGCATTAACATTAAGGCCACCACGGGCGAGAACCTTCTTGGCCGAAGCTCTCGCCAAGGTAGGTTCATTTGGGACCCGGCGAGAGCCTTCTCGACCGGAGTTCTCGCCAGGTGGGTCCATGTGATAGGGCTTGGCGCCCAGGAAAAGATTACTTTATTATTTCTTTATCCTCGGGCTCAATTACCTATATGCCCCTGGGATGACAGCGGGATTTGGCTATTGGCAGACCTATCAGGGGTATTTCAGTATTTTCAGGTCAAGAGAAGGCTATAATAAGACCCATAGGGGCTTTTTGGAAGGCAGGGTTCTCTTTTTACTCTCTAACTCCAGTGCTTTCTGAAGAGCTCCCAGTCCGGCTTTTGGTTTTGGAGGGGAAGCTCTCAGAGATCTTCCGAGTGTGAGGTGGGATCTCCCAACTGAGGCTTTGGGTCAGTCTTAGGACCTTAGCAACTAGTCAGGGGTCGAGATTTGAGAGAAGTAGGCGTCGGTTGCACTTTGGTTTGTGAACAGTCGTTGAGGTCAATTTTGGCTTCAACACCCACCACCTTATTCTGTATCCAAAACCTTCTGAGCCACCGGCTCCCCCGACTATCCCATTCGTGCATCTACCTTCCGAACCAACCGTCCGTATGGCAATCAAACCAACCACATCAACCTTCCGAGCTACCGGGGTGTGTGAACGTGAAACCCTAGTTATTCTAGTTGCTCTTGTAGTTTATTACTCCTACGGTTTACGTTAGCCCAGGACTGCCCAAGGTATTCCCCGTGAAGGGCTCTCGAGGGCACTAGGAACTACTATGGGCTGAAGCCCAAAGCTCCCTTTCGCAAAGCACTTATTGTTATTGGTTAATACCCAATTCCCGATCCCTTTTATGTTATATTGGATCTAACCCTAGTGTATTTGACTCTTCCACTTCACGGAAAAGACGATCCTTCGTCGATCCCGGACACCACTTAACACTAGCCATTCCAACACTCTACCCCTCCTATTCACTTGCTAAATCAAGTACACAAACATCCCATCTCCCTAAGTTCATTTTGCGCCATATTATGATTCTTGCAGTTTTTACTAAACGCAGACCATCTTAAGCTATATGATGTATACAATGGAAAGTACTCAAAATATTTATCCAAATGTCTTAAGTTATTTACTGGGAGTCTATCATGACATGATTAGGCTAAATCCAGTAATTCACAATTTTCCTAATTTGTTTGATATTTAATTAATTTCTTTCCAAACTAATCTATGATTAAATTGAACATGATCTACAATATTTTCTCAAGTAATGGTTACCAAAAATTTATGAACACTAGATAACAGAGAATTAATAATACATATCAAATTCCATAATTCTCCTTAAATGCTTTGGCTTCTAATTAATTAAACCAATGTAATTCTAACAATCATGGATAAAGAAGATAGTACTACAATTTATGATTAGAAAATTATAGAAAAATTATTGAATCTTAAGGGTGACCAAATAGGACCTCTGAGCAAATAACATAATTTTTCAAGCTTACTAGGTACCAAAATTAATCCAAATGGTTTTACATGGGAAATATTACTTTGTGAAGCAACCCATATAACAAAACTTCCAAAAATTCCACAAACAATTTACAAAGCTTTATGACATCATAAAAGGTCCTCTGACTGAATTTCATAAGATTCCAATTAGTGGTTAAATCATAAGAAATTCCTAAGTAGATAGTACAATTTGATGGTTTGTTAATGAAGTACTATATTTATTGATCAAAAATTCATAACAAAATTTCCATATATGAATACCACTATGAAAAAACTTCTACCGAAGTTTCACTAAGAATCAAGGTCATATGACCCATTATAAAATTCCTAGGGTGTAGAGACCTAAATACCTATTAAGTGGTTTATGTGAGGTGTTTGTGTCCAACTACTACCTAATCACTTCCTAGGGCATTTCACCACCCTACAATTATTTGTTCTAAATACCAAGTCCATACAAGGACATATCACTCTATGTCCTTCACAAACCTCCAAAGTCCAACCTTAGAGTTTGAACTAGGGTCCTAGGGCTAACTCACCCCAATCCATCTCAAACTCCTTGAGAGGGTGTTTGTGCTGACCATGGGGCTCTGGCCAAGGTCCCAACCCATTTGGGTGAGAATTGGCCCCTCCATGCCCCAAATACTCTTTGCCCTAATTTACCCCTTAGGAGACCAAACTTTGGTCACACCAAAACCTATTCAAATCAAACCCAATTGGGCTGAGATTTTTCTCAGGGTCAAACAATGACCCTAAGAGTCAGCCATCAAAAACTTGGTGGGTTTAGATGTCATTAAATCCCCTAAAATAATTTATAAATGGTTTCTTAATTTTTTACAAAAACTATAGGACAGGGTTTTCCAAAAATTCTTATTTTTTGATATGTACTAGTTATATATTCTAGTAACCCCCATCCAAAATTTCAAGTCATTTGGATGGCTGGATTGGTAGGGGCACTCAAAATACTATCTGGTCTAGCCTAGGTATAAATCCCACCAAAATGGGTGTTATGGTCAAAACACTTACCCAAATAGGTTCAAACAAATTTTAAATTAAACCAGACTTCACGGGATATAACTTTCATGTTGGCCATATTTCCTATAGAGGGGCCTACATATTTTTAATATTTAATTTAAAACCATCCAGTAAACGGGACAGAAATTAGAATAATAGGAATTAATAATTAAAGCTAGCACGAATCTTAAAGCAAGATCTAAGGGCCCTGACATCGTCTTCTTCCTCCAGCCAAAGGCCAGGATTTGCCCAACCTGGAGCAACTTCCAAGCACTGTCGTAGACCATCCAGCCACCTCCCTGCCCGGCCACCGCCACCACCACCTCCGTTGAGGTGGTTGCTATCGCCAGGCGGCGGTACAGCCGCCGGAGGGGTGGATTCCGGCAAACCCGACGAGTTCATCTTTGCGGAAAAACCAAGAAGAATCCCTTCCCGATCGGGCTCAATTAATCCCGATTCTTAAACCTATTCATTGCTACGATCTTCTCCTAGAGAGAGAGAGAGGAGGGGCGGAACTTGTTTGCGGGATGGAGACGTGCCGATCGCCGGAAAGCCATTGGTGGTGGAGGTATCGCCGGCGCCCTGCAACAACACAGTGATGTCGCTTGTCTCCTTCGTGTAAGGTGTGGAAATGAAAGCTTGGAGCCTAGTGAAGCTTTTAAAACAATAAAATGGGGGGAGGGGAGGGGTCTAATTGGTGGTGGCCATTAATGGCCCCTTAAGGTGAATCTCGACCATGGTGATGGGGGATGAACATGGGCTTAATCCAGCCAGGTAACGGCTGGAAAGTCCTTCTCTTCCCTAGAGGAGTTGAATCCAGCCATAAAAGAGGAGGGGAATGAGGCCAAGGCATCAAGTGCCATTAATGACCATGAAAGCCAATTTTGTGCCATGGCTGTGGGGCTTTCTCTCTCCTCCATTATCATGTAATTCGGGTTTAAACTGTCTGCCACGTGGAATTCTTCCATTTGTCCGCTTAATATTATTTAAAATAAGTTTTAATAAAAGAAATGGCCAATTAACTCATCCTGGCGCAATTCCCGAAAAGATTCGGTTCAGCTTCTTCATTCGAACCCGCAAACCTGAAAGCGTTGAGACAAGCCTCCTCACTCAATGCCAAAATCGCCAGGAACATTCTAAGTAAAATGGCGTTGAGTGTACTTGATGCCATTAAGCCTATGGCGTTGAGTGCACTCGAAGCCATTCAGCCTATGGCGTTGAGTGAGCTTAACTCACTCAATGCAATAATTCGGCCAGAAATAGTCTAAGTAAAATGGCGTTGAGTGCACTCGACACACTCAACGCCGTTAAGCCTATGGCGTTGAGTGCACTTCGACGCACTCAATGCCCGAACCCAAAATTTTCCCCAAGTATGATGGCGTTGAGTGCACTCGACGCACTCAACGCCATTCAGCCTATGACGTTGAGTGCACTCGACACACTCAACGCTCGAGCCCCAAGTTATTCCTGAGTAAGATTGCGTTGAGTGTACTCGACGCACTCAACGCCATTCAACCCATGGCGTTGAGTGCACTCGACGCACTCAACGCCTGAGCCCAAAATTCTTCCTAAGTGGGATGGCGTGGAGTGCACTCAACGCCATTCGGCCCATGGCGTTGAGTGCACTCGACGCACTCAATGCCCGAGCCCAAAGTCTGTTTAAGTAGATATCCGATCTATTCGTCGAGTCTTGTCGACTCACTCGACGCTTCCCTGACTTGAGTCAACTTGACCTGTTTTTGGTTGACCGCAATGGGTCCTTAGCGACATATTGGCCTCCCTTAGGGTTATAGGTGCCATGATGGGATCATGGAACCAGGTTAAAACCTTAAGTTCAAGCCTAAGATAATAATTGGGATTCTATTACTTGCAGACCAAGGTTATTTTTCACCTTGAGCCTGGGTCACTTGGCCTTCTTGGGCTTTATAGGGTTTTGTCATGACTTAGTCATGACAAAACCACTCCTAGGGGGTCTAGTCGTTTGAGGGATGTTACAAATCCCAATATACAAAAAAAAATTTCGTCCCCGAAATTAAGGTTAAGCCTACTGGGGGGGGGGGGTTCTACTAGAATAAAAGAAATTGTAACATCCCTAAGGTTTAAGGTATACCTGACTCAAAGAGTTCCGGGTACTTTTGTTGCATCAAGTCCTGGCTCCTATGTATGCTCCTCCTGCCCATGATTTCTCCACAGAACCTTGACTAACAAAACCTTCTTACATCGCAAGACCCGTACTACCGTGTCATCGATCCTGATCGGCTCCAAACAGACTGATCGATCCGAGGCCACCGAGCCGTCTGCTGTGGAAATCAGTTGCTCTGGGCGTAGTAGAGCTCTCCGTAGTGAGGAGACATGGAAGATGTCATGCAATCTCGCTAACTCCGGCGGTAGCTCCAGTCTATAAGCCAAGGGGCCGATCCGATCAAGGATCCTGTAAGGCCCCATATACCTCGGACTGAGCTTCTTCCGCCCGCGAACCCGCGAGACTTCGTGCATCGGTCGTATCTTCAAGAAAACTCGGTCTCCCACCTGGAACTCCACCCGATGATGCCTCCCATCGTAGTATTTGGCCTGCCTGCTCTGGGCTTCCAACATCCTGTCCCGGATCAATCTAATCTGAGCATCCGTATCCTCCACAAACTCCGAGCCGAGTGCCTGTGGATCCTCATCCTGAATCCATGATAGTGGGGTCCTGCACCTCCGTCCATATAATGCCTCGTAAGGAGTCATGCCTATGCTAGACTGATGGGTGTTATTGTACGAAAACTCGATCAGCGACAGCAATCTCTCCTGAAAGTGATGATAGATACAACTCTAGAGGGGGGGGGGGGGTGAATAGAGTATTCAAAAATTATGACACTCTACTCAACTCCCTTAGAGTTAATTTGCGGAATGAGTTTATAGATATTGATAACCCTAGAGCCTAACACAAAGTGAAGTGCACTAGAGAAGGGCAACTATAATTACAGTTGAGCTTTGATCCTATCACAGCAACTAGCAATCCTAGTTATTTCTACTCACAGCCACAGTGCAATAAATTAAATAAGCAGCACAGACGACACAAGAAATTTTATAGTGGTTCCCTCTAAATAGGTACGTCCACTCTTCTACCACCCTGGTAGGAATCCACTACAGGTTTTTGTTCAGGTGCCCTGCCACCAACTGATCTGCTTCAGGTAGATCAGGTAGACCCTTTGAGCTTTTGATCAGGAGCTCAAAATCCAACACGGGTTTTTGATCAGGTGCCCTGCCACCAAGGTTCACTTTTGAAGGGAGTAATAACCCTTTGTACAGGAGGTTGAGAGAGTTAAAGTTTCTTCTCTATTATAAAAACAGATTAGAGAAGCTAGTGGATTGCACAGAGCTAGAAAGCTCTAAAGAATCAAGGCTCCCCTGGCTTAGAGAATATCCAGGAAGGAGTCTTGCTTCAGGGTGCAAGCACTCTTCTGAACTAAGACAAAGAACTGTCTTAGAGTTCTGAAGGAGAAGCTTGAAGAAGACTCTTGATTTGGAAAAGGTGTTCTTCTTCAATCAGCTTCCTTTCTTCTTCTTCTTCTTCTAAAAGCCTCTGAGTGAAAGTCTTCCTGTGAGCAGAATGAACTCAGGATGAAGAAGAATGCTGAAGAGATTTGATCTTCTCAGTTGAATGTGAATTTCTGAGAGCTGTAGATCTCTATGCTGCAGAGAGGAAAAACTTCTTGTGTTTTGAGTATTGTATGTCTGTGTATATCTCTATCAGTGTATATAACTTCTTTCAAAAGAAGCTCTTTATATATGAGCCTTTGCAACGGCTCTAATCTGAGTTTGAACTTTGTCTTCATCTGGAATCTGCAATCTGGGCTGCAAAAAGCATAAAGCAAAAGTATATCCTGCAGACAGACATGCTATAAGGGGATAAAGCTTTCTAAGAAGCTGCATATCCAATCTGATAAAAGAGTGCTAGAAAAAGTCACATCAGAAAGAGCTCTTTACGGCCAGAGAAGACTTTCTGAGTGTAACGGCTATAAAGGACAGCCTGACAGATAAAGAAGAAAATATATATCAACTAATAAGACAAAACACTTTGTCAGATAAAGATTGGCTCATGCATAAAGAATGGAGCAGAGATTGCCTGGAAATAATAGCATAATATCAATGAAATATACTTTAATAGAATATGCCAAGCAGATAAGAAATACATAATATAACTTTACTAAAGATAGACAAAAAGACGTCGAACGACCCTCGGAGATCGTCGACCGAAGCACGGAGATCATCGACCTATCAGACAGATAGTCGAACGACACTGATAGTCGAACTATCAAAGAAGATTGTCGAACTACCACAGCAGATAGTCGACCTATCAGAACAGATAGTCGAGCTATCAAAGAAGACAGATAGTTGACCTATCAAACAGATAGTCGAGCTATCAGATAGTTGAACTATCCAAGCAGATAGTTGAACTATCAAGAAGAGCAGATAGTCGACCTATCAAACAGATAGTCGAGCTATCAAACACAACAGATAGTCGACCTATCAAACAAATAGTCGAGCTATCAGATAGTTGAGCTATCCAAGCAGATAGTTGAACTATCAAAAAGAGCAGATAGTCGATCTATCAAACAGATAGTCGAGCTATCAAACACAACAGATAGTCGACCTATCAAACAGATAGTCGAGCTATCAAACACAGCAGATAGTCGAACTATCCAAGCAGATAGTTGAACTATCAAGAGATCTGTCTGGTCAAAAGAAGTCGAGCGGGGTTCGACGATCGACGAGGCAGATTCCACAGAACGTCGAGCTAACAAGAGTTGAACTAACTCAGAGATAGACGATCTGCTGACAGACGATAGTCGATCAACTGATAGACGATCGTCGAACAGTTGATAGACGATGGTCGAGCGGCGTTCGACTATAGTCGAACCAAAAACGACTTAACCAAATCTTTCATCTGGATAAGCAATTCTACAACTAAGGGAATCTAACCTATTAGCTAACCTTTGACCATAGATAAATCTTGGGTCAAGAAACTAAAGGAGCAGACTAAACTCAAATCCAAACTAGGGTACCAACAATCTCCCCCTATTTGAGTTAAGTCTCTCAAAACAAACAAAACAAACAAACTACATGAACTAAATATAATACAGGAAAGAAACATCTAAGCATCAAATGCATCAATCAAACAGTTAACATAAACAGATTGACAATAAAACTTAAGCAGCATCAGAATCTGTTTTAGAGATAGAAGAGTCAGGAATAAAACAGATTTTTCTGAGAGGATCTAGAACTTCCTTCTTTGATGTCTTCAGATCTTGCTCTCCAATAACTTTGGTTTCTTCTGCTCTTGGAACAACTGCTTCTGGATATTTTTCCATGTATTTGGTAGCATCAAAAACTTCAGGTCTTACCTGGAATCTATCAAGTTCTTTCCTTCTGAATTTGGACATAGTAGTTAAGCCTTTAACATCTTTTCCTTCAGCTCTGGCTTTTCTAATCTGAGCTGATCCAACCAATTCAAGGAATCTGGCCATCCTGAAGTCAGGATTAAGCTCTAAGCTTTCATACTCATTTTCATCAGTTGGGTTTAAAGGATTTACAATTCTGAATTTAGTAGAAGGTTCTAACAAGCTTGCAGCTGGCTCTTTCTTTTCTTGAATAACTAAAGATGTTGGAGGAGCAAATTCAGCATATCTTTTACTTGATTTCTCAGAGTATATAACTCTTTTGCCTTTTGCATCTATTTTCCTTTTTAGATCAGATTCTCTGGAAGATATGATCTTGCTTTCTATATCTGGTGATGTCCTTTTCTTAGGTGAAGGAGGAGGAGAAAAGGTTGGCTTTAGGTAAACTACCTCCTTCACTTGTTCTTGTAACTCAGCTTCCTGTCTCTGATATCCAGATTGAGACTTGCCATGATAGCTTTGATTTCCTTTCTTCTGATAAGATTG
The DNA here is from genome assembly GCA_039513925.1 of Platanthera zijinensis. Classification (NCBI taxonomy): domain Eukaryota; kingdom Viridiplantae; phylum Streptophyta; class Magnoliopsida; order Asparagales; family Orchidaceae; genus Platanthera; species Platanthera zijinensis. The sequence continues at coordinate 10,556,746 of CM077094.1, forward strand.
GGAGGAAGAGAATCTAGAAGAAGGAGCAGAGGGACTGACAACATTTCCAGATGCTCCTGCACTGGGAGGAGGAGGAGGAGGTCCTTTAGAATTCCATTTAGGAGCTGGACAGTCATATCTTTTAGATTTCTTTCTTTGTTTTTGCTGATTTTTAGAGAATCCCATCCAGTGCTGATATTCTTTTGACTTGGGATCTATTCCTTTTAAGATATAGTATGGTACATCATGATCAGGTTGGGTAAAGGAGGAGCAGCAACTTTTCTTTTTCTTTTGGTAGATTTCTTCTTCTTGGTTCCTTCTGAATAATCAGATTCATCTTCATCATCAGATGATTGAGGATGATCATAAGGATCAACAGCTTCTCGCACAGCTCTTTCTCTATCCTTTAAAGCAGCTTTTTCTAACTCTTCTTCCAAGGCATCCTGTGCCAAAAGAGTGTCTAGATCCAGTCCTGGGGTGTCATCCTAGACTGTAGATTTTTCTACCTGAATATCTGAAACATTCTCTTGTTCAACTGTAACTGTCATGGAGACCAGTTCTTCTTGCACAACTGTCTGAGCTGGTTGAGCAGACTCAGAATCTTGAACAGCAGGTTCTGGATCAGCTAGAACTTCTGGAGCAGGTTGTTGAACAAGTTCTTGGACAACTAAAACTTCTTCCACTATATCTGTAGTATCATGAACACAGATTTTCTAAATAAGATTGAAACATCCCTTCAAGGTATTCATAGACTAGCATGTCAGTTAACATGTCAAGAAAATGAGTAAATGAATTACCTTCAGGATTTTCCTCAGAATTTCCTAACTCCCATAATTCTTCTAGAAAGGAGGTAATGACTCCTTCTAGGAAAAGGGAAACTAAGGGAGTGGAGGATTCTTCTAAGCAGACTTTGACAACAAATTCTGTTTCCATTATAGCATCATAAATCTCTTTTTTAGAAGGTTGAGGTACTGATTCTTCTTGAGCTACTATCTCTTTTTCTGTATTTGCTGGAGGATCTGCTGGAAGAGAGGCCAGGGGCAGTTCAAAGGCATCTTCATAGAACATCTCCCCCTGCCTGATTTCAGTGGAGACTGAAACCAGGCCCCTATATGAAGAGGGCTCAGCAGATTTTGAGAGAGCTTGGATGGAGGTAGTCAGGAAAGAAATGGAAGATACAAGGGGAGCAATTGCTTCTTCAATCATGGTTTTGATTGAAGGAGTAATTAACTCCAGGATATTGGCTATCAGTGCTGGAGATATAGATGTGGATGGGGGAACAACAGAAGATGGAAGATCATCAGGAAAGACAGTTTCCTGATGAGATGTGTTGTGAACTGGTGATTGAGGAGTGGATGAGGGAAAGTCAGTGTGATCTGGAGGAGTAAGTGGTGACTGAGGAGGGGTTGGAATTCTCTCAGATCCTAACAAATCAAAAATGGGAAAAGAAGTCCCAGCTAGATGTGCAGGAATGGGAGAAGCTAGGGATGAAGTATGGAGAATTGTGGAGGACTCAAGAAGAAGAGAGGAAGAAGATGGTACTTCAATTGAAGTAGATGGAACTTCAAATTGAGTAGATGGTAAGGCAGATGTGGATGACACTTCAGTAGAAGTAGATGGGAATGCAACAGAAGTGGATGGAATGGAAAGAGTGGATGAGCCTTCTTCATGTAGAAGGGGAGAGACTGAAACAGTCCTTGTGTTCTCTGACACAACTGGAGCTACCCCTGCAGGAGAAGGCTTCTGAAAACTTCTTTTCCACTTAACAAACAGTGTTGGGTCCATCTTCTTACTGGCATTGATAGTTGTTGAAACTGTAACCAACAGCTGGGGGTATTTTTCTTTTAAAAATATTCCAAGTACCCTACCCAGGGTGACTTCCTTCTTGCCATTCTTCTTTCTTATCAAGTCAAACATAATCCCTGCCCAATTGATCTGCTTCTTATTTACTATGGCACACATCAAGGCAAACTGCTGCCTGGTGATGTTGTCATGAGCAGAGTGCTTGCCCAGAAGCACTTTTCTAACGAGTTCAGCCAAGAACTTTATCTTTAACGGAAAATTCACTTTTAACAACTTAGAAAGAATGCCTTCGGCATGTCCTAACTCGATTAGCATCCTTCCAAACTCTTGGGTATCTTGTTCATAATCCTCTTCACCGTTCAGTAATCCAAAAATATCAGTTAAAACGACGGGAGTCAAACTTACCTCTTCGCCGCCAATCGTTCCAGTCATCGATTCGTCATTGGAAGACGAAGTGAAGACCCACTCTTTAATTTCAGGGATGTTGATCTTGATCCTTGCGGTCATAAGCTTTTCCAAACCTTGTTCTTTGCACAGCTGGAGGATTTCCACTATCTGAGAATCACATGCGCCGAAGGAGTCGAAGTCTACGCTGAATCCTGCGTCAAACTTCATCGCAAACAGAAGGGCTGGAGCAATCGCCATCGATTTGTCGGAGAAGACGAAAAAGACGAGGAGGAGAAAGTGCCAGGCAGAGCTCAAACAGAAAGACGGAATGCGAAAAGATGAGTTCCGTCGACTATAACAAGCACGATCTCTTAACCTAGATCGACCATCGGTTTAAATAAAAACCGCAATCGTCGGTCTATTTTAAAAGATACATGAGAAGATGGTCGAACGGTCGTTCGACGATCGGTTCCTGAAGCAGAGTAGTCGATCCATCGTTCGACTATTTCTGTCTTCCAAACAAATAAGCTGTCGTCGCCCGTAGGTCGACGATCGGCTCAACCTGATCGACTATCGTCGAACATCGTTCGACGATCTTCAAACAGATATCAACAAAGGCAGACGTCACACTTAGTCTTTTCCATTAATCATGCCTAGTTGAACTAAAAAGAACAGATGCTTCTGTTCATCTAAGGGCTTGGTGAAAATATCACCTCTCTGAAGGTCAGTGGATATGAACTCAAGGCTGATCTTGTTCTTTTCCATACAATCTCTCAGGAAATGGTGTCTAATCTCAATGTGCTTGGTTCTAGAGTGGTGCACAGGACTTTGTGCAATAGAGATAGCACTGGTACTGTCACACATGATTTTTGTGTTCTTGTGTGTGTACCCATAATCCAAAAGCTGGTTTTGAATCCACAGGATCTGTGAACAACAACTAGCAGCTGCTATATATTCAGCCTCTGCAGTTGATGTTGAGACAAAAGCCTGCTTCTTACAGAACCAAGAGACCAATCTCTCTCCCAAGAACTGACAAGTTTTTGAGGTACTTTTCCTGTCAACTCTACAACCAGCATAGTCAGAATCAGAGTATCCAATTAACTCAAATTCTGATTCAGCTGGGTACCATAGTCCTAGATTTGGACATCCCTTCAGGTATCTCAAAATTCTCTTGAGAAGAATCAAATGAGATTCCTTGGGGTTGACCTGGAATCTAGCACATAGGCATGTAGTAAACATTATATCTGGCCTACTTGCAGTTAAATACAATAGGGAACCAACAATGGCCCTATAATTCTTCTGATCAACTGGCTTGCCCTGATCATCAGAATCTATAACTACATTAGTAGCCATAGGTGTATGCATTGCTGAAGCATCAGCCATCCCAAACTTCTTTACCAATTCCTTGACATATTTGGATTGGGAGATGAACATGCCATCAACATCTTGCTTTACTTGGAGACCAAGAAAGTAAGACAGCTCACCCATACTACTCATCTCAAACTTAGAATGCATCAAGTCAGAGAACTTTTTGCACAGTTTGGGATCAGTGGAAACAAAAATAATATCATCTACATACACTTGAACTAACAGGATTGTGTCCTTGTGGTGCTTAACGAAAAGGGTTCTATCAACTACTCCCCTAACAAAGTTGTGCTCTAACAGGAAACTAGCTAGAGTCTCATACCAGGCTCTGGGTGCTTGTTTAAGTCCATAAAGAGCTTTTTGCAACTTGAAAACATGTGAGGGCTGAGTTGAAGAGACAAACCCAGGAGGTTGTTCAACAAATACCTCTTCCTTTAGCTCACCATTTAGGAATGCACTTTTGACATCCATCTGAAAGACCTTAAACTTCATATAGGCTGCATAGGCTAGAAAGATCCTTATTGCCTCTAGCCTTGCAACAGGAGCAAAGGTTTGGTCATAATCTATACCTTCCTCCTGTCTGTAGCCCTGAGCTACAAGCCTAGCTTTATTCCTTATAATAATTCCATTTGCATCCAACTTGTTTCTAAACACCCACTTGGTGCCTATGATCAGTTGGCCTTTTGGTTTTGGAACCAAAGTCCATACCTTACATCTTTCAAACTGATTGAGCTCCTCTTGCATAGCAATGATCCAGTGGGGATCTAGCTCAACATCTTTTATGGTAAGAGGCTCAATCTGTGAAAGGAAACAAGCATGCATCACATCCTGTCTTAATTGATGTCTTGTTTGTACACCAGCTGATATGTCTCCAATCACTTGAGATGTAGGATGATCTCTAAGTGTGACAACATTAGTAGGTGGGATGTGATCTTCAGCAACAGTTGGGATTAATTCCTAAGGAGGAATTGGATCAACTGTTGGTGGTACAACAACAACTTCTATAAAGTCTTCATCACTGTCTGAATCAGTGATGCGAAGAGTTGATAGATGGAGAATCTCTTGAGTGACATCTTTATTTACTTCTGGTACCTGTAATGAACTTGAGGAAGGAGAAGTTTCCTTCTCCTTGTAAAACATCTGAGATTCATCAAAGGACACACGCACAGATTCCTCAATTTTAGAAGTTGATTTATTAAATACCCTATAAGCTTTGCTTACTTGGGAATATCCAAGAAAGATTCCCATTGAAGCTTTTGCTTCAAACTTTCTAAGGTTTTCTTTGTTATTGTTATGAATGTATACTACACAACCAAATACTCTAAAATAATTTATTTTAGGTTTCTTTTCTTTAAGCAACTCATAAGGAGTTTTACACTTAAGCTTGTGTATAAGACTTCTATTCAGAACATAATTAGCTGTGCTAACAGCTTCTGCCCAATAGGAGAGAGGCATCTTAGCATCTGCCAACAGTGTTCCTGCAGCTTCAATCAGGGTTCTATTCTTACTTTCCACTACCCCATTTTGTTGGGGAGTTCTAGGAGCAGAAAAGCTATGTTTGATACCTTCTTTCTCACAGAATTCTTGCATGAGAAGAGACTCAAACTCAGTACCATGTTCACTTCTGATCAAGGACACATGAGTAGAATACTCAGTCTGCACACAAAGTAGAAAGTCTGTAAGAACTTTGAAGTTATCAGCCTTAGTTCTCAAGAAGAACACCCAAGTGAACCTAGAGAAGTCGTCTACAATTACTAAAGTGTAATACTTCCCTCCTAGACTCTGTACATTTATTGGGCCAAAAAGGTCCAAATGTAATAAATACAGGATTCTAGGTGAATCACTTTTATTTACAGATTTAAAGGAGTTTTTGGTTTGCTTGCCTAATTGACAAGCCTTGCATAGGCTCTCCTTCTTGTAGGGGCAAGAAGGTAAACCTCTAACATGGTTGTATTTAGATAACCTAGATATGTTCTTGAGGTTAACATGGCTAAGCCTTCTATGCCATAAGGTGTTGTTATTATTTGTTACTTCATTAAATAAGCAGATTTCAGAATGGGTTGAATTAAATTCTACTAAATAAATATTACCTTGTCTAATACCTACTAACACAACATTACTATTTAAAGTAATATTACAAAGAGTGTTAGTGAAAGATACCTGATATCCTGCATCACATAACTGACTTACTGAGATAAGATTATGCTTCAGTCCAGTTACATATGCAACCCTTTTGAAAGTTACTGCTCCAATGGTAATCCTACCATATCCTTCAGTTTGACCACAGCTAGAATCCCCAAAGATCACCTTTGGTCCAAGCTTGGCCTTGAACTTTGACAGATTTTCTTTGTTCCCTGTCATATGTTTGGAGCAACCACTATCCAAATACCACTTGTCCTGAGTGATAGGATAGGTCTTCACCTGTAGTGAGTTAAGTTAAACATTGTGGACCCAGGTAACCTTGGGTCCATTATTCTTCACATAATGAAAACTAGAAATAAAAGAATAAGCAGGTTGGGGTTTATATCCTAAAGGGTAAGATCTCCTAGGTGGGATGCTCCATGCAGTTAATGGGTCCACAAACCTAGGGTTTCTATTCATATTAAGGTTTCTATGGTTCTGGTGATAATTTTGAAATTCATATTGAGATCGTCGATCTACGTTCGATGATTGATGCTCAGATCGTCGAGCTTCGTTCAACCATTAAGCCACCGATCGTCGAAGCGTTCGACGACTTTTGTATTTCCTTAAACTTTTGTTTTCTCTTTTCTCTCTTAGCTTTATTTAAGGCTTGATTAACTTGTCTTACTTGCTCAGTGTTCTTTATCCCATCAGCTGAAATAAAGTTCATATACTGGAGTTAGCAACAAATTATTTAGATGATCTTGTAGTGAAGAATAATTGGGGGTTCACATGATGAAGCTCCTAAGCCTAGCTTATTATTGCCTGACCTAGTGTTTGTCATGCTGGTGATTTCTAGCAGCTTAAGGCTTCTACCATTTAAGGATTCTTCTAATCTCTTGGACTTTGCTAGTTCATTTTTAAGAAACTTTATTTCTTCACTAGACTTAGTGAGTTCTGCTTCTAACCTAGCATTTTCAATGAAAATAGATTCTGATTCAGCTAACTTATTTCTAAGTTCCTTAATTTCCTTTTCTGAACTAATTAGATCTACGCAAAGGGATTTAAATTCAGATTTAAATTCAGAAGAAGAAAAATCATATGAAGATAATACCTGATCTTCTGTGGGCATTTCTTCATCATCATCAGAACTCTCTGCAGCTGAGTGATTGCTGCAGGCATCAATAGCCATAAGGCAGATTTCCTTTGCCTTCTTCTCTTCCTCATTCTCACTGGAGCTTGAGGAGGAAGATTCCTCATCTGAATCACTCCAGGTCTCAGCAACAAATCCCTTCTCCTTTTTCTTGTTTTTGTAGGAGGAGGACTTGGAGTGTTTCCTATGATGTTCTTTTTCCTTTCTCTTTTCTTTGCTCTTTTCCTCTGGACACTCAGGTAGAATGTGTCCAGGTTTCCTGCAATCATAACAAATAATTTATTTAGCAGGAGATCTATCATACCTTGGTTTATCTTCATATCTTGAAGATTTCTTTCTGAAGTCTTTTCTTCCCATCTTGAGAAACCTTTTGGCAAAGAGTGCCATCCGTTCCTCATTTGATTGGCTTCCTTCTGAAGCATCAGCAGCTTTGAGAGCAAGAGTTTGCTCTTTCCTTATTGGAGTTGGAGTTTTTTGCTTCAGCCTCAGCTTCCCTGGTCTTCAGCACTTGCTCAAAAGACTTGAGCTGGCCAAGGAGAGCTTCAGTTGAGATTTCATTTGTACTTCTGGCCTCCTTGATAGGCCAGATCCTAAGATCCCATGTGCTGGGGAAGCACATCAGTATCTTATCATTGACCTCTGTCAATGTAATCTCCTTATCAAGAGTTCTCAGCTCATTGATGATTGAGTTGAGCCTGGTGTACATGGCTTCAACTGATTCAGCTTCAGTTTTCTTGAAGTTTTCATACTAGGATATAAGGTTGGACCTTCTGTCCTTCCTTTCATTAGCTGAACCAGCTACAATCTGGTTCAGTGAGTCCCACATGGATTTTGTAGAGGTGCAATCAGCCACCTTCTGGAAGATTTCATCAGACATAGTCTGAGCCAGAATGTTCATAGCTTTGACATCAGCTATCTTTGCCTTCTTGTAGGCATCATTGTAATCTAGAGGAGGCACTGCACTTAGATTTGTAGATGTTGTAGCAGTGGCTGCAGTAGGAGGTGTTGGGGGTCCTGTCAAAATAGAGGAGAAAATGTCTTCATCAATAGAGTTCATATATAATCTTATTCTTGCCTTCCAGATGCTAAACTTAGCTAAGTTGCAAGCTGGAGGTCTGGTGCTAGAGTAATCCTTGGACTGGGCCATGAAGTGAATATCTATAAGCTTGGTATCTATCAGGATCTTGTGACTCAGGTGTTAGCCTGTACAGTCAGTCAACCTCCCTCTGATACTAATTGAAAGTGATGATAAATACAACTCTAGGGGGGGGGGGTGAATAGAGTATTCAAAAATTATGACACCCTACTCAACTCCCTTAGAGTTAATTTGCGGAATGAGTTTATAGATATTGATAACCCTAGAGCCTAACACAAAGTGAAGTGCACTAGAGAAGGGCAACTGTAATTACAGTTGAGCTTTGATCCTATCACAGCAACTGGCAATCCTAGTTATTTCTACTCACAGCCACAGTGCAATAAATTAAATAAGCAGCACAGACGACACAAGAAATTTTATAGTGGTTCCCTCTAAATAGGTACGTCCACTCTTCTACTACCCTGGTAGGAATCCACTACAGGTTTTTGTTCAGGTGCCCTGCCACCAACTGAACTGCTTCAGGTGGATCAAGTAGACCCTTTGAGCTTTTGATCAGGAGCTCAAAATCCAACACAGGTTTTTGATCAGGTGCCCTGCCACCAAGGTTCACTTTTGAAGGGAGTAATAACCCTTTGTACAGGAGGTTGAGAGAGTTAAAGTTTCTTCTCTATTGTAAAAACAGATTAGAGAAGCTAGTGGATTGCACAGAGCTAGAAAGCTCTAAAGAATCAAGGCTCCCCCTGGCTTAGAGAATATCTAGGAAGGAGTCTTGCTTCAGGGTGCAGGCACTCTTCTGAACTAAGACAAAGAACTGTCTTGGAGTTCTGAAGGAGAAGCTTGAAGAAGACTTTTGATTTGGAAAAGGTGTTCTTCTTCAATCAGCTTCCTTTCTTCTTCTTCTTCTTCTAAAAGCCTCTGAGTGAAAGTCTTCCTGTGAGCAGAATGAACTCAGGATGAAGAAGAATGCTGAAGAGATTTGATCAACTCAGTTGAATGTGAATTTCTGAGAGCTGTAGATCTCTATGCTGCTGAGAGTAAAAACTTCTTGTGTTTTGAGTATTGTATGTCTGTGTATATCTTTATCAATGTATATAACTTCTTTCAAAAGAAGCTCTTTATATATGAGCCTTTGCAACGGCTCTAATCTGAGTTTGAACTTTGTCTTTATCTGGAATCTGCAATCTGGGCTGCAAAAAGCATAAAGCAAAAGTATATCCTGCAGACAGACATGCTATAAGGGGATAAAGCTTTCTAAGAAGCTGCATATCCAATCTGATAAAAGAGTGCTAGAAAAAGTCACATCAGAAAGAGCTCTTTACGACCAGAGAAGACTTTTTGAGTCTAACGGCTATAAAAGGACAACCTGGCAGATAAAGCAGAAAATATATATCTACTAATAAGACAAAACACTTTGTCAGATAAAGATTGGCTCATGCATAAAGAATGGAGCAGAGATTGCCTAGAAATAATAGCATAATATCAATGAAATATACTTTAATAGAATATGCCAAGCAGATAAGAAATACATAATATAACTTTACTGAAGGCAGACAAAAAGACGTCGAACGACCCTCGGAGATCGTCGACCGAAGCACGGAGATCGTCGACCTATCAGACAGATAGTTGAACGACACTGATAGTCGAACTATCAAAGAAGATTGTCGAACTACCACAGCAGATAGTCGACCTATCAGAACAGATAGTCGAGCTATCAAAGAAGACAGATAGTCGACCTATCAAACAGATAGTCGAGCTATCAGATAGTTGAACTATCCAAGCAGATAGTTGAACTATCAAGAAGAGCAGATAGTCGACCTATCAAACAGATAGTCGAGCTATCAAACACAACAGATAGTCGACCTATCAAACAGATAGTCGAGCTATCAGATAGTTGAGCTATCCAAGCAGATAGTTGAACTATCAAAAAGAGCAGATAGTCAATCTATCAAACAGATAGTCGAGCTATCAAACACAACAGATAGTCGACCTATCAAACAGATAGTCGAGCTATCAAACACAGCAGATAGTCGAACTATCCAAGCAGATAGTTGAACTATCAAGAGATCTGTCTGGTCAAAAGAAGTCGAGCGGGGTTCGACGATCGACGAGGCAGATTCCACAGAACGTCGAGCTAACAAGAGTTGAACTAACTCAGAGATAGACGATCTGCTGACAGACGATAGTCGACCAACTGATAGACGATTGTCGAACAGTTGATAGACGATGGTCGAGCGGCGTTCGACTATAGTCGAACCAAAAATGACTTAACCAAATCTTTCATCTGGATAAGCAATTCTACAACTAAGGGAATCTAACCTATTAGCTAACCTTTGACCATAGATAAATCTTGGGTCAAGAAACTAAAGGAGCAGACTAAACTCAAATCCAAACTAGGGTACCAACATCTCCCAAGGCTCGCCGCGGTCCAAAATACATAGGCGCAAAAGATCTTCCAATGTATGGTTGGTGCGCTCCGTCTGCCCTTCGGTCTGAGAATAAAAAGCCATGCTGAATGTCAACCAAGAACCCAGATGGGCCTGAACTGACCTCCACTCCCTGGATATAAACCGCCCATCCCGATCTGAAACGATAGTCTTGGGTACTCCATGATAACGCACAAACTGCTCAATGAACCTCCGTACTAATACACTAACCGGAGCGTCCTTCTCCACTGGAATGAATCTGGCCACCTTCGTTATCTTGTCCACTATCACCCAAATCGAGTCATTCCCCGCATGGGATCGAGGTTGTCCATGTATGAAATCCTTGACTATATCCTAAAACTTCCACTCCAGCACCGAAAGTGGTGTAGGCTATTACGTGCTCGTTCTGCATCAGAACGACACCCATCCCCTGATAGGAAGCATCCATGTACACCTGGAATCCTTCCTTCCCTGATGGAAGAGCAAGGATTGGGGCCGAGGTAAGCCGATCCTTCAGCTCCTGAAAAGCAGAACTCGCATCGTGACGTCCAAATAAAAGGAGACTCCTTCGTCAGGGACGTAAAAGGGAGGGCAATCTGAGAGAACCCCTTTACGAACTTCCGATAATAACCGGCAAGTCCTAAGAAAATCCGAACATCCGTGCCCGTCTTCAGTGGTGGCCAATCTCGTACTGCCTGGACCTTCGTCGGGTCTACTGCCAAACCTGCTCCACTGATGACATGACCCAAAAAGGCCACCTACTTTAGCCAGAATTGGCACTTGCTGAACTTAGCATACATCTTATGCTCTCGGAGCTTCTCCAAAGTCAAAGCCAGATGCCTCGCGTGCTCCTTCTCCATCCTCGAATAAATAAGGATGTCGTTGATGAATACAATAACGAAGACATCCAGATATTCTTCGAACACCCGGTTCATCAAGGTCATGAACGCGGAGGGTGCATTCGTGAGCCCGAAGGGCATCACGGTAAACTTGTATAGTCCATATCTACTACTGAAGGCCATATTTGGGATGTCCTCCTCCCGAAAGCGTAGCTGGTAGTACCCCGATCTCAGGTCCAGCTTTGAGAACCAATGAGCTCCATCCATCTGGTCAAATAGCCCGTCTATCCTTGGCAAGGGATACGTATTCCGGACCCTCAGCCTGTTCAGGGCCCGGTAATCAATACACAGCCGAAGTGTCCCGTCCTTCTTTTTGACGAATAACACCGGAGCTCCCCATGGTGAAGAGCTAGGCCGGACAAACCCGGCTTCCACTAACTCTTGAAGCTGGCTTCGAAACTCCACCAACTCCTTCGGGGCCATTCGATAAGGAGCTCTGGATACTGGCTTAGCCCCCGGTACGAGCTGAATCTGGAAGTCCTTCTCTCGGTGCGAGGGTAGCCCTGGTAGCTTCTCCGGAAATACATCGGCAAAGTCCCGCACCACTAGAATATCTGAAATAGAATCCTTGTCCACGTCCGTCTCAAAAAGAACTTGATAAACTTCTTCCCCCTGTAGATGGGCCTTGACGACCTGCACATACGATAATAATATGTGGGGGGGGGGGGGGGGCTGGTATAATACCATCGATAATAATAAAGGAGTCCCCGTGCCTCACGGTGATCCGCTTCGCCATACAGTCAATCTGGGCATGGTTCCAGTGCAACCATGTCATACCCAGGATCAGATCATAGTCTGGCATCCTCAGGATCGTCGCTGGTGCCTCAAACGCCTTCCCGCCGATCTCCACCTCCATATTACAATGAGAAGAGGTCATTAGCTTTGATCCATCGGGTAGACGCACCCTCATCATCTTTCCTGCAAATCGTTTCCACGCCTGCCAGTTCTTTCATGAAATCTTCCGACACAAACGAGTGTGAAGCACCGGTGTCGAAGAGCGTTTGAGCGGGCTTGCCACTAATGAAAATTATGCCTGAGGTAATTAAGTGTCTTAGTGTTCCAGTTATAGTTTTTTCTTCTCTTAATTTCTAATTAGTCTATGCCTATGAAAACTAGTTCCTAGGAATGAAAGAATTAAAATGTACTGGCATACCTGCTATAACCTGCTCCGGGTTCCCGGGTTATGCCAAATCTAGGGCATACACCTGCTCCCTCTCTGGCCTGTGGTCTCTGCCCTGATATCCCCGTCCTCGGTCGTGTCTTCGGCCACCAAACTGCCGAGGAGGTGGGGCACCCTAAAGTGCTGGTGGGGGTGCTCGCCTCATGGGACAATTCCTCTTGAGATGTCCCGGCTGATTGTACTGGAAGCATACCAGTGCCTGCTATGCTATCTTGGGTATCTCCAGCATCTGTAAGGGCTGGGGAGACAATACCCCCTGGTTCCCCTGCTCCTATCCAATCTCCTGACGGGGTTGATCCTCATTCCTTCTTTCCCCAATGACCTGGCCTCGAGGACGGTCTCTACGACCTCCAATCACTGCATTGTCAGCCGGTATCTTCCGGTTCTTGACTGTAAGCTGATCCACTTCTCTTTTCTTGGCCATTCCCAGAATCCTGGCCAAGCTTCCCTCGGAGACGAAGAGGAGGGCCTGTCTCATGTCGTCTTGCAACCCCTTATAGAACATCCTAACATAGCCATCATCGTCTAACTGATATGAGTCCGCATAGCGGGCTAGGTGGGTAAACTCCTGATAATACTCCAGCACCGTCCTGTTCCCCTGCCTCAACCGCAGGAACCTATCCTCCAACTCGTCCCTTGCCGACTGAGGTACGAAATGTCCCAAGAGTGTTGCTCTGAACTCTTCCTAAGAGATATCTGCGCATTCCATATCCGCAAAAGTGGTGTCCAGCTGTGACTTCCACCACCTCTTTCCATGTGACTCCAGGCAGGAGAATGCCAAAGAAACTGCTCTTCAGTGGGGCATCGAATCCCCACAAGCATCTCATAGATGGTATCTAACCATTCCTCTGAGCGAACTGCTGACTCCGTCCCCAGGTAGGATGGAGGGGAAAGTCCCCGGAAGACACTCATCCAGTTGGCCCCGGGATTTGGCTATGGAGCCGGGGCTTGCTGAGCTCTGAAGGCCTCCAGAATGGCCGTCAGTGTTTGCCCCATCTCCGTCTGCTGAAATGGAGTTGGAGCCGGCGGAGGTGGAACCATATTCATAGCCTGAGGTGTCCCCTGCTGTGGAGTAGGGTTCATCGCAGGCTACAAGGAAAAATTCCATTTGTTAGATAACGTACAAATGAAATAAGAGAAAGGGATAAAATGGACTTCTACATGTGATTTCCCTTATGGGCACACCACTGCTTCCGCTGCTAGTTTGCCCGCAAACTACGCTCGCGCGGAGGTAGCCTAAGATTTTTGTGGACTACTTCTCTTTTCGATTGATCTCTCCTCTGATACCACTTATAAGACCCCAATTTTTTTTTCTTCTTAAACTACCGGGGTCTTATGCCCAGATCCGCCGTTTTGCGATGGCCCCGACACACGGGAAGGCCGCCACTACAAAATGCCGAATCTGCCGGCCTTTTCGATCATCAAGAGAGAGAGCAATATTCATACAAGGAATATAATTAAGTCCACAAAGCATGTAATCTATGTAATGAAAATCACATCAAGTCCACAAGATAGTCGAAGTACTGAAATATAACAGAACCGAAAACATAAACGGGCTCAAGCCCGGTACATCAGAGTCCTCACTACATATCACTCATCGTAGAAGCTATGAGAAAGACTAATCACTCACGGAGCTGGTCACTGGTTCTCCAGAACTAGACTAGCCCACCTCCATGCGCACCGTACTCCGCTGGTGCTGGTCCCTTAGCTGCTGGTCCCTATCTCCCATCCGGGGCTCCTGTAGTGTTGTGGTCCGAAAACTATTAGTTATAAATACTAAGTCCTATCATCCCCTACCCCTCCTCCCACGGCTCCTAGGCACCGAGCGGGGAGGAGGAAAGAGAAGCTACAAAGGTGGAGAGTAAGCAAAACAGGTGACAGTGGAACTAATCTAGCAGTTATATATATTGTACAATAGCTAAGGAAGAAAGGTACAATCTAGTAGTTCTACAATAGTGAGCAGTAAAGTAAATAAGTAGAATAGGCATCATATGTAAGAAAGACAAGGTAGGAAATAAGTAACCTTAACTTATATGAATGCCCATACAAACTTATAAGTTAAGGAGTCTTCTGCAAGGCTCCCATCGTATAAAAAGTCCCATACCGATTTATACGTTGGGGTGTCGGTTGTATGCAAATATGAGTGTAGTGAAATACTATGCCTTGATTCATGTAAGTGCAACTCACGCACACGACTCTATGCGCACAGACCTTTAGTTTCCCCTATTTGGGCAGCTAGCTTCACTCCTAGGAACCTCCGTAGTGGCAAACGGAGAAAGTGGGTCGGGCCCCCCACTCCTAGGCGGATATCCACACTACCAGGCCTAGCCCTTCCGTACGCTCCTAAAAGAACACAACCTAGAGTATCCGCGTACTAATGCTGGCCATATCCACCAGACTTTCTTTGGCTAAGTGTCCCACACCGCCGAGTCAACGTATCGACGTCGGTGTGAACGACCATCCAATACTGAAGACCCACCACCTTATTTTGTATCCATAACCTTCCGAGCCACCGGCTCCCCCGACTATCCCGTCCGTGCATCTACCTTCCGAACCAATCGTCCAGATGGTAATCAAACCAACCAAATCAACCTCCCGAGCTACTGGGGTGTGTGAATGTGAAACCCTAGTTATTCTAGTTGCTCTTGTAGTTTATTACTCCTACGGTTTATGTTAGCCTAGGACTGCCCAAGGTATTCCCCGTGAAGGGCTCTCGAGGGTACTAGGAACTACGATGGGCTGAAGCCCAAAGCTCCCTTTCGCAAGACACTTATTGTTATTGGTTAATACCCAATTCCCGATCCCTTTTATGTTATATTGGATCTAACCCTAGTATATTTGACTCTTCCACTTCACGGAAAAGACGATCCTTCATCGATCCCGGACACCACTTAACACTAGCCATTCCAACACTCTACCCCTCCTATTCACTTGCCATATCAATACACAAACATCCCATCTCCCTAAGTTCATTTTGTGCCATATTATGATTCCTGCAGTTTTTACTAAACGCAGACCATCCTAAGCTATATGATATATACAATAGGAAGTTCTCAAAATATTTCTCCAAATGTCTTAAATTATTTACTGAGAGTCTATCATGACATGGTTAGGCTAAATCCAATAATTCATAATTTTCCTAATTTGCTTGATATTTAATTAATTTCTTTCCAAACTAATCTATGCTTGAATTGAACATGATGTACAATATTTTCTCAAGTAATGGCCACTAAAAATTTATGAACACTAGATAACAGAGAATTAACAATACATATCAAATTTCATAATTCTCCTTAAATGCTTTGGCTTCTAATTAATTAATCCAATGTAATTCTAACAATCATGGATAAAGAAGGTAGTACTACAATTTATGATTAGAAAATTATAGAAAAATTACTAAATCTTAAGGGTGACCAAATAGGACCTCTGAGCAAATACCAAAATTTTTCAAGCTTACTAGGTAGCATAATTAATCCAAATTGTTTTACATGGAAAATATCACTTTGTGAAGCAACCAATATAACAAAACTTTCAAAAATTCCACAAAAATTTAAAAAGCTTTATAACATTATAAAAGGTCCTCTGACTGAATTTCATAAGATTCCAGTGAGTGGTTAAACCATAAGAAATTCTTAAGTCGATCGTACAATTTGATGGTTTGTTAATGAAGTACTATATTTATTGATCTAAAATTCATAACAGAATTTCCATACATGAATATCACTATGAAAACACTCCTACCAAAGTTTCACTAAGAATCAATGTCATATGACCCATTATAAAATTCCTAGGGTGTAGAGACCTAAATACCTATTAAGTGGTTTATGTGGAGTGTTTGTGTCCAACTACTACCTAATCACTTCCTAGGGCATTTCACCACCCTACAATTATTTGTTTTAAATACCAAGTCCATAAAAGAACATATCACCCTATGTCATTCACAAACCCCCAAAGTCCAACCTTAGGGTTTGAACTAGGCTCCTAGGGCTAACTCACCCCAATCCATCTCAAACTCCATGAGAGGGTGTTTGTGCTGATCATGGGGCTCTGGCCAAGGTCCCAACCCATTTGGGTGAGAATTGGCCCCTCCATGCCCCAAATACTCTTTGCCCTAATTTACCCCTAAGGAGACCAAACTTTGGTCACACCAAAACCTATTCAAATCAAACCCAATTGGGCTGAGAATTTTCTCAGGGTCAAACAATGACCCTAAGAGTCAGCCACCAGAATCTTGGTGGGTTCAAGTGTCATTAAACCCCTAAAATAATTCATAAATGGTTTCTTAATTTTTTACAGAAACTATAGGACATGGTTTTCCAAAAATTCTCATTTTTAGATATGTTTTAGGTATATATTCTAGTAACCTTCATACAAAATTTCAAGTCATTTGGATGGCTAGATTGGTGGGGGCACTCAAAATACTATCTGGTCTAGCCTAGGTATAGACCCCACCAAAATGGGTGCTGTGGTCAAACCACTTATCCAAATGGGTTCTAACAAATTTTAAATTAAATTAGACTTCACGGGATACAACTTTCATGTTGGCCATATTTCCTGTAGAGGGGCCTACATATTTTAATATTTAATTTAAAACCACCAAGTAAACGGGACAAAAATTAGAATAATAGGAATTAATAATTAAAACTAGCACAAATCTTAAAGCAAGATCTAAGGGCCCTGGCATCGTCTTCTTCCTCCAGCCAAAGGCCAGGATTTTCCCAACCTGGAGCAACTTCCAAGTGCTGCCGCCGGCCATCCAGCCACCTCCCTGGTCGGCCACCGCCACCACCACCTCCGTTGAGGTGGTGGCTATCGCCAGGCGGCGGCACAACCGCCTGAGGGGCGGATTCTGGTGAACCCGACGGGTTCATCTTTGCGGAAAAACCAAGAAGTCTCCCTTCCCGATCGGGCTCAATTTAGCCCGATTCTTAACCCTTTTCATTGCTACGATCTTCTCCTAGAGAGAGAGAGGAGGGGAGGAACTTGTTTGTGGGCCGGAGACGTGCCGATCGCCGGAAAGCCATTGGTGGTGGAGGTGTCGCCGGCGCTCTGCAACAGCACAGTGATGTCGCTTGTCTCCTTCGTGTAAGGTGTGGAAATGAAAGCTTGGAGCCTAGTGAAGCTTTTAAAACAATAAAATGGGGGGGGGGGAGGGGAGGGGTCTAAGTGGTGGTGGCCATTAATGGCCCCTTAAGGTGAATCTCGACCATGGTGATGGGGGATGAACATGGGCTTAATCCAGCCAGGTAACGGCTGGAAACTCCTCCTCTTCCCCAGAGGAGTTGAATCCAGCCCTAAAAGAGGAGGGGAATGAGGCCAAGGCATCAAGTGCCATTAATGGCCATGAAAGCCAATTTTCGGCCATAGCTGTGGGGCTTTCTCTCTCCTCCATTATCTTGTAATTTAGGTTTAAACTATCTGCCACGTGGAATTCTTCCATTTGTCTGCTTAATATTGTTTAAAATAAATTTTAATAAAAGAAACGACCAATAAACTCATCCTGGCGCAATTCCCGAAAAGATCCGGTTCAGCTTCTTCATTCGAACCCGCAAATCGGAAAGCGTTGAGACAAGCCTCCTCACTCAATGCCAAAATCGCTAGGAAAATTCTAAGTAAAATGGCGTTGAGTGCACTCGACGCTCTCGACGTCATTCAGCCTATGGCGTTGAGTGCACTCGACTCTATTCAGCCTATGGCGTTGAGTGAGCTCAACTCACTCAATGCCATAATTCGGCCAGAAATAGTCTAAGTAAAATGGCGTTGAGTGCACTCGACGCACTCAACGCCATTCAGCCTATGGCGTTGAGTGCACTTCGATGCACTCAACGCCGAACCCAAAATTCTCCCCAAGTATGATGGCGTTGAGTGCACTCAAAGCACTCAATGCCCGAGCCCTAAGTTATTCCTGAGTAAGATGGCGTTGAGTGCACTCGACGCATTCAACGCCATTCAGCCCATGGCGTTGAGTGCAATCAACGCACTCAACGCCCGAGCCCAAAATTCTTCCTAAGTGGGATGGTGTTGAGTGCACTCAATGCCATCCGGCCCATGGCATTGAGTGCACTCGACGCACTCAACTCCTGAGCTCAAAAGCTTGTTTAAGTAGATATCTGATCTATTCGTCGAGTCTTGTCGACTCACTCGACGCTTCCCAGACTTGAGTCAACTTGGCCTATTTTTGGTTGACCACAATGGGTCCTTAGCGACATATTGGCCTCCCTTAGGGTTATAGGTGCCATGATGGGATCATGGAACCAAGTTAAAACCTTAAGGTCAAGCTTAAGGTAATAATTGGGCTTCTACTACTTGCAGACCAAGGTGATTTTTCACCTTGAGCCTGGGTCACTTGGCCTCCTTGGGCTTTCTAGGATTTTGTCATGACTTAGTCATGACAAAACCACTCCTAGGGGGTCTAGTCATTTGAGGGATGTTACATGTTCTTCTTCTCCGACATTAGTGTGGGGCTAAAGAACAAGAAGCTCAAGTCAGAAAGAAAAAGAGCAAGTTAGCTGTTGAGATCAACATATTCAAAAGCAAGTTTGCTGGTGCCATCTTCATCTGCACCACCAAGGAAGCTCAGGGTGATTCTCTAAGAAAGAGATAGCAGCAAGAGCCAACCCTTGCTACAGGAGCTTCACAGATGCAACCAATACTTTCTAAAAGAACATACACCTGAGGAGCCGTGAAGAGGAAGTTGGAGTTGAGCAGTTATCTCAGTTTAGAAAGGAGCAGAGAAACAGATCTTCTAGTTGCTTCTAGCATAAACCAAAGCTTATACATCATTGTTGCTATGAAGAAGAGAAAGCTAAATCTTTGGTTCAGTTCAGAAAGAGGCAGAATAATATTCTGTAAGGTTCTTCCAGCTCAAGTGCATAAACTTGTTGCTGTGAAGTAGTTGGGACTTAGGTGCACTCAATCCAGTTAAGTTGACACAGGAAAACTCTCCTGGTGTCATAGGGGGGGGGGGGCTAAGTCTGACTCACCCAAGGCTGATTGTCATAGAGGAATTCCTCTTGTGATCAATCAAGAACCACATCAACCCATTTCCATCCTGTAGGATCCTTCTAGATCTGAGTTGTAGGAGTGCTGCAGCACTTTAAGAGTAGGGCCTAGTGCCTGAAATTGTAGAGCTGAAAAGCCTGAGTTGCAGGCCTTAGAGATAAGGCTGAGGTAGGTAGTTTGAGGACCACTGAGCTGTATGAGCACTTCAGGGCTCTGAGGTAGGAACCTTTGTGGTTCTGAGATAGGGTTCTGAAGAGAACTTGAGTGTAAGGCTGAGGGACTGAGGTGTAAGCTCCTTGGAGCATTTTTTTGAAGTGCCTAGTCCAACAAGACAGTTGGATAGGTGGGAGGGAAAGTGGATGTACCCAGTCGGAGAACTACTATAAATATCTGTGTGCTTTGCTGTGTTGTTTTCTTTGTGCAGGGTAAATCGTATTGAAAGCAGAAATTAACCTACCACTCAAGCAGCAAACTAAAAGAAAAGAAAAGAACTAATAAAGAGACCAATAACCTATTCAACCCCCTCTAGGTGATTTAGCTATCCTTGAAATTAAAGACTTTCAAATGGTATCAGAGGGAGGTTACTCAAAAAGGACCTAAAAGTTTGAGTTGACCTCCAAGGATAGCTAAAAGGTTAAACTTATGTGTTCAAGGATGAACCAAAAGATGAGGAACTATACGGAGCAGCAAATCTGCAGAGAGGACAAGATCAGCATTGGGCTATTGGCTGCTCTTGGTGATGACAAAGTCCTTCCAAATGCAAGAGCAAGAATCAGCGCCCCTCTATCACATTCAGAGAGTGACACAGTGGTTGATGAAGGTGAAGAAGGGGAATGCAGATGTCATGGACAAATAGCTACCCCAAAAGTAGAATCTTGCCAGGATCAGCCTGGTCAAAATAAGGTACATTCCCCATCTAGCTCATCCTTAGAGTCTGGATATGAATCCTGTACAGGCTCTGATGTCTCATCATCTAGTGATGATGAGGGTCCTTTGATAGATGATGATATCAATCAATTGATTGACAATCATACTGCCCTTCTGAAAGATTTCAAGGAAAGCAAGCTGCTTGTTAATAAATAAACAGAGAAAATGGCCTCTCTACAGAAGATTGCTTCCCAGTTGGATGAAGCTTCATCCTTCTTATGTGTAAAAGAGAGGGAAGCAACTCATCTGAAAATCATGGTTGATATCCATGTTGAGTCCTTAAAATACAAGGACTCTATCATCAAGAATCTTGAGGAGAAACTTGATAGGGAGAGGTGAATTGTGGCTTACTTCTCTAAGATAGATTCTATCAAGAGAAGATCTGAATCTGAGTGAATTTCTAAAGTAATCCAATCTTAGAAAAGAGGCCATGTTCTTGTCAGGCCTCAGCCTACCTTTCACAAGGTAATTCTCCCTTCCAACAGGTATGACCAAGACCCCATAGATGGTCACTAGAGGAATGAGAATCTTCCTTGAAAGACTACAAATGTCTCTTACAATGGAATAAGAAAGGACATGGGTCTGAGTGCTTAGCAGGCTCTCCATGAAGAAGTGCAAAAGGCCCATCCTAGATCTTTTGTATTTAATGCACCAACTCTATCTCTCTTGAGCAAGGCAGTGGCTGTTGGGTCCATTGATCACAATGTCCTTGATTTGAGTGAAGTTAATCTTATCAATGATATACACATGTCCGTAGATGACTATGATAAGTCAGGTAGCCCAAGTGGCTAAGTCAGGTAAATACTTACCTAAGGTGTGAGATGATAGAAAAATGTCTAAGTCCACAGCCGTTGAGTGAAGATCAGTAACTCAACTCCAGATGGATTATAGCGCTGAGTGATGCTTATACAGTCAAAGCTAAGGCAGTGACAAGCTGATAAAATGGCCAAGTCCATAGGCATTGAGTCAAAGTCAACTCACTCAATGTCATACATCAAAAGGCTCTGAGATAGGCTAAAGTAGTAAAAGCCTGTAGTTGGAATGAGCTAAAATGTGGCCAAGTCCACAGGCGTTGAGTGAAGTTAACTCACTCAATGCCTGGCCACTAAGCAGAAATTTGGTTAAGGCAAAAAGCGTTGAGTGAGGCGTGGTAACTCAACGCTCTCAACGCTTGAGTTGCTGAAGAAGCAGAAATTTGGTTAAGGCAAAAAGCGTTGAGTGGAAGTTACTGACTCAACACTGTCAACGCTTAGTGTAGACAGAATTTTGTCTAAGGGGTTTGGCATTTAGTGATGCTTACTCTCTCAACGCCAAGCAACAGAAATCTGATAAAGTAAGTTTGGCGTTAAGTAAAGCTGAATCACTCAATGCCTAGTAACAGATTGATATTGTAAGTAGTTTTGCATTGAGTGAAGGTTACTCACTCAACGCCAAGAGACAGTGAATTTGTTTAAGTGTTTTAGCGTTGAGTGATGCTTACTCACTCAACGCCTATTCTTTGATGCTCGATTTTGGCTAAGTCCACGGGCGCTTACGTCAGCAATATCGACAAAGTCAACTGAGGTCAAATCAGATAGGGGAAAGCTACACTACACGACAAAACTTGTTGTTTAGCTACTATACGTCTTCTTCCGTTAAAGCAAGGAGCAGCTGGAAGCTGTAAGTAGGGCCCACCGATTTCTGAGAGTCATTGATCGGCGAACTACAAAAGGAAGCGATAGGGCCAAGACAAAGACAACTTTTTTAGGGCATACTTTATTCAAAAAGGAGAGCAGCCATCTTCATCTTCCTCGCCATTGCTGCAAGTGAAAAAGCTTGAAGCTCTCCAATAAGAAAAGTACAGTTTGCTGTGCAAGTCTCTAACTGCCACAATAGATTCAGAATATGTTCTGAAGAAAGAAGAATCTTCATCTTTTGGCAGGTTCAGTGGGCTGTTTGAAGACTCAAGATCAAAAGATCTTTACCCTTCAACAGCTAGTTCAGAAGTTTTCTTCTGAGTTCCTCCAGCAAATCCTTTCCCTGCTATGAGGAGAGTAGGAGCAGAAAGTTTTCTGTTCAAGTGGTTGATACAGAGAAATTTCTTTGTGTCAAAGTTAATTATACTATTTCTCTTTGTAGGATCCTTCTGGATCTGAGCTGTAGGACCTTTTGGTTTGTGGTAGGGCAAATTTGCCCGAGCTGTAGGATAGTGTATCTCTCTAAGATAGGTGGGTGTTACTCACTGAGAAGTAGGGCAGTATTGCCTAAATTGTAGGAGAGTGTATCTCTTTGAGCTGTAGGAGCAAGCTTGCTCTGAGGTAGGGCTATCCTCCATAGCCTGAGTGGTAGGGTTTAAGTGCCTGAGGTAAGTGGTACTTGTATCACTGAGTGTAGGCCTTTGTGGCTGAGGTGTAAGTCTTGGAGGAGACTGAGAGATCCTGAGGAATCTGAGGTGTAAGATCCTTGGAGCATTGGTTTGGAGAAGTGCCTTAACTAACAGGAAGTTAGCAAGGTGGGAGGAGACTAGATGTACCCATAATTTTGCGGAACTACTATAAAATACTTGTGTGCTTTTCTATATTTTTTTTAAATTACAGGTGCTAAGGACAAGCTCTAGATCACTAGAAGTTGAAAGCTTAAAGAAACATTCAAGTGATTTAAAAAGACTCTCAAAAGACCTAAGCAGACCTATTCACCCCTAGGTTGCTAGCTACCTTGAAATTAAAGACTTTCATTGGCCTTTTATCAAAATCTCCCTGCTCACACTCTGACCAAGGGTAAATCTGCCAGGATGCAAGACTTGGAATCTTCCAAGGACACCAACAACATGTCCTCTACAAGGAGAACTACTGTTGATAGACCTTGTGAAAAACCAAGCTCTTATCATGTCAAACCCACTCTCAGTCAGACTGTGGCTAAGAGAATTTGGAACAAGGAAGCTGCTCCTTCTTCTGTTCAGTCTGCTATCAACCATGCTATCAGACCTGCTCAGAAAAGAAGATACAATATTCATGAGTGCTGGTGTTGTGGCAAAGTGGGCCACTTTTCCATAAATTGTTGGCACAACCCTAGTGTGCCAAGGGCAAGAAAAAGTCTTCCTGACAGGACTCTTGTAGGTAGACATTTGCTTTTTCAAGCTAACAAGAACCAAGGACCCAAGTCAGCTTGGGTTCCTAAGGGAAGGTAATTATATCTTGCAGGATAGTCCAAGTGGCCATAACCATTTATGGTCCTTGGACAGTGTTGCACCAGACCCAAGTTTGGATACAAGAAATGATTCAACTTATCATCATGCACTAAATGTCAATGACAAGTGCAATTATTAAGGGGGAGCTTACAAAGGAAAGCCAGATGAACGTCAAAGGCTAAAGCTCAGAAGCAAGGTTGCTGGTATGCTCAGTAACTGTGAATCCAGCATGGACTTCAAGTCTACAGTACAGAGATAAGTAGAATTCACCTTTCTTTAATTCTACCACTTAATTTCAAATTTGATTACTCATGTATAAGCAGGGTAAGTGAAACAAATGACTAAGAAGATGTAAAAACAACAACTCTTCTTAATACATGTGTTAGTGGCTTACATGTTCACCATGCCACAAAATGTAACTTGTCTCAATATACCCAAAGACGTATTGCATATGAAATACAAAGCTAGGTTAGTATCAAAATTTTGTTGTGTCAATTGAGGTTAGGGGCTAATACTCTCTCAGTTGAAATTAATATAAGGTTATTGAAAATATGTTTAATTGCACCCCAAATAGAACACGTTTTAGAATGTATACTGCAGGTCTATATTACCCCTATAAGTTAGGACAACATAGTTAGGGGCTAATCAAAAAATTTAATTACTAAAAAAAACTGATGTTAAGCTAATTAAGCTCACTTAACAAATACTGGAGAAAAGACGGACTACGGATATGTGTCAGGATTCAATCCTGGCCATTGATCAAGATTAAACAACAAATATGGATTAGTGACTTTCCACCTTCCTTTTAGCAATACCTATAAATATAAGGGCTTGTGCAAAATGCCAAGTCACTATTCCTTACCCTCTCCTGCCCGCATTCGCTAAATCGACGGGAAGCCGCTTTCGCTAGCATTCTCAAATTCTCCATAGAAATGGTGCCCAAGGGACCGGATTTCCTCTTCGAAGGAGCAGAGGTGGTTTGAAATGGATTCGTTGATGCTCCAGAAGAAGTTCAGCAGGTGCTTAATCTTCTGCAGAAATCTAACCTAGCTTTCGTCCTGACGGAACCGGTCTTCTGTGGAAGAGTTGTTTTCCAACGCCAAATCGGATGCTTTTGCTATTAAAATTAAGACCATAGTAAGCGAAAAGAAGATCAAGATAATACCTAGAAGGCTAAGCAAGGCTCTGCAGTTGCCAAAGCTTTCTGCGACTGAGGACGAAGAAGAGCTATTGCTGGACAATGCAAAATCGGCAATGAAATGGTGTGGACTTTCCAAGCACACAACCAGATCAATTCAAAGGAAAGAACTCAACCTGAGAGGCAAGTTCCTAGCCGATGTCATTGGGAAAGCTCTGATATGCAAAACAGGCTCCCATGACAAAATCTCAAAAAGGATGTTTGAACTAATGGCTAGGGTCATACTGTCTAAGAGAACTGATTGGGGAAGACTGGTGTTTGAAAGAGTAGTGGACTGCATGGCTGAACCAAATTTGGGGAGAATCCTTTCACTATTTTTGCGATAAACTGCTCCAGAAATTCTGAATCTGAAACTTAGTGCAAGAATACACCACATGAGAAGGATGGACATCAGGATCCTTGAGAGATGGGACAGGGTCCTTCAGCCCCATGGTCCAGAAGCTATGGAGAGAAAAGGAAAGAGAATTGTTGCTACTGAGCCCAACTCCTCTAGCAGCTCATCTGAGGACGAAGAGCCTCATGATACTGATCTATCTTCATCTGCTGAAGTGTCAATGAGGGACATGAATATCCAGGTATCTGCCTCATCGGATCTTATCCCTCTTAGTTATGTGAGCAAACTAGAGTCAGATTCTGTTCCTAAAGTGGATAAGATTGCTGTCGGGTTAGCTTGATCTGCTGGAGAGGAAGGAGGTGATTTGCCTCCAGCCAAGGATGCTGGGAAAATAGTAAAGGAACTTGTTAACAAAATATCTTTAGAAATGGGGGATGATGCCTCCAGATAGGAAGATGCAGATAGGCATATACCTATGTTTGAAGATGAGGAACTACAAGATAAAGTCTTGGAAACTCCTAGTGCTGAGGGAAGGATTGCTCAAATTGAGGGGGAGCAACTGATGCAAGAGATCGATAATGCATGATGCTTTAATTATAGGGGAGAAACTAAAGGTTCCTCTAATAAAGGATGCTTTTGTTGCTGACCTACATGCAAACAAAAGCATGGCAGTGGTTGAGGGGGAGAAACCTTCTGATCTCCCTGGTCATGAGGTACACAATCTAGTGTCATCAGAATCTTAGGAAGAGGAAGAAAGTGATAAGAAAGCACACTCCTCACCACATCCAGAAACCGAACAACACAAGAGTGGCACATCTCAAGGAATAGGGAGCAAGCATGTACAAGGAGAAACTGAAGCCCTGAATGAGGGCACATCTGCCAGATTTGATCAGCTGCCACCTACCTTCATGGCCCTGTTAAAAGGTTTGCTAGATAAGCAAAGAAGGGCATTGGAAAACTATGTGGATGAAGCCCTCAAAGATGTTAGAAATGATCTTGCAAATGAGATCAAATCTATAAGGTTTGAACTGAATCTGCTGAAAGGAGAAACAATAAAATTCTTTACAAGAGCTGCTCCTGCTGTAGATTACACCATGGAGAAACTGGATGTGTCAAGCCAGAATATTTCTATTATCGTTGAGAATCAAAATATTCAGGCTAAGAACTCTGTGACTATTCATGAGAATGATAAAATTTTGAGAAAAGAACAAAACATGAAATCTTCACTGAGATGGATGTCTTCACCAAGATGCTTGATGAACACATATTAGAAGTTAAAAATCAAGTAATTGATGGAGTCAACTACCTGGAAGGGGAAAGAAGCAAAGCTAGCACCTCCCAGACTACTCAAGTAATTGAAGAAGTCAAAAAGGGGGATAGAAATATCATCAGAACAAATACTAAGAATATGGTCTGGGCCACAAATGCTGTGAAAGGCTCATTAGGAATGGAGCCATAACAATATAATAACATCCCAATGATGCCTGACTATGTATAAGATGCTTTGAACAAGATGTATAGCAGTGAAGCCCAAGTTCAAGACAATCAAGAATATGTTCAGTACATTGAAGAAGGTGATAATGCTAATGCTTAGTGGGGAGAGAAGACTACTGGTGCTCAGAATCCTTCCTTCAGCCCCACAGTAGAGCGGTCACTACAAGTCAAAGAAAGAATCACTGATGATGCTGAAGAGGAGACCAAGCTAAGGAAAAAGAGATATAGAGAAGAAATGAAACAGAGGCCTGATTTCGAGCAGTGGAGTCCAGAGTCCAGATCTATTATTCTGCTTACTTGGGACCAGGTCAAAAATAAGAGATCAGACAGAGGTAAACGATATAGAAAGACTGAATGAGATAAGATGGAAAAGAGAGACACAAAGAGAAGGATTTTCTGGAGGAACAAAAAGGCAAATATTCTCGCTCCTGATGCTGTGGAACCATCTAAATACTTCCCCAAGCCTTTAAGCTATTTTGAGAGACAAAAGGATAAAGCTGAAGCTGGAACTACTAAGGCTAAGGTTGTTGATGAAGCCGATAAGAAAGGAAAGAAGATAGTTGGAGCTGAAGACAAGCTGACAAAGAGATTTAGAGGGAGTGGGATTATGATAAGGGAACCTGGAACTTAAAATGTTTCAGGTTCTGCTTATAGGGCTAGGGATGAAACACTGTGTTTAGATTGCTCAAACATTTATTCCCTATATGATCAAATAGAACAACCTTTTGTTATAATCATGATCTGTCTAACTCATCATTTGCTATGTTGTTTTTGACTTATCGGCTATATCATCTGATATGTCTATGATTTATCTGAATTATGCTGTGATTATATGTTTTAAATATTTATAACATAAGTATGTTAGTGTATATATTGACTTAGGTTTTGACTTCGTCAAATAGGGGGAGATTGTTGGGTCCATTGATCCCAATGTTCGGAATTTGAAGAAGGACCAGCAAAACAATGTATACACATATTGTGATCTAACTTGTGTTTAAGGTGAATGATTATAGCTTGTCCTGATAAGCTATGATGGGATAGGTAGCCTAAGTGGCTAAGACAGGTAAGTTCTTACCTAAGTGATGGAAAGATAGATAACTGTCTAAGTCCATAAGTATTGAGTGAAGCTCAGTCACTCAACGCCAGATGACTTATAGCGCTGAGTGAAGCCTATACAGTCATAGCCAAGGCAGTGGCAAGCTATGAAAATTGCTAAGTCAACAGGTGTTGAGTGAAGTCAACTCACTCAATGCCATACAACAAAAAGCAAAAATCTGTGAGATAGGCTAAAGCAGTAAAAGCCTAAAGTTGGAATGAGCTGAAATGTGGCCAAGTCCACAGACATTGAGTGAAGTCAACTCACTCAAGGCCATGCTACTAAAGAGAAAGTTGGTTAAGTATTTTGGCATTGAGTGATGAAAACACACTCAACACCATTCAACAAAAAGGCTGTAAGTTGAACTGGTTGAACTCAGTTGAGATTTCGTTGAATTGAGTTCAAAGTTTCTCGAGTTCAGTTCACCATTCGTCGAACTCAGTTCAAAGTAAGACAATCCAAGCCCAGTGGTTTTAAACACAGAAAATTAGTTAAGACAAAAAGCGTTGAGTGAGACGTGCTCACTCAACGCTCTCAATGCTTCAGTTGCTGAAGAAGCAGATATATGGCTAAGGTAGATGGCGTTGAGTGAGGGTTGTTAACTTAACGCTCTCAACGCCTAGAAATAGATTTATATTTTAAGTAGTTTGGCGTTGAGTAAAGGTTACTCACTCAACGCCAAGAGACAGTAAATCTATCCAAGTGTTTTGGCATTGAGTGATGCTTACTCACTAAACGCATATGCTAATGTTGCTTGATTTTTGGCAAAATCCACAGCTGTTAACGTCAACAAGTCAACATATTTCAAATAAGTGGCAGTTTGACTACAGTATGCAACAAATATTGCCGCAGACCCTATACGACAGTTGGTGTTAAAGAAAAATTACAGCCAACATTAAAAGTGTGGGAACCACTGCTAAAAGAGCCGTTGGGTCTCAATAAATAAAAGGAAGCGCTCTTTATAAAAAAGACACAGTTTTTCTTCTTCTCCGGCATTGGTGTGGAGCTAAAGAATAAGAAGCTCAAGTAAGAAAGAAAAAGAGCAAGTTAGCTGTTGAGATCAACATCTTCAACGACAAGTTTGCTGGTGCCATCTTCATTTGCACCAGCAAGGAAGCTGGTGATTCTCTGAGAAAGAGATAGCAACAAGAGCCAACCCTTGCTGCAGGAGCTTCACAGATATAGCCAATACTTTCTAAAAGAACATACACCCGACGAGCCGTGAAGAAGAAGTTGGAGCTGAGCAGCTAGCTCAGTTCAGAAAGGAGAAGAGAAACAGATCTGCTAGTTACTTCTAGCATAAGCCAAAGCTTCTACATCATTATTGCTGTGAAGAAGAGAAAGCTGAATCTTTGGTTCAGTTCAGAAAGAGGCAGAATAGTATTCTGTAAGGTTCTTCCAGCTCAAGTGCATAAACTTATTGCTGTGAAGTAGTTGGGACTGAGGTGCACTCATTCTAGTTAAGTTAACACATGAAAAATCTCCTGGCGTCATAGTGGGGGGGGGGGTGAGTCTAACTCACCCAAGGCTGATTGTCACAGAGGAATTCCTCTTGTGATCAATCAAGAACCACATCAACCCATTTCCATCCTGTAGGATCCTTTTGGATCTGAGCTATAGGAGTGCTGCAGAACTTTGAGAGTAGGGCCAAGTGCCTGAAATTGTTGGGCTGAAAAGCCTGAGTTGTAGGCCTTAGAGATAAGGCTGAGGTAGGTTGTTTGAGGACTACTGAGCTGTAGGAGCACTGTAGGGCTCTGAGGTAGGAACCTTTGTGGTTTTGAGGTAGGGTTCTGAAGAGAACCTGAGTATAAGGCTAAGGGCCTGAGGTGTAAGCTCCTTGGAGTATTTTGGAGAAGTGTCTAGTCCAACAAGACAATTGGATAGGTGGGAGGGAAAGTGGATGTATCCAGTAGGGGAACCACTATAAATATCTGTGTGCTTTGCTGTGTTATTTTCTTTGTGCAGGGTAAATTGCCTTGAAAGTAGAAATTAACCTACCACTCAAGCAGTAAACTAAAAGAAAAGAAAAGAACTAATAAAGAGACCAATAACCTATTCACCCCTCTCTAGGTGATTTAGCTATCCTTGAAATTAAATACTTCCAATACTCCAGCAGGGCAAGTACTCCAGCAGGGCGAGTACTCCAGCAGAGCGAGTACTCCAGCAGTTCGAGTACTCCAGCAGGGCGAGTACTCCAGCAGGGCGAGTACTCCAGCAGGGCGAGTACTCCAGCAGGGCGAGTACTCCAGCAGGGCGAGTACTCCAGCAGGGCGAGTACTCCAACAGGACGAGTACTCAAGCATGGCGAGTACTCCAGCAGGGCGAGTACTCCAGCAGGGAGAGTACTCCAGCAGGGGGAGTACTCCAGCAGCCCGAGTACTCCAGCAGGGCGAGTACTCTAGCAGGGAGAGTACTCCAGCAGGGCGAGTACTCCAGCAGGGCGAGCACTCCAATAGGGCGAGTACTCCAGCAGGGCAAGTACTCTAGCATGGCGAGTACTCCAGCAGGGCGAGTACTCCAGAAGGGCAAGTACTCAAACAGGGCGAGTACTCCAGCAGGGAGAGTACTCCAGCAGGGCGAGTACTCCTGCAAGGTGAGTACTCAAGCATGGCGAGTACTCCAGCAGGGCGAGTACTCCAGCAAGGATAGTACTCCAGCAGGGCGAGTACTCCAGTAGGGTGAGTACTCCAATAGGGCGAGTACTCAAGCAAGGCGAGTACTCCAACAAGGGCCAGTACTCTAGTAGGGAGAGTACTCCAGCAGTGCGAGTACTCTAGCAGGGAAAGTACTCCAGTAGGGCGAGTACTCTAGCAGGGTGAGTAATCCAGCAGGGAGAGTACTCCAACAGGGGATAGTACTCCAGCAGGGAGAGTACTCCAGCAGGGCGAGTACTCTAGACGGGAGAGTACTCTAACAAGGGAGAGTACTCTAGTAGGGCGAGTAATCCAGCAGGGCGAGTACTCCAGCAGGGAGAGTACTCCAGCAGGGCGAGTACTCCAGCAGGGTGAGTACTCCAGCAGGGAGAGTACTCCAGCAGGGCGAGTACTCCAACAGGGCGAGTACTCCAGCAGGGAGAGTACTCTAGTAGGGCGAGTACTACAGAAGGACGAGTACTCCAGCAAGGCGAGTACTCTAGCAGGGAGAGTACTCCAGCATGGCGAATACTACAGTAGGGAGAGTACTCCGGCAGGGCGAGTACTCCAGCAGGGAGAGTAATCCAGCAGGGCGAGTACTCCAGCAGGGAGAGTACTCCAGCAGGGAGAGTACTCCAGTTGGGAGAGTACTCCAGTAGGGCGAGTACTCCAGCAGGGAGAGTACTCCAGCAGGGCGAGTACTCCAGCAGGGCGAGTACTCCAGCAGGGAGAGTACTCCAGCAGGGCGAGTACTCCAGCATGGTGAGTACTCCAGCAGGGCGAGTACTCCAGCAGGGAGAGTACTCCAGCAGAGTGAGTACTCCAGCAGGGGGAGTACTCCAGCAGGGAGAGTACTCCAGTAGGGCGAGTACTCCAGCAGAGCGAGTACTCCAGTAGGTGCGAGTACTCCAGCAGGGCGAGTACTCAATCAGAATGAGTACTCCAACCGGGCGAGTACTCCAGCAGGGGCGAGTACTCTAGCAGGGGCGAGTACTCCAACAGGGAGAGTACTCCAGCAGGGAGAGTATTCCAGCAGGGCGAGTACTCTAGCAGGGCGAGTACTCCAATAGGGGCGAGTACTCCAGCAGGGAGAGTACTCCAGCAGGGAGAGTACTCCAGCAGGGTGAGTACTCCAGCAGGGAGAGTACTCCAATAAGGAGAGTACTCTAGCAGGGCGAGTACTCCAGCAGGGCGAGTACTCCAGCAGGGTGAATACTCTAACAGGGGGGAGTACTCCAGCCGGGAGAGTACTCCAGCAGGGTGAGTACTCCAACCTGGCGAGTACTCCAATAGGGGCAGGTACTCCAGCAGGGAGAGTACTCCAGTAGGGAGAGTACTCCAGCAGGGCGAGTACTCCACCAGGGCGAGTACTCCACCAGGGCGAGTACTCCAGGCACTAGCAAGTTAGGCAAATTTTTCCTCCCCTACTAGTATATTATGCAAATTAACCATAAATTGGCCCTCAAGAGTGTAAGACCCTCAAAAAGCTTAAAACTGCGTAGCAAGCCTTGCGCCTTCTTGGGGACCCCAATCCGCGAATACGGGGTTGTACAAGGACAGTCACAAGTCAGCGAATATAACGCCTCAAATATTTTAAAAGGTGAAATCAAGCAAATGCCCTCAAAAATGGCCTCAGTCAGTTTCATTAGACTCAAAACAACAATATGAGTCCAACAGAGCCGCTTGTATGTGATTCTAACGTCATTAGAAGAGTTCTTAATGTTTAAGTTAAATTCGCATGCATGGCCCGATAAAAATTATTTCTTCAGGAACATCTAGGTTTTCCTGGATAGAGAGCTCCATAAGAGTTTCCTCCTCAAACACTTCCTTGTCCTTCTCCTCCTGCTCTTTTAGGGCAGTCTCCCCCACTCCTAACTCAGTAAAAACTTCATAATTAATTTCATAGGCAGAAGAGTCCTCACGAGTCTCCCCCTCAATTGCAACTGGCTCGTGTTGGAGCCGACGGTTCACATATCCTTAGTTTGATAATATCAACTCTCATGTTGTATTTGATTACATCTTGTGTTTGGTAGAGTGTGCAGGTTTACATGTCCAATAAATCCAAGGAACCCTCCTCAGAAACCTACCGCCGAGCGGTAGTAGCTAACGTCGAGCGGTAGCCTGAATTAAATGGACAAGGCGCTTGGGAATCTACCGCGCCACGCTAGTCCTACCTCCTGCGCTAGCTCGAGGAATTAATTCATCCAGGATCTCGGGAACCTATCGCGCAGGCGCTAGCTTGGTACCGCGCCGCGGTAACACACTCACCACTCATTGAGACAGAGGCATTGAGAGCGTTGAGACAAAGGCATCGAGAGTGTCGAGACAAAACTACCTTCGGGCGCTAGCTTGGTACCGCGCTGTGGTAACACACTCAACGCTCATTGAGAGAGAGGTGTTGAGAGCATTGAGATAGAGGCGTCGAGACAAAACTACCGCCGGGCGCTATCTAGCTACCGCGCCGCGCTAGCATTGGAAAAAGGAAAAATATTTGTTTTGAATATTTTTCCAAATTTGGAGGAAAGCTGTCAACATCAAGCACGCGAACCTACCACCGGGTGCTAGCCTTACCACCGGCGGTAGCCTATTTTTACAAAGACATATAAAAAGGCGCCTCATTTTTTGTGTTCCTTACCAAGACGAAAAGAGACTCAGCTCTGCGACTCATAGGGTTCGGCCTCCTCTCTGTGGTCCGTTCTGTCATCTCCGTCAAAGGAAAAGGAAGCCGCCTCCCTCTCGTTCGTGTACGAAGAACTCCGGCGAGCCAAGAACTACATCGACTACGAAGAGACGACCAGTTGCAAGCACATGAAGATCTTAAGCACCGGTCGCGAATCGCTCGACGGAGGAATCGTCAAGAGGGAGATTTTAATCGCTTTAAATCCTTTAAATGTTTATTATATTCTTTCTCTTTCTCTATTTTGCTTGTGGTGAAGGAAATCGATCAGGGAAGGTCGTCGGAATCCGAGGTAGGAATTCTTTGAGAAATTGTCCCAGTGAAGGGACATCTGGATGATCTAGCAGGGCTCTAAGACCCTTGCTTGCATGGAGGTGAAGAGCCGGCTCGAAGACCTTTCTTGGAGGTAAAGGGAGAGAGCCAACCGGTCCATGGAGCAGGTCAGTATAGAAATCCAAAAGTTGTTGTTATTCATCGCCTTCGATCTTCGGCGTCACGTAAATCAAGTTTTGTAATCTTTAAAATAATTGTTGATTTTACTTTTGAATGAAATTCATTTTCTGCATATTCTTCTACATATTACGTTGTGTAGGTTAGCTTGTACTTCTCTGAAAGGTGCATAGATTTCCAAGGGGGAATCTGGCCAGAAATATTTCAAACGTCTAGTAATCGTCGTAAACCTTATTCACCCCCCTCTAAGGTTGGCCACTAGATCCAACAAGTAGTATCAGAGCGAGGTTATTCCAAAACGGTTTCACCACCGAGAATAATGGTCAACCCGATTCTCGAGTCGACTAGTGGGGATGGAAATTGGTACACTGAAAAATCACTAGCACCACCACTATTTTTAGGTAAATACTATGAAGGTTGGAAAGTGTTAATGAGAAAATTTCTTATAAGTCTAGACATAGAGGTGTGGAACATGACGTATATTAATCCGCCAAGTAACTTAACCAAGTACGAGTGTCATATAAACGCTAAAGCTATGAATAGTTTATTTTGTGGGCTTGGTCAAGAAATTTTTAAACTCATATATGTTTTTCCCACTGCCTATGACATATGGAAATTTTTTGAGTCTACTTATAATCCTTTATCTGCAGTTGATGAGACTGAGATGTTTCTCATGGATCCGAGTGAAGAACCAAGTGGAGATCTGCTCTAGGAGAATGACAAGACAATCACATCATAGGAGAGAGAAGTTGTAATCTTAATTATGGATGAGGCAACTCACAAAGAAAGCAAAGATACTCAATGCTCCAATCTTGCCCCATCCAAGAGCACTGTAAGAAAGTTAAACTCCCCTCATGTATGCACTTCTACTTTCACACTGAATATGCTAGATGCTGCTAGATGTAGAATTAGGAAACTAAAAAGTATTAACTCAAAACTACGTTTAGAAAACAACCTCTTAAGAGCAAGTGTAAATGTAGAATCTACCGCC
The DNA here is from genome assembly GCA_039513925.1 of Platanthera zijinensis. NCBI lineage: Eukaryota > Viridiplantae > Streptophyta > Magnoliopsida > Asparagales > Orchidaceae > Platanthera > Platanthera zijinensis. The sequence goes on from CM077094.1 coordinate 10,591,120, forward strand.
GTCGTACCTAATTCTCTTACGTGTTCTTTAGATAATAACTCTATACCTTATATAGATTGTAATAAATCAAATAAAACACATAAAGTTTGCGAAAAAGAGCCTTTCTCTACAAAAGAACAAATTGAGAAACTCTGTCTAGAAGAAACATCGTTAAAAGGAGATTGTGCTAGATGCAATTATTATAAAAATGAGATTAAGGAGATGGATGAGACATTTGACGAAGTCAGGAGTCAGTATGAATCCAATATTGAATTGATCGTCTCCACTCTTAAGAATAACACAATCACGTACATTAGAGCTAGACAGAATCTCAAAATTAAAAACAGAGAATTAATTGCAAAAAACAATGTGCTTAAGGAAATTTTGTTAAAAAGCTCACAACACAACTCCTAAGTTTCAAGTAAAACCCAAAAGCATGTTGAATATGAACGGAGAAACATCTCTCAAACAACTAGACTCCTAAGAGTGGTTTTATCATGACTAGGTCACGATAAAACCCGAGGAAGCCCAAGAAGACCAATTGAACCAAGGCATGAAGGTGGAAATCACCTTGGTCTGTAAATAGCCCAATTCAAGCACCACTCATAGGGTTTGACTTTAGGGCTTCAACTTGATTCCAGAACCCCACCACAACTCCCCTAACCCTTTAGAAGGTTCATAGGGTCACTAAGGACCCATTGGGGTCAACCAAAGCGGTCAAGTTGTCCAAAGTCAACCCTAACCTTAAATGAGTCAAACTAACCTATATAGGGTATATTGACTTTCCCTTAGCCAAATTAACCCCACCCAAGCCTTCCTAGACCTTAGGGGAGGCTAATGAGTCACCAAGGACCTATTGGGGTCAACCCAAAAGGTCAAATTGACCAAAGTCAACTCAACCCTAGATTAGGTCAAATTAACTCAAGTTGACCCAACCAAGCCCAACTCACTTGGGTTAAGCCCAATTTGAGTGGCCCACTAGCTTTAGGAGGCTGATATTTACTTAAATTGCCATTGAAATTCTGGAGAGGGTGGCTAGGAGAGAGAAAGTCAAGTTTTTTTCCTTTAATGGAGGAGAGAGAAAGTGAGGAGTAAATACCATTCATGGCCAAAGGCCTCCCCATTTGCTGGATTCATCTCCCTGGTTGATTAGGAGGAGATCAAAGGTTTGTCCCGGCCATAACAGTGGTCAGGTGAAGAGAATTTTAGTTGGCCGAAATTCTCAAAATGGCCATTAATGGCGCCATTGAAGAATGACCTCTCCTCTCCCCAATCTGAGGCTTTTAAAAGCTTCTCAGGGTCAAGAGTAGTCGGTTACACTCCTTCCCTGAAGAAATCAAAGGCTCTGAATAGGAGGAGGTAGAGCACCGAGTGACGCCACCACCATCAATGGCAACCCGACGATCGGCTAGGCTCCAGCCCTCCCAGAAGGTCCTGTCTCTCTCTTTCTCTAGTGGATAGATCCAATTCGGTTGGCCGCAAAATTCGGGTCCAATTGGCCCCAGATCAAGCTGGCCGAGAGCTTGATTTTCATGCTTTTTCCACCACGCACATTTCACTGTTCCGGCCACCTCCGACCGGCCAACCACCACGAATCGCCAGCCACCACCTCAACGAAGGTGGTGGTGGCCGGTGGCCGTCCGGGAGGAGGCGTGGGTGGCCGGGAATTCGCTAGCCAAAACGGCCCAGGTAGGGTTAATCTGGGCTATTGGCGCGATGGGGACGACGATGGGATGCCGTCGATTTCATGCTTTAAGATTCGTGCGGCCGTTTATATTAATTCATTTTAATTTATTCTTATGTCTCATATTATGCAGTGGCTAGATAAAATTATTAAAAATACTTAGGTTAATAATCATGAAAAGTGTTCTGAATAAAAATTGTAGCTTCTTGATTCTAGTTTAATTTAAAATTGGTCTCAACCAATTTGGGTTGCTGGTCTGGCCACATCACACCAAATGGTGCAAGCTATACCTAGGGTTAACCAGACACAAATTTGTGTGCCCCCACTAAACTATTGTTCCAAAAGCCTTGAAATTTGGATCATAGGTTATTCTCATCTATACCCCAGACCTATCCTAAAATGGGAATTTTTTGAATACATTTTTCTATAGTTTTAGAAAACATTTAATAAATCATATATAATTTAATTAAGGGGTCTAATGACCTCAAAACCACCCAATATTTTGGCGTGTGACCATTAGGGTCATGTCATGATTGTGATAAAAATCTCAGCCCATTTGGCATTGTGTTGAGTAGGTATTGGAGTAACCAAAACTTGGTCCCTTAGGGATAAACTAGGGCAAGAGTAAAATTGGTGGGTTGAGTGGCCAATCCTCATCCAAAAGGGTTGAAACTTTGGCCACTTCCTTAAAGTCCTATAAAGCACCCCCTCAAGAGATTTTGAGTTGTTTGGGGTGGAGATGCCCAAAGACCCTAGTATAGGCCTTAAGGTTGAAGTTTGGGGCCTAGTGAAGGACATGAGACTATATGTCCTTGAATGGTCTTGAAACTTGGATGGTGAGTTCCTAGGGTAAAATTAAGCTCTAGAAGAGTGGTTGTAGGATTTTTAGGAACATATACCTTTTTTGAAATAGATATGGATAGTTTAGGGCACTTTGGTCCAATATTTAATTACATGCCCAAATGAATTTGGATACTCATGAAACTTAGGCAGTGGACTTGATTAGATGATATTGTTCCCATGAAATTTATATTGGATTAGTAATCATGATACTTCATTCATAAACCCTAATTTTGATTTACTTGCAAGATTGTTTTAGGGTTATTTGCTTGCTGAAAAATGATGAAACTTGGTTTGGGAACTTTTTAGGACACAATAATGCTCTGTGGATTTTTATACAAATATTGGCAGACTTTTCATATAGGTTCCTTCATAAGTGCCCATTTTAATATAATTCATATATTGGACCAAATGGAAAATTATAATTCTTGGTCAGTAGCCCTTTCTAGTCATAATTATCATCTAGTAATTTTCTCATAATTTTTGGAAGGCTGATTCTAATTTTCCCCTATTTATCTTAATATTGTAGTTATTTATTCCATAATATGTTGATGGTCAAAACCATCTTGAAAAATTGGGATTTTTTGTATTTACTGTTATTTTGATGTTATTAGTTTATTATAATTTTGTTAAGGCCATACCTAGTCAGAAAAGTGCACTTGGTGTTCAAAGGCTCATGAGGAGGGAAGAAATAACGGATCGGGACTGAAATTCTTAGATCTGAATTGATTCAAGAAATTATGGCTAACGGAGGGTGGATCCACGAGAGGGAAGAAGTGGAAGGGTAGCATGAATAGTTTTTTGGTGAATAGTTTTTTGGTGAATAGTGTTTCGTCGAGCAGTGTTTCCTTGACCAGTGTTCCGATGAATAGTGGTTTCAGTGAACAGCAATCACAAACAGTGTTCAGTGGTAGGGGTTGGGATTTGGGGGCTGTAGGGACTGCGAATGAGGATTTTGGAGGGGGAAAAAGAAGGCTATGGATTGGTAGTACCTTGGGGGGGGGGGGGGAGTTTGAGCGCCTAGGAGTCGTCACCTAGGGTTCCACGACGTCGGCACCGGGGAGTGATTGCTAGAATCCGAGAATAGAAGTCTCCAAATTCTGCAATCGTTCAATTCAGCCCTCTAGACTCCTATTTAAAAGAAAAGAAAATCTAGGGCTTCCCCATCAACGACTATGCTTTGTCGGTGGGTTCTTCCCTTAAAATACATCAATAATAAACAGAAAAATATAAACTAATATAGTGTTTTGACTCGCGGTGACATCCCGGACGCAACTACGGAGTCTGATCGACGATCAGATCAAGTTTACTACGCGAATAAATGAACGTGGGTCCCGCCTTGCGGAGAACCCCTCCAGGTGCATGATTCGATGGATTCCCATCAACTCCCCCCGACTGAAAAGACTTCATCTCCGATGAATGGTGATGATCATACTGAGGTCAAAGTCCAGGGGCGAGTCGATCAAGCTCTACCGATAGTATCCAAGTGTCATCCGCATCGAGGCGGCCCTGCTAGTGTACCAAGTAACGACATTGTTGTCCGTACGTGGTGGGAACAAACTGGTGGGATCTGATCTTTGTGACACAATCATCTCTCATCTCTCAAAGGGTAGATCCCGGTGAGATCGGTGGTGCCTGTGGTGAAACTAAAGAAGACGAGTTCCTAGGTGGGTGGATGTCAATAGTGGGTGGATTGGGGTGGCCATCAGATGGTGGGGACTTATGAGGGTGGTACGGTAATGATAGTGGGGGTGGGGGTGGCAGGGTATCTCTACTGCTCGGGTCCACATACTCATGAGGCTCGTAGTATGGAGTCAGATCCTCAATATTAAACACTGGGTGAATTCCCATACTAGCTTGGATATCGAGCCGATAGGTATTTGTCCCAATACGACTAATAACAAAGTACAGACCCATTCGGCTGACGCTTAACTTCTTGGTAGGCTCAGAAGGGAGCCTCTCTGGGCGGATTCGTACCATTAAATTTTCACCTTCAGTAAATATTTGTTCTCGTCTTCGCTTATCTGTATGGGCATTATAATTCGCATTGCTTGTTATTATTTGTCGGCGAACCGACTCGTGCAACTTAAGTAAATGTTGTGCAAATGACTCAGCAGACTCACTAGGGCATGACTCTAAAGGACTCGTGACGAGGTCTATAGGTTTTCTAGGGTCATATCCTGATATTACATGGAATGGACTCAACCCGGTAGACCTATTGACTGAGCTATTGTAGGCAAACTCTATAACAGGGAGATCTAAATCCCAACTACCTACATTCTCTCCTACCAGAAAATGCAAAAGATTCCCTAAACTCCGATTCACTACCTCGGTCTGTCCGTCCTTTTGTGGGTGATATGATGAGGAGAACCTAAGAATAGTGCCCATCTTATGCTACTGGGTCTTCCAGAAATAGCTCATGAATCTCACATTGCAGTCTGATACGATCGACTTGGGCAGGCCATGTAGTCGAAAGACATCCCTAATGAATATAGATGCGACGTGAGTTGCATCTGTCATTTTGCGGCAGACAATGAAGTGCGCCATCTTCGAAAACCAATCGATAACCACGAAGATGAAGTCGTGTTTCCGTAAGGTGCGAGGAAGTCCAAGAACAAAATTCATGTTAATGTCCTCCTACGGGCGGTGTGGGACATGTAACAGTATGTATAGACCAGTGTTCTGCTTAGTGCCCTTTGCCGTCTGGCAGATATAGCAATGGCGAACAATGCGAGCTACGTCCTTCTTAAGGTCAGGCTAGTAGAGGCGGTCCTCGACAATGGCTATGGATTTATCTCGCCCGAAGTGGCCTACGGCCCTGCCCGCGTATAACTCCCAAATCAGATAATCACGGTAAGATGTCTGGGGAATCCACAGGCGGGAGCCATGGTACATATATCCCTCATAAATCGGATATCCCTCAATAGGGTTGGGTGGGTCTCGAGACATGGCAGTGTAAATCTCGCCAAAATCAGGGCACGTCGGATAGTCTGGTATCAATCTCTCCAGCCCCTCTACGCTCGCAATCATCGTCTGCAACAGGGATACGCGGCGACTCAACGCATCAGCCAGCTTGTTCTCAACACCAACTCAGTGCTTGAGAACATAATGAAAGTCCTACAGATATACGACCCACTTCGCATGTCGGTGTCCCAGCTTGCATTATGAGTCAAGGCAGCGTAGCGCCTAATGGTCGGAATATAACATAAACTCCCGGGGAAGGAGATAGTATCTCCAGTAACGGAGAGACTAGACTATGGCATAAAATTCCCGATCATAATTCAAATATTTCTGTTTAGCTTCATTCAGCTTCTCACTAAAGTAAGAAACTGGATGCCCCTCCTGAATCAATACGCCACTTATGCCAACACCTGACACATCGTATGTTACCTCAAAGGCGCGACTAAAATCCGGCAATCGTAGGATAGGAGCCGTCATCAATCTCTCCTTAGTTTCTTTGAAGGCTCTAGTGGTTGCAGGGATCCACTGAAACTCTCCCTTCTTGAGGTAGCTCGTGAAGAGGGCCATGATCGTACTGAACCCCTGGACAAACCTCCTACAGAAGGTGGCAAGCCCGTGAAAGCTACGAGCCTCGTGAATATTCGCGGGCACAGGCCAGTGTTGAATGGATTTGATATTCTCGGGATCTACGGATACTCCAGTAGACGATATAATAAACCCCAGAAAGTGAACAGACTCGGAAAAGAACGAGCACTTCTTCAGATTCACAACAGTTTCTTTTGGCAGAGGGTGCCAAAGAGAAGTCTAAGATGATCTAGGTGAGTAGCCTGAGTCTAACTTAGACCAGTATGTCATCGAAGTATACTACCAGAAACTTGCCCATGTAGGACCGCAACACCTGTGTCATAACTCGCATAAACGTGCTAGGGGCGTTAGATAACCCAAATGGCATGACTAGTCACTCGTACATACCATCCTTGTTCTTGAATGCTGTCTTCCACTCGTCTCCCTCACAAACTCATATCTGATGGTACCCACTACAAAGGTCGATCTTGGAAAAGATCTGGGCACCAGACATAGTATCCAGAAGGTCATCGAGTCGTGGAATCGGGAAACAGTATTTGACCGTGATTTTATTAATGACGTGGATATCGATGCACATATGCCAACTACCATCCTTCTTAGGGGCAAGAAAGGCGGGGACCGCACATGGAATCATACTCTCGTGAATGAACTGCTTCCGAAGAGTAAAAAAATGAACAAGAGAATGGACAAGAGGTAAATAAACCGCAAAATTTATTGCTCCAAAAAGATAAACATTACATAGGTATTCCCCCTTATTTATAGAAAATAGGGGAGATGAGAGGATACAACAACAGATGTGGGACTAAATAAATGTCGGGCGGCCTGTGCGGTTTGTCATAGTTAAACCACACACTATACAAAAAAAACTGTACACCTGGTGGCTACTAAGGAAAACCTCCACAAGGCTATGGAAGACCACCGGTCCAGGCCGCCAGACCGCACCTGCGGGTTACCACCAGACTTCAGTTGCGGCTAACCACCGGACCATAGCTGCTGTAAGCCAACTAACCGCATACTATGGGTTACCACCAGACTGCAGTTGTGACTAACCGTCAGACCACTATTGCGGCTTCATCCAAACCGCTGCGGCTTCACCAGACCGCTGTGGCTTAACTCTGGATCACTGTTGCGGCTTCCTGCCAGACCGCTGCGGTTTCACCAGACCGCTGCGTCTTAACTCTAGATCACTGCTGCGGCTTCCTGCCATACCACCGCGGCTTAACCAGACCGCTACGGCTAAACTTCAGATACACTACTGCGGCCTCAAACAAACCCACTGGAGATGCTACCAAAAAGTCCACTGTGCCAAACCGTCAGATGGCTGTACAGAGCCCACAAGATCACACCGCCAGACCGCCGACTAGACAAGCCGTGGCGACTAGGTCGGCTAACTGCCCAAACTATGGTTCCAACACTCCCCCTCAAGCTGGAGCATATATCTCAACCATGCCCAGCTTGCTACAAACTTCCGTGAATGAAGTAACCGGTTTCGTGAAAAATCAGCCAGCTCCTTATCATAGATAACAAGCGGTGTATATATTTGATTCTTCAGAATCTCTTCTCTTATAAAATGGCAATCTACTTCAATATGCTTTGTTCTCCCATAAAAGACCGGATTCTTTGAAATGTATATAGTTGCTTTGTTGTCACAGAACATTGGTAGGGGATGATCATAAAACTCTCTCAGATCCAGCAAGAGTGTCTGAAGCCACTTCAACTCACAAGCCGTCGGAGCCATGCTTCTGTAATCTGCTTCTGCACTAAATCTGACAACTACAGTCTGCTTCTTGCTCTTCCAACTTACCAGATTACCTCCAACGAAGGTACAAAAACCAGATGTTGACTCTCTGTCTCCCTTGTCATCTGCGTAGCTGGCATCAGAATAAGCCTCTAACTTTAAATGTCCCCTTCGCTGAAATAAGAGCCCTTTTCCTGGTGCATCTTTTACATACTCAAGAATCTTTAGAGCAGACTACATATGACATTCCCCGAGGGCTCTCATAAATTGGCTCACTCTCCCTACTATATAACAAATATCTGGTCTTGTGATGGTCAGATAGATGAGTTTAGCGACAAGACGCCTGTACCTGGTGACATCTTCAAGAAGAGGAGAGATCTCACTCCAACATTTGTCATCTCCAACAACCATAGGGGACCGAGCAGGTTTAGCCCCAAGAAGACTATTTCTTGTAAAATATCCATGGCATACTTCCGTTGTGAAAGAATAATAGAACAAGGTTTTCGAGATATCTCAATCCCCAGAAAGTACTTAGGAGATCTCATATCTTTTGTAACAAAATGCCAAAACAGATGCTTCTTTGTCACATCAATACCTTTCCTATCATCCCCTGTAAGAAGAATGTCATCCACATACACTACAAGAATAACAAGACCAACCGAGGTCTTTCGAATAAACAAAGAGTGATCTGCAACGCTTAGAACAAATCCAACAACAGAAATAACTTCGTTGAACTTTTCAAACCAGGCTCTCGGGCTTTGCTTAAGACCATAGATGACCTTCTTAAATTTACACACCTGAGACCCCCTGAGCAACATACCCTGGAGGTTGCTCCATATAAACTGTCTCGTTCAAATCACCATAAAGAAAGGCATTCTTGACAGCTAACTGAGACATTTCCCAATCTATGTTTACAACCACAGAAAAAAGCACACAGACCGTAGTAATCCGAACAACAGGAGAGAATGTATCAAAGAAATACATACCATAGGTTTGTGTAAACCCTTTGATAACAAGCCGAGCTTTGTATCGATCAATAGTACTATCAAGAAAATATTTGATGACAAAGACCCAGTGACACCCAACCACATCAGATCCAAAAGGGGTAGGAACAAGAGACCAAGTACCCCGTTCAATCAAAGTTTTCATCTCTTCATCCATAGCTATTTTTCAATGAGGAATAACCAAAGCATCACGATAAGAAGTAGGAAGAACATTTGCCGAGAGAGCAAGAGCAAAGCTCTGAGCCAGAGGATATAGTCGAGCATAAGATACCACACCACCAAGAGGATGTTAAATGCATGAATGAACACCTTTCCGAAGAGCAATCAGAAGATCAAGGTCAGACATGTCTATTGTCTTAATTCCATCTGAAGGAGAGACTACTAAACCAGGAGGTGTTGGCAGCGATTCAATAGAAGAATCAGAGACAACAGGAGAATCACAAAGAGAAGAAGAAAGTATAGGCTATGAAAAAGGCGCCGACACAAGAGGAAGAGAAACTGAATAACCAGAAGAAGGGAGAATCAAGAAAGGTAAAAAGAATGGGACATCCACAAAGAGAGTGACATTGGTAGAAATATACTGTCGGCGGAGAACAGGATCATAACACCTATATCTTTTCTATTTTGGACAATAACCCAGAAAGTTACATTTGATCGAGTGAAGGAATAATTTGTCACGATTAGAAGAAGGAGAGTGAACAAACGTCATGAACCCAAAGACACGAGGTAAAGGAAAAGGATTCGCATCAGGATGCAGGATAGAAAAGGGAGTCTTCCCACCGAGAACTGACGACGGAACTCGATTAATGAGAAAACATGAGAGAAGAACAACATGACCCCAATAAGACTTGGGAACATGCATATGAGTGAGAAGACTACGAGCCACATCCAGAAGATGACGATTCTTCCATTCAGCAACACCATTCTATTGCGATGTGTAAAGACAAGTAGTCTGATGAACAATGTCATGATCCATACAAAACGATGTAAATTGATGACTAAGATACTCTTTAGCATTATCAGATCGAAGAATTTTAAAAGGAGAATAAAACTGTGTACGAATCTCATTATAAAACGCAGTGAAAATAGAAAAAATTTGAGAGCATTTGTAAGACCCCCTTTTTTTGTCTTTTTCAACCACCGGGGTCTTAGCCCAGGATTGCCGCTTTGCGGTGGCACCGACTCACGGGAAGGCCGCCACTACAAACCGCCAATTCTGCCGGCCCTTTTCGATCACAAAGAGAGAGAAGTAAATATACATTGAATGTAAACATGTCCACAAAAACACATAAGAATAGAAATCACAACAAGTCCATCGATATAAAATAATAGAAAGTACTGCAAAAGAGCAGTTCAGATAAAATAAAGAAAAACGGGCTCGAGCCCGGTACATCAGAGTCCTCACTATTAATCACTCATCGCGGAAGCTATAAAAATACTAAACACTCACGGAGCTGGTCACAGGTGCTCCAGTACTAGACTGGCCCACCTCCATGCGCACCGTACTCTGCTGGTGCTGGTCCCTAGGCTCCTGGTCACTGTCTCCCATCCGGAGCTCCTGTAATATTGTGGTTCGAAAACCATTAGTCATAAAGACTAAGCCCTATCATCCCCTAGCCCTCCCCCCATGGCTCCTAAATACCGAGCGGAGAGGAGGAAAGGGAAGCTACAATGGTGGAGAATAATCAAACGGGTGACAGCGAAACTAGTCTAACAGTAAAAATATATTGTATAAACAGCTAAGTATGAAAGGTACATCTAGCAGTTCTAAAATAGTAAGCAGTAAGGTAAACATGTAGTAAGTAACAAATGTATAAGGAGACAAATTTAAGGCAAGTAAGTAAATAAGTAAGTAAATAAATAAGTAAATAAATAAGTAACCTTAACTTATATGAATGCCCATACAAACTTATAAGTTAAGGGGTCTTCTGCAAGGCTCCCATTGTATAAAAAGTCCCATACCAATTTATACGTTGGGGTGTCGGTTGTAAGCAAATAAGAGTGTAGTGATATGCTATGCCATGATTCATGCAAGTGCAATCCACGCACACGACTCTATGCTGTTGGAGTTACCATGGTGATCTAGAAGTGGTCAAACATGTAATCTCACTGCCAACGCGATATGAGCCTGCAGGGTCGTACATAAGAGATGTGGAGAAGTTGGATGATTGACTGTGTTGGTAAAGATTACCAATCACCGACCTTGAATGGGGTTATGGGCAAAGTGTTGCCTTAGACGATCGTCGGGTTGGGCAAAATGTTGCCTTGAAAAGGTTTAGTCAGAATAGTCGACCGAGGGTCGACGATCGTCGAACGCGGGTCGACGATCGTCGAACGCGGGTCGACGAGTATCGTCGACCGCGGGTCGACGAGTATCGTCGATCGCGGGTCGACGAGTATCGTCGATCGCGGGTCGACGAGTATCGTCGACCGCGGGTCGACTATCGTCGACCGCAGGTCGATGATTATCGTCAACCCACGATCGACGAGAATCGTCGAGTATTGTACTCTGATTCTCGTCGACTGATACTCGTCGACTAATTCTCGCCGATCCTATGAGATTCTCGCCGATTGATTCTCATTGAATCTGCTAGGTGATTCTCGCCGATTCTGGAACCCTAATTTTCTGGGCGGTCTACGGATAGTGATATTCCTAAGTCTATTTATGCCTTCGGTATAAATAGATACTTAGGGTTTTCGGGAATTCTATCTGATCGAATCGAAGCGATCGTTGGCCCTTTGACCGAGACGAATCCGACGGAAGTGTTCCGCCGTTCTTCGTTCGCTCCGCCGATTCCCGAATCCCGCCGAACGGAAACATTCCGCCGCCGGCTATTCGCTCCGCCGACCACCTCATCTCCGGCGACCGTCGCTGGTCTTGCTTTCCCTAACGCGGACCTAGCAGTCCGTGGGAAGTGCATAGGTGCGGCCGATCTTCTTTCCGACCATCCGTGTGACGGAAGCTTGGAGTTCTCCCGCGCGTGTGGATTTCTGCAGAGACGTAGACATTATTCTACGTGGAACTCGCCACCGACAAGGAATCACATTTGGAGCATCTTTGTTGAGTTGTGACTCAACACCCAAGAGGTAATTTTTGCCTTATTGTATTAACTTCTTGATTCAACATGCATGGCCCGATCCAATCTCTTTGGGTTGTTCTAGATTTTATTACTTCCGCTGCGTGCACATGTTTGTGCCAACCTCTTAGAGAAACCCAACAGTGGTATCAGAGCCAGGTTTCGGCCATGTTTGTTGTATTGGAAGTTAGGTTATTCCAGTACGTGTAAACCTAGGGATTTAGAAGTGTTCTAAATGTCTAGATTTAATCTTGGTTCCCCGCCAGGAACGTCTGGGATTTCGTGGAAAATTTCTAATTGTTAGAAATTGTTGTTTCCTTAGCAGTAACCATCCCTCGAAATTGTTTTGGATTTTGAATCCAACAAAGAGAGATGAGCTTGTCTACTGCTTTAAGTTGAGTTGTCTTTGCCTTGTCCAATGCATGTAGACCTGAAGATTTGGAAGTGTCCAGATGTTCAGATTTATCCCTTTTCCTCTATCAAATGTTGATAGTGTTCTGTTGTGCACATAAGGGATGCATGAGGATTTTAGTGAAGTATTTTTCTTTGGATGTGCACATTGATCAAATGTTGGTCATGATTAATTGTTAACCTATTATCAAAAATCCCTTCATCAAATATTAAGTGTTCGGATGCCTTCCAATGGATGACACTCTTCCTGCCTCGATCGATGAAGTGTGGGCTTGCCAAAGCAAGGTGCATTAATCTATCTTGGTAAGGGTGCGAGCGGATAATTGTGATATCCCACTGTCGACATCGGGTCTAGCTTAACTAGGTGACCTCAAAGGTTGAGTGCCTAGAGGCATGGGGTTGGCATGCACCATGTGATGGATGCGAATAAGGAGTTATTCACCAACCATACAAGAATTGCATGAGGATGCAATTGGCAAGCATTGCCTACCTAAATAACCACATCGTGAGAGGAAAGCCAAAGCCGACTCATTGTGTTGGTGAAATACGGATCTTGTCCACTAAGAGAGTAGCTCGCATGAACTCTCCGAATTGATAGTGAGGGCTATTATTTCGAATAAAATAGTAGGAGTTTTAGTTGAAGTCCAAATTAAGAAAAATAATTGTATTTTGAAATTTTGGTACTGATTTATTCTGCATGAATTCTTGTAGAATTCCATGGCAAGTGGTTCGCACTCCACTCTGTCTCTGAGAGCCATCCTTGAGAAGGATAAGCTCAGTGGGACTAATTACATGGACTGGTACAGGAACCTGAGAATTGTTCTCAGGCAAGAGCGAAAGCTCTATGTCTTGGAAGAGGAAGCCCCCGAGATGCCGACCGGGAATTCTTCCCGTGCTGATAAGGATACTTATAAGAAGTATATTGATGACGCTTTAGACGTCGAGTGCCTTATACTTGCCACCATGAACTCTGAGCTTCAGAAGCAACATGAGAACATGGGGTGCAAGGAGATTGACGAGCATCTCAAGAAAATGTTTCAAGGGCAAGCTCGTCAAGAGAGGTTTGACGTCACAAAAGCGTTATTTCAGTGCAAGATGGGAGTTCGAGACTCAGTAGGGACTCACGTACTCAAAATGATTGGGTATATTGAGAACCTTGAAAGACTGGGTTTTCCTCTGGGTCAAGAGTTGGCCACAGATCTGATCCTGCAATCGTTGTCGGACAGTTACGAGCAGTTTGTCTTGAACTACAACATGAATGAGATAGACAAGACACTGCCCGAGCTCCTAGGCATATTGAGAACTGCCGAGATCAATATGAAGAAGGCCAAGCCTGCCAGCCCCATACTGATGGTGCATAAGGGCAAGGCCAAGGCCAAGGGCTTCAAGAAGACGAAGGTGGGACCTAAGTCACATCTTGAGCCCAAGTCTTCTGCACTGATGAAGAAGAAGAGCACGGTGAAGGAGGGGAAATGCCACCACTGTGGCAAGGCTGGTCATTGGAGGAGGAATTGTCCTTTGTACATTGAGGGTCTGTAGAAAATGAAGGGAGGTATGACCTCTGCTTCAAGTATTTACGTTATAGAGATAAACCTTTCTGCTCCTTCATCTTGGGTATTGGATACCGGATGTGGTTCTCACATTTATACAAATGTGCAGGAACTGGGAAGGAGAAGATTGTTGAGTAAAGGGGAGGTGGACCTTCGTGTCGACAATGGAGCAAGAGTTGCTGCTGTAGCCGTAGGGGTTTACCATCTTTCTTTTCCCAGTGGGCTTGTAATAGAACTTGATAATTGTTATTTTGTTCCGGCCATAACTAGAAACATTATATCCATTTCATGTTTGGACATGATTGGTTTTTCTTTTATAATTAAGAATAACTGTTGTTCGATATTTAAGAATGATGTTTGTTATGCTGTAGCCCAATTGTTTAATGGTCTTTATGTTTTGAACTTGGACCATCTGATCTATAATGTAGAAAATAATAAAAGACTAAGAACAAATGACTCAAACCCTACATATCTCTGTCATTGTCGTTTGGGCCATATAAACGAGAAGCGCATATCCAAGCTCCATAGAGATGGACTTTTGGACTCATTTGATTATGAATCATTTGAGCGATGCGAATCTTGTTTGTTAGGCAAGATGACTAAAGCTCCTTTCACGGGCTATACTGAGAGGGCTGAGGATCTCTTGGGTGTTGTACATAGTGATGTATGCGGACCCATGAGTTCCATGGCTAGAGGTGGGTATTTCTACTTTGTTACATTTACTGATGATTTCAGTAGATACGGATATGTGTATCTTATGAAGTACAAATCCGAGACCTTTGAAAAGTTCAAAGAGTTCAAGAATGAAGTAGAAAACCAATTGGGTAAAAGGGTTAAAGCACTCCGATCTGATCGAGGTGGCGAATACCTGAGTCATGAGTTCCGTGATCATCTGAAAGAGTGTGGTATTGTATCACAGCTCACTCCACCTAGGACACCACATCATAATGGTGTATCTGAGAGGAGAAATCGTACTCTGTTAGACATGGTACGTTCGATGATGAGTCATGCAGATTTGCCTGTTTCCTTTTGGGGTTTTGCTTTAGAGACTGCTGTAATGACACTGAATCGCGCTCCAACAAAAACGGTTTTAAAGACACCATATGAGATATGGACTGGGATGCATCCTAGTATGTCGTTCATTAAAATTTGGGGCTGTGAGGCATACGTGCGATGTCAAATGCCTGACAAGCTGGAACCCAAATCGGATAAATGTTATCTGGTGGGATATCCTAAGGAAATGAAAGGGTATTACTTTTACCTACCGTCCGAGGGCAAAGTGTTTGTCGCAAGGACTGGCATCTTCTTGGAGAAAGAGTTCTTATCAAGAAAGACTGAAAAGGTAGAACTTGAAGAAGTTCAAGAACCACAAGTAGTGAATGAACCGGAATTGGATTCTGATATAGGACTACAAGATGTTGTAGCTAGAGAACCTACTCAAGAAGCACAAGTCCTACGTAGATCTGGTAGACCAAGATTTGAGCCTGAGAGATATGGATTTCTCGTATCTCAAATAGGTAATGTGTTGCTTATGGATCATGATTATGAGCCAGCGACCTACCAAGAGGCTATAAATGGACCGGACTCCGACAAATGGCTTGAGGCTATGAAATCCGAAATGGACTCCATGTATGCAAACCAAGTTTGGAACTTGGTACAACCACCTGAAGGGGTACGACCCATAGGGTGCAAGTGGGTCTTCAAGAAGAAGACCGACATGGATGGGAATGTACAGACATTCAAAGGGCGACTGGTGGCTAAGGGTTTCAAGCAAATTCATGGTATTGACTATAATGAGACCTTTTCCCCTGTTGCCATGGTTAAGTCCATAAGGATATTGCTTGCTATTGCTGCGTATTATGACTACGAGATCTGGCAGATGGATGTCAAAACGGCTTTCCTTAATGGAAACCTCCTTGAGGAAGTGTACATGACATAACCCGAGGGTTTTGTATCCCTAAATGAAGCCACTAAAATATGCAAGCTGAATAGGTCCATCTATGGACTGAAACAGGCCTCTCGAAGTTGGAATCTTCGTTTTGATGAGAAAATCAAAGAGTTTGGTTTCATCAAGAATGAAGATGAGCCTTGTGTTTACAAGCGAATCAGTGGGAGCATTGTTGTCTTCCTGATATTGTATGTAGATGACATACTTTTGATTGGGAATGACATTCCTACCCTGAAAGTTGTTAAGAACAACCTAGGGAATTGCTTTTCTATGAAGGACTTGGGTGAAGTGACTTACATACTCGGTATTAAGATCTATAGAGATAGATCGAAGAAGTTGCTGGGTTTGACCCAGAGTATATACATTGAAAAGGTGTTGAAGCGGTTCAACATGCTGGAGTCCAAGAAAGGATTTTTACCCATGTCTCATGGTGTGAATCTCTATAAGGACCAGTGTCCAAAATCTTGTGAAGATAAGGACTGAATGAAGTTGATTCCATATGCTTCGGCAATTGGATCAATCATGTATGCAATGTTATGTACTCGACCCGATGTCTCCTTTGCTTTGAGCATGACTAGCAGGTATCAGTCAGACCCCGGTGAGTGTCACTGGATTGCAGTCAAGAATATCCTGAAGTACTTGAGAAGGACTAAGGATGTGTTCTTGGTGTATGGTGGAGAGGAAGAGCTCGTTGTAAGTGGTTACACGGATGCTAGCTTCCAAACTGATAGAGACGACTCCAAGTCTCAGTTAGGTTTTGTGTTTTGACTTAATGGAGGAGCTGTGAGCTGGAAGAGTTCCAAGCAAGAGACAGTTGCTGATTCTACAACAGAGGCCGAGTATATCGCTGCGGCTAACACATCGAAGGAGGCTGTATGGATTAGGAAATTCATCGGCGAGCTTGATGTAGTTCCTAGCATTGTTGGTCCCGTAGTTCTCTACTGTGATAACAATGGTGCAATTGCACAATCTAAGGAACCTAGATCCCATCAGCGCTCCAAGCACATACTTTGGCGGTTCCATCTTATTCGTGAGATTGTCGAACGAGGAGATTGTTGGTACCCTAGGTTTTGATTTGAGTTCAGTCCTCTCTTTCTGTCTCTTGACCCAAGATTTATCTATGGTCAAAGGTTAGTTGATAGGTTAGACTCTCTAGTTGTGTAGAATTGCTTTTCCAGATGAATATTTGGTTAAGTAGTTTTTCGTTCGACTATAGTCGAACGTCGCTCGACTATCGTCTATCGGCTGATCGACGATCGTCTATCAATTGGTCGACGTTCTGTCTGCGTTGATAGCTCGACTATCTGTTGATAGATCGACTATCTGTTTGTCTTGGTAGTTCGACTATCTGTTGATAGGTCGACTATCTGTCGTCTTTGATAGTTCGACTATCTGTCCTGATAGTTCAACTATCTGATAGCTCGACTATCTGTTGATAGGTCGACTATCTGCTTGTTTTGATAGTTCGACTATCTGTTGATAGATCGACTATCTGTGTTGCTTTGATAGCTCGACTATCTGTTGATAGGTCGACTATCTGTGTCGCTTTGATAGTTCGACTATCTGTTGATAGGTCGACTATCTGTGTTGCTTTGATAGTTCGACTATCTGCTTGGATAGTTCAACTATCTGATAGTTCGACTATCTGTTGATAGATCGACTATCTGTTTTGTTTTGATAGGTTGACTATCTGCTTGATAGGTCGACTATCTGTTTTTGTTTGGTAGTTCGACTATCTGTCTGGATAGATCGACTATCTGATAGCTCGAATATCTATTCTGATAGGTCGACTATCTGCCGAGGTAGTTCGATTATCTTCTTTGATAGTTCGACTATCTGGATCATTCGACTATCTGTCTGATAGATCGACGATCTCCGTGCGCCGTTCGACGATCTCCGAAGGTCGTTCGACGTTTTGCTATATGCTCTTATTTAGTTTATCGTCTTCTATGATATGACTAATTTCATATCTATTCTGGCATATTTTATAAAAGATTATCTGAATAATTTGTGACATTATTTCCATGCAATATCAGTTCTATTCTATATGCATGAGCTAATCTTTTCTGACAAAGTTGTTTGTCTTATAGCTGAGATATGCAATCTGCTTTATCTGCCAGGCTGTCCTTTATAGCCGTTAGACTCAAAAAGTCTTCCTTGGCCGTAAAGAGTTCTTTCTGATGTGACTTTCTCTTATATTATTTCATCAGAAGTATTTGCAGCTTCTTAGAAAGCTTTATCCTTTTTTAGGATATCTGCCTGCTGTAGTTTGTTTTTGCTTTATGCTTTTTGCAGCCCAGCTTACAGAGTTCAGAAAACGACAAGATTCAAACTCAATTAGAGCCGTTGCTGCTGCTGATATATAAAGACTTCTTTGAAGAAGAAATCAACTAGTCCACATAGAAAAGAGATCAACTAGTTCTCTGATCATATTCATTCAGCAAGCTTACAGCAAGAACAAGTTTAACTGCTCTCAGCAATCTTCACTCAACTGAGAAGTGTTAGCTCTTCTACTCTTCTTCAACCTGAGTTCTCCTGTTCCAAAAAGTTCTGACTCAGAGATCTTTTGAAGAAGAAGAAGAAGATAGCTGCTAGAAGATTTTCATTTCTTATTTTATATCTTCTTGTAGTTCTTCCTTCAGTATTTACTGAAGTGTTTCTGCACTGAAGCAAGACTTCACCTGGACGTTCTTTGAGCCAGGGGGAGCCTTGATTCTTTTAGAGCTGTCTAGCTCAGTGCAAGTTATTGTGCTTCTCTAATCTATTGTAAAATAGAGAAGACACCTTAACTTCCTTTCCCCCTCATGTACAGGGTTATTACTCCCTTCAAAAGTATCCCTTGGTGGCAGGGCACCTGATCAAAAACCTGTGTTTGGTTTTTAGACACCTGATCAAAAGTCTAAAGGGTCTCTTGATCTACCTGAAGCAGATCTTGTTGGTGGCAGGGCACCTGATCAAAAACCTGAGTGGATTCCTACCTTGTTGGTAGAAGAGTGGACGTACCCAAGTTGTTTGGGGAACCACTATAAATTCCTTGTGTCGTCTGGATTGCCCTGTTTAATTACTTACATTGTGGCTGTGATTAGATCTTAACTAGGTTTGCTAGTTGCTGGATAGGATCCAAAGCTAAACTGTAATTACAGATAGCTTTAGTTTGTGCACAACACTTGTGTTAGGCTCTAAGGTTTAATCTTAAATATCTATAACTTTCTTTCCGCATTTAATTCCAAGGGAGTTGAGTAGAAAGTCAACTTTGCTAAGTGCAATTTTTGATTACTCTATTCACCCCCCTCTAGAGTAGTATCTATCCCTTCTCTTTCAATTGGTATCAGAGCCAGGTTGACTGACTGAATAGGCTAACACCTAAGTCACAAGATCCTGATAGATACCAAAGTTTATAGATATTCACTTTCACTATCATGGCCCAGTCCAAGGATTATTCTAGCACCAGACCTCCAGCATGCAACTTGGCTAAGTTTGGCATCTGGAAGGCAAGGATCAAATTATATATGAATTCTATTGATGAAAGTATTTTTGCTTCTATTTTGTCAGGACCACCAAGAGCACCTGCTGCTGCTACTGCCTCATCATCTGATATGAGTGCAGTGCCTCCTCCAGACTACAATGATGAGTACAAAAAGGCAAAGATAGCAGATGCCAAGGCAATGAACATTCTGGCTCAGACAATGTCTGATTAAGTATTCCAGAAGGTTGCTGACTGCTCCTCAACAAAAGCTATGTAGGATACACTGAACCAGATTGTAGCTGGTTCAGCTGATGAAAGGAAGGACAGGAGGTCCAACCTTATCTCACAATATGAGAATTTCAAGAAAACTGATGCTGAATCAGTTGAAGCCATGTACACAAGGCTCAGCTCAATCATCAATGAGCTGAGGACCCTTGACAAGGACATTTCATTGACAGAGGTCAATGATAAGATTCTTATGTGCTTCCCTAGCACATGGGATCTGAGGATCTGGCCTATCAAGGAGGCCAGAAGCACAAATGAAATCTCAACAGAAGCCCTTCTCGGCAAGCTCAAGTCTTTTGAGCAAGTGCTGAAGTCCAGGGAAGCTGAAGCTGAAGCAAAGACACCAACTCCTACAAGAAAAGAGCAAACTCTTGCTCTTAAAGCTGCTGACACTTCTGAAGGAAGCCAGTCAAATGAGGAACTGATGGCATTATTTGCCAAAAGGTTTCTCAAGATGGGAAGGAAGGAATTCAGAAAGAAGTATTCAAAGTATGAAGAAAAGCCAAGGTATGATCGCACCCCTTCTAAAGAAATTATCTGCTATGGTTGTAGGAAGCCTGGACATATCCTTCCAGATTGTCCAGAGGAAAAGAATAAAGAAAAGAGGAAAGATAAAGATCAGCACAGGAAGCACTCCAAGCCATCCTCCTACAAGAATAAAAAGAAGGAGAGAGGCTTTGTCGCTGAAACCTGGAGTGATTCTGATGAGGAATCCTCTTCCTCAAGCTCCAGTGAGGATGAAGAAGAAAAGAAGGCAAAGGAAGTCTGCCTAATGGCAATTGATGCCTGCAGCAATCATTCAGCTGCAGAGATTTCAGATTCAGATGAAGAAATGCCAACAGAAGATGAGGTACTATCTTCTTATGATTTTACTTCTGCAGAATTTAAATTAGAATTTAAATCCTTATGTTTAGATTTAATTAGTTCTGAAAAGGAGATTAAAGAACTTAGACATAGGCTAGCTGAATCAGAAATCATATTTATTGAAAACATTAAGTTAAAGGAAGATCTCACTAATTCTAATGAAGAAATTAAATTTCTTAAGAATGAGTTAGCTAAATCCAAAAGGTTAGAAGAGTCTCTAAATGGTAGAAGCCTTAAGCTGCTTGAAATAACCAGCATGTCTAACACTAGGACAGGCAATAACAAATTAGGCTTAGGAGCATCTTCTAGCGAGCCCCAATCATTCTTAAAAACCAACTTTCAACTCCAGTGAACTTTATCTCAGCTGATGGGATAAAGAACACTGAGCAAGTCAATCAAGTAAATAGAGCTTTAAATAAAGCTAAAAGAGAGAAAAGAAAATAGAAATTTAAAGAATTACAAAGAACGTCGAACGCTGCTCGACGATCTCAGGCTCAGTGGTCGAACGAAGCTCGACGATCTGAGCATCTATCGTCGAACGTCGATCGACGATCGCAAGCTCAGTAGTCGAACGGAGATCGACGATCTGAGCAGCCATCGTCGAACGCTGGTCGACGTTTCCAATATGAATTTCAAAATTATACCCAGAACCTTAGAAACCCGAATATGAATAGAAACCCTAGGTTCATTGACCCATCATCTGCATGGAGAATCCCACCTAGGAGATCTTACCCATTAGGTTATCACCCTCAGCCTGCTTACTCTTTTATTTCCAGTTTTTCTTATGTGAAAAACAAGGGACCCAAGGTTACCTGGGTCCACAATGTTTAAATTGTTTTATTTGCAGGTGAAGACCTATCCTATCACTCAAAATAAGTGGTATTTGGATAGTGGTTGCTCCAAGCACATGACAGGAAACAAAGAACATCTGTCAAAGTTCAAAGCAAAGCTTGGCCCAAAGGTAATCTTTGGAGATTCAAGCTGTGGTCAAACTGAAGGCTATGGCAGGATGACAATTGGAGCTGTTACTTTCAAGAGAGTTGCTTATGTGACTGGACTGAAGCACAATCTAATTTCAGTAAGTCAATTATGTGATGCTGGATACCAGGTATCATTCTCTAACTCTCTCTGTAATATTACTTTAAATAATAGTGTTGTATTGGTAGGCATTAGACAAGGTAACATCTATTTAGTAGATTTTAATTCAACTGATTCTAAAATCTGCCTGTTTAATGAAGTAACTAATAATAATACCTTGTGGCATAAAAGGCTTAGCCATGTTAACCTCAAGAATATAGCTAGGTTATCTAAACACAACCTTGTTAGAGGTTTACCTTCTTGCCCCTACAAGAATGAGAGCCTATGCAAGACTTGTCAACTAGGCAAGCAAACCAAGAATTCTTTTAAATCAGTAAATAAAAGTGATTCTCCTAGAATCCTGTATTTATTACATTTGGACCTATTTGGCCCAATAAATGTACAGAGTTTAGGAGGGAAGTACTACACCCTAGTCATTGTAGATGACTTCTCTAGATTCACTTGGGTGTTCTTTTTGAGAACTAAGGCTGATAACTTCAAAGCCCTTACAGACTTTCTATTATGTGTGCAGACTGAGTACTCTACTCATGTGGCCTTGATCAGAAGTGATCATGGTACTGAGTTTGACTCTCTTCTCATGCAAGAATTATGTGAGAGAGAAGGTATCAAACATAGCTTCTCAGCTCCTAGAACTCCCCAACAAAATGGGGTAGTTGAAAGGAAGAATAGAACACTAATTGAAGCTGCTGGCATATTGTTGGCAGATGCTAATATGCCTCTTTCCTATTGGGCAGAAGCTGTTAGTACAGCCAACTATGTCTTGAATAGAAGTCTGATACACAAGCTTAAGTGTAAAACTCCTTATGAGTTACTTAAAGGAAAGAAACCTAAAATAAACTATTTTAGAGTTTTTGGCTGTATAGTTTATATTCATAATAATAATAAAGAATATCTTAGAAAGTTTGAAGCAAAGGCTTCAATGGGAATTTTTCTAGGATATTCCCAAGTAAGCAAAGCTTATAGGATATTTAATAAATCATCTTCTAAAATTGAAGAGTCTGTTCATGTGTCCTTTGATGAATCCCAAATATTTTACAAGGAGAAGGAAAATTCTCCTTCCTCAAGTTCATTACAGGTACAAGATTCTTCCAAAGATGTCACTCAAGATATCCTCCATCTTTCAACTCTTCATATCACTGAATCAGACAGTGATGAAGACATTGCTGAAGCTGTTGTTGTTCCACCAATAGTAGATCAAATTCCTCCTGAGGAATTAATCCCAACTGTTGCTGAAGATCACATCCCACCTGCTGATATTATCACACTTAGAGATCACCCTACATCTCAAGTGATAGGAGACATATCAGCTGGTGTTCAAACAAGACATCAGTTAAGACAGGATATGATGCTTGCTTGTTTCCTCTCACAGATTGAGCCCCTCACCATTAAAGATGCAGAGCTAGATCCCCACTGGATCATTGCTATGCAAGAGAAACTCAATCAGTTTGAGAGATGTAAAGTTTAGACTTTGGTTCCAAGACCTAAAGGCCAACTGATCATAGGCACCAAGTGGGTGTATAGAAACAAGTTGGATGCAAATGACATCATTGTAAGGAATAAAGCTAGGCTTGTAGCTCAGGGCTACATACAGGAGGAAGGTATAGATTATGACCAAACCTTTGCTCCTGTTGCTAGGCTAGAAGCAATAAGGATCTTCTTGGCCTATGCAGCCTACATGAAGTTTAAGGTTTTTCAAATGGATGTCAAAAGTGCTTTTCTTAATGGTGAGCTAAAGGAAGAGGTTTTTGTTGAATAGCCACCCGATTTTGTTTCTTCAACTCAGCCCTCATATGTTTTCAAGTTGTAGAAAGCTCTTTATGGACTAAAGCAAGCTCCCAGAGCCTGGTATGAGACTTTAGCTAGTTTCCTGTTAGAGCACAACTTTACTAGGGGAGTAGTTGATAGAACCCTCTTCGTCAAGCACCACAAGGACACAATCCTGTTAGTTCAGGTGTATGTAGATGACATTATTTTTGGTTCCACTGATCCCAAACTGTGCAAAAAGTTTTCTAACTTGATGCATTCCAAGTTTGAGATGAGTAGTATGGGTGAGCTGTCTTACTTTCTTGGTCTCCAAGTAAAGCAAGATGCTGATGGCATCTTCATATCCCAATCCAAATATGCCAAGGAATTGATAAAGAAGTTTGGGATGGCAGATGCTTCAGCAATGCATACACCTATAGCTACTAATGTAGTTATTGATTCTGATGATCAGGGAAAGCCTGTAGATCAAAAGAATTATAGGGCCATTGTTGGTTCCCTATTGTATTTAACTGCAAGTAGGCCAGACATAATGTTTGCTACATGCCTTTGTGCTAGATTCCAGGTCAACCCCAAGGAATCTCATCTGATTCTTCTCAAGAGAATTTTGAGATACCTGAAGGGATGTCCAAATCTAGGACTTTGGTACCCAGGTGAGTCAGAATTTGAATTAATTGGATATTCTGATTCTGATTATGCTGGTTGTCGAGTTGACAGGAAAAGTACCTCAGGAACTTGTCAGTTCCTGGGAGAGAGATTGGTCTCTTGGTTCTGTAAGAAGCAGGCCTCTGTATTAACTTCAACTGTAGAAGTTGAATATATAGCAGCTGCCAGTTGTTGTTCACAGATCCTGTGGATACAAAATCAGCTTTTGGATTATGGGTACTCACACAAGAACACTAAAATCATGTGTGACAGTACAAGTGCTATCTCCATTGCACAAAATCCAGTGCACCACTCTAGAACGAAGCACATTGAGATTAGACACCATTTCCTGAGAGATTGTGTGGAAAAGAACAAGATCAGCCTTGAGTTCATATCCACAGACCTTCAGAGAGGTGATATATTCACAAAGCCCTTAGATGAACAGAAGCATCTGTTCTTTTTAGTTCAACTAGGCATGATTAATGGACGAGACTAAGTGTGACTATCTGCTGTGTTGAAACCTGCTTGAAGATCGTCGAACGATGCTCGAAGATCATCAAACGGATCAAGCCTATCGTCGACCTATGGTTGATGATGGCTTATCTGCTTGAAGATCGTCGACCGGTGTTCGAAGATCGTCGAACAGGTCGAGCTTATCGTCGATCTATGGTTGACGATAGCTGGTTGTTTGTGAAGACAGAAATAGTCGAACGATTGATCGACTACTCTGCTTCAGGAGCGATCGTCGAACGACCGTTCGACTATCGTCTCCAGTATCTTTTAAATAGATCGGCGATCGCTGTTTTAATATAAAGCCGATAGTCGACCTAGGTTAAAAGATAGTTGCTTTTATCGTCGACGGAGAGCGTCTTTTCGCATTCCGTCTTCCCGCTTGCTCTTTGTCTTGCTCTCTGTCTTGCGCTCCGTCCTCGCCGTCTCTCTCTCGACTTCTACAGCATTTTCAATGGCGATTTCTCCAGCGCTTCTTGCAGTGGTAAAGTTTGACGCCGGATTCAGCGTTGATTTCGACGCCTTCAGCAGTTGCGAACCAGGGATAGTAGAAATCCTAAATCTGTGTAGAGATCAAGGCCTAGAGAGACTCATGTATTACAGAGTAAAGATAAACACTCAGGAAATCAAGGAATGGGCTTTCACTTCATCGTCGACTGACGAATCGATGTCTGGAACAATCAGCGGAGAAGAGGTAATTTTGACTCCCGCTGTTCTAACTGAAATTTTTGGATTAATTAATGGTGAAGAAGAGTATGAGCAAGATGCTCCTGAATTTGGAAGAATGTTAACTGAGCTGGGACATGCCGAAGGCATCCCCTCCAAGCTGCTCAAGGTAAATTTCCCGTTCAAGATCAAGTTTCTTGCAGAAATAGTTGGAAAAGTGCTACTAGGAAAGCACTCAGCCCATGATAATATCACCAGACAACAATTTGCACTAATGCGTGCAATTGTTAATAAGAAGCAAATAAATTGGGCTGGCATTATGTTTGATTTAATAAGAAAGAAGAATGGAAAGAAAGAGGTTACCCTAGGAAGGGTTGTTGGTATTTTTCTGAAGGAGAAATACCCCCATTTGCTTGTGTCTGCCGCCACCTCCATCAACGCGAGTAAGAAGATGGATCCTTCACTGTTCTCAAAGTGGAAAAGGACTTTCCTGAAGCCCGCTCCCGCAGGGGTTGCTCCAGTTATATCTGAGAGCACCAGGATTGTCGCAGTCACTCCCCCCTTTTAGCAGCTGGCTCAGCTGATATCTCTCTTCCATCTTCTTCCTCAGCTTTGCCGTCTACTGTAGTTGAAGTTCCTTCAACTTCAACTGAAGTACGACATTCTGCCTCTCCTCCTGCATCTTCTCTCCCGACTGATCTTGCTGGGATTTCTCAACCCAACTTTGATTTGTTGGCGTCTGATATTTCTTCTCCAGTTCATTCTTCAATTCCAACTCCTCCTCACTCTCCAATTCTATCTTCAGAACATGTTGATCACCCTGCATCCACCCATACATCTCCACATCAATCTCCAGCTCCATCTCCAGCACATTCTCCAGCTCATATTGCACATACCACCCCTGCTGTTCTTCCACCCTCAGAAATTCCATCATCATCATCTTCTTTATTTGATATAACTCCAGCATTTATTACTAGCATTGTGGAGTTAATTACCCCCTCAATCAAAACTATGATTGATGAGGCAATTGCTCCCCTTGTTTCTTCTATATCTGCTTTGTTTGCTGCTATTCAGGCACTCTCAAAGTCTGCTGAGCCCTCTTCTTCTAGGGGCTTGGTTTCAGTTTCTACTGAAATCAGGCAGGGGG
Source organism: Platanthera zijinensis (assembly GCA_039513925.1). Taxonomy (NCBI): domain Eukaryota; kingdom Viridiplantae; phylum Streptophyta; class Magnoliopsida; order Asparagales; family Orchidaceae; genus Platanthera; species Platanthera zijinensis. Next base: position 10,617,339 of record CM077094.1, read on the forward strand.
AGATGCTTGATGAAGATATCGCAGAGCAGCCTTTGGCCTCCCCTCCAGCAGTTCATCTTGCAGCAACAGAGAAAGTAGCAGAAGTTTCAGCTCCTCCTCCTCCATCTGAAAAGGAAATATCTGAAGCAATCATGTTGACAGAGTTTGTAGTAAAAGTTTACTTAGAAGAATCCTCAACTCCCTTGGTTGCCCAGTACCTAGAAGGAATAATCACCTCCTTTCTAGATGATTTATGGGAGTTAGGAAACCCTGAAGAATATCCTGAAGGTATGTCTCTTTCTCAATTTGTAGATTACTTAATTGATATGCTCGTATGAGAATATCTGGAAGGGATGACTAGATGTCATTTAGCAAGATTTTATTCCTAATCCTACAGATATAATGGAAGAAGTAGTTGTTGTCCAAGAGCCAGAACCAGAACCTGAACCTGCTCTAGAGATTTTAGATGCTATAGAGCCTGAACCTGTATCTGCTCCTGATGTCCAAGTGGTTGTAGAGCCAGTAAGTGAACCTGCTTCTGAAGTTCAACCTGAACCAGAAGCAGCTGTTCAAGTTCCTGAAGTTGCTGAACCTGCTCAGCAAGCAGTGCAAATTGAACTGGTCCCCACGACAGTTCCTGAGCTTCAAGAAATGGATCCTGAAAGTCAAATTGAAAAATCTACTGTATGGGATGATTCCCCAGGATTGTACTTAGATACTCTCTTGGCACAGGATGCCATGGAAGAAGAAATGGAAAAAACTGCTATAAAGGAAAAAGAAAGAGCTTTAAAAGAGGCTATTGATCCCTATGATATTCCTATCTCTTCAAATTCAAAAGAAGAAATTGATTCTGATGAATCTGCTGATTCTAAGAGAAAAAGGATTGCTAAAAAGAAAAGAAAGGCTGTAGCTCCTCCTCCTGCAAATCCAGACAATGATACACCATATTATATACTGAAAGGGATTGATCCCAAGTCAAAAGAATTCCAGCATTTGATGTGGTTTTCTAAAAATCAACAAAAGCAAAGGAAAAAGGCTAAGAGGTATGACCCTCCTGCTCCTAGATGGAATCCCAAAGGTCCTCCTCCTCCACCTCCCGGTGCAGGAGCCTCAGAAAATTTATCTTCTAAATCTGCCTCTCAATCTGAAAGATCAAATCCATCCCAGCCTGCTCAAAGGAGAAGTTCTCAAGGTTTCCAAGGTAAAAGCCAATCTGGCTATCAAAGAACTGATACAGTTAAGGAACAAGTTAAGGAGGTAGTTTATCAAAGACCAACCTTTTCCCCTCCTCCTTCTCCAAAGAAAAAGGTTCCATCTCCAAAGCCAGTGCATTCTGAGAAAGTTGTTCCAAAAGGTAAGTAATTTATTTTGTTTGAAAATTCTAGCAAGAACTTTGCTAAGTCTGCTCCCCTGTCTTATCTAGTTAATCAAGATAAAGAACCAGATGATACTCCTTCTGAGATTGTTTATGAAATCCCTGAGCTTGATCCTAACTTTAGGATGGCTCGTTTTCTCGAACTGGTTGGAGCAGCGCAGATAAGGAAAGCTAAAGAAGAAGGAAAGGACACTGCCGGATTGACTACTATGTCTAAATTCAGAAAGAAGGAGCTCGAAAAGTTCCAGGTTAGACCTGAGATGTTTGATCCTTCAAAATATATGGAAAAGCATCCAGAGGCAGTGGTCCCAAGAACAACTGAATTGAAAATTATTGGAGAACAAGATTTGAAGCTATCAAAGAAAGAAGCTCTAGATCCAACAAGGAAAATTACTTTTGTTTCTAGTTCTTCTAATCCTGAATCTAACTCTAAAGCACCTTAAATTAGACATTGATTGGCAGTTAATTTTTATCTGATTGATTGATGATATCTGCTTAGTTATTTCCCTTTATGCATTTTATTTACTTTCTGTAATTAGTGTTGTTTGTTTATTTGTTGAGAGACTTAACTAAAATAGGGGGAGATTGTTGGTACCCTAGGTTTTGATTTGAGTTCAGTCCTCTCTTTCTGTCTCTTGACCCAAGATTTATCTATGGTCAAAGGTTAGTTGATAGGTTAGACTCTCTAGTTGTGTAGAATTGCTTTTCCAGATGAATATTTGGTTAAGTAGTTTTTCGTTCGACTATAGTCGAACGTCGCTCGACTATCGTCTATCGGCTGATCGACGATTGTCTATCAGTTGGTCGACGTTCTGTCTGCGTTGATAGCTCGACTATCTGTTGATAGATCGACTATCTGTTTGTCTTGGTAGTTCGACTATCTGTTGATAGGTCGACTATCTGTCATCTTTGATAGTTCGACTATCTGTCCTGATAGTTCAACTATCTGATAGCTTGACTATCTGTTGATAGGTCGACTATCTGCTTGTTTTGATAGTTCGACTATCTGTTGATAGATCGACTATCTGTGTTGCTTTGATAGCTCGACTATCTGTTGATAGGTCGACTATCTGTGTCGCTTTGATAGTTCGACTATCTGTTGATAGGTCGACTATCTGTGTTGCTTTGATAGTTCGACTATCTGCTTGGATAGTTCAACTATCTGATAGTTCGACTATCTGTTGATAGATCGACTATCTGTTTTGTTTTGATAGGTCGACTATCTGCTTGATAGGTCGACTATCTGTTTTTATTTGGTAGTTCGATTATCTGTCCGGATAGATCGACTATCTGATAGCTCGACTATCTGTTCTGATAGGTCGACTATCTGCCGAGGTAGTTCGACTATCTTCTTTGATAGTTCGACTATCTGGATCGTTCGACTATCTGTCTGATAGATCGACGATCTCCGTGCGCCGTTCGACGATCTCCGAAGGCCGTTCGACGTTTTGCTATATGCTCTTATTTAGTTTGTCGTCTTCTATGATATGACTAATTTCATATCTATTCTGGCATATTTTATAAAAGATTATCTGAATAATTTGTGACATTATTTCCATGCAATATCAGTTCTATTCTATATGCATGAGCTAATCTTTTCTGACAAAGTTGTTTGTCTTATAGCTGAGATATGCAATCTGCTTTATCTGCCAGGCTGTCCTTTATAGCCGTTAGACTCAAAAAGTCTTCCTTGGCCGTAAAGAGTTCTTTCTGATGTGACTTTCTCTTATATTATTTTATCAGAAGTATTTGCAGCTTCTTAGAAAGCTTTATCCTTTTTTAGGATATCTGTCTGCTGTAGTTTGTTTTTGCTTTATGCTTTTTGCAGCCCAGCTTGCAGAGTTCAGAAAACGACAAGATTCAAACTCAATTAGAGCCGTTGCTGCTGCTGATATATAAAGACTTCTTTGAAGAAGAAATCAACTAGTCCACATAGAAAAGAGATCAACTAGTTCTCTGATCATATTCATTCAGCAAGCTTACAGCAAGAACAAGTTTAACTGCTCTCAGCAATCTTCACTCAACTGAGAAGTGTTAGCTCTTCTGCTCTTCTTCAACCTGAGTTCTCCTGTTCCAGGAAGTTCTGACTCAGAGATCTTTTGAAGAAGAAGAAGAAGATAGCTGCTAGAAGATTTTCATTTCTTATTTTATATCTTCTTGTAGTTCTTCCTTCAGTATTTACTGAAGTGTTTCTGCACTGAAGCAAGACTTCACCTGGACGTTCTTTGAGCCAGGGGGAGCCTTGATTCTTTTAGAGCTGTCTAGCTCAGTGCAAGTTATTGTGCTTCTCTAATCTATTGTAAAATAGAGAAGACACCTTAACTTCCTTTCCCCCTCCTGTACAGGGTTATTACTCCCTTCAAAAGTATCCCTTGGTGGCAGGGCACCTGATCAAAAACCTGTGTTTGGTTTTTAGACACCTGATCAAAAGTCTAAAGGGTATCTTGATCTACCTGAAGCAGATCTTGTTGGTGGCAGGGCACCTGATCAAAAACCTGAGTGGATTCCTACCTTGTTGGTAGAAGAGTGGACGTACCCAAGTTGTTTGGGGAACCACTATAAATTCCTTGTGTCGTCTGGATTGCCTTGTTTAATTACTTGTATTGTGGCTGTGATTAGATCTTAACTAGGTTTGCTAGTTGCTGGATAGGATCCAAAGCTAAACTGTAATTACAGATAGCTTTAGTTTGTGCACAACACTTGTGTTAGGCTCTAAGGTTTAATCTTAAATATCTATAACTTTCTTTCCGCATTTAAATCCAAGGGAGTTGAGTAGAAAGTCAACTTTGCTAAGTGCAATTTTTGATTACTCTATTCACCCCCCCTCTAGAGTAGTATCTATCCCTTCTCTTTCAGAGATGTGAACATTTGCAGAGTGCCGACTGAGGAGAATATTGCGGATCCACTGACAAAGCCTCTCGTGCAGAGAAAGCATGATGGTCATACTAGATCAATGGGTATACGATACCTGAATGATCAACTCTAGTGAGAGTCTTGTGGGTTGCATGTAAACATATATTCTGTTGGCTATTTATTATTTATTCATTTGATGAATTTTGTACCTAAATGTTTCTTTTTACAATTAATGGCAAGTTCTTTTATTGTGATTTTTCTATGTGATAGTTAAATTGTAACATAATAAATACCCTTAGAGTGTTCGCTTCCATAGGACATCAAGTACGTGACTTGAATGTGAGAGCCTATGATTTATTTGAAGCTTCATTCTTAAAAGGTCCCTGGTCGTTGTATCATCATAGAAACTAAGGGTGATGATGATACCTTAAGACTAGCACGCGTGTTGACTGATGACTAGTTCTCACAGGTCATGTTATTGTGATATCAAGTCATCACATGGGTACTTGTTAGTGAACAAGTTGTACTGGATAGACCCCACCTGAGACTACTCCGTGGATTGTCATTCTAAACGTGTCACGATTAGGTCTCAATTGACAATGGTGTTGTGGTCCTTTGACCTGAAGTCACAACATTCATCAAGTGAGGAAGAGCGTGCTTTGATGCCATCTAAAGTCTTCCTTGAGAAAGGATGATGATAAGGGTGGTTGTTGGGTACGTTACGAATCATTTGGGTGTTTGTGTGTGAGCAGATATGGGATTTGTCCTCCTGTATGACAGGAGTTGCATCCATGGGCCCCTTGATGGAACTGGACTGAGAAATGCATGGCCATGCTTGATTGAGTCAATATGTGATATTGGACTCACCATTCTCTGGAAGTCCGTCCTGAATCAAGAAACTTGGATTGAGCTATTACGAGGGTGACACGGTCCATGCCTCTAGTTCTTTCTGGATGTAAGGGACAATGGGACAAAGACAACGCTGATACATTGGTCATGAAGGCTTATGAGTCATGAACTCTATTGCTTGGGGAGCAATGAGGCATTGCTAGATGCCGCTCATTGTTTGTGAAGTTCTTGGTTTGATACTTTCAAGATCAAGTGGGAGACTATTGGAGTTACCATGGTGATCTAGAAGTGGTCAAACATGTAATCTCACTGCCAACGCGATATGAGCCTGCAGGGTCGTACATAAGAGATGTGGAGAAGTTGGATGATTGACTGTGTTGGTAAAGGTTACCAATCACCGACCTTGAATGGGGTTATGGGAAAAGTGTTGCCTTAGACGATCGTCGGGTTGGGCAAAATGTTGCCTTGAAAAGGTTTAGTCAGAATAGTCGACCGAGGGTCGACGATCGTCGAACGCGGGTCGACGAGTATCGTCGACCGCGGGTCGACTATCGTCGACCGAAAGGTCGACGATCATCGACCGCAGGTCGATGATTATCGTCAACCCACGATCGACGAGAATCGTCGAGTATTGTACTCTGATTCTCGTCGACTGATACTCGCCGACTGATTCTCGCCGATCCTATGAGATTCTCGCTGATTGATTCTCACCGAATCTACTAGGTGATTCTCGCCGATTCTGGAACCCTAATTTTCTGGGTGGTCTGCGGATAGCGATATTCCTAAGTCTGTTTATGCCTTTGGTATAAATAGATACTTAGGGTTTTCGGGAATTCTATCTGATCGAATCGAAGCGATCGTTGGCCCTTTGACCGAGACGAATCCGACGGAAGTGTTCCGCCGTTCTTTGTTCGCTCCGCCGATTCCCAAATCCCGCCGGACGGAAACGTTCCGCCGCCGGCTGTTCGCTCCGCCGACCACCTCCTCTCCGACGACCGTCGCTGGTCTTGCTTTCCCTGACGCGGACCTAGCAGTCCGTGGGAAGTGCATAGGTGCGGCCGATCTTCTTTCCGACCATCCGTGTGACGGAAGCTTGGAGTTCTCCCGCTCGTGTGGATTTCTACAGAGACGTTGACATTATTCTACGTGGAACTCGCCACCGACAAGGAATAACATTTGGAGCATCTTTGTTGAGTTGTGACTCAACACCCAAGAGGTAATTTTTGCCTTATTGTATTAACTTCTTGATTCAACATGCATGGCCCGATCCAATCTCTTTGGGTTGTTCTAGATTTTATTACTTCCGCTGCGTGCACAAGTTTGTGCCAACCTCTTAGAGAAACCCAACATATGCGCACAGACCTTTAGTTCACCCTGTTCGGACAGCTAGCTTCACTCCCAAGAACCTCCTTAGTGGCAAACGGAGACAGTGGGCCGGGCCCCCCACTCCTAGGCGGGTATCCACACTACCTGGCCTAGCCCTTCCGTACACCCATAGAAGAACACAACCTAGAGTATCCGCGTACTTGTACTGGCTATATCCACTAGACTTTCTTTGGTTAAGTGTCCCACACCGCCGAGTCAACGTACCGATGTTGGTGTGAACGAAAATCCAATACCGAAGACCCACCACCTTATTTTGTACTCAAACCCTCGAGCCCTCGGCTCCCCGGACTGTCCCGTCCGTGCATCTACCTTTAAGGCTACCGTCTGAATGGCAACCAAACCAACTTATTCTACCTCCCTAGCTAACGGGGTGTGTGAATGTGCAACCCTAGATATTCTAGTTGCTCTTTTAGTTTATTATTCTTACGGTTTATGTTAGCCCAGGACTGCCCCTGGCATACCTCGTGAAGGGTTCTCAAAGGGCACTAGGAACTACAATGGGCTGAAGCCCAAAGCTCCATTTCGCAAGGTACTTAGTATTATTGATTTCTACCCATTGCCCAATCCCTTTCAAATTACTTTGTATCTAACCTAGTGTATTGAGACTCTTCCTCTCCAACCGGGGTAGACGACCTTTCGTCGGTCCCGAACACCACTTAACACTAGCCAATCTCAAACTCTACTCATCCTGACTTCCAATAATGAACTTAATTAACTTACCCTATCCAAACCAGCAACCTACCAAAATTCCATCTCCCCAAGTTCATTACCCACTATAGTTCAGTTTCTGCGGTTTTACTATATGTAGACCATCCTAAGCTATATGAGGTATACGAGGGGAGGTACTCCAAATTGTCTTCCAAATCTCCTATAGAATTTACTGGAGGTCTATCATGACATAATTAGCCTAAATCCAGAAATTTATAATTTTCCTAATTAATCTGATATTTATTTAATTTTCCAAAAGATTGGCCATGGGTAATTTTAAACATGAACTACATGATTCTCTCAAGTAATGGACACCCAAAAATTTTGATCACTAAATAGCAGCAAGTTATCAACAAATACTTATTTTCATTATTTTACAAAAAGTATTTAGCCTCTAATTAATTTATCAATCATAATCCCATTAATCCTATGTAAAGAAGGAAGTACTGAACTTACTCATCATAAAATTATAGAAAAATCACTGAACATTAATATGGTACATAAAAAGTTATTTTGCAAAGATCATAATTTTAAAGACTTGCTAGACACCAAAATAGATTTAATTAAATTTTCATGGGAAACAACACATAATGAAGCAAGCCTTAGCATTAAACTTCTAAAAATCCCATAAAAATTCATAGAGCTTTAAAATCATAATAAAAGTGCTCTGCAAAAATTTTATCAATTTCCAGAAAGTATTTTCTCCATAATAAATTTCTAAGCAAATAATACAAACTACTAAATTGTTAAGGAAGTATCCAAATTAATGATCCTAATTTCATAATAAAATCTCCAGGGCTTGTACTAACCTTTAAAAAACTACACCACCCAAATCTCATCACTGTTCAGTGAGTTTTAGTGACATTTTCTATCTCTAAAAGTTTTGTGCCCTAAACTAGGGTTATGGTTTTGAGGGACTTATTTACCTTTAAATCCATTTATATTTCTACAAGAGGATTCTAGCTACCCTAGAATTCTATCTACCAAGTTTCAGATTATAACCAGGTCATTTGACCACTTGCCCTTCACAACCCACCAAGAACCATCCTTAGGGTTTTGCCTTGGGTCCTAGGGCAAATCTACCCCAAACCACCTCAAAATCAATGAGGGGGTGCTTGAGAGCATTCCTAGTCAGTGGCCAAAATCTCAGCCTCTGTTGAGGTGATCTAGCTACTCAAATCCCAAAGTGCACTTTTTGCCTAAAAACCCCTTAATAGGGCAAAGCTTAGGTTTGTCCATTTCCAATCTAAAACATCTTCAAATGAGACGAAAAAGTATACCGAGCCTCATGATGAACCCAGGGACCACTTACCAAAATTTGGGAGGGTTTGGAAGTAATTAAGCCATCTAATTAATTTACCCGAAGATTATTAAATTTTTCTAAAAACTATAGAAAAACATTCTCCAAAAATTCCCATTTTTGGACAGGCCCTAGGTATAGCTAGGGTAGACTCCTTGCCCAAATTTCAGATCATTTGGTCAAGGGATGAAGGGTGGGCACACCTTTTAGTCTTTGCCTAGCTCTAGGTATAGATCCCACCAAAATAGGTGCCCTGGTCAAACCAGTTGACCAAATTGACCCAAATTAATTTTAAAATAACGTAGACCACTAGGGATACAAATTATATGTTGAACATTTCTTCATATAAAGCCTCCAAGTATTTTTCATAAATTTCCTAATGTGGCAGTTATTTGAATACAAAAAATCATATAAAAGAGAAAAAGCTTAATTAAACAGCACAAATCTTAAAGCAGATCCAACAGTGCTGGGTCATCTTCTTACTCCAGCCAGGGGCTGGGATTAGCCTGACCTGGAGTGCATTCCAGACGCTGCCGCCGGCCATCCAGCCTCCTCCCTGGCCGGCCACCGCCACCACCACCTCCGTTGAGGTGGTGGCCATCGCCGGGCGGCGACGCGGCCGCCGGAGAGGCGGAATCCGGCAAACCCGTGACTAGCCTTTGCGGGAAAACTAGGAAGAGAAGCTCTTCCCGATCGAGCTCCGTTGAGCCCGATTCTCAAACCTAAACAATTCTAAGATCTACCCGTAGAAAGAGAGGAGGGGAGGACCTTGTTCGCGGGATGGAGGCGTGCTGATCGACGAAAGGCCATTAACGCGGTGGTGGCGTCGCCGAAATTCTTCTACAGCACAGTACAAGCTCCAAATCCATCGGGTAAGGGTGGAAACTTCATATCTGAGTCTAGGGAGCCTTTTTAAACCAGTAAAAGGAGGGAGGGGAAAGGTCTTACCGCTGGTGGCCATTAATGGCCCATTATAGTTTTTTTCGGCCATGGTGGTGGGGGCTGAAACGGCTCTGTGACAGCTGGAGGAGGGCTGGAAACTCCTCCTCTCCCTACGAGGACTTGAATCCAGCCTTTTAAAGAGGAGGGGAAGGGGCCACAACATCAAGTGCCATTGATGGCCACGAGAGCAGGTTCTCGGCCATGGCCGTGGCTCCTCCTTGCTTTCAAAAATGACAGCCACGTGGCATGACTGGTCAGCATCTTTTTAAAATAAGACTTAATTGGGTCTTATTAAAAGAAACGGCCTAATAATGCATTTGGGCCCACCATCTAGATCGGCCCGGTTCAGCTGAACCAGCACACAGCAAAAAATCTGCCAGAAAAGTCTAAGTAAAATGGCGTTGAGTGAGCTCAGTTCACTCAACGCCATCCAAGCTACGGCGTTGAGTGAGCTCTGCTCACTCAACGCCATCCATGCTGTGGCGTTGAGTGCTGCTCACTCAATGCCATCCAGAATGGACCTCCCAGACTATGGCATTGAGTGATCTCAGCTCACTCAACGCCTTCCAGATTATGGCGTTGAGTGAGCTCTGCTCACTCAACGCCATCCAGCCTACTCGAGGTGGTGTTGAGTGCAGTCTATACACTCAACGCCGTCTAGCTTATGGCGTTGAGTGAGGTAAGCTCACTCAACGCCATCCAAACTGTAACGTTGAGTGAGCTCAGCTCACTCAACCCCATTCCAGGCCTCAGCAGACGGCGTTGAGTGCAGTCCGTGCACTCAATGCTGTCTAGTTTATGGCGTTGAGTGAGCTCAGCTCACTCAACGCCATCCAGACAATACCAGATGGCGTTGATTGCAGTCTGTGCACTCAAAACCGTCTAGCTTATAGCGTTGAATGAGCTAAGCTCACTCAACGCCATCCAGAATACGACGTTGAGTGAGCTCAGCTCACTCAACGCCATTCCAAGGTCACGGGCGTGACGGGTTGGTCATGGGCGTGCCAGGCCCATGTTGAAATTTCTGAGCTCGCCACTCGTCTTTCTGAGTTCGACGATCGTCGAAGGTGTCACGCCCTATATCACGGGCATGACGGGTCGGTCACGGGCGTGACCACCCCTTGACTCGAAATCTTGGTCGATAAACTTCAATTCCTGGGTTTCCTAGGGTTCTGTTATGACAAAACCACTTCTAGGGGTCTAGTTGGAAATGTGATGTTATAAATCCCAATTAACAAAACAAAGATTTCGTCCCCGAAATCTAGGTTAAGCCTACGGGGGCTCCTATCGGGAGAAAGAAGCTTGTAACATCCCATGAGAGTTGAAAGATTTACATCTCTACGCCACGTTTGCTATGTGTGGTTTGAAGGTGATAGTCAAATCTAAGACCAATTCGTCCAATTGACTAGGTATATACCCCAATAAACAAAAGATTAGCCCCTATTCTTGAAATTTAAGTCCTATTGGTTTTAAAACAGGAAAGTAAATTGACTGTCCAGAGGGTTTGTGAGGTATACCTGACTGAAAAGCTCCGGATACTTTTGCCGCATCAAGTCCTGTGGCTCCCATGTATGCTCCTCCTGCCCATGATTGTTCCACAGGACCTTGACAAACGGAACCTTCTTACGTCACAAGACCCGCACTGCCTTGTCATCGATCCTGATAGGCTCCAGGTTGACTGACCGATCCGAGGCCACCGGGCTGTCTGCTGTGGAAATCAACTGTTCAGGGCGTAGCAGAGCCCTCCGTAGTGAGGAGACGTGGAAGACGTCATGCAATCTCGCTAACTCCGGCGGTAGCTCCAGTCTATAAGCTAATGGGACGATCCGCTCCAAGATCCTGTAAGGCCCCATATATCTCGGACTAAGCTTCTTCCGCCCGCGAACCCGCGAGAATCCGTGCATCGGCCGTATCTTCAAGAAAACTCGGTCTTCCACCTGGAACTCCACCTGAAGATGCCTCGCATCGTAATATTTGGCCTGCCTGCTCTAGGCTTCCAGCATCCTGTCCTGGATCAATCTAATATTTGGCCTGCCTGCCTGCGGATCCTCATCCTGAACCCATGATAGTGGGGTCCTGCACCTCCTTCCATACAACGCCTCGTATGGAGCCATGCCTATGTTGGACTGATGGGCGTTGTTGTACGAAAAATCGACCAGTTACAGCAATCTCTCCCAAGGCTCGTCGCGGTCCAAAATACACAGGCGCAAAAAGATCTTCTAGTGTACGGTTTGTGCGCTCCGTCTGCCTGTCGGTCTGAGGGTGAAAAGCTGTGCTGAATGTCAACCGAGAACCCAGATGGGCCTGGACTGACCTCCACTCCCTGGATGTAAACCGCCCATCCCGATCTGAAACGATAGTCTTGGGCACCCTATGAAAACGAACAAACTGCTCAATGAACCTCCGTACTAATACACTAAACGAAGCGTCCTTCGCCACTGGAATGAATCAGGCCACCTTTGTTAGCCTGTCCACTATCACCCAGACCGAGTCATTCCCCGCACGGGATCGGGGTAGCCCATGTATGAAGTCCATGGCTATATCCTCCAATTTCCACTCCGGCACCAGAAGTGGCTGCAGCAAGCCTGCCGGGTTCCTACACTCTGCCTTTACGAGTTGGTAGGCCTCGCAATGCGTCACAAAGTACGTAATGTCCTTCTTCATACCTGGCCAGTACATCGTCCTCTTCAAATCTTTTACCATCTTGGTGATCCCCGGGTGTACCGAGTATTAGTTGCAGTGAGCTTCTGTCATAATGTCCTCCCGGATCTGGCCTCCTGCCGGTATGTAGACCCTGCCTCTGAAGCATAGGAGCCCGTCCCTCAAAGAGTAATCTCCTGCCGTGCCTTCCTCCAAGGCCCTGAATATCGGCTCAGCTCTCACATCCAGCTTTTTTCCCATCTCTGATGCGGTCCCGAATATCATCAGTAGTAACCATCGACCCCAGGTACTCCATACATAACTTCGGGTCATCCTCGGACACTAGTGATATCTGCATCTCCTCGAATGCTTTAACCAACTCCAAGGCCATCAGCTGCGGGCCTGCTCCTGTCGTACTCGCTCTCCGACTCAAAGCGTCTGCGACCACGTTCGCCTTCCTCGGATGGTAGTGCATGGTATACTGGTAGTCCGACAGAAACTCCACCCAACGTCTCTGCCTGATGTTTAGATCCTTCTACGTGTCTACGTATTTCAAGTTCTTGTGGTCCGAGAAGATATCGCAGTGAATTCCATAAAGGTAGTGTCTCCAGATCTTAAGAGCAAAAACAACAGCCCCTATCTCCAAATCGTGCACGGGGTAGTTCTGCTCGTGCTGCTTCAACTGATGGGAGGCATAGGCTATTACGTGCCCGTTCTGCATAAGAACGGTACCCATCCCCTGATAGGAAGCATCTGTGTACACTTGGGATCCTTCCTTCCCTGACGGAAGAGCAAGGATGGGAGCCGAGGTAAGACGATCCTTCATCTTTTGAAAAGCAGATTCGCATCGTGGTGTCCAAATAAAAGGGGACTCCTTCTTTGTCAGAGACGTAAGAGGGAGGGAAATCTGAGAGAACCCCTTTACGAATTTCCGGTAATAACCGGCAAGTCCTAAGAAACTTCAAACATCCGAGGCAGACTTCAGTGGTGGCCAATCCCGTAATGACTGGACCTTCGCCGGATCCACTGCCAGACCTGCTCCACTAATTACATGGCCCAAAAAGGCCACCTCCTTTAGCCAGAACTGGCACTTGCTGTATTTGGCATACATCTTATGCTCCCGCAACTTTTCCAAGGTCAAGGCCAGATGCCTCGCGTTCTCCTCCTCCGTCCTTGAGTAGATAAGGATGTCGTCGATGAATACGATAACGAAGACATCTAGATACTCTTCGAACACCCGGTTCATCAAGGTCATGAATGCGGAGGGTGCATTCGTGAGCCTAAAAGGCATTATGGTAAACTCGTACAAACCATATCTGCTACTGAAGGCCGTCTTCAGGATGTCCTCCTCCCGAATGTGAAGCTGGTAGTACCCCGACCTCAGATCCAACTTTGAGAACCAATGGGCTCCCTCCAGCTGGTCAAATAGCTCGTCTATCCTTGACAAGGGATAAGTATTCCAGACTGTCAACCTATTCAGGGCTCGGTAATCTATACACAGTCAAAGAGTTCCGTCCTTCTTCTTGACGAATAACACCGCAGCTCTCTATGGTGAAGAGCTAGGCCGAACGAACCAGGCCTCAACTAACTCCTGAATCTGGCTTCGAAATTCCACCAACTCCTTTGGGGCCATTCGATAGGGAGCTCTGGATACCGGCTTAGCCCCCGGTACGAGCTGAATCTGGAAGTCCTTCTCTCAGTGCGGGGGTAGCCCTGGTAGCTTCTCCGGAAATACGTCGGCAAAGTCTCGCACTACTGGAATATCTGAAATGGAGTCCTTGGTCACGACTTCCTCGAAAAGGACCTGATAAACCTCTCCCCCTGCAGATGGCCTTAACGGCCTGCACAGATGATAATAAGATGCGGGGTGCTGGTATAATACCTTCGATAACAATAAAGGAATCCCCGTGCCTCACGGTGATCCTCTTCGCCACGCAGTCGATCTAGGCATGGTTACAGCACAGCCAAGTCATGCCCAGGATCAGATCGTAGTCTGGCATCTTCAGAATCGTCGCTGGTGCCTCAAACGCCTTCCCGCCGATCTGCGCTTCCATATTGAAATGAGCAGAGGTCATTAGCTCTGATCTATCGGGTAGGCGCACCCTCAGCATCTTTCCGGTGAACGGCTCCACGCCTGCCAATCCTTTCACGAAATCTTCCGACACAAATGAGTGCGAAGCAGCGGTGTCGAAGAACGTGTGAGCGGGCTTGTCGCTAATGAAGACTATGCCTGAGGTAATTAAATATCTTAGTATTCTTGTTATAGTTATCTTCTCTTAATTTCTAACTAGGTTATGTATAGAAAAACTAGTTCATAGGAAGAAACTTAAAAGTACTGCCATACCTGCGATAACCTGCTCCGTGTTCCGGGGCTGTGTCAGGTCTAGAGCATACACTTGCTCCCTCTCTGGCCTGTGGCCTCAGTCCCGATATCCTCATCCTCGATCGTGTCCTCGGTCGCCAAACTGCCGGGGAGGTGGGGCGCCCTGATGTGCTGGTGGGGGTGCTCGCCTCATAGGGCAGTTCCTCTTGATATGCCCCGACTAATTGCACTGAAAGCATACCGGTGCCTGCTCTGCTGTCCTTGGCATCTCCAGCATCTGTAAAGGCTGGGGAGCCAATACCCCCTGACTCCTCTGCTCCTTCCCAAACTCCTGACGAGGTTGATCTCCGTTCCTTCTCTTTCCAATAACCTGGCCTCGAGGACGGTCTCTACGACCTCCAATCACTGTATCATCAGCCGGTCTCTTCCGGCTCTTAACTGTAAGCTGATTCGCTTCTCTCTTCTTAGCCATCTCCAGAATCCTGGCCAAACTCCCCTCTGAGATGAAGAGGAGGGCCTGTCTCATGTTGTCTTGTAGCCCCTTATAAAACCTGCTGGCATAGCCAGCGTCGTCCAACTGGTAAGCGTCCGCATAGCGGGCCAGGTGAGTAAACTCCCGATAATACTCCACCACCATCCTGTTCCCCTGCCTCAACCACAGGAACCTATCCTCCAGCTTGTCCCTCGCCGACTGAGGTACGAAATGCCCCAAGAGCGCTGCTCTGAACTCCTCCCAAGTAATATCTGCGCAATCCATACCCGAAAAGGTGGTGTCCAGCTATGACTTCCACCACCTCTTTCCATGTGACTCCTGGTAGGAGACCGCCAAAGCAACTACCTCCTCAGTGGGGCATCGGATCCCCGCAAGCATCTCGTAAATGGTATCTAACCACTCCTCAGTGCGTACTGCCGATTCCGTCCCCAGGTAGGATGGAGGGGAAAGTCCTCGGAAGACGCTCATGCAGTTTGCCCCGGGGTTTGGCTGTGGGGCCGGGGCTTGCTGAGCTCTGAAGGTCTCCAGAATGGCCGTCAGTGTTTGCCCCATCTCCGTCTGCTGGAACGGAGCTGGAGCCGGCGGGGGTGGGACCACATTCGGAGCCTGAGGTGTCCCCTGCTGTGATGTAGGGTTCGTCGTAGGCTACAAGGAAAAGAATTCCATTTGTTAGAGAACATATGAATAGAATATAAGAAAGGGGTAGGATGGACTTTCACACGTGATTTCCCCTTATGGGCACACCACTGCTTCCGCTGCTAGTTTGTCCGCAAACTAAGCTCGCACGGGGGTGGCCCAAGGTTTGTTGACTACTTATCTTTCGATCGAGGTCTCCTCTGATACCACTTGTAAGACCCCCCCTTTTTTTTTATTTTTCAACCACCGGGGTCTTAGCCCAGAATTGCCGCTTTGCGGTGGCACCGACTCACGGGAAGGCCGCCACTACAAAACGCCAATTTTGCCGGCCCTTTTCGATCACAAAGAGAGAGAAGTAAATATATATTGAATGTAAACATGTCCACAGAAACACATAAGAATAAAAATCACAACAAATCCATCAATATAAAATAATAGAAAGAACTGCAAAAGAGCAGTTCAGATGAAATAAAGAAAAATGGGCTCGAGCCCGGTACATCAGAGTCCTCACTACAAATCACTCATCGCGGAAGCTATAAAAATACTAAACACTCACGGAGCTGGTCACAGGTGCTCCGGTACTAGACTGGCCCACCTCCATACGCACCGTACTCTGCTGGTGCTTATCCCTGGGCTGCTGGTCCCTGTCTCCCATTTGGAGCTCCTGTAATGTTGTGGTTCGAAAACCATTAGTCATAAAGACTAAGCCCTATCATCCCCTACCCCTCCCCTCATAGCTCCTAAGCACCGAGCGGAGAGGAGGAAAGGGAAGCTACAATGGTGGAGAATAATCAAACGGGTGACAGCGGAACTAGTCTAACAATAAAAATATATTGTATAAGCAGCAAAGTATGAAAGGTACATCTAGCAGTTCTAAAATAGTGAGCAGTAAGGTAAACATATAGTAAGTAGAAAATGTATAAGGAGATAAATTTAAGGTAAGTAAGTAAATAAGTAAGTAAATAAATAAGTAAATAAATAAGTAACCTTAACTTATATGAATGCCCATACAAACTTATAAGTTAAGGGGTCTTCTGCAAGGCTCCCATCGTATAAAAAGTCCCATACCGATTTATACGTTGGGGTGTCGGTTGTATGCAAATATGAGTGTAGTGATATGCTATGCCATGATTCATGCAAGTGCAACCCACACACACGACTCTATGCGCACAGACCTTTAGTTCCCCCTGTTCGGGCAGCTAGCTTCACTCCCAGGAACCTCCGTAGTGGCAAACGGAGACAGTGGGTCGGGCCCCCCACTCCTAGGCGGGTATCCACACTACCTGGCCTAGCCCTTCCGTACGCCCCTAGAAGAACACAACCTAGAGTATCCGTGTACTTGTACTGTCTATATCCACCAGACTTTCTTTGGCAAAGTGTCCCACACCGCCGAGTCAACGTACCGATGTCGGTGTGAACGACAATCCAATACCGAAGACCCACCACCTTATTCTATACTCAAACCCTCGAGCCCTCGGCTCCACGGACTGTCCCGTCCATGCATCTACCTTCAGAGCTACCGTCTCAATGGCAACCAAACCAACTTATTCTACCTCCTAGCTACCGGGGTGTGTGAATGTGCAACCCTAGATATTCTAGTTGCTCTTTTAGTTTATTATTCCTTCGGTTTACGTTAGCCTAGGACTGCCCTCGGCATACCCCGTGAAGGGTTCTCAAAGGGCACTAGGAACTACGATGGGCTAAAGCCCAAAGCTCCCTTTCACAAGGCACTTAGTATTATTGATTTCTACCCATTGCCCGATCCCTTTCAAATTACTTTGGATCAAACCTAGTGTATTGAGACTCTTCCTCTCCAACCAGGGTGGACGACCTTTCGTCGGTCCCGAACACCACTTAACACTAGCCAATCTCAAACTCTGCTCATCCTGACTTCCAATAATGAACTTAATTAACTTACCCTATCCAAACCAGCAACCTACCAAAATTCCATCTCCCGAAGTTCATTACCCACTATAGTTCAGTTTCTGCGGTTTTACTATATGTAGACAATCCTAAGCTATATGAGGTGTACGAGGGGAGGTACTCCAAATTGTCTTCCAAATCTCCTATAGAATTTACTGGAGGTCTATCATGACATAATTAGCCTAAATCCAGAAATTTATAATTTTCCTAATTAATCTGATATTTATTTAATTTTCCAAAAGATTGGCCATGGATAATTTTAAACATGAACTACATGATTCTCTCAAGTAATGGCCACCCAAAAATTATGATCACTAAATAACAACAAGGTATCAAAAAATACTAATTTTCATGATTTTACAGAAATTATTTAGCCTCTAATTAATTTATCCATCATAATCCCATTAATCCTATGTAAAGAAGGAAGTACTAAAATTACTCATCATAAAAATATATAAAAATCACTGAACATTAATATAGTACAGAAAAAATCATTGTGCAAAGATCTTAATTTTAAAGACTTTCTAGACACCAAAATAGATTTAATTAAATTTTCATGGGAAACAACACTTAATAAAGCATACCTTAGCATTAAACTTTTAAAAATCCCATAAAAATTTATAGAGCTTTAAAATCATAATAAAAGTGCTCTGCCAAAATTTGATTAATTTCCAGAAAGTATTTTCTCCATAATAAATTTCTAAGCAAATAATACAAACTACTAAATAGTTAAGGAAGTATCAAAAATAATGATCCTAAATTAATAATAAAATCTCCAGGGCTTGTACTAACCTTAAAAAAACTACACCACCCAAATCTCATCACTGTTCAGTGAGTTTTAGTGACATTTTCTATCTCTACAAGTTTTGTGCCCTAAACTAGGGTTATGGTTTTGAGGGACTTATTTACCTTTAAATCCATTTAGATTTCTACAAGAGGATTCTAGCTACCCTAGAATTCTATCTACCAAGTTTCATATTATAACCAGGTCATTTGACCACTTGCCCTTCACAACCCACCAAGAACCATCCTTAGGGTTTGGCCTTGGGTCCGAGGGAAAATCTACCCCAAACCACCTCAAAATCCATGAGGGGGTGCTTGAGAGCATTCCTAGTCAGTGACCAAAATCTCAGTCTCTGTTGAGGTGATCTTGCCACTCAAATCCCAAAGTGCACTTTTGGCCTAAAAACCCCTTAATAGGGCAAAGCTTAGGTTTGTCCATTTCCAATCTAAAACATCTCCAAATGAGATGAAAATTTATACCAAGCCTCATGATGAACCCAAGGACCACTAACTAAAATTTGGGAGGGTTTGGAAGTAATTAAGCCATCTAATTAATTTACCCTAAGATTATTAAATTTATCTAAAAACTATAGAAAAACATTCTCCAAAAATTCCCATTTTTGGACAAGCTCTAGGTATTGCTAGGGTAGACTCCCTGCCCAAATTTTAGATCATTTGGTCAAGGGATGAAGGGTGGGCACACCTTTTAGTCTCTGCCTAGCTCTAGGTATAGATCCCACCAAAAGAGGTGCCCTGGTCAAACCAATTGACCAAATTGACCTAAATCAATTTTAAAATAAAGTAGACCCCTAGGGCTACAAATTATTTGTTGAACATTTCTTCATATAAAGCCTACAAGTATTTATCATAAATTTCCTAATGTGGCTGTTATTTTAATTCAGAAAATCATATAAAAGAGAAAAAGCTTAATTAAACATCACAAATCTTAAAGCAGATCCAACAGTGCTGGGTCATCTTCTTCCTCCAGCCAGGGGCTGGGATTAGCCCGACCTGGAGTGCATTCCATTTGCTGCCGCCGGCCATCCAGCCTCCTCCTTGGCCGGCCATCGCCACCACCACCTCCGTTGGGGTGGTGGCCATCGCCGGGCGGCGGCGCGGCCGCCGGAGAGGCGGAATCCGGCAAACTCGTGACTAGCCTTTGCGGGAAAACTAGGAAGAGAAGCTCTTCCCGATCGAGCTCCGTTAAGCCTGATTCTCAAACCTAAAGAATTCTAAGATCTACCCGTAGAAAGAGAGGAGGGGAGGACCTTTTTCACGGGCTGGAGGCGTGCTGATCGACGGAAGGCCATTAGCGCGGTGGTGGCATCGCCAGAATTCTTCTACAACACAGTACAAGCTCCAAATCCGCCGGGTAAGGGTGTAAACTTCATCTCTGAGTATAGGGAGACTTTTTAAACCAGTAAAAGGAGGGAGGGGAAAGTTCTTACCGCTGGTGTCCATTAATGGCCCATTATAACTTTTTTGGCCATGGTGGTGGGGGCTGAAACGGCTCTGTGACAGCTGGAGGAGGGCTGGAAACTCCTCCTCTCCCTATGAGGACTTGAATCCAGCCGTTTAAAGAGGAGGGGAAGGGGCCACGACATCAAGTGCCATTGATGGCCATGAGAGCAGGTTCTCGGCCATGGCCGTGGCTCCTCCTTGCTTTCAAAACCAACAGCCACGTGGCATGACCGGTCAGCACCATTTTAAAATAAGAATTAATTGGGTCTTATTAAAAGAAACGGCCTAATAATGCATTTGGGCCCACCATCAAGACCGGCCCGGTTCAGCTGAACCAGCACACATCCAAAAATCTGCCAGAAAAGTCTAAGTAAAATGGCGTTGAGTGAGCTCAGTTCACTCAACGCCATCCAAGCTACGGCATTGAGTGAGCTCTGCTCACTAAACGCCATCCATACTGCGGCATTGAGTGAGCTCTGCTCACTCAACGCCATCCCGGATACGACGTTGAGTGAGCTCTGCTCACTCAACGCCATCCAGAATGGCCCTCCCAGACTATGGCATTGAGTGAGCTCAACTCACTCAACGCCTTCCAGATTATGGCATTGAGTGAGCTTTGCTCACTCAACGCCATCCAGCCTACTCGAGGTGGAGTTGAGTGCAGTATATGTACTCAACGCCGTCTAGCTTATGGCGTTGAGTGAGGTAAGCTCACTCAACGCCATCCAAACTACGACGTTGAGTGAGCTCAGCTCACTCAATGCCATTCCAGGCCTCAGCAGACGGCGTTGAGTGTAGTCCGTGCACTCAATGCTGTCTAGTTTATGGCGTTGAGTGAGCTCAGCTCACTCAATGCCATCCAGACAACACCAGATGGCGTTGAGTGCAGTCTGTGCACTCAACTCCATCTAGCTTATGGCGTGTAGTGAGCTAAGCTCTCTCAACGCCATCCAAACTACGGCATTGAGTGAGCTCAGCTCACTCAACGCCATTCCAATGTCACGGGCGTGACAGGTTGGTCACGGGCGTGGCAGGCCCATGTTGAAATTTTTGAGCTCGCCGCTCGTCTTTCTGAGTTCGACGATCGTCGAAGGGGTCACGCACTATGTCACGGGCGTGACGGGTCGGGCACGGACGTGACCACCCCTTAACTCGAAATCTTGGTCAATAAACTTCAATTCCTGGGTTTTCTAGGGTTCTGTTATAACAAAACCACTTCCAGGGGTCTAGTTGGAAATGAGATATTACAACATTCGTGGAGCAAATACAACCACATATAACGAGAAAAATCATCAATAAAAGTCAGAAAATATAAACTACCCCTACCAACAGTTTGAGTAGGAGCAGGGCCCCATATATCTAAATGTACAATTTCAAAAGGACGAGAAGAACTACGTCCATTCTTAGCAGGAAAAGTAGACATGTGATGTTTGCCGAATTGACAAGCCTCACAATGAAGAGAAGAGTCTCCCCGAGGTAAATCTAGTAGAAGTTGATAAAGAATCCGTGGTGGAGAATGTCCAAGCCGAAGATTCCACTGAAGCAAACGAGAGGAGGCAGAAAAAGCATAAGAAGTATCAAGATAGAACAAGTTGCCGCTTTCAGTTCCAGTAGCAATCATCTCCTTGGATTGAAGAACCTGAAAAGCACAAGTAGAAGCAGTAAAAATAGCTTCACAATGTAACTGTTTGCAAAGGTCAGTAATAGAAAGAAAACTGCATGGAAATTTTGGGACATAGAGAGTGTCCTGAAGCTGAAGAGAATGAGTAACATACACTATGCCAGACCCATGAATAGGGAACGAAGAACCATTGGCAATAAGAACCATAGATAACCGATTACTTTTGTCAAGAGAAGAGAAAAGCCGAGAATTCCCAGTCATATGATTAGTAGTGCCAGAATCAATGAGCCACCTACCCGTAGTAGCTAACTGAGCAGCACCAGAAGTAGCAAGAGAATAAGTAGACTTCTTGGCGGAATCAGTAGAAGCGGGACGAAGGTGAGTATGTTTGACCCAATAATGATCAACCAAGTGGCCAACTTTGCCACAATAAGAGCAGAGAAACTTAGAATAACTACAGCCTCCAGTACGGATACCTTGACCACTAGAGTTGTCATGATGAGCAGGATGAGCAACAATATCAGGAGAAGGTGAGGGAAGCAAAGGACACTGAAGCACAGTTGTAACAGTAGAAGTGCGAGCAGTAGTAGCATCTAGAGTCGGAGTATCAGCCTCTCCTAAAATCTGTTGACGAATCATGTCATACGAGTCAGGAAGACGAAGCAAATATCAAGCGACAAGAAGCTCCTGAAAGTGCTTTTGTTGCTCAACAAGATCAGTAGAAAATGGACGATGTTGAAGAAGTTCAACCCCACGACTCTGGACCTCCTGATAAGAAGCAGTAGGAGTCATAACTAGGCGAGCAAAGAGATCTGCATATAAAGTATAGATGCGCGAAATCGGAGCCCCCTTAGAATATAAAGCAGCAAGATGATTCCACGCAGCTTTGACCCCTTGGTCATGTCAAATGACAAGAAGACACTCATCAGACAAACTGTTGGCTAACCAAGTGTGAACCAAGGCAACGACAACATCCCAATCATCATAAGTGGCTGAGCCAACAGGAGGGGGATCATCAGTCAAATGAGAGCGCTTACGCTGAGAGAATAAAAGGAAAATAAAAGATACACTCTAGTCCGTGTAATTTGGACCGGTAAGATTAGATGAAGTACCCAAATTACCAGAAGAAGAAGCAGAAGTAGAAGAAAGAGAGAGAGAGGAGCAGAGAAAGTAGCAGAAGAAGATGAAGTATCCATAAAGAGAAATAGCAGGACGCACGGTTAACCAAACAAACCGCGCGAACAAATAACACGAACAAACAACGCGAACAAACTGCGTGAGAAAACCATACGAATAAGAGAGGAGACCACACGGTCTCGGTGTCAACACACCAGCAACAGGAAAGATGCCGCGACGAAAATGCGGAATCCGAAACATAAAAGAGAAACCGCGTGAACAGACAAGCGCGCGAGAAACAAGTCACAAGCAAAGCCACCAGCAAGGAAGGGAGGGAAGAAGCTAGAAGAAGGGAGGGAAAGAAGTCGGAGAATAAGCCGCTCGGTTACAAAAAATAAACCGCTATCAAGACGGAGCAAAGGACCGGTTTTCCTCTGATACCAAATAAAAAAATGAGCAAGAAAATGGACAAGAGATAAATAAACCACAAACTTTATTGCTCCAAAAAGATAATCATAACATAGGTATGCCCCCTTATTTATAGAAAACGGGAGAGATGAGATAATACCACAACCGATGTGGGACTAAATACAAGTTGGGCGGCCTGTGCGATTTGTCATGGTCAAACCGCACACTATACAAAGAACAACTGTGCACCTGGTGGCTACTAAGGAAAACCACCACAAGGATATGGAAGATCGCCAGTCCAAGCCGCCAGACCGCACCTGCGGGTTAGCACCAGACCGCAATTGCAGCTAACCACCAGACCGCAGCTGTTGTAAGCCACCTGACCGCATACTGCGGGTTTCCATCAGACCGCAGTTGTGGCTAACCATCAGACTACTGCTGCAGCTTCATCCAGACCGTTGCGGCTTCACCAGACCGCTTTAGCTTAACTCTAGATCACTACTGCGGCTTCCTGCCAGACCATTGCGGTTTCACCAGACCATTGCGGCTTAACTCTAGGTCACTATTGCGGCTTCCTGCCACACCACTGCGGCTTAACCAGACCGATACGGCTAAACTTCAGATATACTGCTGCAGCCTCAAACCAGCCCGCTGGAGATGTTACCAAAAAGTCCGTTATGCCAAACCGCCAGATGGCTGAATAGAGCCCACAAGATCACACAACCAGACCGCCGACTAGACGGGCCATGGCGACTAGTTCGGCTAACCGCCCGAACTATGGTTCTAATACGGAGAAGCTCATCGACCTGCTGCTTGAGCTCAGCGTGCTCATCTGGGTGCATATGGTAGTGGGGTAGGTTCAGGAGGGAAGCCCCCGAGACTAAATCATTTGCATGTTGAATGTCCCGTGGAGGAGGCAGCTTGTCGGGGAGCTCGTCAGGCATGATGTCCGCAAACTCGCCTAAAAGGGGATGTATCGTGGGTGGGTGGTCAACAGGGGTGTCCTCAGTGACCTGATTGCGGCGACAATGTAAATAATATTTGACTTAATACTATTTCTTAAAAACTCACATCGCCGCAGAATATGTAGTGGCCTCGAAGTGCTCGTACTCACAGATGGCTCTACCACACCCTTGGATTTATCTCAGGGCTGGGTGGGCGTCAATGTAATCTTTTGCCCCTTATCATAAAAGACACGTGTACGAGCGGCTGAAGCACGTGACATCACGATCAAATAGCTAGGGGCGGCCAATCAATACATGAGCGACATCTATGGGAATAACATCGCACCAGACCTTATCCTGAAAGGATGCAATAATAATCGGGACTAGACAACGCTGGGTGACCTGAATCGGCGCCTTGTCTACCCAGACGACATGATATGGGTGGGGATGAGGATCTGACTTCACCTGTATACAGTCAATCCCCTTCTAGGTCACGATGTTCACACAACTTTCATTATCGATAGCCAACTTGCAGGGGCCGCCTGCACCAGGGAAGTATGTGTAAAAGATGGTGGTGTGTCGCCAATCCTCATCTACACGAGGGGTGTGTAGGAGGCATCTAATCACTCCCACCTCTAAAGATCTCTCGGCATCACTCTCCCATCCTTCCTCGATAGTGGTCTTGACTTCTTCTGCACCCTCCTCTTCTTCCTCCAAATCCTGCTCCTCACCCTCAACTAGCAGGCTCCGCGTGGGGCACTACACCGCCACATGTCCCCTGCCAGAACATCGATAGCACACAATACCCTCAGATTGCTGGCCTTCAGTGGTTATGGATTTTCCCTTCACATCCGTGGGGATACATGAAGGGGCAGTCGTAGTGCTTTGGGGCGGAGCGGGTTTCCTAAAAGTGGAGGACTCAGTCCGAGAAGTGAACTGCCTCGTGCTAAAAGATCGGAGGTACTGCTCATACTCGAGAGCGAGCTGGAATATCTGATCGACCGTCTCTAAATTATGTGGAATCAACTCTCTCTGAATCTCAGAATGAAGGCCCCCTTTGAATCGGGAGGCGGTGGCGATAGGCTCCTTTGAGAAGTCACTCCTAACAACTAGCTCATCAAAGCAAGCCATATACTCAGCGACAGTAAGTGACCCCGACCGTAAGTTCTACAACTGCTCGAATAACTGGTCTCGGTTAGAGGCGGGGAGGTATTTCTCGCTCAACCTTTGCTTCATCTCATCCCATCTTGCGATGGGGTAGTACCCTTCTCGCTCCAACGCTCTCTGATCATTAATCCATAATACCTTAGCTTGTCCAATCAGCTTCATTTTTGCGAAGCGAATATAACGCTCGTCACTCATATCATACCACTCGAAGTAGTGATCCATGTCCAAGAGCCAATCACTGAAGGCTTTCGGATCTAGGATACCATCGAACGAAGGGGCGTCGAGTCGGATGCGACGAGTGATGTCTTGGTGGTGGCCTCCTCTCCGTTGGTCGGGATAATCCTCGGGATAATCATCATGGGCGTAGTCATATCGAGCGGGTGGGGGACCACGCTCTCTCCGACCTGGGGGATAATATTCATCGTGGTTATGGTCACTGCGACCGTGTGGGAGCACACAATATCTGGGGTCAGGCTGAGGTCTACGTGGCATACGGTACTCATCACGCTTATGGGGAAGCCCATCCCGGGCCAGAACTTGCCTATGATCTATCACAAAATCAGGATTTTGCCTTACCGGCGGGATTGGGGATTGATGAGGAATATCACGATGGTGGCGGTCTGCTGGAGGAGGACCATCCATCAGACGTTGGTCCTGACATGGAGGGGCATCATGGTCATCCTCAAGTGACTTATCACGCTATTTTGGAGTGTCCCTGACACTCTCTAAGTGGTCTAAGTGAAGGTTCACCTCGACAAGATCATGACACACATCGTTGAACTGGGCACCTAATGCGTCAAAATGATCTAGGATAAGGCGTTGAAATTCAGCAAAAGCGGCGCCCAAGTTCAAGCTCATCGTGCGGTCGTCAGTGACTCTAGGCTCCACCATGTTTCCTCTAAATATCCTACCACTACGTAGCATACAAATAGCCTAACCTGGCTCTGATACCAAAATGATGTAGGGGTAAGCTACAGGTGCACAAAACTTACAACGCTAGGTGTGAGTGAAAGGGTGACACACTAATTCAAACCTACATACGATACAATGTTCAATGTTTCTATAAATAAATGTAAGCAAAGAAAAATTCAGCACCACACAGATATTAAAATAGAAAAACCAATATTTATTTTGGCAATATTATAACAGCTTTCCTCCGCTCGGAGGGCCAAAGCGAAGCGTGCGACGAATGTCTCCTCTTGCAAGTTATCAGGGCACCAAAAATAAGTTCCACAAACAGGATTCACAATAAAATATGATAAATCACCAAATGAAAATGCTGAATCAAATAGTACAATACTACAAAAGCCCATAAAGTAGAGGGATGAATCGAGCACTGAAGAATTAGGGTCCAGATGTGTAGATCGACTATTGGATGTGGAATCGGCGGCGTGAAAATGATGGCAGTGGCTATCCACGATGATAAATGGTGAGATCAGACGTGAAATGGGTAGATCCGGCCACGTACAAGTAGATCTGGGTCGGGGAAGGGTGGCTCCGCTATTTAGGGTCGGATCCGGATGAAGGGGTGAAGAACGGAAGGTGGAAATAACGGATCAGGGCTGAAATTCCTAGATCTGAATTGATCCAAGAAATTAGGGCTAATGTAGGGTGGATCCACGGGAGGGAACAAGT
This sequence comes from Platanthera zijinensis, assembly GCA_039513925.1. NCBI lineage: Eukaryota > Viridiplantae > Streptophyta > Magnoliopsida > Asparagales > Orchidaceae > Platanthera > Platanthera zijinensis. Next base: position 10,643,881 of record CM077094.1, read on the forward strand.
GGAACGGCGACGTGAATAGTGTTTCTGCGAACAATTTTTCGGTGAATAGTGTTTCAGTGAACAGTGTTTCTGTGGACAGTATTCTGATAAACATTTGTGAAAGTGATGGTTAGACCTAATATACTCTAGGGGGGGGGGATGAATAGAGTATATCTGGTGATTAAAACTTTTTGCTGAACAAGATACCTAGTTCTAAAACTTGGGTGATATATCACAGCACAACAGATTAGACTAATAAGAATAAAAATATCCTAACTAACATAGCCACAACAAGAACAAAAGAAAAAGGGCAACCAGATAACACAAGAACTTTATAGTGGTTCCCCAACCTGGGTACATCCACTCTTCTACCACCATGGTAGGAATCCACTCAGGTTTTTGTTCAGGTGACTGCCACCAATGAGCTTTTGGTAAGGTGCTCAAAAACCAAACCTCAAGTCTTTTGGTTAGGAGACTTTCAACCAGGAATCACTTTTGAAGGGAGTAGAGAACCCTTTTTACAGAGGGGGTGAGAGAGTGATGGTGTTTTCTCTTTCTCAAACAACTGGGAAGACTTGTGGATTTGATGGTGACAAAAGCTCCCCCTGAGATACTGAGTTTGTTCAGGATTAAATGGAGCTTTGCTTCAGGGTGATAGGCCTTCAAGCTTTCAACTTCAACCAGAAGAACTTCAGGAACTTCTTGACAGATGCAGTAGTAGTTGTCCTATTGAAGATTCCTGAGAGAATGACAGAAGAAGACTCTTGATTTGGATGATTGTTCTTCTTCTTCAGAAATTTGTTCTTCTTCTTGTCTAGCAGTAGTTGATTTCTTGACTGATTGATTTTCTGTGTCTCGAGTATTCTGTATTTTTATTACTCTTCTGTCTTGTGTATTGTCTGTTCTTCAGGAAGAAGGGAAATCTATATTTTTATATTTTCCATGTGGAAGTCCATTTGAATTTTGAAATTCTTCCTGCAATTAATGCTGACGGCCTTGGAATTATTTGGCATTGATTTGTTTCCCCAACTGTCCCTTAGAAAAACGGCAGACAATAATCCTGATGAAGACCATAATTAATGCTCTTGTCTAACGGTAATATTCAGAGAATATTAGAGCATTAATTACTTAGGAATCATTGCAATAAAATAGGAACAGGAGAGGGAAACAACAAAGTCTGGATTCGTCAACCCGAGTCCACAGTTTGTCGAGCTGAGAATTGCTGTTCATCGAGCTGAGTTCCAAGATCGTCAACCTATGAATGGCTGACTGGTCCTTGATGACTTTCTTATTCTGTGTACCAAGTTCATCGAGCTGAGATCCAAGATCGTCGAGCTGAGTCCTGAGAACTGAGTTCGTTCAGCTGGAGTCCAAGATCGTCGAGCTAAGTTTGCATTCTGGACTTAGAATATTTAAGATGTCTTCTGGTGTTGAGTGTCGAGACATTATCTGGCGTTAAGTGTCGAGACATTATTTGGCGTTGAGTGTCGAGACATTATCCTGGCGTTGAGTCAAGACAACATCTGGTGTTGAGTTTCGAGACATTATCTGGCGTTTAGTGTCGAGACATTATCTGGCGTTGAGTGACTTTGTCCAGAGTTCGTCGAGCTGAGAGCTTAGTTTATCGAGCTCAGCTCAGAGAATTGTCTCTGAGTTGGTCGAGTTGAGCACGACTTTCGTCGACCTGAGATCGACGAACGTAGAACTCTTTTTCTAAGTCTTGAATTTTCTCTAAGTCTTGAGTCTCTGGCAGTGTTGGAGGCTGGTCCTTTGTATTGTGGACTCTAAGGACTTGACCTAGACTCTAGGACAAAACCATGACCCTAGTCTATACATGTTGGGTCATATCCTAACTTAGTGAACCTTTCCCAAATCCAACTAGGGATCCAACAATCTCCCCATATTTGGGTGAGGTCACTAATTACAGACTCAATAAAAGGAAATGTACAAAGCAAGGACACAATATATATCTGACAGAGAATTAAACAATAAGTATGCAACAGATATATTTACACAGTTAGCTTTGTAACATAAAACATAGTTTATCAAAAATATATCACAAACATATAGCAGTTCAGGTTCTAGTTCTTCTGTTTCCTCTCCTTTGGTTTTGCTTCTTTGCTCTTATCCCCAGGCTGAGTAAAGATAATTTCCCTATTAGGATTAGCAGCATCTTTCTTTGACGTGTACATATCTGCTGCTCCAATCACTGTCAGGGTGAAGGTTCTTGGTACTACAGCCTTTGGGTGTATTGCCATATATTCTGCAGGATTAAACACTTTCTTGCTTACTTGAAGTCTATCCATCTCTTTCTCTCTATATGAAGACATAGTAGTAAACTTAGTTGGATCTTCTCCTTCTTCTCTAGCCTTCTTAATTTGTGACAGACCAATTAACTCTTGGAGCCTAGCCATCCTGAAGTTGGGATCAACATCCTGACTGATAGATGATTGATCATCTTGAGGGGGTAGCAGGGTAACATGCCTGAATTGAGTGGACTGTGCTTGGAAATTTGTTACTGTTTGGCTTTCATCACTCTGTGTATATAGAGACTTTGGAGGTGCAGTCTCACTATATTTTCCTTTAGGCTTATGAGATTCTATATTTTCCTTTAGGCTTATGGAAATTTGTTCTAGTGAAGGATGTAGGCCTGGAGGGTGCATCTGACCTTTGAGAAGTAGTCCCTGAAGCACCAGCGGCAGGAGGAGGAGGAGGACCTCTCTTGAATTTTTGTGGGGGAGGAGAATATCTTCTGTTCTTCTTCCTTGCCTTTTGCTCATTTTTAGATAGCCACATCCAAGCTGGCATCCCTTTGTATGGAGTTATGTTTTGTAGAATATAATAGGGAGTGTCATTTATTGGATTGGGTTTTTGGGCAGATGGTGGAGGAGCTTTCCTTTTCCTTGAGATTTTCTTCCTCTTTGGGTCCTCGTTAGAACCATCATCACCATCATCATCATCAGAAGGCTGAGTATTGTCATACATAGCATCAATCTCTCTTATTGTGTCATCAGAGATTATTGTCTTTTCTGTCTTTGAAGAAGCTGGAGGGGAAACTGGAGAAGCATGTACATCAATGCTTACAACAGCTGATTTATTCTCTTCCTTAATGTCAGCCATGATCAAGGCATCAAGATCAGGCATGGGAGAGTCATCCATTACAAAAGCTGGAGCTAGGGGGGATGATACAATGGGTGAAACAATTGTTGGAGAGGATGGAATGACAGGGGTTACAAAACTGGCCTTGAGTTATTTGACAACTTTAGGGCTTATTGGTTAGGTATATGGAATTATAGACACTGGTGGCTTAGTGTGGTCCTCTGGAGGAAAGCTCAAATAAACTGTATCAAAAAGTCTTAACAGTTTTATAAGGTCAACTGTGGGATTTATAATGAAATCACCAACAGTTTCAGAGACCTTATCATCTAAATCCATATCTAAATCTATAAACTGTAAGAAATCAAAAGAATCACTGTCAAAAGAATCATTATCAACAACTGCGGCTTCTGCTGCTTCTGCTTCTGCTGTTGTTGTGTCCATATCCTGTTCAACTGGTTCTTTTACTGCTGTTGCAACTGTCGCTACTTCTTCATGAAGTATCTCCCCTTGCCTGGTTTCAGTAGGCACTGAAGCCAGGCCCCCAACTGAAGAGGGAGCAGTAGTTAGGGCAGAGATTTGGGCAGCTAGAGAGGAGATGGAGGCAGCAAGTAGAGAGATAGCTTCTGCTATGAGGGATTGGAGGAGGGGTGTGAGGAGGGTAATGAGTGGGGTGACAAGAGAGGAATTTAAGTGTGGAGAGGTAGAGGTTGGGGCAGTGGTTTGTTGAGTGTATATGGTAGGTGCTGGGGGAGTTAGAGGTGGAGGTGGAGGTGGGATTTGAGTGTCTAGGAGAGAGTCATTTGGAGGAGAGGGAGTGTTTAGTGGAGATGATAATAGGTTGAAGGATAGGAGTGATGAGAGGTTGGTGTGGGGGATATAAGCAAGATGAGATGGAAGAGGAGATTGGGGTGGTGTAGGTACAAATGTATCATGCTGGGGGGAGGGAGGATTGGATGGTATGTGTGTAGGAGAGGAAGGAATAGGAGATACTGGTGGTGTAGGGGTATGGATTATAATGGTAGTGGATGGTGGGGTTGGTTGAATTGCTAGTTGGGATGGAACTTGAGGGGCTGGAGGTGGTGGAGGGGTGGAGGGGATTGATGTAGGCTTGGGTGTAGACGCCGAAATATATTTACGGACGCGCACGACTAACTCTTCACGAACTAATTCTATGCCCACACAATTGTTCTACGCCGTTCCATGCTATTACATTCATTCAATTTCTCGCTAGTGTACGGTAGCCAAACCGTTTCGAGATCAAATAAGGGCGATAAGCCGGTATCCGGTCGAGCTAAAAGGACCAATATTGGATCCGGACGAGCGAAAGTTGTACCAAAAGAGATCTACCGAAAATAATCACGAATTCGGAAAAGGTAGATCTTTCCCAACAAAAGAAAACGAGGGTTCGCCAAACCCGTTTCGAAAATTAAGTTATTCAAGAAAACAACGCAAAAACAATTAAAGCTAATCACGAAATTTTCAAAGATTTCAAAATTTAATGCCAGAAATTCCACCACAAGATTATTTAAGGAAAGAAACACACGAAAGTGGAAAGGTTCGTTACCCAACCGGAATGGATGATTCCGATTCACTCGGCGAGGATCGTTCTTCAACGGCTCCACCAGAATCACGCCTGTAGGAGTGAAATTCGTCCGCCTTCGTCGCGTTACGCTGAAAATGGAAAGGCCCGTTAAAATCTTCTTAATATGGAAATAAATATCCTCAGATATGGCAAGAGAGAGAAAATGTGGCAAGATTGTGGATTATTTAAGGAATGAGATATTTCAAATTTGGTAGGTGAAAAATTTATGGAAGGGGATATGTTTTGAATATGGTAACTAAGGGTGATTATGGTAATGAATATTTTTGGATTAGGAAAGAGATTTTTGGAGGGGGGTCAGTTTTTTTTGATGGTGGTGGAGGGAGCTCAGGTTTGAGATGGTGGTGGACGGTTTTATGTAGGGAAGTAGTGGTCGGCCTTTGTGGTGTTGATGATGGCTCGGCTTGGAGGGAAGGAAAAGGGTGGTGGCCGATTCTCTTGGTTGGAGGAGGTGACACGGGTTTGGGAGGAGTGTTGGAGGTGGTCGACTAGGTGAGGGAAGGAAGATGGCTCGGGTTTGCTAGGTTGCAAAGAGGTAATGAAGAAGGAGAGGAAGAGAGGAGGCCGAGAGAGAGAGAGAGAGGAGAAAGGTGGCCGACGGCCAAGAGGAAGAGGAAGAAGAATAGTGGCCGAAATTTGCCTTAGAAGGAGGAGGAGGATTTCAAACATGAAATTCGATTTTCTTTTATTCATTCACTAATGAGAAACAAAGGGGTACATGCCTATATATAGGCTACAACAACAACAACACTCCAACTGGCTACATGCAGCCCAAACATGAAAACATGAAAATAAAACACACACATACATCATGATTTTATATAATAACCATAATGTACATATTACATGAAATAAAAGTGTAATTATTAAAAATAAAACACGCAAAGCATGGATTAATAATTAATAATAATTTGATAACAATTATTATTAATTATTAATAAATCGGCTTGCGATCAGGACGCCTATTATGGTGATGCTCTTCACGGTCAATTGTTAGTGCGCCGTCTTCAAGGTGTTGCGCGCCGTAGTCTCCATCAGGGATCCCTTCAGTGGGGTGGGGAGAGGCTGGTACAGCCCTTGTACTTTCTGAAGTTCTAGTGGAAGAGGCGGGAGCCTTGGCTGGCTTAGTGATGGTCCTCTCCCACTTGCTAAACAAGGTACAAGTGAGTCTCTTGCTAGCATTAATGAATATGGTCGGGGAGACTAGTGATTTAGCAGCCTTTTCCTTAAGGAAGATCCCTAGGACCCTTCCAAAACAAACCTCCTTTTTGTTATTTTTCTTTTTAATCAGATCAAATAATATTTATGCCCAGTTCACTGTCTTTTTATTGACTGTAACGCACATTACCAGAAACTGATGCCTGGTTATGTAGTCATGTGCGGTACCTTCCCAACAATATCTGCGAAAAATTTATACTCGGCTGACAGATGTTTCTTGAGCACCTTATTGGTGGTTTATCCCGAATACCCCATCATGTTAAGCATCATATCAAACTCCTCCGAATCTATCTCCAGTTCTTCATCACCATTACTCAATCCAAAAATTTCAGTTAAAATATTGGGGGTAATAGAGACAGCGTTACCCGCAATTGTTCCAGTCATCGTATTCTCCTCTATAGTCACTGTATAAACCCACTCCCTGATCCTAGTTCCTGATATTTTGATGCGAGTAGAAATTAGAGTCTTCAGCTGTTGGTCTTTGAGCAATTGTAGAACATTCAGGAAGATTGGATTGGAGTACTGGAAAGATTCGAAGTCCAAATCGAATCCAGTATCAAACTTCATTCTTGCAAGAGTCCCTGCTTGAATCTCCATGAGAGCACCTGCAAAGGAAAATGAAGATCAAGTGCAAGAGAACTGAAAGCGTGGGATGGAGGTCGAAGAAAACCTAAATATAAGGTTTTCCAGAATATGAATCGACAGACTCCGTTCCACGAAAATGAAATAGATCTTCGATCTGAGGCCGACGAAATAATTTGAAGTTAAACAATTCATCGATCTCAGTCTGAAGGTTTGAAGACATTTCGTCGATCTCTGGTCGACTAAAGTTTTCTGAAGTAAGTTTGTCAATCTCAGTTTGACGAACTCTGTAAAATTCGTCGAGTGCAGACAAAAACTAAACTAAGTCTTCTCCATTGATCATACCAAGCCGATTTACAAAGAACAAGTGATTTTTTTCATCCAAGGGTTTGGTGAATATGTCAGCTCTTTGTAGATCAGTGTAGATATAGACAAGTTTAATTTTGTTTTTGTCTACACACTCTCTAATGAAATGATGCCTAATGTCTATATGTTTAGTCCTACTATGATGGATTGGATTTTGTGCTATAGCAATACCACTGGTGTTATCACATAGTAGGGTTTAAATATTTAAGTTGAACCCATAGTACAGAAGTTGGTTTTGAATCCACAGCATCTGGGAACAACAACTGCCAGCTGCAATATATTCTGCTTCAGCAGTTGATATGGACACAAATGACTGCTTCTTGCAAAACTAGGACACTAATCTCATACCAAGGAACTGGCAAGTTCCTGAGGTACTTTTTTTGTCCACTCTGCATCCTGCAAAGTCAGTATCTGAGTATCCAGTTAACTCAAACTCTGACTCAGTAGGATACCAGAGACCTAAACTAGGACAACCCTTTATATATCTTAAAATCCTTTTTAGAAAAATAAGATGAGATTATTTAGGGTTCACCTGGAACCTAGCACAAAGGCATGTGACAAACATAATATCAGGCCTGCTAGCTGTAAGGTATAGTAGGGACCCAACAATGCCCCTATATAATTTCTGATCCACAGGTTTCTCATGTGCATCAGAGTCTATTACAGTATTTATAGCCATAAGTGTTTTCTTTGCTGAGCCATCAGCCATCCCAAACTTTTTAATAAGCTCTTTAGCATATTTAGCCTGGGAAATGAAGATGCCATCAGGGAGCTGCTTCACTTGGAGACCAAGGAAGTAGGTGAGCTCACCTATGCTACTCATCTAAAATTTTGAATGCCTGAGGTTAGAGAACCTCTTGCATAATTTGGGATCAGTAGACCAAAATATAATGTCATCCACATATATTTGTACTAACAAGTTTTGATCCTTATGATGTTTAGTGAACAATGTTTTATCTACAATGACTCTAATGAACTTATGCTCTATCAAAAAGCTAGCTAAAGTCTCATACCAAGCTCTTGGAGCTTGCTTTAGACCATAGAGGGCTTTATGCAACTTAAAAACATGATAAGGATGGGTTGGAGAGATGAAACCTGGAGGTTGTTCAACATAGACTTCGTCTTTTAGTACTCCATTAAGAAAGGTACTCTTCACATCCATCTGATAAACTTTAAACTTCTTGTAGGCAGCATAGGCAAGAAATATTCTTATTGCCTCTAATCTTGCAACTGGTGCAAATGTTTGGTCATAGTCTATTCCCTCTTCTTGCCTATAACCTTGAGCAACAAGCCTAGCCTTATTCCTCACAATCACACCTTGGGCATCCAGCTTGTTTATATATACCCATTTGGTTCCAATGACTGGGTAGTCTTGGGGTCTTGGAACCAAATCCCAAACTCTGCATCTCTCAAACTGGTTGAGCTCCTCTTGCATAGCCATAATCCAGTGGGGATCTTGCTCAGCTTCTTTTATGGTTTGAGGTTCAACTTGAGAGAGGAAACAAACATGCATCAAGTTTTGATTGAAATGATGCCTTGTCTGTACACCTGTTGTTATGTCTCCAATCACTTGGGATGTGGGGTGATCTGTCACAACCCGCATTTTCTCCGAATTAAGAATTATTAGAGTAAGAGAAAACGCGCGTCGTGATGCCACGTCAATCAGGGGATAACTGCTGATGCTCAGGCAAAACCAACTACCAACTTAATGAAAGAAAATCATGTGATTAATGATTAGAAAATCAGTTGTATTTTAGAGACCGTATCCCTCGGCTCAGTGGATCACCTAGTCCACAAAAGAAAAACTATATTTATACGCTGCGGAAAAATACTTTATTTAGGTTTCACATCCTAAGGAGCGCATAAGGGTTCCAAGAGAACCACTCATGCTATGCAAGACCCTACATTTAATTTATATAATATATAAGAAAACGGTCTTTATACGTGATTTGGAAAATAGTGAATACGTCTTATAAAACATGCTGATCATGAGCTTTATTTATAATAATAATTATAGTTTAAAAATAACTAGCAACCTAGCATAAAACCTTCTCAGAGCAAGTAGACTATCTCCAGAAAAAGGTAGCAGCAATAGTATATATCTAGTACAAGGTAAAAACTACCAGTGGGCGCCAACAACCTGACACGAACCCACTAGCACAAATATATGTCTGTAAGAAAGTACTGAAAACAACCTCACTAACAAGGTAAACAGAACCCCAAAGTCCGGGAGTCCACCAACAACACCACCTCCAACTAGCCACCAGACTGGCTACAGCTCAGAACCTGGGGTATTCCAAAAGAAAACAGAATACCTCAGCAAGCTAAACAAGGTAAAACTGCATGAAAGAGTCAACCAAAAGGGAAAAAGTACCAGAAAACATGCAGTAGAAAGAGTCACAACTGTTCAAAACAGGACCGCAATAAATGCACAACGTGCAAAGAAACAGCAACGACCCAGCCCAGGAACCACATCCTGCAGGGACTACTAGGCTACCAAGAGCCAAAAGTGCTGCAAACTACCAAGGAAGAAACTTCTAACACCCTAAACTGTGGGAAGTGATAGTAGCAAAAACAACGAGGAACCGGATCGAAGGCAAACGCAGTCCCCCAATCCACCATGTCCAAGTCAAAAGCTCGAGGGTCAACACGTGAAAACACAAGGGACCTTCCACCCGACATGCCCAGCCCGTACCTGGAGCAAGAAAAACATGGGTGGCCTTGGCTATATCACACAACTCCACCCCCATAAAGAGCTACAACCACCACTACTAACCACGACCCACGATTCGGCCTCTAGGAAAATAAAGAAAACGGCCGACAAGGAAAACCCAGAAATACAACTGGAAATCCACTCGGAAACGAAAGACAAGGCAAAGGAAGAGTGTTGAATTAAACCAACACGACTAGGCGTTGAGTGAAACCCACTCAGTGCCTACCTAAACTTTGGCGTTGAGCGAGCTAGCCTCACTCGCCGCCAAAATAAAGTCACTACCCACAAACCTGCTAAAGAATACGGAGCTCGACGATAGTCGAACGACCAAGGCAGAAGATCCAGAACTCGAGTAGTTGCCTGCCACTTGAGTATCTAAACTCCCGCACTCGAAACAAGCTAAATTCGCCTAGCAAAAGAAAATATACAGAGCGCACGATCAGTGACGCACGATCAGTGGTCGTGCGCACTCATCGGCTGATGATCGTGCGAAACGAACCTGGAAAACCTGAGAAAAACTTAGCGTCAGCGCACGATCAGTGACGCACGATCAGTGGTCGTGCGCACTACTTGCCAGCGCTCGTGCGATCTACGAGACAGAACTTTGGAAACTGAAAGTTATACGCGCACGACCAGAGGCACACGACCAGTGGTCGTGCGCCCTAACGGTTAACGACCGTGCGCGGCTAACCTGTACCGTTTGGAATTTCCCGAACGACACCGGAACGCGCACACGACTCACGCAACTGCAATAGCAGCAGGAGACTACCAATGTCGCGCACCACTACTATACAAACTATGCCTAATCATTCGAGTAATACCTTAACGAAAATCGGCAACCACACCCCCCCTCCTAACTCTCCCTCTCGGCTACACCCGAACCAGAGCAACAATCAGAGTAAAGGAAAACAACGGCTCCACGCCGACAATTTGGATACCAATCATCACAAAATAGGGGGGGTTTCAGTAGGAAGAACTAAGCCCTATAGTTAGCAAGAAAATGAGAACAACAAGGCCTCTAACCTGGGCTAACCGGGATTTCAATTTCAGCAAGTAAAATAAAAAAAAAAAACTTGGCAAGGGCAAGAATACCACTTGCCTCAATTCACAGCGAAGCTTTGGACTGCTTTCCTCCTCTTCGCACGAATCAAAACGGCCGCAACACCTAGAACAAAAACTCGGCCATTAATGGCGGAAAAGCTCCAAAACCGAAAATTCCAATCCTCGCAAAACTCCACGAAAATCGAATTTCTTACCGTAGGAATGAAGGTCTTGACGAGAGCAATCCAAATCCACTCTCGGAATCGAATTCTGTCCACAAACGCTCCGGGAATCGGCGTCCGAAGGGAAGGGTAGGCGGTTTCTCCGTTCTCTCGTACAGGGCCGGCGGTTTCAAGCGGGGAAGAAGATGAATCGGGGGTTTCATTCTATATATATATATATATAATTATATAATAATATAATTAATTACAAAATTACATAAAGCACCAAATCGACGCGAAAACCGATCTACCTCGGAATTCGACGAAATTCGCACCGTAGCTAAATACCCACGCTACGAACACAACGGCGAAGTCGAAATTAACTTTCGACGAACAGAACTCGAGTTATACCCAAATAAAGCCAAACACCAACATCCCCCCGAGAGGCCACACCGGGTCACCCAAAACGACTCGTCTTGCTAGGGAGATCTTGCCAACAGGCTACAGAATAGGGCACTCAGTTCTAAGGAGCTAAACTACACTCCACAAGTGGCACAAGCCACGGAAACGCGTCATCGTAACGCCAAACGAGAATAAAAATAATCGCTGAAAAAACAGGGCGTTACAGTCACTCCCCCTAAAAGAAAGTTTCGTCCCGAAACTTTACGCACAACCCTCCTACTAAAGAAGGAAAAGTAACAAACAGAAGTTACAAAGGGAAACATACCGATCAAATCAGTGAAACAGGTGAGGGTACGCCCTCCTCATGGCCGACTCTAGCTCCCAAGTCGCGCTCTCCAAATCCTGATTTTTCCACAGAACTTTCACCATCGGTATGGACTTCTTTCGCAGCACACGCTCCTGAGTATCCAAAATACGAACTGGCACCTCAACAAAAGAGAGGTTGGGCTCCAACTGGGGCACAACATCCAAAAGTTGCCCACTGCTGCGCACACACTTCCGCAATTGGCTAACATGAAACACATTATGAACACCAGGGAAGTTCGCTGGCAAATCCAATCTATATGCAGACACACCAATCCGCTCCAAAATCTCGAACGGGCCCACATACCTTGGGTCCAATTTCCGATTTTTACCAAATCTCTTCACACCAACCATTGGAGAAACCTTGAGGTATACATGATCCCCTACTAAAAACTCCAAAGCAGACCTACGCCGATTGGCGTTCTTTTCATACCTCTCCTGAGCTATACGAAGCTTCTCCCGAATAAGCTTCACGGCGACTTCCATATCCTCCAGCGCATCAGGACCCAACAACGGCCTCTCACCAGCCTCGGCCCAAAACAACGGAGTCCTACAGCGCCTCCCATACAAAGCTTTGAACGGAGCCATCTGCAAGCTTTCCTGATAACTGTTATTGTAAGCAAATTCCATGAGTCGCAGACGCTCATCCCACGCTCCACCGTGGTCTAAAATATAGCACCGGATCATATACTCAACAATCTGATTGACCCGCTCCGTCTGCCCATTGGTCTGAGGGTGGTACGCAGTAGAATACCTCAGATCCGTACCCAAACCCTCCTGCAGACTCTGCCAAAAACGAGAAGTAAACCAGGAGTCTCGATCAGAAATGATGCTAACCGGCACACCGTGGAGTCGGATGACTTCATTCAAGTACAACTCCGCTATCTTCTTCATCGGGTAATCAATCTTATAAGGCACGAAGTGAGCACACTTCGTCAATCTATCCACTATAACCCAAACAGAATCAAATCCTCTCGGGGATTTTGGCAAACCCGTAATGAAGTCCATAGATATACTCTCCCACTTCCAAGTCGGGATCTCTAACAGAGTCAACTTACCACCAGGCCTTCCATGATCGGCCTTCACACGCTTGCAAGTGTGACACTCAGCAACAAATCGGGCTATATCTCCTTTCATACCATACCACCAGGCAATTTGCCTTAAGTCACGGTACATCTTCGTAGATCCTGGATGGTAGGCAACGCTGGAACCATGAGCCTCACTGCAAATCATACTCCTAATATCCCCAACGGCGGGGATGCAAAACCTGCCGCGGTACTTCAAAGTACCCGCATCATCGATAGCAAAATCTGGCAACTCTCCCTTCTCTGTCCTGGTAAAAAGGTGCAACAGATCCGGATCGTCCTTCTGATGCAGTCTAGTCAAAGAAATCCAGGACGGCTCTGCCACTGACAAACTACTCTGCAAACCACAGCATCCCACTGAAATATCCATAAGGAGGAACTCCTCAACTAACCGATCGGCGGAGAGGTTAAAGATCTTTTCCGTCTTTCGACTCAGGGCGTCGGCCACCACATTGGCCTTGCCCGGATGATACTGGATTTCTACATCATAATCCGCCACATACTCAAGCCACCGCCGCTGACGCAGATTCAACTCTTTCTGCGTGAACACGTACTTCAGGCTCTTATGGTCAGTAAAAATCTTGCACTGAGCCCCATAAAGTAAGTGTCTCCACAACTTCAACGCATAGATAACCGCTGCAAACTCAAGGTCATGCGTAGGATAATTCTTCTCATGAGTCTTCAACTGCCTTGACCCATAAGCAATTACTTTTCCATCCTGCATTAATACGCATCCCAGACCTATATGCGAAGCATCCACATACACATCATAATCCACGCCCTCAGTAGGAAGGGTCAGAACGGGAGCAGTACACAATCTCCTCTTTAGCTCCAGAAAAGCTTCTTCGCACTTCTCGCTCCAAACAAAAGCCACATTCTTCTGAGTCAGCTTGGTCAAAGGTGCGGCTAGAGAAGAGAAACCCTCCACGAATCTCCTGTAATAGCCAGCCAACCCTAAGAAACTTCTGATCTCCTTAGGAGTATTCGGCCTACTCCAATCCATCACTGCTGCAATCTTTTCTGGGTCGACCGAGATCCCATCCTTGTTCACCACATGGCCTAGAAAAGAAACCAGAGGCAACCAAAATTCGCACTTGCTCAACTTGGCGAATAACTTGTGGTTCCTCAACTCTGATAGGACCAAACGCAAATGCTGCTCATGCTCCTCAGCACTGCGAGAATAAACCAACACGTCATCAATGAAGACCACCACGAACTTGTCTAGGAAATCCTTGAATACCCGATTCATCATGTCCATGAAAGCTGATGGTGCGTTGGTCAAACCGAACGACATCACCAAAAACTCAAAGTGTCCATGCCTCGACCTAAACGCAGTCCGTGGAATATCTGCCTCACGGATCCTGAGCTGATGATAGCCCGAACGAAGATCGATCTTGGAGAACACCGTGCTACCACGCAACTGGTCAAATAAATCATCGATCCTCGGCAGAGGGTACCTGTTCTTGATAGTGACCTTGTTCAACTCTCTATAGTCGATGCAAAGCCGCATCGACCCATCTTTCTTCTTTACGAACAAAACAGGAGCACCCCAAGGCGACGAACTCTGCCTGATAAAACCTTTAGCCAACAACTCATCTAACTGAATTCGCAACTCCTCTAACTCACGAGGGGCCATCCGGTACGGCGCCTTAGCAATAGGACGCGTACCCGGCTCCAAATCAATAACAAACTCCACATCCCGCTCAGGAGGGATACCAGGAAGATCATCAGGAAAAACATCGGCGAAACCACGAACAATAGGAATCTCCTCCAAGCGTGGCACGCTAACAACGGTTCCAACCGCCGAGACTAAACAAACACAACAATCAGAAAGAAACAATCTCTGAACACATACCACAGAGAGAACAGGAGAATCCTGACACGGATCAGCATACACGCTGCCGGGCTGACCGTCGTCCCTGATGAAGTCCAAGCGCTTTCCTTTGCACTGAATGACCGCATCATACCGAGAGAGCCAGTCCATGCCCAAAATGACATCGAAGTCCTCTAGATCAATCATCTTCAGGTCCGCCTTCGCAAGAAAATCCCCCAACAAAACCGGGCAATCCAAAATACCCAAATCTGACAACACAGATTCACCAGAGGGAAACTTGACACGGAAGGAATCCCGAACACGATCTAGAGACAACCGATGACGCTCCACAAAGGCTCTAGCCACGAACGAGTGGGTAGCGCCAGAGTCAAACAGAACACGCGCCCAGCGGTTCTTCACCTTAAATTTTCCTATAGGAGCGCACAAAGCTAAGGAACTAGCACAACAGTACCGCAAATAATCTAGCAACTAAGCTACCAGGCTAGAAAGAAACACAACAAACAACTAACCTGAGATCACCTGGGTCGAAGTCTGAGCCTCCTCGGAAGAAATCACGTTCAGCTTCCCTTTTCCCTTGTCCACACGCTGAGGTGGAGGTAAAGCCTGTAACGGAACTGCAGGAAGAGCTGACTGGACCTGAGGACACCTCGACT
Source organism: Platanthera zijinensis (assembly GCA_039513925.1). Lineage (NCBI taxonomy): Eukaryota > Viridiplantae > Streptophyta > Magnoliopsida > Asparagales > Orchidaceae > Platanthera > Platanthera zijinensis. The sequence goes on from CM077094.1 coordinate 10,658,977, forward strand.
TGATGTGACCCTTCTGCCCACACTGATAGCAGACTCTATCCCTGGACCAACACTGGGCCGCATCATGGCCGGATCGCTTACAAACAGAACAGGAGGCATCTCTCCTAGGAGCACCCTGAAGCGCATGAACCTGCTCCTTCTTCTGAGCTGCCGCCTTCTTGAAACACCTCTCGACAGGATGGCCTGACCGGCCACAAAAACTGCACACCACCCTGCTCCTCTTTCCCGGAACAGCATCGGGTACCAGGGGTTTCTTCTCCTCTACCAACTTCCTCTTATCCTTCTTCAACTGCTGGCCTCTGCTCTTCGCCGTCTCAATGGCCTCAACCTTAAGAGCAGCCTCTACAACTCCAGCATAAGTCACTGTCCCATAAGCACTGGCCAACTGCTGCACCTCACTCCTCAAACCACCGAGAAATCGCTTAACTCGATCAGCCTCAACGCTGACCAATCCAGGGGCAAAACGGCTCAACTTACTAAACTCTATCTCATACTCACCCACCGTGAGCTGCCTTTGCTTCAGATAGAGGAAATCATTCATGAGGCGGTCACGCTCAACCGAAGGCAAGAACTTCCTCAACAGCATCTCCTTGAACACTTCCCAAGAGCATCCGGCTACTAAGCTCTCCTTCTCTCTCAGCCACCAACTCTTAGCCAACCCTTTGAGCTGATAGGTGGCTAACATCACCCTCTGATCATCTGCAATCCCTGAGTACGAGAACATCTCCTCCATGGAGATCAGCCAGTCGTCTATCACCATGAAATCTGCCTTCCCATCATAAGTGGGAGGGCTCAGCCTCTGAAACTGCGAGATGAAGGCCATCTCTGCTGGCACCACCACTGGAGGTCTCAAGGGTGCAGGAGGAGGAGGAACAGCTAACCCCCCAGCAGGAACTTGCACACCCTGAGTCTGACCTGCCACAACAGCCACCAAAGACTGAATCTGGGCTTGCACCTCCTCCAACTGCCTGAACATAGCTTCGCTACTCTGACACAGACTCTCGATCACCGCATCGTTCTGAGCTCCAGAAGATTCACCCTCAGACAGGGGAGTCGATCGAGTCGCAGGACGCCTAGCCATCCTAAAAATCATTACAACGCAAATCAGATCCAAATCCAACGACTAGAACCGATTACCAGTACAGACAATACATATGTAGATATAGACTTAAAGCTGCTAAACTTGCTCTGAGAGTTTATCTTCTTCATAAAAATTAGATGATATGCCCTAACCTAGGATGGTTAACCACCACCTTACTAACTCTTGTGCCTAGATCGGATGCATGAATTTATGTTAATTTGAAAACTCATGTGTGTACATATGTCATCCTGCAAATCTTTAGCTCGGCACGTTGTGCTTATGCAATGTTATGATATGCATGTTTGTGTTATGCATTCTAAAAAAGGCCCTAATGCATGTTATGAGCGGCGTACACATGAAAATGTTATGCATCCCATACTACATAACATTTCCATGCAACGAAAAAGAAACGTGCTAGTCGCAGTCATGTGGTGAGGTTATGCATCCCATACTACATAACCCTCACATGTAGCCCCTATGGTGGATCCATATACGAACACATATTATGCATCCCATACTACATAATATGCCCCGTATACTTCATGTTATGCTATGAGTGTAGTGTTCGTGCTTTTGCCAAGACGTGCTGATGACATATCGGTGTGTGAATGACATGATGCTGAACCACTAAAAGCATCCAAGGAAGGTTGCTCAACTAACTTGTCAAGCAACCTCCCTCTGATACCAACTGTCACAACCCGCATTTTCTCTGAATTAAGAATTATCAGAGTAAGAGAAAACACGCGTCGTGATGCCACGTCAAGCAGGGGATAACTGCTGACGCTCAGGCAAAACCAACTACCAACTTAATGAAAGAAAATCATGTGATTAATGATTAGAAAATCAGTTGTATTTTAGAGACCGTATCCCTCGGCTCAGTGGATCACCTAGTCCACAAAAGAAAAACTATATTTATACGCTGCGGAAAAATACTTTATTTAGGTTTCACATCCTAAGGAGCGCATAAGGGTTCCAAGAGAACCACTCATGCTATGCAAGACCCTACATTTAATTTATATAATATATAAGAAAACGGTCTTTATACGTGATTTGGAAAATAGTGAATACGTCTTATAAAACATGCTGATCATGAGCTTTATTTATAATAATAATTATAGTTTAAAAATAACTAGCAACCTAGCATAAAACCTTCTCAGAGCAAGTAGACTATCTCCAGAAAAAGGTAGCAGCAATAGTATATATCTAGTACAAGGTAAAAACTACCAGTGGGCGCCAACAACCTGACACGAACCCACTAGCACAAATATATGTCTGTAAGAAAGTACTGAAAACAACCTCACTAACAAGGTAAACAGAACCCCAAAGTCTGGGAGTCCACCAAAAACACCACCTCCAACTAGCCACCAGACTGGCTACAGCTCAGAACCTGGGGTATTCCAAAAGAAAACAGAATACCTCAGCAAGCTAAACAAGGTAAAACTGCATGAAAGAGTCAACCAAAAGGGGAAAAGTACCAGAAAACATGCAGTAGAAAGAGTCATAACTGTCCAAAACAGGACCGCAATAAATGCACAACGTGCAAAGAAACAACAACGACCCAGCCCAGGAACCACATCCTGCAGGGACTACTAGGCTACCAAGAGCCAAAAGTGCTGCAAACTACCAAGGAAGAAACTTCTAACACCCTAAACTGTGGGAAGTGATAGTAGCAAAAACAACAACGAGGAACCGGATCGAAGGCAAACGCAGTCCCCCAATCCACCATGTCCAAGTCAAAAGCTCGAGGGTCAACACGTGAAAACACAAGGGACCTTCCACCCGACATGCCCAGCCCGTACCTGGAGCAAGAAAAACATGGGTGGCCTTGGCTATATCACACAACTCCACCCCCATAAAGAGCTACAACCACCACTACTAACCACGACCCACGATTCGGCCTCTAGGAAAATAAAGAAAACGGCCGACAAGGAAAACCCAGAAATACAACTGGAAATCCACTCGGAAACGAAAGACAAGGCAAAGGAAGAGTGTTGAATTAAACCAACACGACTAGGCGTTGAGTGAAACCCACTCAGTGCCTACCTAAACTTTGGCGTTGAGCGAGCTAGCCTCACTCGCCGCCAAAATAAAGTCACTACCCACAAACCCGCTAAAGAATACGGAGCTCGACGATAGTCGAACGACCAAGGAAGAAGATCCAGAACTCGAGTAGTTGCCTGCCACTTGAGTATCTAAACTCCCGCACTCGAAACAAGCTAAATTCGCCTAGCAAAAGAAAATATACAGAGCGCACGATCAGTGACGCACGATCAGTGGTCGTGCGCACTCATCGGCTGATGATCGTGCGAAACGAACCTGGAAAACCTGAGAAAAACTTAGCGTCAGCGCACGATCAATGACGCATGATCAGTGGTCGTGCGCACTGCTTGCCAGCGCTCGTGCGATCTACGAGACAGAACTTTGGAAACTGAAAGTTATATGCGCACGACCAGAGGCACACGACCAGTGGTCGTGCGCCCTAACGGTTAACGACCGTGCGCGGCTAACCTGTACCGTTTGGAATTTCCCGAACGACACCGGAACGCGCACACGACTCACGCAACTGCAATTGCAGCAGGAGACTACCAACGTCGCGCACCACTACTATACAAACTATGCCTAATCATTCGAGTAATACCTTAACGAAAATCGGCAACCACACCCCCCCTCCTAACTCTCCCTCTCGGCTACACCCGAACCAGAGCAATAATCAGAGTAAAGGAAAACAACGGCTCCACGCCGACAATTTGGATACCAATCATCACAAAATAGGGGGGGTTTCAGTAGGAAGAACTAAGCCCTATAGTTAGCAAGAAAATGAGAACAACAAGGCCTCTAACCTGGGCTAACCGGGATTTCAATTTCAGCAAGTAAAATAAAAAAAAACAACTTGGCAAGGGCAAGAATACCACTTGCCTCAATTCAAAGCGAAGCTTTGGACTGCTTTCCTCCTCTTCGCACGAATCAAAACGGCCGCAACACCTAGAACAAAAACTCGGCCATTAATGGCGGAAAGCTCCAAAACCGAAAATTCCAATCCTCGCAAAACTCCACGAAAATCGAATTTCTTACCGTAGGAATGAAGGTCTTGACGAGAGCAATCCAAATCCACTCTCGGAATCGAATTCCGTCCACAAACGCTCCGGGAATCGGCGTCCGAAGGGAAGGGTAGGCGGTTTCTCCGTTCTCTCGTATAGGGCCGGCGGTTTCAAGCGGGGAAGAAGATGAATCGGAGGTTTCATTCTCTCTCTCTCTATATATAATTATATAATAATATAATTAATTACAAAATTACATAAAGCACCAAATCGACGCGAAAACCGATCTACCTCGGAATTCGTCGAAATTTGCACCGTAGCTAAATACCCACGCTACGAACACAACGGCGAAGTCGAAATTAACTTTCGACGAACAGAACTCGAGTTATACCCAAATAAAGCCAAACACCAACATCCCCCCGAGAGGCCACACCGGGTCACCCAAAACGACTCGGCTTGCTAGGGAGATCTTGCCAACAGGCTACAGAATAGGGCACTCAGTTCTAAGGAGCTAAACTACACTCCACAAGTGGCACAAGCCACGGAAACACGTCAATCGTAACGCCAAATGAGAATAAAAATAATCGCTGAAAAAACGGGGCGTTACATGATCCCTTAGTGTGACAAGGTCAGTAGATGGAGTTGGTTCTGCAACAGCAGTTGGATTTAATTCCTCCTGTGGAATTATGTTTGCTGTTGGTTGAAGTTCAGTTACTTCTGTGCTTTATTCTTCACTTTGTTCTTCATCTTGTGGAGAGGGATGTGTTGGATCCTCTTTGGAGAAGCTTAGACCATCCAAATTCTCACACAAGTGAGGTACTTGCAGAGGGTTATTGGTAGAAATTTCTTTTTCCTTGCAAGACATGTTAGTTTCATCAAATGTCACATAAATAGACTCTTCAATTTTTCAGGAGATGATTTATTAAATACCCTATAAGCTTTGCTTACTTGGAAATATCTTAGAAAAATTCCCTCTTCAGCCTTAGCTTCAAACTTTCTAATATATCTCTTGCCATTATTATGTATATAACAAATACAGCCAAATACTTTAAAATATGTGATTTTAGGTTTCTTCCCTTTAAGTAATTCATAGGGAGTCCTATTCTTTAGCTTATGTATCAGGCTTCTGTTTAGTACATAGTTTGCTGTGCTTACAGAATTTGCCCAAAAGGATAGGGGCATGTAAGCATCTGCAAGCAATGTTCCTGTAGCTTCAATCAGTGTACTATTTTTTCCTTTCAGCTACCCCATTCTATTGGGGAGTTTTAGGAGCTGAGAAACAATGCCTGATGCCTTCCTTCTCACAGAACTCATGCATAAGAAGAGACTCAAAATTTGTACCATGATCACTTCTGATCAATGCAACATGCGTAGAGTACTCAATCTGTATGGTCCTGAGAAAATCTGTAAGAACCTTAAAGGTATCTGACTTAGATCTCAGAAAGAACAACCAAGTGAACCTTAAGAAGTCATCCACAATGACTAAAGTGTAGGATTTCCCTCCCAGGCTTTGTATAACTATGGGTCCAAAAAGATCCATGTGCAGCAAGTACAAGATCCTAGGTGAATCACTTTTATTTACTGATTTAAAACTAGATTTAGTTTGCTTGCTGTTGGGTACATTGGAAAATGTGTACCTGATTTGAAGAAGCCTAACTTAGCATAATGATATACATCAAGGTGTATTTGATGTTGTTTAAGTTGAATATGTGCAGGTTAAAAGTATGAAGAATTTCTAAGTCCATGTGTCAACACCAGAAGAAGATGTGTCGACACTTCAGGAAGTTTGTGTCGACACTTGAAGAAGGCTGTGTCGACACAGAGAAAATGAGTCGACATCAACTGTGTCGACACCGGGAGGCAGTGTCGACACACACAAGATTATAGTTGACATCAACTGTGTCGACACCAGGAGGCTGTGTCGACACACAGAGGCAGAGTCGACAATATTTGTGTCGACACTAGAAGACTGAGTCGACATATATAGGCAGAGTCGACAAAAGCTGTGTCGACACCTGAAGGCAGTGTCGACACATACTATGTTCTGAATCTACATCAACTGTGTCGACACACAGGACTTGCGTCGACACATTGCCAAGTCTAGACCAAGTCATTTGTTGAAGAATGATGAAGTGTTTGAGTCAACACAAATACTCAGTGTCGACTCATTCTCAAGTTGTAGTATGCAGAAGCTGAGTCGACTTAAAGGCAAACTTGTTGACTTCACCAGAGGGTGTGTCGACACCGAAGTTACTTATGTCGACACATATAGACAGATGGTCTCGACACTTTCTGACAGACAGTCTCGACACTTTGCTGTCCAAGACAAAGACACAAGATCTGTTTGAAGACTTGACAGCTGTGGGTTACAACAGGTTAACTGAAGCTGTCAGACTTGTCAGAAAATAGTTAGAAACCTGATCAGCCGGTCACCAAAAAGAAGGTCTATAAATAGACAGATTCAGAAGTAGAATGGAGAGTTTTTTGTTTTTTATTGAGAAGCAACACACATAAAAACTGATTAAGGAATCAAATCAAGAAAGTGCAAGGCATTGAAGAAGATCTTCATCAGAAGATCTAAGAAGACATTCTGAAGGGTTCAACCTCTCAGGATCAGTCTAAGGAGAATTCGTCCTAGAATTCTGAAGAAATTTCAAAGGGATTGGATAGAGAGGGATCCAGCCGTTTGAAGATCAAGAAGGAAGCTGTTACAGGTTTCTCAAGAAGCTGTTTGGAAATCAACTCAGCTAGTTCAGATTCAAGAAGCTTTGAAGAAAGCTAAGATTCAGTTGATTTCATCCATCAGCTGATCAGGTGCTGTCTTGTCCTTTCTCTCTCAACAAGGGCAAGATTCTATAAAACTCTTTTCTAAATTCTGTAGGATCTATTAATATAGATCTGAGTTGTAAGCCTATGTTATAAAGGCTGAGTGTAGGAGAGATAATCTCTGAGTTGTAGGTCTTGAATAAAGATTGAGGTAGGGCTAAATTGCCTGAGCTGTAGGAGTGTGGTATCACTTTAAGTTGTAGGAATCCATTTTGGATTCTGAGCTGTAGGATCTGAGGATCTGAGTTAAGGAAGGGAGTTTGGCTGAATCTAGCACACTGCTAGATAGGCGAAGGGGGAAAGTGGACGTACCCAGATCTTGGGGAACCACTATAAATACTTGTTGCAATCTGTGATGTATAGTTCTAGATTGTGTGATTGTGATTGCTAAAGTAGCTGCAGAACTCATAGACAATAGTCTTTAATTATTTAATCATTCTGCCTTAAGTTTGAAAAGAAAATAAGAACCTATTCACCCCCCTCTAGGTGTCTAGGTAATCTTGAAAGTAAAACTATCAAGTGGTATCAGAGTGAGGTTACTCAAAGTAAGACTTAACAGTCTGAGTTAGATCTAAAGGCAGAATCAAGAATCAAGAAAATGGGTTCAGGTGAGAATCACAAGGAGTTGGGATCTATGAAGCTTCCCATCTGCAGAAAAGAAATCTTTAGAATCCGGAAGGAAAAGGTTAGTCTGTTTATGGAGGCCTCAGACCCAAGAATTTATATCACAGTGAAAGAAGGTCCATACATTCCAATGAAGATTTTTGTTTTAGATGCAAATGAGGAAACTCCTAAGGATTTTTTAGAAATGACAAAGGAGGAAATCATCTTAGCCACTATGGACAAGAGAGCTCAAAACATCATAGTAAGTGCAATAGATGATTCCACCTTCCAAAATCTGATACATTGCAAGACTTCCAAAGAGATGTGGGACACCTTGATTGTCTATATGGAAGGATCTGAAGAAGTAAGACAAGACAGAAAAGTCAATGCTCAACCAAGAATATGAGAGCTTCAGACAAGGAAAGTCTGATAGCATAACTGAGTGTTATAAGAAATTCTATAGGATTGTGAATGAACTGATGTCCTATGGAAGAGTCTTCAGTACATATGAGCTGAATGACAAGTTTCTCAGATCTTTAACAAAGGATTGAGATACCAAAATATGTGCCATTAGAGAAGTGACCAAGTTAGCTGATATTTCTTCTCCAACCTTGTTTGGAAAATTGCTTTCATATGAAATGCAATTGATGGCTAGGAAGGAGGAAGAAAGAAGTACAAAAGGTGAGCATAGATCTATGGCTTTCAAAGTTGAAGCCACTAGAAAGAAAGGGAGGATGTCTTCATCTCCTCTCAAGGAAGCTACAGAAGAGATAACAGAAAATTCAGATAGTCAGAAATCAGGGAGCAGTGAATCAGATACTGACTTTGCTGCATTTACAAGACAGTTTCAAAAGTTCTTGAAAAAGAAGCAGTGGAAGTCCAGGCCCTCCACATCACAGCTAGTAGATGAGCACTATCAGAAGAGAAAATCCTCAAGAAATGAGAGAAACAGAACTAAGCCCAGCAAAACCATAACTTCTAAGATTGTTTGTTATTGCTGCAATAAGACTGGACATATGGTAGCTGAATGTCCAGAAAAGAGAAAGGAGTCAGTAGACAGAAAAAGGACTCAACACAAGGGCAAGAAGGAGAAATCTTTTGTTGCAAAGAAGGATAAGAGTCTTTCAGATCAGTCCTCATCAGAGTCAGAATCTGAAGCAGAAGCATACATAGGATTGTATGCAGCCAATGAAGAAGAGGAATTTCTGCAACTAATGGATTCCATTCATGATCAAGAAGACAAGGAATGCATGGGTCTGATGGCTGAGTTAGAAGATAACCAATGCCAGGATCAGCCTGGTCCTAGTAAGGTACAAAAAGTTTCTAGTTCTTCTGATTTTAGTACTGGTTCAGAGTCAGATTCATCTACATCAAGTGATGTGAATGGATCTGAATCTGAAGGTGATATTCATCAGTTGATGGATGAATATAATGTCTTGTTGCAGGCTCTTAAGAAAAGCAAGAATCTAGTCAAAGTTCAGGCTCAGGAAATTGCTGATCTTAAGGTGGCTGCAACTGAGTTTGAAAAAGTAATAGATCAAAAGTTAAATGAGATTGCCAAACTGAAAAATATAACCTATATTTAGATGGGCACAATCAAATATAACAATGATCAAATTAAGAGTCTGGAGGCCAGACTAAGAATAGAAAAAGATTTAGTGGCTAGTTATTGTAAGCCAAAATCTGTCTTACCTTTAATAGATGAGTTTGTGGCTCAAAAGGGTAAGGCAGGATTAGGCTTCAAAGGTAACCCCAGGGCTGCCCAATTCAAAAGAAAAGACAAAGCTCCTGTCCAGCCTCTAAACCTTTCAGTCCCAGTTATGTTTAGAAAGGTGCAAGTGCCTTCTAACAAATATGATCTTAGAATATTCATGATCATGTTAAGACTAATGTTCAGATAAACAAGGGTGTAAATGCCAATAGGTCTACCCATGTTCATAAATCCCATGGTTATGAGAAATCTGTGGGTGAAGCTGCAGCAGCACCAACACTGGACAGAAATTCTTCTGTCAAGGGTGTATCAAGACCTAGATACAACAAGTTTGAATGTTGGTGTTGTGGCAAGAGAGGCCATTTTGCCTTAGACTGCTGGCATAACACAAATGTAAGGAAGAACAATAGTCTACCAGTTAGAAGAGGTGCTGGTAGTCTTAATATGAATGGTGCTAACCTGAACCAAGGACCCAAGACTTACTTGGGTTCTAAGGGAAAGTAATTCTGTATTGCAGGAAAGTCCAAGTTGCCATGCCCCTATATGGTACTTGGACAGTGGATGTTCCAGGCACATGACTGGAACAAAGGGTCTGCTGAAGGAGTACACATCTGTCAAAGATGGACCTAAAGTAATCTTTGGTGGATCTGAAAGAGGAATCATCAAAGGGTTTGGTAACATTTCTTCAAACCAAATTACCATCACCCAAGTGGCTTATGTAAAAGGTTTGAAACATAATCTGATTAGCATAAGTCAGCTGAGTGATCTTGGATATGACATTTCATTTGTTAAGGATGGATGTCATATCAAAAGGTCAAGTGATCAAAAGATCATATTGACTGGGTATAGAAAGAGAAATGTTTATTGTCTTAATTTTGTATGTGAGAACAAGGCTTCTCCCATCTGTCTTGTGGCTGATGATAATGCATCTCATTGTGTCAAGTGGCACAAGAGGTTGGCTCATCTTAACTACAAGACAATTGGCCAACTCTTCAGCAAAGAGTTAGTGAGGAATAGTCCTCAAGTTAAGTGTATAAAGGAAGGGATATGTTCAGCTTGTCAAAAGGGCAAGCAGACAAAATCCTCCTTTCATAGTCTTGAAAACAAGGATTATGTGAGGTGCTTATACCTCTTACATATGGATCTTTTTGGTCCTATGCCAGTTCATAGTCTAAGTAGGAAGGTCTACACTTTTGTGGTTGTAGATGACTATTCTAGATATACATGGGTGTTCTTTCTGAGACAAAAATCAGAAACCCCAAGTGTCTTACTTAGTTTTGTGAAACAAATTTAGAATGAACTAAATAGTACAATGGTCAAAATCAGAAGTGACCATGACACTGAATTTCAATCTGAAAGTATGACAAAATTATGTGAAGACTTTGGGATTTTCCAAGAGTTCTCCTCACCTAGAACACCTCAGCAAAATGGTATTGCTGAAAGAAAGAATAGGACATTAATTGAAGCAGGTAGAACTCTATTGAGTGACACCTCTCTTCCAGAATATTTCTGGGCTGAGGCAGTAAACACTGCATGTCATGTGATTAATAGGGCTTCTATCACCAAGTGCCACAAAAAGACTCCCTATGAAATTATGAAAGGTAGAAAACCAAATCTATCCTACTTTAGGATCTTTGGTTGCAAGTGCTATATACTTAACAATGGCAAGTCATATCTAACTAAGTTTGCTGCCAAATCCCAAGAAGGGATATTTGTTGGGTACAGCATAAATAGTAAGGCCTATAGAGTCTTCAACTTGACTACTCAAGTTGTAGAAGAATCTGTACATGTTGTGTTTGATGAATCAAGATTAATCAACTGTGAGTTGCCTTGTAGTTCATACAGTCCAACAGGTATAAGCAAAAGGATGGACAAGCTTTCCATTGCAGAAGCATCAAATGTAGATGAAGCAGTGAAAATGAAGGCTACTGTCCAGGGGGAGTACAAAACTCTATAGAAGCTAATGACAACCAAGATGTACAACATGATGAAGGAACTGGAGATGTTCAACCTGAAGGAAATCTACCTCCAGCCATAAGACATCTAAAAGATCATCCAGCTAATCAAATAATAGGTGATCCAAGTCAAGGAGTGCAGACTAGAAGCAGAAATCTGAGCACAGTCCTGCACTCAAGTTTCCTATCTCAAATGGAGCCTAAGAAATTTGAAGAAGCCATCCAAGACCAACATTGGATTAATGCTATGCAAGAGGAGCTTAATCAATTCAGAAGGTGCAAAGTCTGGGATCTTGTTCCTAAACCAAAAGACCACAACATCATTGGAACAAAGTGGATATTTAGGAACAAGTTGGATGAGAGTGGAGTAATAATAAAGAATAAAGCAAGACTGGTTGCTAAAGGATATAGGCAGGAAGAGGGAATAGATTTTGATCAGACATTTACCCCAGTAGCAATACTGGAGGCAATCAGGATGTTTCTTGCCTATGCTGCATACCAAGGATTCAAGGTATACCAAATGGATGTGAAATCAGCATTTCTGAATGGAGATCTAAAAGAAGAAGTCTATGTGGAACAGCCATCAGGTTTTGTAGACTCTCTTAAACTTGATTATGTTTTTAGACTTAGGAAAGCTTTATATGGGTTAAAGCAAGCCCCAAGGGCTTGGTATGACACCCTGTCTACTTTCCTTATTGAGAACAAATTCTCAAGAGGCAAAATAGACAAGACTCTATTCCTTAGGGAGTCTAAATGCAAGATAATCTTAGTCCAAATCTATGTGGATGACATAATTTTTGGGTCTACAGAGAACAACCTTTGCAAGAAGTTTGCAAAACTTATGCAAGGGAAGATTGAAATGAGTAGTATGGGGGAACTTAAGTTCTTCTTGGGACTCCAAGTAAGACAGACTGATGATGGCTTGTCCATATCCTAGTCTAAGTTCACCAAAGAGTTGATAAAGAAATATGGTATGGAATCTTCCTCTACCATGAAAACTCCTATGAGAACAAATATGCCTATATGTAAAGATGATACAGGTAAGCCTGTAGATGAGTCTTTGTATAGAGGAATAGTTGGTTCTCTATTATACCTCACAGCTAGTAGACCAGATATTATGTATGCTACATGTGTTTGTGCTAGGTACCAGGCATGCCCTAAAGAATCTCATTACACTGCTGTTAAAAGAATTTTGAGATATTTAAAGGGCACACCAAAACTAGGCCTTTGGTACCCTAGGAATGGAGATTTTCTACTAACAGTTTATTCAGATGCAGATTTTGCAGGCTGTAGAGAGGATAGAAAGAGTACTACAGGTACTTGCCAATTCTTGGGAGGAAGACTGATATCATGGAGCAGTAAGAAGCAGACCAGTGTGGCAATATCCACAGCTGAGTTTGAATATGTTGCTGCTGGAAGTTGCTATGCACAGCTATTGTGGATTCAGCATCAGTTAAAGGACTATGGTATTCAAGTAAGTAGAACACCTTTATTGTGTGATTCTAAGAGTGTTATTTCTATTGCTAACAATCCTGTTTCTCATAGTAGAACTAAGCATATAGAAATAAAATACCATTTTCTTAGAGAGCATGTAGAAAGAGAAGACATCTCATTGGAATTTGTTAAAACAGATTATCAAATTGCAGATGTATTTACTAAGCCACTGGATGAAACAAAATTCAATAAATTTAAAATTGAATTAGGAATGATGACCATTGATTAGTATATCAATAAACAGAAATTGGTTAAGTAAAATGGTGTCGACACTTTCAGTGATAAAGTGTCGACTCAGTATAGTTATGTCGACTTGTCAGAGAATTAGTGTCGACACAGAGAATTTGTGTCGACACTTAAGGGTCAAATAGTCGACTAATCCAGAAATATAGTGTCGACTTCACCAGAATAATGGTGTCGACACTTACAGATTTTGTGTCGACACTTGTACTAAGAGTCGACACAGAATTTCTGATGCTCTACTATGTCTCTCTTGTGTCGACATATCCTCAATTGGTGTCAACGCACAGTAGTCAACATTGATGTTGAGACAGTAGAAGTTTGTGTCGACACATTTCATCTGTGTTGACACATTTAGTCTGTTTTTGCCCGACTTTTGACCTTCTTTCATTAGAGGGTATAAATAGGTCAAGAACGTATTCTGTTGACACGCTCACAAGGTTTTCGAGACTAAAACCCTGTGTCGACATTCTCTCTCTTCTCTTCTCTCCAATTTTCTCATCTTTCCAATGGCTCCAAAGGTTGAGGATAACGTCAATGAGGGATATGAGCTGGTTAGGGCTGCGTTCGACAATGCCTCGCCTGAAATAAAACAGGTGATATCTTATCTTGCTGATAATGGATTGGAATATCTGGTTTCTGAACCCACCAAAATTTGGAAGAAGGTGGTACTTGAATTTTACACTTCAGCATCAGTGGATTCTTCTAGACTCAAGATCAAATCCACAGTTCATGGAACCAAGGTGAAACTTACTCTACGGAGTTTAAGAAAGATTATTCAATTACCGAGCATTGAGAATGTAGAAGAGGTCCCAGCCTCTAAGATAAGGGAGGCTCTACAATGGTGTGGATTGGATCCAACCGTCAAAATTGGAGCAGCCATCAACAAAAAAGGAATGAATCCACAAGGCAAATTTCTATCTGAAGTGGTTGGGAAGGTGATTTTGTGTAAACCTGGCGTCCATAATAGGATTTCGGCCTTAATGTTTAACCTCATGACAAGGATAATCTTAAGGGTTAACACAGACTGGTCAGCAGTTGTGTTTGATAAAATCAAGGAAGGACTTAAGAAGCCAAATCTGGCTAGGATTTTGAGTCTATATCTGGCTGGACTCATCCCAGAGGTCATGCAACAAATTCCTAGGACTAAGATCAATCACATGAGAAAAATGGACATGAGATTATTCTCAAGATGTGATAGAGTTCTGTCCAAAGAGGTGCCTGATGTGGACAGGCAAGACACACCAGAGAAATCCCCAGGTCATGATCAAAGTACTGAACAACTTCCAGGAGATCAAGTGAGAGAGCAGGCTGAAGACCAGCCTGAGTCTACTCAAGTCCAGGATGAATCTTTACCTGCACAGGTGCAGGGGGAGCAAGTTTATTCTCCTGCCCAGGACATTCCTAACACTGAATAGGTGCAGGGGGAGCAGATTTCTGAACAAGTGCAAGAGGAAGAACAAGTAGATTTATCAAAAGATTTGCACACTGCTGGCCTAGATGAATCATCTTCTGCTCAAGCACAAAAGGAATTCACTCTAGATGAGTTGTTTCCTGATGTTGAAATTGCTACTGATAGAGTTGAGGAGGAGCAAGAAATTGAGAAGGAGCTCGAAATTGAGGGGGAGCAAGTGATTGTTGATAAAGATCAACATGTCACTAAGACAGATATTCCTCCTTCACCTCCTGAAAGAGTTCAGATTGAAAGCTCTTCAGAATCTGAGTCTGCAGAAGCCAGAGTGGCAAAGAAAAGGAAGCTCATGGTCTTCAAAAGATGAAGCCATAGCTACAAGCAGGCTCTACAAACTTTAACTCACCAATCTCCATCTGATTTTAATTACAACAAGTTCATGGTAGATTTACAGGTGAAGCTAGATAATCAGAGATTAGCCTTGGAGAAATATGTTGATGAAAGTCATAAAAATCTTCAGTTTGATCTGGCTCAAGATATAAAGTCTATAAGATTTGAAGTCAATCAACATAAAAGAGAAATGACTGATTGTTTTACAAAAGTGGCATATGCTGTTGTATATCTGGCCCAACAACAAGGGGAAATGAAGAAAGAAATAGATTCTCAATCTATTAATCCAGGATACATTCTTGAAAATCAGAAACGGCTAAATGACAATCTGACAACTGCCAACACAGATATTCTTGCTCAATTTCAAACAACCATGTCTAAATTGACTGAAGCTAGGGCAGCTGAAATGCTAGCATATGACACTAAGTTCCAAACTGCTTTAGACTCAGTTCAGTCAGCCATAACCACTTCCCAGAAGGAAATTACTACAAAACTTAACAAGTTGAAACCCTTCTTCAAAGATGGCATTAATTATCTTGATGGTCAGATCAGATTTCAGAAGGACGATCTCAGAGATCATATAGCAAGAGAAGTCCTAAAGGGGGATAGGGTACTTATTTCTGCTGGCTCAGAACATGCCAAGTGGGCCACTAACAGTGTCAGAGCCACATTGGGATATCCACCCCTTTGTGATGATGATAATATGGCAGAGTCAGGAGTACAGCGACAAGGTTTACTTGAAGGCAACCAACCAGAGGTTGCTCAAGTCATATACCCCCCTGCAGATTTTGACTTGATTCATCAGATGGTGCAAACTATGTATAGTCCTCCAGAGGAGGTTTCAAAAATTATACTTGGAAAAGTAGACATGCCTGAAGCTACAATCAAGGCTCAGCAAGAGGCTCAACTGTCAAAGAAGAGATTTAGGGAGCAAGCTGAACTAAAACCTGATTTTGAACAGTGGAGCCCTACCTCTAGAAACATCATACTAACTGCCTGGAAAGCTGTAAAAGATCAAGTCTATGAAAGGGGCAAGTGGTACAATGAACAAGAATGGCAGAAGCATGAAGCCAGACAGGAGGCTATTGTTCAGTATAGAAGGAAAGCTAAGATGGGAAAGCTACCTCCTGATGCTGTGGAGCTTAGTAAATACTTTCCCAAGCCTTATCACTATTTTGAGAGACAAAGACTGAAGACTGGGGCTCAGGAGAAGGCTGATCTTAAAGGCAAAAAGCCCATGAAAGAAACTGAACCTTCTGTGCAGGCACAAGTACAACCTGGAAGAGGGATTATTATAAAGGAGCCTGATCTGTCTTAGTCTAAGATGTCTTAGTCTTAGTTTAAAAATGTGTAATGTGAAACATTCAATGTTAAACATTTTGTAAACAATCATTTTGACATAACACACAAAATCTTGCTCTTTAATTAATTTTTGTGTATATCCTTTTATCTCTGTGATGAATCTGTGCAAGTGTTTTGATTGTTAATATTTTCTGTAATATTAAGCTTATATACATCATCATCATTTTTTTTTATTATTATCATAAGTGGTGCATATCATTAGCTAATATGGGTTATGACTTCTCCAAATAGGGGTAGATTGTTGGGTACATTGGAAAATGTGTACCTGATTTGAAGAAGCCTAACTTAGCATAATGATATACATCAAGGTGTATTTGATGTTGTTTAAGTTGAATATGTGCAGGTTAAAAGTATGAAGAATTTCTAAGTCCATGTGTCAACACCAGAAGAAGATGTGTCGACACTTCAGGAAGTTTGTGTCGACACTTGAAGAAGGCTGTGTCGACACAGAGAAAATGAGTCGACATCAACTGTGTCGACACCGGGAGGCAGTGTCGACACACACAAGATTATAGTTGACATCAACTGTGTCGACACCAGGAGGCTGTGTCGACACACAGAGGCAGAGTCGACAATATTTGTGTCGACACCAGAAGACTGAGTCGACACATATAGGCAGAGTCGACAAAAGCTGTGTCGACACCTGAAGGCAGTGTCGACACATACTATGTTCTGAATCTACATCAACTGTGTCGACACACAAGACTTGTGTCGACACATTGCCAAGTCTAGACCAAGTCATTTGCTGAAGAATGATGAAGTGTTTGAGTCAACACAAATACTCAGTGTCGACTCATTCTCAAGTTGTAGTATGCAGAAGCTGAGTCGACTTAAAGGCAAACTTGTCGACTTCACCAGAGGCTGTGTCGACACCGAAGTTACTTATGTCGACACATATAGACAGATGGTCTCGACACTTTCTGACAGATAGTCTCGACACTTTGATGTCCAAGACAAAGGCACAAGATCTGTTTTAAGACTTGACAGCTGTGGGTTACAACAGGTTAACTGAAGCTGTCAGACTTGTCAGAAAATAGTTAGAAACCTGATCAGCCGGTCACCAAAAAGAAGGTCTATAAATAGACAGATTCAGAAGTAGAATGGGGAGTTTTTTGTTTTTTATTGAGAAGCAACACACATAAAAACTGATTAAGGAATCAAATCAAGAAAGTGCAAGGCACTGAAAAAGATCTTCATCAAAAGATCTAAGAAGACATTCTGAAGGGTTCAACCTCTCAGGATCAGTCTAAGGAGAATTCGTCCTAGAATTCTGAAGAATTTTCAAAGGGATTGGATAGAGAGGGATCCAGCCGTTTGAAGATCAAGAAGGAAGCTGTTACAGGTTTCTCAAGAAGCTGTTTGGAAATCAACTCAGCTAGTTCAGATTCAAGAAGCTTTGAAGAAAGCTAAGATTCAGTTGATTTCATCCATCAACTGATCAGGTGTTGTCTTGTCCTTTCTCTCTCAACAAGGGCAAGATTCTATAAAACTCTTTTCTAAATTCTGTAGGATCTATTAATATAGATCTGAGTTGTAAGCCTATGTTATAAAGGATGAGTGTAGGAGAGATAATCTCTGAGTTGTAGGTCTTGAATAAAGACTGAGGTAGGGCTGAATTGCCTGAGCTGTAGGAGTGTGGTATCACTCTGAGTTGTAGGAATCCATTTTGGATTCTGAGCTGTAGGGTCTGAGTATCTGAGTTAAGGAAGAGAGTTTGGCTGAATCTAGCACACTCCTAGATAGGCGAAGGGGGAAAGTGGACGTACCCAGATCTTGGGGAACCACTATAAATACTTGTTGCAATCTATGATGTGTAGTTCTAGATTGTGTGATTGTGATTGCTAAAGTAGCTGCAGAACTCATAGACAATAGTCTTTAATTATTTAATCATTCTGCCTTAAGTTTGAAAAGAAAATAAGAACCTATTCACCCCCCTCTAGGTGTCTAGGTAATCTTGAAAGTAAAACTATCACTTGCCTAGTTGATAAGCCCTGCATAGCCCTTCCTTCTTGTAGGGGCCAGAAAGTAAACCTCTCACAAGATTGTCTTTAGATAGCCTAGCAATGTTTTTCATCTTAACATGCCCTAGTCTTTTATGCCATAAATCATTCTGATTACTTATAATATTAAGTAGACAGATATCTGAATTGGCAGAAAGAAAGTCAACTACATATATGTTTCCTTGTCTATTCCCAATTAAAATAGTTTGTTTCTTTTTATTAGAAATAGTCCAGGCAGTTGGATTGAAGTGTACCTGATAACCTTCATCACATAATTGACTTATGGAGATGAGGTTATGCTTGAGTTCTCTTACATAGGTTACTTTGTTGAATGTAACTGCTCCAATCCTTATTTGTACATAGCCTTCAGATTGTCCACACTTTGAGTCTCCAAAGATTACCTTTGGTCCTAACTTGGACTTGTAGTTGAGTAGGCTTTCCTTGTTCCCAGTCATATGCTTGGAGCAACCACTGTCCAGATACCATACTTGATTCTCACCTAGACAGCTCTTCATCTGCAAATAAAACAGTTAGTTGTTCTTGACCCAGGTATCCTTGGGTCCTTGTTGATTTATATAACTGTAACTAGAGATGTAAGAATATTTAGGTTGATCTTTGTAACCTTTAGGATGATATCTTATTGGTGGTATTATCCATTGACTAAAAGGATTAAAATTATTATTAGATTTTAAGTTTCTATTATTAAGATCTGGGATCGACGATTTCTAGTTGGATCGTCAACCTGAGCTCGACGATGTTGGATGAGATCGTCGATCTCTGCTCGAAGAATGAAAGTATTTATTCTTGGGCACCAAAATCGTCGATCTCTGGTCAACGAACCATACTGATATTGTCGATCGTAGATTGAAGAATGATTATTACTAGAGTTTGCGTTCAGAGATCATCATTTTGAGTTCGACGATCTGTTCATATATCGTCGATCTGAGTTTGACGATAACTGCTGAACATTGTTACTTGTATTATTCTTCTGGTTTTTAGGTTTGTTCCGAGTTTCAATTTGTTCTAGAAATTTATTGACCTTATTAACCTGTTCAGTATTTTTCTTTCCTTTGTCAGACACAAAGTTTACAGGTTTCTTCTGGATTAGGGTTGGTTCATTGGATGAAGCTCCTAATCCTAGTCTGCAGTAATTGGTTCTTGCATTAAGTGTACTGGTTATATCTAGCAATTTTAAGCTCCTGCCATTTAATGATTCTTCTATCATTTTGGCTTTGCTAAGTTCAGATTTTAGAAAAGCAATTTGTTCATTTGCAGATTTTAATTCAATAGTTAGGTTTTCATTTTTTGAAGTGAGTTTATCTAGAGCATTTAATTTTTCTCTGAGAAGTTTGATTTCCTTCTCAGAGCTTATCAAATCTAAGAATAAAATTTTAAATTCAAATTTGAATTCATCAGATTCAAAGTCATAAGAGGCTAATACCTGATCTTCAGCTGTTAGGCTTTCTTCATTGTCAGATTCATTTATATCTAATCTACTACTGCTGGCATCAATTGCCATAAGGCAAACTTCCTTTGCCTTTGCCTCCTCTTCTTCTTCACTGGAACTTGAAGATGAAGATTCATCTTCAGTTTCACTCCAGATTTCAGCCACAAACCCTCTGTCCTTCTTTTTATGATTGCTGGAGGAGGGCTTGCTGTAATGCTTGCTCCTGGAGTCCTTCTCTCTTTTCTTCTCCTTCTTCTTGTTCTCTGGACATTCTGATAGAAAATGTCTAAGTTTCCTGCAGCCAAAATATACTACCTCTTTAGTAGGTGTCTTATCATACCTGGGCTTATAATCCTTTCTAGATGACTTACTCCTGAAGTCCTTCCTAGCCATCTTGTAGAATCTTTTGGCTAATGGGCTCATCAGATATTCATTTATAGATGGAGCCTCAGTCTACTCAGCAGCCTTGAATGCAAGGCTGTGCTCCTTCCTTGCTGGTGGAGGTGTTCTTTGCTCAGTTGCTTTCCTGGTCTTGATCAGTTGTTCATAGGACTTTAACTTTCCTAAAAGAGATTCAGTGGAAATCTCATTTAGGCTTCTGGCCTCCTTAATGAGCCAGATCCTTGAATCCCATGAGCTTGGGAAGCATATAAGAATCTTGTCATTCACCTCAGTGAGGGTGATGTCCTTGTCCCAGGTTTTGAGCTCATTGATGATTGAGCTTAACTTGTTGTACATATCAGCCACTTACTCTGCTTCCTCCTTCTTGAAGTTCTCATATTGGGATATGAGATTTGATCTTCTGTCTTTTCTTTCATCAGCAGATCCAGCCACCATTTGATTCAGGGAATCCCAAATGGCCTTGGCTGATGTGCACTCTGCCACCTTCTGGAAAATGTCATCTGACATTATTTGGGCCAATATATTCATTGCCTTGGCATCAGCAATCTTGGCCTTCTTTTGAGCCTAAGTCCACTCAGGTGGTGGAACAGTATTGTTGCTGGTTGATGCTGTTGAGCTTGAAGCTTGAGGGGGACCTGTCAAAATAGAATTGTAGATATCTTCATCAATGGAATTCATATAAAGCTTTATTCTTGCCTTCCAGATGGCAAACTTGTTCAGATTGCACACTGGAGGTCTGGTGCTTGCATAATCCTTGTTCTGGGCCATGCTGTTTATGTGAATCTAACACAAATAGGGAAAGATCTAACTTAGGATCTTTGGTTCAAGGGTTAGCTTGTACAACCAAAAGAACACCCCTCTGATACCAATTGAAAGTGAGGGTTAGATCTAATATACTCTAGAGGGGGGAGGGGGGGGGGGTGAATAGAGTATATCTGGTGATTAAAACTTTTTGCTGAACAAGATACCTTGTTCTAAAACTTGGGTGATATATCACAGCATAACAGATTAGACTAATAAGAATAACAGTATCCTAACTAACATAGCCACAACAAGAACAAAAGAAAAAGGGCAACCAGAAACACAAGAACTTTATAGTGGTTCCCCAACCTGGGTACATCCACTCTTCTACCACCCTGGTAGGAATCCACTCAGGTTTTTGTTCAGGTGACTGCCACCAATGAGCTTTTGGTAAGGTGCTCAAAAACCAAACCTCAAGTCTTTTGGTTAGGAGACTTGCAACCAGGAATCACTTTTGAAGGGAGTAGAGAACCCTTGTTTACAGAGGGGGTGAGAGAGTGATGGTGTTTTCTATTTCCTCAAACAACTGAGAAGACTAGTGGATTTGATGGTGACAAAAGCTCCCCCTGAGATACTGAGTTTGTTCAGGATTAAATGGAGCTTTGCTTCAGGGTGATAGGCCTTCAAGCTTTCAACTTCAACCAGAAGAACTTCAGGAACTTCTTGACATATGCAGTAGTAGTTGTCCTATTGAAGATTCTTGAGAGAATGACAGAAGAAGACTCTTGATTTGGATGATTGTTCTTCTTCTTCTTCAGAAATTTGTTCTTCTTCTGGTCTAATAGTAGTTGATTTCTTGACTGATTGATTTTCTGTGTCTCGAGTATTCTGTATTTTTATTACTCTTCTGTATTGTGTGTTGTCTGTTCTTCAAAAAGAAGGGAAATCTATATTTTTATATTTTCCATGTGGAAGTCCATTTGAATTTTGAAATTCTTCCTGCAATTAATGCTGACGGCCTTGGAATTATTTGGTATTGATTTGTTTCCCCAACTGTCCCTTAGAAAAACAGCAGACAATAATCCTGATGAAGACCATAATTAATGCTCTTGTCTAACGGTAATATTCAAAGAATATTAGAGCATTAATTACTTAGGAATCATTGCAATAAAATAGGAACAGGAGAGGGAAACAACAAAGTCTGGATTCGTCAACCCGAGTCCACAGTTCGTCGAGCTGAGAATTGCTGTTCATCGAGCTGAGTTCCAAGATCGTCGACCTCTGAATGGCTGACTGGTCCTTGATGACTTTCTTATTCTGTGCACCAAGTTCGTCAAGCTGAGTCCTGAGAACTGAGTTCGTCCAGCTGGAGTCCAAGATCGTCGAGCTGAGTTTGCATTCTAGACTTAAAATATTTAAGATGTCTTCTGGTGTTGAGTGTCGAGACATTATCTGGTGTTGAGTGTCGAGACATTATCTGGCATTGAGTGTCGAGACATTATCCTGGCGTTGAGTCAAGACAACATCTGGTGTTGAGTGTCGAGACATTATCTGGCGTTAAGTGTCGAGACATTATCTGGCGTTGAGTGACTTTGTCCAGAGTTCGTCGAGCTGAGAGCCAAATTTGTCGAGCTCAGCTCAGAGAATTGTCTATGAGTTCGTCGAGCTGAGCATAACTTTTGTCGTCCAGAGATCGACGAACGTAGAACTCTTTTTCTAAGTCTTGAATTTTCTCTAAGTCTTAAGTCTCTGGCAGTGTTGGAGGTTGGTCCTTTATATTGTTGACTCTAAGGACTTGACCTAGACTCTAGGACACAACCATGGAACTGGTCTATACATGTTGGGTCATATCCTAACTTAGTGAACCGAGCACAAATCCAACTAGGGATCCAACAAGTGGTTTCAGTGAACAGTACTCGTGAACAATGCTCCGCAGAAGGGGGTTAGGATTTGGGGGTTGTAGGGGTTGTGGATGAGAGTTTCAGAGGGGGAAGAAGGGTATGGATGAGTAGTACCTTGGGGGGTAGGGGTGGGGGGGGGGGGGGTTTGGAGTTTGAGCGCCTAGGAGTCATCACCTAGGGTTCCACGACGTCAGCACCGGGGAGTGATCGCTCGAATCCAGGAATAGAAGTCTCCAAATTCTGCAATCGTTCAATTCAACCCTCTAGACTCCTATTTATAAGAAAAGAAAAGCTAGGGCTTCCCCATCAACGGCTATGATTGGCTGGTGGGTTCGACCCTTAAAATACATTAATAATAAACAAAAAATATAAACCGTAGAGTCCGATCGGTGATCCAATCAAGTATTCTTGCATGAATAAATGAACGTGGGTCCCTCCTTGCGGCGAACCCCTCCAGGTGCATGATTCAATGGATTCCCATCAACAAATAGTTCGGACTTGGCTCAAAATTGGCAATTTATAAATCAACTTCCATTTATAGTTAAATGAAATAAATTCACTGTTCATTTTGTTACCGGAAGTTGAGTAATTTAGAACAAAATCAAGTTTACCTTTTACTTTGCAAGGAATTTAGCCGTGACTAAATTTCTTCCATAGATTTTACTCCTTGTCCTCGAGAATCAAGTTTATACTCCAAATCCTCAATTTGAGGCTTCAAAATTTGAATTTCAAGAAAGAGCCTTTCAAATGATTCTGTGGGTTGCACCAAAATTTCTATTGCATCCTTCTCAGCCTTGATGTGAGCCATAAAACCAAGGAGCTGCAGTTGCCATGTTAAATAGCAAGAACAAAAAAAGACATTATTTGCTCATTGTTCATAGGAAACTACCAATAAGGGAAACACATCTTAGTGTCAAATGTTATGCCTGAACTGGAATGTCATGAAGACAAAGAACAAACTCTGAAATTCAATAAATGCAGAAATTTGATGGTTCAATCTTAAACCCAAATAATATGAGATAAAAATAGTTGACAGATAAGGCTACAAGGCCAGAAGATAAATCGCATCTTTAAAAGGTTACAGAAAAATTAAACCGACAATGAAAGAATATTTGTTATACATGAATACAATGAATGGTTTAAAATGGTAAAGTAGCAAGAAGGCTCTTAAGTATATTGTTGTAATTAAGCATAGAAGTATTTTGGATTGGAGGCAGTTGCAGCACAAATAAGTAACTTTACACGGAATTACTTACCTAGCTATGGAAACCCCTCCCATCAACCTTCTGGTTCCCCACATGTGTTCAATTCTTCCAATCAAAATTGATGCATCAATTATCCTAACACATTCAGCGAATAGCTCAGTTCGGGCACTTCTATTGGAATTGAGGCTTCTTCTACTACTCTGAACGTTGAGGCTTTCCCATCGACCTAAACATTCTCATGCTTAAATTATTTGTGTGATTGTTTTTTTTGTTTATGCATAGCTTGAGCACCGCTCCCTAGTGACTTTGTTGACATTGATTTGGAACATTTGAGCATATATTAATCCCTTACAGTCAAAGAGCTACCTCGGGGCACTCATGACTTATTTAGCATCCTCCTCAATTGTAGTTGAAGACTAGCTTGAAGAAATTCAAGGAATAATAACTCACCGCTTTTTACCATTTTTTCTTCTGCATTGATGGAATGTAAACTTTTTTATCTCATAGCAGCTCTCGGATTTACAGGATACCACTCATATGATCCTTCATGCACCTCTACACCACACTAAATATACAATTCAAAGATATATAATTACTACAAATGAAGCCATCGCCCTGGTTACCGGATCAGGAGAAATGTCACTTACACCCACCATTTAGCTTCACTTTCTTATTCATGTCCTTGGTTCTCACTTCAATCTACTGTCAATTAGTCATCTTATTTGTGACCATAAATAAGGTTGTAAATTTGGATGTTGAGGCGTGTTGAATTGAGTTTAACTTATTGGATGTCAATGATATGTCAAGTATATTTTAAAATATCTCTAATTGCCATATCTCATAAATAAATATTGTTCTAAAAATAAAAATTAGTAGAATAAGTAGACAAACAATATATATCCTAAAAGAAAGTCAAAAAGTATAAAAAATAAAATACTAGTAACACTATATAACTACTATCAACAAATATGAAAACAAGTATAAATAGATAACCACAAATTTAATAGAAAGCTAAAAAAGATTAAAAAGGTAAATGTTCTTGATTGATTATAAGTCTACTCATACTTAATCAAATTGTGTTAAAATCAAGAATTTATAAATGTGTTGAATCTTACAATTTTTTTAGTTTTTAACATTTTCTTTAACAAGTAATCAAGCTGGATGCCGAATAAATTTTTTAAACAAGGCGTAAAATTTGAAAGATGAATGTTTCACCAAAGGTTTTTTTTCACTTATATATAGTATAGATATGAATTATGAAAGATATATTTTGAAATAATTGTACAAACTTGAGTGTAAAAATAAGGCATGAAGGAGAGCAAAACAGCATGTCTAATCGATTTAAGCACATATTATGAAAATTATAGATGCAATTTAAGTGTTTGGGAGGAGTTGAGTGGCTGTGGGAGAGGGTTTAGGAGGGGAAAAGAGGGCTTGGGTTAGCAGAAGGCTTGGGGAGGAAGATACCAACCTAAGTGTCGTCACCTAGGGTTCCACGAAGTCGGCACCGTGGCGGGATCGTGGGATTCCGGGAATACAATCACTAAAATCTGCAATAACCTATATCAGCCCACTACCTAGCTATTTATAATAAATAAAAGTTAGAGCATCCCACCTTCAACGACTAAGATTGGCCGGAGGTGGGTCCACCCAAATACATCAAAATATAATGCAAACTAAGGAAGTAATATATAAAATCGATTCGCAACGCGAATCCAGATACATATGCAGAGTCCGATCGTCGATCCGGGCTTGCCATGTATGGAAAGTCGTCAATTGGCCCCGAACGGACCAAAAATTCGTCATTCACTGCAAGTTCTCGTCTATGATCTGCATTAATCTCCCTGGATTGAAAAAATTCATCTCCCGATGAATAGGGATCAGATTATCTCACTATATGCCAGGTAAGACTTGAAGAGGTCCATCGGATTTCATCCAAGTGTCGTCGATGGAAGAGTGTCCTCGCCAATCAACTCACCCCGACTAAAAAACTATCATCTTTGGCGAATGGAGACAGTCGTGCTGAAGTCGAAGTCTAGGGGTGAATCGATCAAGCTCTGCCGCAAGTACTCAGGTCTCATCAATGTCTATAATAAGAATGTACTGGTGGCGTCTTGTCTCTGTGATGCTCTCAACGGTCAACGCTCAACTCACAAGTGGTGGATCCCGGTACAATCGACGACACCGTAGGTAGAACCAAAAAAGACGACTCCCCAGGTTGATCAGTGTCAGAAGTGTTTGAGTAGTGGTGTCCATCAGACATGTGTGGACTATGAAGGTGGCAAGGCAACGGAAATCAAGGTGTTCACGGCTGGAAGTCCACACTTCTTGGGCCCACATACTCGTGAGCCTCTTAGTACGATGTCATATCTTCAACACAAAATACCAGGTGGATACCCTTTTTTCACGAATATCAAAATCATAGGTGTTCGCTTTGATCCGTGACATGATTATATAGGTATGCATTCACCTAACACTCAAGCTTTTAGCAAGCCTCACACAGAGCCTCACAACACAGATTCTCACTATCACATGCTCGCCTTCATGAAGTACATGCTCTTGTCAGTGAACAATCGCACACGAACTTATAAAATTTATTATCATTATGGATTCTTCGTTGGATCCACTCATGACACAAATGTAAACAATGAACAAACAACACAACATACTCATGCAAATGATGACACAACGACTCAACCGACTCATGCAAATGATACAAATGAAACATGACAGTCACTACATGCTCTTTATGGGAAAATCTAATAGTGACCTGAAAATCTATCAAAGAAGGTGTCCCATTATGAGGCTCTCTCGGGAGAGTGTAGAAAAACTCATCTCATGCGTGATGAGTGTTCAGGTGACTGTGTGAGACATCTACACTCAAATACGAGCTCGTAACGAGCCTAACGTCTCTCAGGAAACGTAACACATCAAAGGGCTCATTAGGAGGTGTGTACAAAAAGTTATGGCGAATGAGACGACCACCTGGGTGAAAAACGTATACACAGACAAGAAGGCATGACACTATAGTGTGGGGAGTATCCCCCAAAATAAAGAACTTGTTTGGTGGGTCAGCAGGTGGTGCATCCCAAAACTCGTCGAGAGTGCAATGTGTCAGCAGGTGGTGCCCTAAATATTGGATATTCCGCACAATATCCATCCTCTAGGGCGCGGTCAAGGACGATAATGGAAGAGGCATCAATAAATCAATAATCATATATGCAGGGCTCTCCTGAACCCCATCCTCACCAGGAGGAGGCAGATAATTAGGAGGCTCAACTGGGGGATCGTCATAAAACTCATCACTAGGGTCAAGGTCCTTCAGATGACTACCATCGTAAGGGATAATGTCTTCATGAATGGGTGACATAGCCACTACGAGATCAACACCAACCTCTAGGCTCTCGGTCTTGATGTGACTAAGGGTAATGACAATGGGAGAGCGACATAGCCCTATACTCATGAATGGATCTGTGGGTGCGGTGTCAGGAAATGGGTCTGTGGTTGGGGTGCTAACTAACTCGGTGTATGGCAGAGGAAGAGGCGTGGGTGAGGGACACAACACTACAGACTCAATAGGTCACTCAGACTCGCTCTCAGTCGAGGTCACAAGATAAGGGTCAGAAATAAGAGATAAGTCACTCAATGGCTAAACACCTCACTGGTGTGAGAGCAATTTGCATTAGATGTCACTTCTGTTGTGGCTGACAGGGCAGTGGTAGGCATCGTGGTGACCTAAGTATGGGAGGGACTCATACTGCGGAGGTCAATTTGAGAATCTCATCGACCAGCTCTTGCAGATCTCAAAAACTTTTCTAAACTAAGGGCGAGATGATATGTTGTTCGAGGAATTTTGAGCTATAATAAACAACCATAGTGCATATGTCAGACCAAAATTGGGAAATGGTCATGTCTAGGTCCTCATGGATATCA
The DNA here is from genome assembly GCA_039513925.1 of Platanthera zijinensis. Taxonomy (NCBI): domain Eukaryota; kingdom Viridiplantae; phylum Streptophyta; class Magnoliopsida; order Asparagales; family Orchidaceae; genus Platanthera; species Platanthera zijinensis. The sequence continues at coordinate 10,686,717 of CM077094.1, forward strand.
CTCCTCACGACTAACTCATCAAAACAGTCTCGGTACTCAGCGACATGCATGGGTCGTTGCTGAATGGAAAATAATTGGTCGAGTAAGCGACTTCGATACGACGAAGGTAGGTACCTCTGACACAATGTATGCTTCATGTCCACCCAACTGGCGATGTGATATAGACGGTCTTGCTCGAAGGTCCTCTTAATGCTAGACCAATATGTACTCGCCTGATCTAAAAGTCTAAGTTTCGCAGACTTTACACGACGCTCACCGAATATCCCAAAATGATCAAGATAATATTCTATATCCACGAGTCAATGACTGAAAGACTCGGGACTCGATGAGCCATCAAAGAAAGGGACAACTGTACGAAACTGAGTCTCAAGATCTCTCTTGGAACGATGATTCACATAATAATCATACCTAAGGTAACCTAGTCATGTCGAAGGATCAACACACTCCGCTCGCATGTACGGATAAAAATGATGACAATCATCATACTGATCGTCTCTAGGATAGTGGGGTCGTGTCGGTGCGTTAACACGATCTATGGTAGTAGTGTGATGTGATCGCGAGTAATCATCGTAGTGTCGTGAGGGTATCCCTGAAGGGGATCTATGAGGGCGGGTGCAAGTGGACTCGAGACCTCCAAAGTGATGAGAGAAATAATTGTGGCACCAAGACATAATGAAAAACCTATAGACTATACGATAACGTATCACAAGAGCGCATAACTTTGCTGTGATATCAATTGACGCAATATGAATCTTTAGGCAGTGGATAATCGGTGGCCTAACCCTACATATTATGCAAAGCCCAGCGTATAAAATCACAATTGAATAATAAATAATATCATTCCACACAGAATATTCAAATCAAGGCAAAGATAATTTATTTAAGCGAGGCAAGCTTAGGCTATCCTCCACGTGCATGGCCAAAGCAAGTGCGGGATGGGAATAAATCCTATAGATCACAATAAATATCTAACAAACCACCACAATACAATATATCCAAAAAAACTTCGCATCCAGTACAATAAAGATATGCTGAAAATAATAAACCAATACAACAAAGACTCACCAAATAGTGGGCTGACCAAGGCACTGAAGAATCCGGAGTCGAAAATCGATGTACGAAAATCTGAGGTGGAATTGGAGGCATGGAAAACAATGTATGTAGCTATCCCCAGCGGTGGAAGGTGGAAACGGGCCGGAAATGAGTAGATCCGGCGATGTACGGATGGATCTGGGTGAGGGAAGTATGGATCCAATATTTGGGGTTGGACCCAGGCTAGGGGATGAGGGAAAAGTGCGGATCGGGGATGGTTTGTCCAGATCTGGACAAACCCAATAGGGATGGCTATGAAGATGGCTGCATGGGGTAGGGGAGGCTTAACATCAAAGGGAGGGGCCTAGGGCGGAGGGGCGGTGTTGTGGGGGAGGAACCTATGCCGGTGGATGTTGTAGTGGGGAGGAAAGGGGCTGGCGGCGCTGATGGGAGGAGGAGGACGGCTGGCAGACTGGTGGGGTGGCTGGAAAGGAGAGGGAGGTAGCTGCGAGGTGAGGTAGGGCGGTGACTTAAATGGGGAAGGCTGATCGGCCGACGACTGTAGATTGGTAGGCGGCAGCAGGCAGTTGAAATAGGGGGGAAAAACTTTGGAAGTGAATAGTAAATTTCATTTTTCAATTATAGCAATGAATAGAAGAGGATTTTTTAGATAGCCCTCTGGCGACTGCGTTTGGGAGGAGTTGGGTGGTTGTAGGAGAGGGTTTGGGAGGGTGAAAAGAGGGCTAGGAGAAGTCTTGGGGAGGAAGATACCAACCTAGGAGTCGCCACCTAGGATTCCACGGAGTCGGCATCGTGGCGGGATCGCGGGATTCCGGGAATACAATCACCAAAATCTACAATAGCTAGCCTCAATCATCCCACTACCTAGCTGTTTATAATAAAATAAAGGCTAGGGCATCCCACCATCAATGACTATGAATTGCCGGAGGTGGGGCCACCCAAATACATCAAAATACAATACAAACTAATGAAGTAATATATCAAATTGATTCACAACGCGAATCCGAACACAATTACATAACCCGATCGTCGATCCGGGCATGCCATATATGGAAAGTCGCCAATTGACCCCAAACGGGCCCAAAACTCGCCATTCACTGCAAGTCCTCGTCAATGCTCTGCTTCACATGGACTCAGATCCTCCGAACGAGTAGCGGATCACCGCTATAAGACCCCCCCCCCCCCCCCCCCCGTTTTTTTCTTTTTAAACCACCGGGGTCTTCGGCCCAGAACCGCCGCTTTGTGGTAACACCTTCACGCCCGGGAAGGTCGTCACTACAAAACGCCGATCCTGCCGGCCAAATCGATCACAGAACAGTAACAAAATATGAGAGTACATAAAAAGTAGAACTCTACACATGTCCACAACAATCACATATAAATAATAAATCTCCACGAAGGGAGAGTCGACAACAATAATAATTGTAGTACTGAAAATAAGGCTCATGCCCGATACATCATAGTACTCACTACATATCACTCATCGCGGAAGAAAAACTAAAACAACTACTAATGATTGGGACTCACGGTCCCAGCTATCTGAACTCCGGTACTAGACTGTCCCGTCACCAAGCGTGCCGTCCTCCGGGGCTGCACCTCTGTGCTGGGCTCCACGATCCCCTAAAATGATTTGGTCTGAATATCGTTAGTCTAAAAGACTAAGTCCTATCATCCTCTACCCCTCCCCCATGGCTCTTAGGAACCGAGCGGGGAGAAGGAAAGGAGAGGTAATAAAGGTGGAGAATAAACAAGGTAACAGGTGGCGGCGGAACAAATCTAGCAGTTCTATGAGAATAAGTAGCAGTACTAAAGGCATATAAGACAGCATATGAAATAAGTAAACTTATATGAAAACACATAAGCTAAGAGATCTTCTGCAAGCCTCCTATCGTATAAAAAATCCCATACCAATTTATACGATGGGGTGTCGGTTTTCAAGCAAGCAATATATAAATCCATAGCATAATAACCTTAACTTATAAAAACACTCACACGAGCTTATAAACCAAGGGGTTGTTTTGCAAGGCCTATTGTATAAACAGTCCCATACCAATTTATACGATAGGTGACAAGGGTTAAATGCAATAGTTATACTATGACATGCATGTATGCTATGATGTGAATCATGCAAGTACAACACACCTACTCGACTCTGTGCACACAGACCTTTAGTTCCCCCTTTCTGGAGCCTAACCTCTCAGGATACCTCCGTAGTGGCAAACAGAAGCAGTGGGTTGGGCCTCACCCACCTCTAAACCGGTAATTACACTACCAGTCAGACCTATCGTTCGCCTCTACGCTGGTGCACTAAGCGGAGCACTTGCGTACTCTTTGCCGGCTGGTCCATCGGACTTTGTTTGGCAAAGTGTAAAACCACACTTGCCAAGTCAACGTATTTGCTTCGGTGCATCGACCCTCCAACACCGAAGACCCACAATCTTATAGTTTATGCACATGCAATCTTAATGTAATAACCACCGAGCTAAAGCTCCCCGGACTATACCGTCCATCTCAAACCACAACCGAGCCAAAGCTCCTCGGACATCCTATTCACCTTATCTTCCTGAGACACCGGGGTGTGTGAAGGTGAACCCCTAGTTATACTAGTTGCGCTTTAAATTTATTATTCCTACGGTTTAGGTTAGCCCAGGACTGCCCTCGGAATACCCCGTGAAGGGCTCTCAAAGGGCACTAGGAACTATGATGGTAGCTGAAGCCCACCGTTACCTTTCGCAAGGCACTTATTATTATTAGTTAATACTTGCATCCCGATCTTTTTAAATATTACTCTGGATCTAACCCTAGTATGTTTTGACCTTCTCTCTCCCTCCATAGGAAAGACGATCTTTCGTCGATCCCGAGCACCATCTAATCCTAGTCAACCCAACATTCTTATCCTCCCAACTTCCATTGATATACTCTACTTCACTCTACCCAGACTAGCAAGCCAATAACCCCAATCCATATGCCCAATTCAATTGCTATCCGATTTTCTGCAGATTTACTACAAGTAGACCACCTTATGCTATATGATGTACATGATAGGATGTACTCTAAATCCTCATCCAAACACCCTAAGATAATTAATGAAGGTCTATCATGACATTTCCAGCCTAAATACAGAGACTTGGAATTTTCCAAATTTATCTGATATTTTATTTATTTTCCCTAAAAATCCAAATGTCCTAGTTTTGAATATGAAGTGGCCTTTAAAGTCATGTTCAATGCTCCACAAAATTATGATAAATACTAGGCAGCTAATTGACAGTAAATTCAAGTCTCCCAATTTTTTTGCAAAGTTTAGGCCTCTGATCCAAAATTTCAAATATAAGCACATAGTTAACAATTAAAGAAACAAGTGCTGCAAATAGGGTTCTAAAAATTATAAGAAAATTCAAAAATGACTAGTATGCCCTAAAAACACTCCTGACCAAGTTTCCAAACTTTCTAGTGAATAATGAGCTCTAATTTTAATTTAGAACAATAATCCTCTTTCATAAATTAATGAAACAATTACTGAAAATATTCATCTAAAAATTATGATAAAATTTTTTCATGAGAATATTGACTTAAGTACACTTTTTCATAAGTTTAACAATTTTCTAACAATCATTGAGCTCTGAATCTATTTTTGAACATAATTTCATATTTATAAGCTTGTGAAGTAAGTACTGAAAAAACATATAAAAATTATAATAAAATTTAGGTATGAGTATAATGACCTAAAACACCCTCTGCCCAATTTTTATAATTTTACAATGAACAGAGAAATCATAATAAATAGATGACTATCAAGGGCAAATCCATGTATTACAAAGGAGGTACTAAAATTATTATTCCAAAATTTCCAATAAAATTACCAAGAGCTCATATTAACCCTATGACAACACTTCCCAAGTTTCATAACTTTTCATTAAGTCTTGATGGCCTATTTTACATGTATAAGGTTTGTGCCCTAAACTAGGGTTAGGGTTTTGGAGAGTTTAACAACCTCTAAATCTCATGATATTTTTACCAGAGGACCTTGGCAACCCTAAAGTCCCCTCCACCAATTTTCAAGTCATTTCAAGGTAACTTGACCCCTTGACCTTCAAACCCTAGGTTTGCACACATAGGACTACCCTAGTGTCCTAGGGCTCCACCCTTCAACTTCCACCCAATAATAGTGGAGGGAGTATTTTGTGTGCTAATATAGCTGAGTGACAAGATCCATCACCTTTGGGTGAGGTTGGCCAACTCAAGAGCACTAAGGGCACTTAGCCCTAATTTGATCAAAAAGGGGACAACACTTGGCTACACAATTGCCCTATCAAACAAAACCCAAAAGGGATGAAATTTTTACCAAAGCCTAAATATACTCCCTAAGATCTCCTTCCAAAATTTTAGGGGTTTTTGAAGTGTTTAAGACACCTAATTAAATTACAACAGATTTATTTCATTTTCCAAAAATTATAGAAAAAGTATCCTAAAAAATTCCTATTTTTGGGCAGGACCTAGGTATAGGTTAGGGTGACTCTCTGTCCAAATTTCAGATCATTTGGACAAGGGATAAAGTGGGGGAACTCATTTTAGTCTCTGTCTAACCCTAGGTATAGACCCCACCATAATGAGAGCCTTGGTCAAACCAGACATCCAAATTGGTTCACACTAATTTTAACTTAAAGTACATCAATAGGGCTACAACTTTGATATTTACCATTTTATCACTAGAGGTCTCTAGGTATTTTTAATAAATATAAATATTAAATGCATATCCTATGACAAAAATGAAATGAATTGAATATTTATCCTATGATTTAAATATAAATCAGCACGAATCTTGGCGCATGATGGATGACATCTGGTCATCGTCTCCAGCGCGCCAACGACCTGGATTTCATTTTCCTGGGCCATCTTCAAGCCACTGCCACCGTCCACCCAGCCACCTCCCTGGCCAACCACCGCCACCACCACCTCCGTCGAGGTGGTGGCTATCGCCAAGCGGCGACACAACCGCCGGAGGGGCGAATTCTGGCGATCCCGATAGGTCGATTTGTATGGAAAAATTGGGAAATCTTCCTTCCTGATCGGGCTCAATTGAGATTGATTTTCATCCCTAATTAGCCCTATGATCTACCCACAGAGAAAGGAGGAGGGGATTACCTTATTGGTGGTCTGGAGTTGAGTCGATAGCCGGGTTGCCATTGTGGTGGTGCCGCCGGCCGGGTTTCTGCAAATATACAGTAGGAAGCCTTGTCTCCTTTAGGTAAAGCGTGTAAATGACTCACCTGAGTATAGTGAAGCTTTTAAGAGAGTGAAATGGGGCAGAGGAGGGGCCAAGCACTAATGGCCATTAATGGCCTTCAATGAAGCTTTCGGCCAAGTAGTGGTGGTGGTGGTGGGGGGGGGGGGGGAGGGGGTGAACCTACCTTGGGGTGGCTGGGAAATGGCTGGGAACTTCTCCTCTTCCCTAGAGGAGTTGAATCCAGCCATTAAAGGTGTCCCTTGGCCTCCCTAAGCCATGAATGGCTTCTTCCTCCCTCTTTCTCTCTCCTCCATTAAGGGTGAGGTGGAGCTCTCTCTCTCCTAGTCACCAAGGCTGACTTGGTCATCCCTTTAGGATATTTGTAGCCCACTAAATCATATCATCCATAATTAAGAGATGGTTAGCCCAAATGAAAAAGGGCTTGAGCTTGGGTTAGCCCATTTGGGCTAAGTTGACCTAAACTAGACTAGGGTTGACCTTGGTCATTTTGACCTTTTGGGTTGACCCCAATGGGTCCTTGGTGACCCATTGGACTCCCCTAGGGTTTAGGTTGTGCTGGGTAGGGTTGTCTTGGCACTGTAGGGGTAACTTGACCCTTAAGAAGGGTACTTTGACCAAGTTAGGGCTAGAGTTTACTTTAGTCAATACGACAATTTGGGTTGACCCCAAGGGGTCCTTGGTGACCCCTTGTCTGTCTGAATCTATAAATAAGCTGTAATTTTTCTGAATATATATTCTCTGAGAAGATTTCAAGCATTTGAATTTTGAAAATATTCCTTGAATAGATCTGGAGATTCTCTGAGAATTTGTAACGGTTGTATTCAAATATTTAGAATAAAAACATTCCTTAACTGCCTTGCTGATTAAGTAAAATATTAACTCTGTGATCAATCCATATTTAATGCTGCCAGGAATTGCTATATTCTTTAAGAATATTTAGCATTAAATACCAGAGCATAATTGAATGAAATTAAGCTGTTAAAAATATTCTGCTTCTGAAAATAAAATTCTCTGAACACTGCAGAGAATTAGTCAAACTGAACAAAACTTTCGTCGATCTGAGCTTGGAGTTCGTCGAACAAAATCTGTTATTCATCGAACTGAGCTTGGCCATCGTCGAGCTGAATCTGCAAAGCTGAGATCAGAGTTCATCGAATGGAGCTCACCTTTCGTCAAGCTAAACTCAGAGGAAGAACTCCGAGTTCGTCGAACTGTGCTCAACTTTCGTCGAACTGATTTCTGCATTCGTTGAACTGCTTTTCTCTGGAGTTCTTCTAAAGTAGTTGTAACACCCCAAATAGCGATTTGGAGTTTAGGCTGGATGACACGGCCTGGGACATGGGTGTGTCCCAGGGCGTGTCAAGCTCTCAGTACTCGAGTGGGTATCGAGTAGGACTCGAGTGGGCATCGAATCTGTCTCGTGTGAGGCACACAACCTAGGACACGAGAGTGTACCAGAGCGTGTCCTTCACGGTGCGTGTCGACTTGTCGACACAATTTCAGTCGACGATCGTTGAGTGAGGCGATACGGCCTGGGACACGGGCGTGTCCTGCTCGGGTTGGAAACCGAGTGGCATTGAGTGGCGTTGAGTGTAAAATATGGCCTGTGACACGGGCGTGTCATAGGGGAGTGTTCGGCACACGGTCAAGGACACGGGCATGTGCCTAGGCCATGTACTTCTCGGGAGAGTTGGTACTGTGTCGAGTGAGGAACACGCCCCTCAGCACGGGCGTATACTTACTGACACGGGTGTGTCAGGGCTTGACACGGGCGTGTCTTAGCCCGTGTTCTGGTCTGGATTGAGTCGGTTCCTTACCACTTAGGGGAACACGTCCTATGACACGGGCGTGTCATAAGCCGTGTCAGCCCAGGAAAAGTGATTCCAGGGCAAATCTTGGCCGTCCAATTCCTCGATTTGGATCCTGTTGTCCAAGCTCCTCCCTGCAATGATAAGACCGTGGAATGAGATGGCTTTCTCATTTAGTCTATGATCACTCTCTTTCTAAGCAAGAGAGAAGGGAGAGATTGGAGGAGGAAGGAGAGGATTCCGGCCACGGGCGGAGCTTCAGCGGTTCGACTCGAGATCCGAAGCAAGCGTTGTGGAGGCAAGACCATCGCGGTTATTTCCATCTGGCTAGTTTCTCCATGGCTCCAAAGCGATCATCAAGGGTAACAATCTCCTTATTGGACAAGTGAAGTCCTACTTTATGCATGTGCATGGAATTCTCCACCAAGAGGTGGAAAGCGTTAGTGATTTTAGTAATTGAGTCTGCATTTAGATCCAAAAATGTGTAGTATGGAATATGCATGCTGTGTGAAGCCCATCTGAACGGGTAGTCTAGATTGGTGATGCTGCGAACCGGAGAAGACTGCACATATAAAACGAATAGCTTGCAGAGATTGTGAGGATGCTTGTTAATTGTGGTAAGGAAGCTTTGCATAACTCCTTTGGTTGTATGCTCGACACGAGCTGGTTGATGGATGGGAAAGCAGCACTGTGTGCCTGTTTAATGAGATGGATTGCAGATACCTCTGAGTGGATGGGCACGAGAGGTCTTCAACAGGGGTTTGGAGGCTGATGCCCATGGCAAACAAGTTAAAAACCTCTGAGTGGGTGGGCCACCCAACAAGTTCAGTGGTAGGAGCGTATGAGCGGTCGATTCGTAGCACTGCAAATGGGGGGCTGCGGGCCTTCCCGACAGCTTGTTATACTACGAGAGTAGGTCGACCAATAGTGCTCACTAGTTGTCGTGAGGTGAATGCCTCTGAGTGGGTTGGGTGCGTGAGGTCTTCAACAGAGGTTTGGAGGCTTATGCCCGACCAACAAGATAATCACCTCGAATCAGTGGTGGAACCTAGAGGATTTCGGTACACCATTAGCATGCCCTGAGTGCACGGAGCATCTGGCACTAAGGCCGGCATTTGTGATGATGTTGTTGTGATTATATATATATATATATATTGTGATTGTACTGCATACAGGGAAGGAATCCCACTATCCCGGGTAATGGGTAGGGTCATTATAATTGGTCAGCTGAATGCTGACCGTTGCTTTATTTATCACCCTTGGGGTGGACGTCCATATGTAGGTGCTGCCCTTGTTGATGCTGACTTGGATTGAGCGGGCTGAAGCCCTTGCTGCTGCTGCTGCTTGTAGGCCCTTGAAGGCCGTGCGAAGAATTGGATTTCATGTGTGGCCGGCCTGCGTGCCAATGTATAAAACCATCTTTTGTAAAAAGAAACATGTAAGGCCTTAAGGCTGTGAGCGTTTGAGTTGTAAACATTTCTGGTGTTGTATATAAATGTGTTATTTATATATGTGTAGTGGACATTCATTGGATGAGTTCTTCTAAGCTTATAAGTTTCCGCTAGAATCCTCTGGGTTAGGGTGCGATGGTATTTTGGTATTAACCGGTGACCTCGCTGTTTGTTTGTGGCATATAGTGTGGGGCCCCGGCCGGACCTTCTATTATATGGTATTTAACGGATGGAGTCATTACAATTTGGTATCAGCTTATTTCGGTCTTCCGCTTTTGAATCCATGGTCGAATTCTTTTGTCGGGTGGTAAGAACATGTACGTGCGAACTGTTTTAACATAATTGAACTCAAGAATGTCCACTAGGAATGTGCGCGTGTATTCGGTATGATTGCCATTTTGGATTGGAGGTTGGTTGGTTATTGATATCTTATTTACATATAGGTGACAAGGAGCGGAGCTGGGCAGTCTGAAACCCAGCGTTCGGGTAAGAGTACTGCACCAGCGGAGGTGCCCACACTTCCTCTATCGGTAGATATGGTCCGGTTGATCTCGGAGGTGGTTATAGCAATGATCAGGGCCAACCATGAGGGACAGGTACACCTTTCTGTTCCTATGGTGTGCCCTTGCAGGTTGGTGTGCTTGAGCAAGTGGCCAAGGTAGAAGCATCGATTCCACCGTTGAACATGTGTTTGACTCAAGGACTATATACGGTTGAGGAGTATTTGCATGGATTTGTTGAGTTGGGACAACATGTAGAGTTTGGGTTTGAAACCGAGGAGATGAAGACCAACAGATTTTATGATGGTCTGCGTGATGAACTTCGACGTTTATTGGTGGGTCCAAAGTCACTGGGATTTTGTGCCTTGGTCATGTCAGCTCGGTCTTTGGAAATGGACTTAAGGAAGTTCCGAGGGAAGTACAGTGTCAATGTGCCACCCCTTGCCACTGTGTCAACCTCGTCCACCTTCAAGGAACCAAAGAAAAGGTGTTTTTCGTGTGGTAAGCGAGGACATTATGCCAACCAATGTTGGGCAATGAAGGCTAAGACTGGGAAACCTTCAACCATTTGTTACTCGTGTGGCAGAGAAGGACATAAAGCTCGAAATTGTTACGAGAAAAAGACCAGTGCGTCCTATGCGGAAAAGGGCAAAGTAGTGGCGAAATCATCTGCATCCCGGGCGCACCCATGAGAGTACACTCGCGAAGTGCAGGAGCCACAAAACTCAAATCATGAAGGAAAGCAGCCTCGCCTGACTCAGTAGAAGTTACAAGAGGCTGAAAAGCAAATTACGAAGGACGCAGCTGAGCAAAAATAGAGAAAGAATGTACATTACTTTTATTTTGTGTGTACGAGGCCGTAGGGCGAGTAACCCCGGATCATTTTGTGTATTTTTGCAATAATGGCATGGTTATGTTGTTGGTTATGTTCCGCTAAATTTCGGGACAATATTTATATAAGGAGGGGAGGGTAGTAACACCCCAAATCCCGATTTGGAGTTTAGGCTGGATGACACGGCCTGGGACATGGGCGTGTCCCAGGGCGTGTCAAGCTCTCAGTACTCGAGTGGGTCTCGAGTAGGACTCGAGTGGGTGTCGAGTGTGTCTCGAGTGGGGCACATGGTCTGGGACACGGGCGTGTCCTAGGGCATGTCCTATACGGTGCGTGTCAACTTGTCGACATAATTTCAGTCGACGATCTTTGAGTGAGGCGACACGGCCTGGGACACGGGTGTATCCCAGGGCGTGTCCTGCTCGGGTTGGAAACCGAGTGGCGTTGAGTGTAGAACACGACCTATGACACAGGCGTGTCATAGGGGCGTGTTCGGCACACGGTCAAGGACACGGGCGTGTGCCTAGGCCGTGTGCTTCTCATTAGAGTTGGTACTATGTCGAGCGAGGAACACACCCCTCAACACTGGCGTGTAATTACTGATACAGGCATGTCAGGGCTTGACATGGGCATGTCTTAGCTCGTGTTCTTGTCTGGATTGAGTCAGTTCCTTGCCGCTTAGGGGAATACGGCCTGTGATATGGGCGTGTCACAAGCCGTGTCAGCCCAGGAAAAGAGATTCCAGGGCAAATCTTGGCCGTCCAATTCCTCGATTTTGATCCTGTGGTCCAAGATACTCCCTGCAATGATAAGATCGTGGAATGAGATGGCTTTCTCATTTGGTCTAAGATCACTCTCTTTCTAAGCAAGAGAGAAGGGAGAGCTTGGAGAAGGAAGAAGGATAGGATTCCGGCTGCCGGTGGAGCTTCAGCGGTTCGACTCGAGATCCGAAGCCAGCATTGTGGAGGCAAGGCCATCGTGGTGATTTCCATCCGGCTAGTTTCTCCATGGCTCTAAAGCGATCGTCAAGGGTAATGATCTCCTTCTTGGACAAGTGAAGTCCTACTTTATGCATGTGCATGGGATCCTCCACCAAGAGGTGGAAAGCGTAAGCGATTCCAACGGTTGAGTCTGCATTTAGATCCGGAAATGTGTAGTACGGAATATGCATGCTGTGTGAAGCCCATCTGGACAGGTTGTCTAGATTGGTGATGCTGCGAACCGAAGAAGACTCCGCGTATAAAACGAATAGCTTGCGGAGAGTGTGAGGACGCTTGTGAATTGTGGTAAGAAAGCTTTGCATAGCTCCTTTGGTTGTATGCTCGGCACGACCTGGTTGATGGATGGGAAAGTAGCACAGTGTGCCTGTGTTATGAGATGGATTGCGGATACCTCTAAGTGGATGGGTGCGAGAGGTATTCAACAGGGGTTTGTAGGCTGATGCCCATGGCCAACAAGTTAAGAACCTCTGAGTGGGTGGGCCACCCAACAAGTTCAGTGGTAGGAGCGTGTGAGCGGTCGATTCGTAGCACTGCAAATGGGGGGCTGCGGGCCTTCCCGGCGGCTTATTACACTACGAGAGTAGGTCGACCGATATTGCTCACTAGGTTCCCTGAGGTGAACGCCTCTGAGTGGGTTGGGTGCGTGAGGTCTTGAATAGGGGTTTGGAGGCTTATGCCTGACAAACAACCTAATCACCTCGAATCCGTGGTGGATCCTAGAGGATTTCGGTACACCATAAGCGTGCCCTGAGTGCACGGAGCGTCTGGCACTAAGGCCGACGTTTGTGATTATATATATATTGTGATTGCACTGCATACAGGAAAGGAATCCCACTACCCCGGGTAAGGGGTAGGGTTGTTATAATTGATCAGCTAAATGCTGACCGTTATTTTGTTTATCACCTTTGGGGTAGACGTCCATATACAGGTGCTGCCCTTGTTGATGTTGACTTGGATTGAGCGGGTTGAAGCCCTTGCTGCAGCTGCTTGTAGGCCCTTGAAGGCCGTGCGAAGAATTGGATTTCATGTGTGGCCGGCATGCGTGCCGATGTATGAAACCAACTTTTGTAAAGAGAAACATGTAAGGCCTTAAGGCTGTGAACATTTGAGTTGTAAACATTCCTGGTGTTGTATATAAATGTGTTATTTATATATGTGTAGTGGACATTCATTGGATGAGTTCTTCTAAGCTTATAAGCTTCCGCTAGAATGCTCTGGGTTAGGGTGCGATGGTATTTTTGTATTAACCGATGACCTCGCCATTTGTTTGTGGCATATAGTGTGGGGCCCTGACCGGTCCTTCTATTATATGGTATTTAACGGATGGAGTCGTTACCATAGCAACCTTGGAAAGAATAACCTATGACCCTAGGCTATACATGTTGGGTCAAACTAATCATCCTATCCAAGTGATAGTGATCCTAGCCCAAATCAGTAATAAGGTTCCAACACCTTGTAGTTCAAATGAGCTAGCCTATTGTGCCATTTGACACAGTGTGTGGATTTCTCATTTGCAACTAGACATGAGGGTGAGTCTGACTTTAAACAAAGAAAATTCAAACAATATACATTCCCACATCTAGTGCTTGTCAAGATAACCTCTTGGTCACTTGACTTCTTTATGAGGTACTCATCCTTGTGGAATGAAATGTCCTAGCCAAGATCATAAAGCTGGCTTATGCATATAAGGTTGTGTTACAACCCTTTCATATAAGCTACTTTAGTGAAAGTGACTAAGCCATTTGAGATCTTACCATAACCTTTGGTAATTCCTTTGTTAGCTCCACCAAAGATCACCTTTAGTCCATTCTTCATAGGGATAACTTCCCTTAGATTGCTTCTTGTTCCAGTCATGTGTCTGGAACACCCACTATCCAAGTACCAGATTGGTCTATCTCTGGTGCTTGGGCATTCCTGCAAAATAAGAATTTATTTTTCCTTAGGAACCCAAATTGTTTTGGGTCCTAGGTTCTTGTTAGTTGTGGCTCCATTGAGACCACCTATAAACTTCTTAACTAGATACCTTTTTTGAACATGAGACACAGTGTAATTGAACCAACAGTACAAGGCAAAGTGTCCCACCTTTCCACAACACCAACATTCATATCTGTTATACCTCCTCTTTGGAGGAACATAAGGAACTTTGTGCTAACATTCCTTAGAATAGGAATCAACAAACTTGACTGTTGAATTTTAACTGGGAGCAAAAAGGTTGTTTTGTCTCTCAATTAAAATAGTTCTCCATGGAGCAGGCACATTAGGAATAGCGTTCCTATTCACATATGAACTTGGTCCAACTAGTCCAGACTTCTGGGTTTCTTTTCCCTTAGTCCGAAACACAGGCTGTGGAATGATTGGACCCTTTTGTCCTGCCAGCTTTTTACGTCTTTTTTCTTTTGGGTTTAACATACCCAAGACCACTTCCAGGTGTTCTTGAGAAAGTGTCTATAATAGGCAGCACAATTTTAGGATTAGAAAATTGCTGTACTAAACTTTTCTCATTCAGGAGTTTGAGTTCCAGCTCTTGAATGGTTACATCCTTTTTCTTCAGTAATATGATTTGATCTTCAATGATCTTAGTAAGCTTTTCCAACTTAGAACTTGTAAGACCAATCTTCTGAGTATCCATCTTATGATGATACTCAAGACCTTTTTGTGATTCTATCTCCACAACTTGTTCTTTGACAAGCTTCTTGCTATTTACTAGAGCTTTCAAAAGTTTTCCAAATTTTACTGTGAGCTGCTGCAGTTCAGTCCCAGAGTTATACTTATGTGAATCAAACTTTGAGTCATATGAATCTAGCTCATCCCCAGTCTCATTTACAGAAGTGTTAGAATAACTAGAATTGTCATAGATTACCTGAGTATCCTGACAGTCAAGAATTTCTGTTTCTGGATCATCAGATAGTACCATCAAATTGACCTCTATATCTTCTTCAGAATCACCATAGTGTGGTAAAGTTGTGGAGCTTTTGCCCTTATATATGGCCTCTCAGATGAATTCTTCTTCATAGGAGAACAGTGTAACACCCCTATCCGTCACATGGCATATAGCAATAGGTCCGGCCGGGGCCCGATGCCATATACCACAGACAGATCGAAGGGTTACTAAATGAAACCATCCTTCCAATACACACATCCTATACAGAGCACAATCTAGCAGAAGAATTTTAAATGTTACAAAGAAAAGAACCCAAGCCACAACATGAATTTCCATAAAAAAACCCAAAGTAGGAATGAGCGTACAAATACACAAAGTACTTGGCCTTATAGCCTTACAAGAGTTTACTTTAAACAATAAGTGTCTTTCAAACATCAGCACGCAGGACGGTCACACATGAGTATAACAGTAAACGTTCACATTAGCCTTCAAGGGTCGGCTCAGCACCAAGGGCTTCAGCTAGAGCTGGCACTTAAAACTAAAAACTGAAAACCGAACCGGAACCACAAAGAACCGGACCGAACTGTTCGCAAATTATTCGGGTTCCGATTTGAATTTTGGAACCATGAACAACATTAGTCCGGGTACGGTTCTCACAATTTATTATCCGAACCGAAACCAGAACCGGAACCGCAAGATACAAGTCTCAAGCAGTTTCAAGATTTTTAGACCCGATCCGAACCGGACCGAAGTAGAACCGAACCGCAACTCGTTTATTATTATTATTATATTGTTATTTTTTATAATTTATCTATAATATTTATACTTACTATCAGGAGTGAAGCTAGTGCAGTTTGAACCCAAACCGCAATCGCAATAAAAGGTGGTTAATTTTGGACCGAACAAAACTTTACCGCATAAAAACTGTATGGCATGGTTTGACATTGGTGCGATTTGGAGTCAATTTTTGCAGTGCATTTTTTTTATTTTTATACAGTTATATAATATATTTTCAATTTTACTTACATATTTTTTTGAAATATTTTTTTTAAAAATATAGAAGATATACAACTACTATTTATTAGTAATCATGAAAGACAACTAATTGTAGGCGATTGTTACAGTTGAGCATGCCGATGAGACGTTTGCAAGCCAACTAGAATTCGTGGCAAGTCTATACGCGTAGGAAGGAAATTAAAACTATTCCACCGATCGCGGAAAAGACCGTCAAGAAGTGCGCAACATAATTATTTTTATTTCGATATTATTTTGAGTTTTACTATTTACAACCCGCTTTTATTTCATTCCGTTAAGCTTGATTTTGATTTTAGCTGCAACTGATTGTAACCGGACCAAACTGCATGGAACCGGACCGAACCGATAGTGGCCGGTTTGGTTTTGATTCTTATTGAACTGTAACCGGAACTGTTGACACCACGGTTCCAAAAATTTAGCTGGAACCGGAACCAGAACCAGAACCGGCCAAACTAAATAAAGTTTTGGTTCTAATTTGAAGAACTGTTACCATAGTGTTTCGGTTCATGGTTTTAGTAGAACCGGAACCGTGACAGCTCTAGCTTCAGCCCGCTATTTGCCACTAGGCTCCACAGTACCTGCAATTAACATTCCACCGTAGCGGTGTCAAACAAAAGCAATGGTCAGCTAAAGCTGACCAAATTATAACGACACCACCCAGATTTGGGGTGACGGTGCTCCTTCCCTGCATTTTAGTAGTATAGGCAAACAATATAGTGAATGTATAATAATAGCACACTTCACCACAAGTGTTGGCACGGACGGCCACATACCCCGTGCTCTCAGGGCACTTACTCGGTGAACTCGGTCCATTCCGCAGTCCACCACCGCCCCCAGGACGACAAATAATGTGATCATTAAAGTCCTTTCAGCCGAAGCCTAGACTCTCTCCAAGCCATCTTTAACTGAACCAGTTGGAGTGGGTAAGGTTCCACCAGCCCGTTGCTCACCTCGCCACGGCCATTTAGGCCTTGGCGCGAGACAAGCTTCATCAAATCCCAACGTATCGATCAAACAATAGTACATAGCCCGGCTATGTACAAGGCTGGCTCCCAGGCCACCAACATGGCAGAACTTCGCTTCTGCCCAGATTTCCGGGTGCACCTTTGAGTTAATCTCCAAGACTCCCTGCTGCAATCTACAACGTAGAAAACCTGAAAAGCAAACGGTACAGAGTCTTCTCCGGCACTATAAGTATAATGAAAACATCACCGATCCAGACCAACTTGTTCGGGTAGGCCTCACACACTAGGCCTATGCCTGTTCTTCGATTCCGGACTCTATATGCAAAATAATGGGGACTATTCATGTCCACCCGAAGGAATACCTCGCACTCACTGCTCACTCGCGGGAGGGAGTTTCCAATGCAAAAAGGAAGAGGACTTCACATGTCCAAGGAGAGAATCGTTACCCTTGTGGTTTGCTTTGGCGCCATGGATATCTAGACAGATGAAAAGCACCGCAACGGTCTCGCCTCCACATATCTGGACTCGGCTCGCAATTTGGGGCTCCGAAGATCCACCGATGGCCGGATTTCTCCTTCTCCTTCTTCCTTGCTCTCCCTTTTCTCTAACTCTTTTAGAAAGAGAAAGCTTTATGAGAAATGAGGGTTTCACCCCTATTCCCGGCGTTATAACAGTAAGGACCAATCTGGACCCTTGGATCCCATTTAAAGGAAACTAACGGCCACGATTCTTTCTAAAAATCACTTTCCTGGGCCGAACACGACTTGTGACATGCCCGTGTCATAGGTCGTGTTCCACACTCGCCGTAAACCAGTAAACAAAGAACATGACACGGCCTCTGACACGTCTTGGGACACGCCCATGTCAAACATGGACACGCTCGTGTCATAGGCTGTGTGCAACTCAATTGGTGATGAGAGTTGAAAGAACTCCATAGTTAAGCGTGCTCGGGTTAGAGTAGTACTGGGATGGGTGGCCTTTTGGGAAGTCCCCGTAGTGCGCACTTGACTATTGAGTTTTCCTCATCAAAGGGAGGCTATGACCAATAACAACCCGCCTGTGGAGGGAGAGGGGTTGGGGTGCTTGGGCTGCAGCCTGGTAGCGTCGCCTAGAGCGGAGCCATGACATTATCACGTTGGATCGACTAGGGGCGTTATACACAATCCAACAAGTTCTTCTTTTGATTCAGTTGAATCAGTATCACTATCAGATAAGGTCTTTGATTTCTTTGCCATCAGACCCTTTTCTGATTTCTTATCTTTATAAAACTTCTTATCTTTTGACTTTTTGTTCTCCTTTCTTTTTACTGGACAGTCATCAATGACATGCCCAGGCCTGTTACAGCAATAATAGATAATGTAAGTCTTAAATTGTTTATTCTGATGAGAATCATACCTGGCCACAGATGTGTCTCTGTGTTTGTCTTTGCTTTTACAAGAGCTTGATCTAGTTGATTTCTTCTTATTCCACTGCTTCCTTCTTCTCAGCATTTTCTTGAATTGCTTAGTAAATAGTGCCAATTCATCATCTGATAATTCTTCTGAAGAAGAACAGGTTCCGGTCTATCTATATCTTCATCCCTTCTTAATGATGATGATATTTCTCTTCTAGACTTCTTAGATGTATCTTCTTTGAAAGCCACAAATTTGGTCTGAGTTGAAGTTCTAGCAGATTCTGCTTCAGCTTTTCTAGAATTTAGCTGAAGCTCGTGTAATAATAGCTTCCCATACAAGTCTTGGGGTAACATGTTTCTCAGATTCCCCATCTCTCTTACAACACAAATTTTGATGTCCCATTCTTTATCCCTTCTTGGTGATGATGAGATTTCTTTTCTAGACTTCTTATGAGTATCTGCTTTGAAAGCCACAAATTTGATCTCAAAAATTTGTCATTCAGCTCATAATTTGAGAATTCTCTGCCATAGTTTCTTAAGTCATTTAATATTCAAAAAAACTTTTCATAACATTGTTCTATAGAATCAGTCTTTCCTTGTCTAGATGCCTCATACTACTGGTTGAGGAGAGATTTTTTGTCATATCTTACTTCTTTTGTGCCTTCCATGTAGACTATGAGAGTGTCCCACATCTCCTTGGATGTTTTACTGTACACAAGATTCTGAAAGGTTGAATTGTCTATCGCACTGACTATTATATTTTGTGCTCTTTTGTCCATGGTGGCAAGAACCACCTCATCCTTTGTCATTTCTAATAGTTTCTTAGGGGTTTGAACATTTGCATCTAAGACTGATATCTTCATTGGTAAATATGATCCTTCTTGTACAGTGACAAATATTCTTGGATCTGAGGCTTCCATAAAAAATCTCACTCTCTGCTTCCATAAAGCAAAGTTATCCTTAGTACATATAGGCAGTTTCATATAACTGAGTTCTCTGTGAGATTCAAAAGCCATTAGATCTGATATTTTTCAACCACCCATTGGATCTTTTTCAGACTGTTAGGTATTTTTTGAATAACCTTCCTCTGATACCACTTGAAAGATGTGCGAACAGACAAGCAGAACCTAAAAAATTGGAATAACAGAGATTTTATTATCCAAAAAGATGAATATTACAAAGGTATGACCTCCCTTTTATAGAATGGAGGAGATGAGAGAGATTACAAGTAAGTAATGTGAGACTAAATAATTACAGGTATAATCGGTTTAACATAAATAAGACGAACAGGCCGTGCGGTTAGACAAATAGGCTACCTGCCATAGGATACCGCCAGACTACCCGGTCTCCAAGTTGCCCAAGACAAATCATCAGATTGCCCAGACACCAAACAACAATTGTCCGACTACCAAACCGCTGGAGAGAGACCGCCAAACCTGTAACGACCCCATCCGTTAAATGACGTATAGTAGAAGGTCCGGCCGGGGCCCCACACTATATGCCACAAACAGACGGTGAGGTCACAGGATAATACCAAACCATACGAATCCTAACTCAGAGCATTCTAGCGGAAGCTTTAAGTTACAACTTTGAACTCTAAACAGGAATGTCCAATATATAAAACCACTTTATATATAAATCCATGGAATGTACAACAAAGGTTTGGCCTTAAGGCCTTACAGTTCCTCTTTACATACAACATGTTTTACAAACCTCGGCGCGCAGGCCGGCC
The DNA here is from genome assembly GCA_039513925.1 of Platanthera zijinensis. Classification (NCBI taxonomy): domain Eukaryota; kingdom Viridiplantae; phylum Streptophyta; class Magnoliopsida; order Asparagales; family Orchidaceae; genus Platanthera; species Platanthera zijinensis. The sequence continues at coordinate 10,706,613 of CM077094.1, forward strand.
ATACATGAGTAAAAGAGAACAACCAAAACATTCGCTTAGCCTTCAAGGGCTAGCCACAGCAGCAGCAGCAACAGCAGTAGGGCTTCAGCCCATCACTTACCACTTGGCTCTCCAGCACCTGCAAGGGAACAATCCACCCAACTGGTGGCAAACAATGCAACGGTCAGCCTTCAGCTGACCCAATTATAACAATCCTACCCCTTTCTCGGGGCATGAGCATTCTTTCCCTGCAAAGCATGACATCATCAAATAGCAACTATGTGCGCGCAGGCACATTCAAGCCATCACAACTATCGGCCACACGGCCCGACAGTCCGTGCACTCAGGGCACATTCTTGGTGTACCGGAATACCAGGGTCAACACCACCGTCTACACGGTATTTGAGCATTCTAGTCTTTCCGGCGCGCGGGCCTAAGACTCTCATTAGGCGCTCCAACAAAACCTATAACCAGGCTTCCAAGTCGGACGGACCTAACGCAGGTACGGATCAGCCACCCCCCGTTGCTCAAGTCGCCGTGCCACCTCGAATACGGAAGTATCCATGGCTATTTATAGGCGCGGGTCGGTTTCACCTTTCCTGTTCGGCAATCTGCCTTTTCATCGAGTTGCAGCCCAACGGCTCAACCGCTCATAAAGTGGCAACGCACGGCCACAAGAGTTGCATCCAACCCTCTTCATTTCCTGGACATCGTCCAGTGCTTCCTGCCGCACCAAGCAACAGGTAGGCACAAGGCATCACAAGCCATAATCACGGAGCCTTCTCCGATATGCAAACAAGCATCACCAATCCAGACCATGTCCAGATGGGCTCCAATTCCGGCCTATAACAAGGGGGACTTCACATATCTAGCCCAAGGGACACCACAACCCACCGCACACTCGCGGGGAAGGGTTTTCCCTATGCAATGCAGAAAAGAAGGACTTCACATGTCCAAGGAGGGAGATCGTTACCCTTGTCGATCTCTTCGGAGCCATCGAAAACTAGCCGGTGAGAAAGAACCGCAGCAGCCTTGCCTTCACAACGCCGGCTTCGGATCACGAATCGGACCACGGGAACTCCGCCGGTGGCTTGCTCTCCTCCTCCTTCTTCTTCCTCCTCTCTCTTTCTCTCTTCCAAGCAAAATGAAGAATGACTTCTTCCTTGACGAATTTAATCCAGCCAGGAATCACCTGAGCCCTTGGATCCAAAGAGAGAATCTGAACGGCCACGATTTGCCCAAAAACCCATTTTTTGGCTGACACGGCCTGTGACACGCCCGTGTCACAGGCCGTGTACCCTGAAGCGGCACAAGCAGTTTGAACCGACTGAACAACACGGGCATCGACACGCCCGTTTCGAACCTGACACGCCCGTGTCATCCTGAGACACGCCCGTGTCAAACCTGCTTCATCGAGCTGCAACCAGTACACGGGTCGGAACACGGCATCTGACACGCCCGTGTCCAACCTGACACGCCCGTGTTCACGGCCGTGTTCAAGGCCGTGTACTTTTCTGACTCGAATAGGCTAATCTCGAAATTTAATTCGGACACGCCCTGGGACGCGCCCGTGTCCCAGGCCGTGTACCCCCGACACGCCCTAGGACACGCCCGTGTCCCAGGCCGTGTAAAATTACCTGTACCTCAAACTTCATGTTGAGTCTTTTTGGGGTCTTTTTGGGGTGTTACAAAACCGCGCGGTCTCCAATCGCTAGTGCCAGATCGCCAGACCGCCCGATCTCCATACAATAAAACTCCCCCTCAAGCTGGAGCATATATATCGATCATGCCCAGCTTGTTGCAAATGTGAAGAAAGGAGGCGGACACCGGCTTGGTGAAAATATCAGCCAACTCTTTATCGGAGGTGACGAATGGAGTACAAATTTGTTCCTTCAAAATCTCTTCATGAATAAAGTGGCAGTCAACTTCAATGTGCTTTGTTATCTCATGGAAGACCAAATTTTTAGAGATGTATATAGCGGCCTTGTTATCACAAAACATAGGTAGAGGATGGTTGTAGAACTCTTCTAAGTCAATCATGAGAGCCCGTAACCACTTCAACTCACATTTGGTCGATGCCATACTTCGATAGTCTGCTTCTGCACTAGACCTGGAGACTACAGACTATTTCTTTCTCTTCCAGCTCACAAGGTTTCCCCCCACAAAGGTGCAAAAGCCAGATGTTGACCTGCAGTCTCCTTTGTCATCATCATAGCTCGAATCTGAGTACGCTTCAACCCTCAAATGACCATTCTTCTGAAAGAGTAGTCCTTTCCCAGGGGCTGATTTAACATACTCCAATATCCTCAGGGCAGACTGTAGATGACACTCCCTTGGAGCTTGCATGAATTGGCTAACCTTGCCTACAACACAGGAGATGTTGGGTCTCGTCACCATGAGATATTTGAGTTTACTAACCAGACATCTATACCTCATAACATCTGAAAGAGGAGGAGAGTCATCCATCCAAGTTTTATCTTCTCTAGTCGCCATGGGAAATCGGGTAGGTTTAGCCCCAGTCAACCCTGCCTCTTTTAGCAAATCAAGAGCATACTTGTTTTGGGAGAGGACTAAGGAATTGGGCTTCCGAGAGATTTTTATCACCAAAAAGTATTTTGGAGAGCCCATATCTTTATGACCAGGTGTTGACGAAGATGCTTCTTTGTCAAGGTTATCCCAGCCTGGTCATCTCCAGTGAGAAGAATATCATTACCATATACCGCAAGAACTACCGGACCCAGGGAGGTTTTGCGAACAAATAAAGAGTGATCAGTAGAACTTCTCGTAAAGCCTGCGACTGCCACAATCCCGCTAAACTTGTCAAACCAAGCCCGAGGGCTTTGCTTTAGGCCATAGATAGCCTTCTTTGGCCGGCATACCTATGTATCCCCCTGAGAAACATACCCTGGAGGTTGCTCCATATAGACATCCTCCTTAAGATCCCCATATAGAAAGGTATTCTTGACATCCAGTTAGGAAATGGGCCAATCCCTGTTGACAACCACAGAGAGGAGGACCCTTATAGTGCTGAGACGAGCAACTGGAGAGAAGATGTAAAAATAGTCAACACCATAAGTCTGGGTAAAGCCTTTGGTAATAAGGCGGGCTTTGTAACGATCCACACTGCCATCCAGACTGAACTTCACCACAAAGACCCAATGATAGCCAACAACATCTGTGCCGAAGGGAGGAGGAACAAGGGTCCACGTACCCCATTCAGTGAGAGTAGCAATTTCCTCATCCATGGCAGCCTTCTAATGAGGAACAGTAAGGGCCTCCTTGTAGGAACGGGGGGGTGGCAGTGGAAGAGATAGCCAGTGCAAAATCCCAGCGAGAAGGGGTAAGATGATCATAGGAAACAACAGAAATAAGCGAGTGCTGGGTACATGCCCGAACCCCTTTGCGAAGAGCAATGGGAAGTGTTGGGTGCATTGGAAAATGTGTACCTAATTTGAAGAAGCCTAACTTAGCTCAATGATATACATCAAGGTGTATTTGATGTTATTTTGAGTTGATATGTGCAGGTTAAGAATGTACTAAAAAGCAGGAAAATTATTCTAAGTCCATGTGTCGACACCAGAAGAAGCTGTGTCGACACTTCAGAATAATTATGTCGACACTTGAAGAAGGCTGTGTCGACACAGAGAAAAAGAGTCGACAACATCTGTGTCGACACCGGGAAGCAGTGTCGACTCACAGAAGCAGAGTCGACACCAGAAGGCTGTGTCGACACACTGAGGCAGAGTCGACACCAGAAGGCTGTGTCGACACACTAAGGCAAAGTCGACTACATTTGGGTCGACACCAGAAGACTGAGTCGACACATATAGGCAGAGTAGACAACAGCTGTGTCGACACCTAAAGACAGTGTCGACACATACTATGTTCTGAATCTACATCAACTGTGTCGACACACAGGACTTATGTCGACACACTGCAAAGTCTAGACCAAGTCATTTGCTGAAGAATGATGAAGTGTTTGAGTCGACACAAATACTCAGTGTCGACTCATTCTCAAGATGCAGTATGAAGAAGCTGTGTCGACTTAAAGGCAAACATGTCGACATCATCAAAGGCTGTATCGACACCCAAGTTACTTGTGTCGAAACGTATTGACAGATGGTCTCGACACTTTCTGACAGAGTCTGGACACTTTGCTGACGAAGACAAAGGCACAAGATCTGTTTGAAGACTTGACAGCTGTGAGTTACAATAGGTTAACTGAAGCTGTCAGACTTGTCAGAAGTTAGTTAGAAACCGGATCAGCCGGTTACCATGAAGAAGGTCTATAAATAGACAGATTCAGAAGTAGAATACACGACAATTGATTTTTGATTAAGAAGCAACACACATAGAAACTGATTGAGTAATCAAATCAAGAAAGTGCAAGGCATGGAAGAAGATCTTCATCAGAAGATCTAAGAAGACATTCTGAAGGGTACAACCTCTCAGGATCTGTCTAAGTAGAATTCGTCCAAGAATTCTGAAGTATTATCAAAGGTATTGGATAGAGAGAGATCCAGCCATTTGAAGATCAAGAAGGAAACTGTCACAGGTTTCTCAAGAAGCTGTCAGGAAATCAACTCAGCTAAGTTCAGATTCAAGAAGCTTTGAAGAAAGCTAAGATTCAGTTGATTTCATCCATCAGCTGATCAAGTGCTGTCTTGTCCCTTCTCTCTCAATAAAGGCAAGATATAATAAAACTCTTTTCAAATTCTGTAGGATCTATTAATATAGATCTGAGTTGTAAGCCTATGTTATAAAGGCTGAGTGTAGGAGATTTGATCTCTGAGTGGTAGGGCTGTGTATGCCTGAGTGTAGGAGAAGGTATTTCTCTGAGTTGTAGGCCTTGGATCAAGGCCGAGGTAGGGCTGATTAGCCTGAGTTGTAGGAACCTTTCCAGGTTCTAAGCTGTAGGATCTGAGGATCTGAGTTAAAGAAGGAAGTTAGGCCGAATCTAGCACACTGCTAGATAGGTGAAGGGGCAAAGTGGATGTACCCAGACCTTGGGGAACCACTATAAATCTGTGTGCATTCTGTAATGTGTGAATATCTGTGATTGCTGTGTTGTGTTTGCTGAAGTATATTCTGCATTCTATTTTATTCAGTAGTTATATTCTGCTTAAAGTGAAAACAAGCATTAGAACCTATTCACCCCCCCCCTCTAGGTGTTTAGGTAGTCTTGAAAGTAAAACTATCAAGTGGTATCAGAGGGAGGTTGCTCAAATAAGGACTTAATAGTCTGAGTTAGATCCCTAAAGGCAGAATCAAGAATCAAGAAAATGGGTTTTAGAGAGAATCACAAGTAACTAGGGTCAATGAAATTACCCATCTGCAGAAAAGAAATCTTTGGAATCTGGAAAGAAAGGGTTAGGTTGTTTATGGAGGCTTCCGACCCAAGGATATACATCACAGTACAGGAAGGCCCCTTCATTCCAATGAAGGTATCAGTTCTTGATGCAATTATTCAAACTCCAAAGAGTTATTCTGAAATGACCAAGGATGAAATCATATTGGCAACTATGGATAAGAGAGCTCAGAATATCATAGTGAGTGCCATAGATGATTCTACATTCCAAAATCTGATTCACTGTAAAATCTCTAAGGAAATGTGGGACACTTTGATTGTCTACATGGAGGGGTCTGAAGAAGTTAGACAGGATAGGAAGTCTATGCTCAACCAAGAGTATGAGAGTTTCAGACAAGGGAAGTCTGATAGCATAACTTAATGCTACAAAAAATTCTACAGGATAGTAAATGAATTGATGTCCTATGGAAGGGTCTTCAGTACCTATGAATTGAATGACAAATTCCTAAGGTCCTTGACAAAGGTTTGGGACACCAAGATTTGTGGCATAAGAGAAGTGGCTAAACTGGCAGAGATTTCTCCTCCAACCTTGTTTGGAAAGTTGCTATCATATGAAATGCAACTAATGGCTAGGAAGGAGGAAGAAAAGAATTCAAAAGGAGAGCATAGAGAGAAGTCAGTGGCCCTCAAGGCAGAAGCCACTAGAAAGAATAGGAGGATATCTCCATCACCTCCTAAGGAAGTTGCTGAAGTTAACTCAGAAATTTCAGACAATCAGATTTCAGAAAGCAGTGATTCAGATACAGATTTTGCTGCTTTTACAAGGCAGTTTCAGAGGTTCTTAAAGAAGAAATAGTGGAAGTCAAGGCCCTCCACATCACAGCCAGCTGATGATTACTATCAGAAGAGAAAATCATCAAGACATGAGAAGAGCAGAACTAAGCCCAGCAAAGCTACAACTTCAAAGATTGTTTGCTATTGCTGTAACAGGCCAGGACATGTAGTGGCTGAATGTCCTGATAAGAGGAAGGAGTCAACAGATAGAAAGAAGACTCATCAAAAGGACAAGAAGGAGAAATCCTTTGTTGCTAAGAAGGAGAAGAGCCTTACAGATCAATCTACTTCAGAGTCAGAATCTGAAGCTGAAGCATACATTGGGCTGTATGTAGCCAATGAAGAAGAGGAGTTTATGCAATTGCTGAACTCCATCTATGATCAAGAAGACCATCAGTGCATGGGACTGATGGCTGGATCAGAAGAAGACATGTGCCAGAATCAGACTGGTCCCAGTAAGGTACATTGTCCTTCTATAAAATCAGTTTGTAGTACTAGTGCAGAATCAGCTACATCTGCATCAAGTGATGTAGATGGATCTGAATCTGAAGGTGAAGTTTATCAGTTGAAAGATAAGTATGGGGACTTGTTGCAGGCTCTTAAGAAAAGCAAGAACCTAGCCAAAACTCAGGCTCAGGAAATTGCTGATCTTAAGGTGGCTGCAACTAAGTTTGAAAAAGTAATGGATCAAAAGTTAAATGAGATTGCCAAACTGAAAAATATAACCATTATTCATATGGGCACAATCAAATATAACAATGATCAAATTAAGAGTCTGGAGGCCAGACTAAGAATAGAGAAAGATTTAGTGGCTAGTTACTCTAAGCCAAAATCTGTCTTACCTTTAATAGATGAGTTTGTGGCTCAAAAGGGTAAGGCAGGATTAGGCTTCAAAGGTAACCCCAGGGCTGCCCAATTCAAGAGAAAAGGCAAAGCTCCTGTCCAGCCACTAAACCTTTCAGTCCCTGTTATGTTTAGAAAGGTGCAAGTGCCTTCTAACAAATATGATCATGAGAATATTCATGGTCATATTAAGACTAATGTTCTGATAAACAAGGGTGTAAATGCCAATAGGTCTACCCATGTTCATAAACCCCATGGTTATGAGAAATCTGTGGGTGAAGCAGCAGCAGCACCAGCACTGGACAAAAATTCTTATGTCAAGGGTGTATTAAGACCTAGATACAACAAGTTTGAATGTTGGTGTTGTGGCAAGAGAGGCCATTTTGCCTTAGACTGCTGGCATAACACAAATGTAAGGAAGAACAATAGTCTACTAGTTAGAAGAGCTGCTAGTAGTCTTAATATGAATGGTGCTAACCTGAACCAAGGACCTAAGACTTACTTGAGTTCTAAGGGAAAGTAATTCTATATTGCAGGAAAGTCCAAGTTGCCATGCCCCTATATGGTACTTGGACAGTGGATGTTCCAGGCACATGACTGGAATAAAGGGGCTGCTGAAGGAGTACATATCTGTCAAAGATGGACCTAAAGTAATCTTTGGTGGATCTGAAAGAGGAATCATCAAAGGGTTTGGTAACATTTCTTCAAACCAAATTACCATCACCCAAGTGGCTTATGTAAAAGGTTTGAAACATAATCTGATAAGCATAAGTCAGCTGAGTGATCTTGGATATGACATTTCATTTGTTAAGGATGGATGTCATATCAAAAGGTCAAGTGATCAAAAGATCATATTGACTGGGTATAGAAAGAGAAATGTTTATTGTCTTAATTTTGTATATGAGAACAAGGTTTCTCCCATCTGTCTTATAGCTGATGATAATGCATCTCTTTGTGTCAAGTGGCACAAGAGGTTGGCTCATCTTAACTACAAGACAATTGGCCAACACTTTAGCAAAGAGTTAGTGAGGAATGGTCCTCAAGTTAAGTGTATAAAGGAAGGGATATGTTCAGCTTGTCAAAAGGGCAAGCAGACAAAATCCTCCTTTCATAGCCTTGAAAACAAGGATTCTGTGAGGTTCTTATACCTCTTACATATGGATCTTTTTGGTCCTATGCCAGTTCATAGTCTAGGTAGGAAGGTCTACACTTTTGTGGTTATAGATGACTATTCTAGATATACATGTGTGTTCTTTCTGAGACAAAAATCAGAAACCCCAAGTGTCTTACTTAGTTTTGTGAAACAAATTCAGAATGAACTAAACAGTACAGTGGTCAAAATCAGAAGTGACCATGGCACTGAATTTCATTCTGAAAGTATGACAAAATTATGTGAAGACTTTGAGATTTTCCAAGAGTTCTCCTCACCTAGAACACCTCAGCAAAATGGTATTGCTGAAAGAAAGAATAGGACATTGATTGAAGCTGGTAGAACTCTATTGAGTGACACCTCTCTTCCAGAATATTTCTCAGCTGAGGCAGTAAACACTGCATGTCATGTGATCAATATGGCTTCTATCACCAAGTGCCACAAAAAGACTCCCTATAAAATTATGAAAGGTAGAAAACCAAATCTATCCTACTTTAGGATCTTTGGTTGCAAGTGCTATATACTTAACAATGGCAAGTCATATCTAACTAAGTTTGCTGCTAAATCCCAAGATGGGATATTTGTTGGGTACATCATAAATAGTAAGGCCTATAGAGTCTTCAACTTGACTACTCAAGTTGTAGAAGAATCTGTACATGTTGTATTTGATGAAACAAGATTAATCAACAGTGAGTTGCCTTGTAGATCAAATAATTCAACAGGTATATGCAAAAGGATGGACAATGTTGGTACCCTAGTTTGGATTTGAGTTCAGTCTTCTCTTTTACTCTCTTGACCCAAAATTTATCTATGGTCAATGGTTAGTTGTTTAGTTAGTTTGCTCTAGTTATAGAGTTGTCACTTATCCAGATGAAAATTTGGTTAAGTTGTTTTTTGTTCGACTATGGTCGAACGCCGCTTGACAATCGTCTATCGACTGTTCGACGATCGTCTATCAGTTGGTCGACGTTTGTCTGTCAGCAGATCGTCTATCTCTGAGTTAGTTCAACTCTTGTTAGATCGACGTTCTGTGGAATCTGCCTCGCCGATCGTCGAACCCCGCTCGACTTCTTTTGACCAGACAGATTTCTTTATAGTTCAACTATCTGTTTGATAGTTCAACTATCTGATAGCTCGACTATCTATTTTATAGGTCGACTATTTGTGTTGCTTGATAGCTCGACTATCTGTCTTGATAGGTCGACTATCTATTTTCTTTGATAGTTCGACTATCTGTTTGATAGGTAGACTATCTGTTTTCTTTGATAGCTCGACTATCTATTTGATAGGTCGACTATCTGTTTTCTTTGAAATTTCGACTATCTGTTTTATAGGTCGACTATATGTTTTCGTTGATAGCTCGACTATCTGTTTGATAGGTCGACTATCTGTTTTCTTTGATAGCTCGACTATCTATTTGATAGGTCAACTATCTGTTTTCTTTGATAGTTCGACTATCTGTTTGATAGGTCGACTATCTGTTTTCTTTGATAGCTCAACTATCTGTTTGATAGGCCGACTATCTGTTTTGCTTGATAGTTCGACTATCTGTCTTGATAGGTCGACTATCTGATAGCTCGACTATCTGTTCTGATAGGTCGACTATCTGTTGTGGTAGTTCGACTATCTGCTTTGATAGTTCGACTATCTGTATCGTTCGACTATCTGTTTGATAGGTCGACGATCTCTGTGCTTCGGTCAACGATCTCCGAGGGTCGTTCGACGTTCTGCTGTATGTCTTTAGTAATTTTTTGTCCTCTTCTATGCTGTGATTTATTTCATATTTATTTGGTCTATTTTATAAAAGATTATTTCAGTAAATTTATGCTATCATTTCTAAGCAATACCTGCTTGCTTCTTTATGCATAAGTTAAGCATTTCTCTGATAAAGTTGTTTGTCTTATTAGTTGACATATCCTGTTGCTTTATCTGCCATGCTGTCCTTTATAGCCGTTAGACTCAAAAAGTCTTTTCTGGCTGTAAAGAGTTTCTTCTGATGTGACTTTCTTTAGTATTCTTTTATCAGATTGGATATGCAGCTTCTTAGAAAGCTTTATCCCCTTATAACATGTCTGCCTGCAGGATATACTTTTGCTTTATGCAATTTGCAGCCCAGTTTGCAGATTTCAGAAGAAGACAAGATTCAAACTCAAATTAGAGCCGTTGCAAAGGCTCATATATAAAGAGCTTCTTTTGAAAGAAGAAATATAGACACAGACATACAATACTCAAATACAAGAAGTTTTCTCTCAGCAGCATAGAGATCTACAGCTCTCAGAAATTCACATTCAACTGAGAAGATCAAATCTCTTCAGCATTCTTCTTCAATCCCGAGTTCATCCTGCTCACAGGAAGACATTCACTCAGTGCCTCAAGAAGAAGAAGAAGAAGAAGAAAGAAAAGCCTGTGAAGAAGAACAATCATTCAGCAATCAAGAGTCTTCTTCAAGCTTCTCCTTCAGAACCCCAAGATAGTTCTTTGTCTTAATTCAGAAGAGTTCCTACACCCTGAAGCAAGACTCCTTCCTGGATATTCTCTAAGCCAGGGGGAGCCTTGATTCTTTAGAGCTCTTTAGCTCTGTGCAATCCACTAGCTTCTCTAATCTGTTTAACAATAGAGAAGAAACTTTAACTCTCTCAACCTCCTGTATAAAGGGTTATTACTCCCTTCAAAAGTGAACCTTAGTGGCAGGGCACCTGATCAAAAACCTGTGTTGGATTTTGAGCTCCCGATCAAAAGCTCAAAGGGTCTACTTGATCTACCTGAAGCAGATTAGTTGGTGGCAGGGCACCTGAACAAAAACCTGTAGTGGATTCCTACCAGGGTGGTAGAAGAGTGGACGTACCTATTTAGAGGGAACCACTATAAAATTTCTTGTGTCGTCTGTGCTGCTTATTTAATTTATTGCACTGTGGCTATGAGTAGAAATAACTAGGATTGCTAGTTGCTGTGATAGGACCCAAGCTTAACTGTAATTACAGTTAGCTCTCTCTTGTGCACTACACTTTGTGTTAGGCTCTAGGGTTTCAAATATCTATAAACTTATTCCGCAAAATAACTCTAAGGGAGTTGAGTAGGGTGTTATAATTTTTGAATACTCTATTCACCCCCCTCTAGAGTTGTATCAATCCTCACTTTCAATTGGTATCAGAGGGAGGTTGACTTACTGTACATGCTAACACCTGAGTCACAAGATCCTGATAGATACCAAGCTTATAGATATTCACTTCAAGGCCCAGTCCAAGGATTACTCTAGCACCAGACCTCCAACATGCAACTTAGCTAAGTTTAGCATCTGTAAGGCAAGAATAAGATTATAGATGAACTCTATTGATGAAGACATTTTCTCCTCTATTTTGACAGGACCTCCAGCACCTCCTGCTGCAACCACTGTTACAACATCTACAAATCTAAGTGCAGTGCCTCCTCCATATTACAGTGATGCCTACAAGAAGGCAAAGATAGCTGATGCCAAAGCTATGAACATTCTGGCTCAGACTATATCTGATGAAATCTTCCAGAAAGTGGCTGACTGCACCTCTGCAAAAGCCATGCGGGACTCACTGAACCAGATTGTAGCTGGTTCAGCTGATGAAAGGAAGGACAGAAGGTCCAACCTTATATCCCAGTATGAAAACTTCAAGAAAACTGAAGCTGAATCAGTTGAAGCCATGTACACCAGACTCAGCTCAATCATCAATGAGCTGAGAACTCTTGATAAGGAAATTACATTGACAAAGGTCAATGATAAGATACTGATGTGCTTCCCCAGCACATGGGATCTTAGGATCTGGCCTATCAAGGAGGCCAGAAGTACAACTGAAATCTCAACAGAAGCTCTCCTTGGCAAGCTCAAGTCTTTTGAGCAAGTGCTGAAGACCAGGGAAGCTGAGGCTGAAGCAAAGACTCCAACTCCAGCAAGAAAAGAGCAAACTCTTTCTCTCAAAGCTGTTGATGCTTCTGAAGGAAGCCAATCTAATGAGGAGCTGATGACACTCTTTGCCAAAAGGTTTCTCAAGATGGGAAGAAAAGACTTCAGAAAGAAATCTTCAAGATATGAAGATAAACCAAGGTATGATAGATCTCCTGCTAAAGAAATCATTTGTTATGGTTGCAGGAAACCTGGACACATTCTACCAGAGTGTCCAGAGGAAAAGAGCAAAGAAAAGAGAAAGGAAAAAGAACATCACAGGAAACACTCCAAGTCCTCCTCCTACAAAAACTAGAAAAAGGAGAAGGGATTTGTTGCTGAGACCTGGAGTGATTCAGATGAGGAATCTTCCTCCTCAAGCTCCAGTGAGAATGAGGAAGAGAAGAAGGCAAAGGAAATCTGCCTTATGGCTATTGATGTCTGCAGTAATCACTCAGCTGCAGAGAGTTCTGATGATGATGAAGAGATGCCTACAGAAGATCAGGTATTGTCTTCATATGACTTTTCTTCTTCTGAATTTAAAACTGAGTTTAAATCCCTTTGCTTAGATTTAATTAGTTCAGAAAAGGAGATTAAAGAACTTAGAAATAAGTTAGCAGAATCAGAATCTATTTCCATTGAAAATGCTAGGTTAGAAGCAGAACTCACTAAGCATAATGAAGAAATAAAGTTTCTTAAAAATGAACTAGCAAAGTCCAAGAGATTAGAAGAATCATTAAATGGTAGAAGCCTTAAGTTGCTAAAAATCACCAGCATGACAAACACTAGGTCAGGCAATAATAAGCTAGGCTTAGGAGCTTCATCATGTGAACCCCCAATTATTCTTAAAAATCATCTTTCAACTCCAGTGAACTTTATTTCAGCTGATGGAATAAAGAACACTGAGCAAGTAAAACAAGTTAATCAAGCCTTAAACAAAGCTAAGAGAGAAAAGAGAAAGCAAAAGTTTAAAGAACTACAAAAAGCGTCGAACGCTGCTCGACGATCGAAGGCTCGGTGGTCGAATGAAGCTCGACGATCTGAGCATCAAGCGTCGAACGCCGATCGACGTTTTCAATTTGATTTTCAAAATTATTACCAAAACCTTAGAAACCCTAATATAAATAGAAACCCTTGGTTTGTGGACCCATTAACTGCATGGAGCATCCCACCTAGGAGATCTTATCCTTTAGGATATAAACCCCAACCTGCTTATTCTTTTATTTCTAGTTTTCATTATGTGAAGAATAATGGACCCAAGGTTACCTGGGTCCACAATGTTTAACTTAACTCACTACAGGTGAAGACCTATCCTATCACTCAGGAAAACTGGTATTTGGATAGTGGTTGCTCCAAACATGTGACAGGGAACAAAGACAATCTGTCAAAGTTCAAGGCCAAGCTTGGACCAAAGGTGATCTTTGGGGATTCTAGCTGTGGTCAAACTGAAGGATATGTTAGGATCACCATTGGAGCAGTAACTTTCAAAAGGGTTGCATATGTAACTAGACTGAAGCATAACCTTATCTCAGTAAGTCAGTTATGTGATGCAGGATATCAGGTATCGTTCACTAACACTCTTTGTAATATTACTTTAAATAGTAATGTTGTGTTAGTAGGTATTAGACAAGGTAATATTTATTTAGTAGATTTTAATTCAACCCATTCTGAAATCTGCTTATTTAATGAAGTAACAAATAATAACAACACCTTATGGCATAGAAGTCTTAACCATGTTAACCTCAAGAATATATCTAGGTTATCTAAATACAACCTTGTTAGAGGTTTACCTTCTTGCCCTTACAAGAAGGAGAGCCTATGCAAGGCTTGTCAATTAGGCAAGCAAACCAAAAATTCCTTTAAATCTGTAAATAAAAGTGATTCACCTAGAATCTTGTACTTACTACATTTGGACCTTTTTGGGCCAATAAATGTACAGAGTCTAGGAGGGAAGTATTACACTTTAGTAATTGTAGACGACTTCTCTAGGTTCACTTGGGTGTTCTTCTTGAGAACTAAGGATGATAACTTCAAAGTTCTTACAGATTTTCTACTGTGTGTGCAGACTGAGTATTCTACTCATGTTGCCTTGATCAGAAGTGATCATGGTACTGAGTTTGAGTCTCTTCTCATGCAAGAATTCTGTGAGAAAGAAGGTATCAAACATAGCTTCTCTGCTCCTAGAACTCCCCAACAAAATGGGGTAGTGGAAAGGAAAAATAGAACCCTGATTGAAGCTACAGGAACACTGTTGGCAGATGCTAATATGCCTCTCTCCTATTGGGCAGAAGCTGTTAGCACAACTAATTATGTTCTGAACAGAAGTCTTATACACAAGCTTAAGTGTAAAACTCCTTATGAGTTGCTTAAAGGAAAGAAACCTAAAATAAATTATTTTAGAGTATTTGGTTGTGTAGTATACATTCATAACAATAACAAAGAATACCTTAGAAAGTTTGAAGCAAAAGCTTCAATGAGAATCTTTCTTGGATATTCCCAAGTAAGCAAAGCTTATAGAGTTTTTAATAAATCAACTTCTAAAATTGAGGAATATGTGCATGTGTCCTTTGATGAATCTCAGATGTTTTACAAGGAGAAGGAAACTTCCCCTTCCTCAAGTTCATTACAGGTACCAGAATCTAGTAAAGATGTCACTCAAGAGATTCTCCATCTATCAACTCTTCATATCACTGATTCAGACAATGATGAAAACTTTGCAGAAGCAGTTGCTGTACCACCAATAGTAGATCCAATTCCTCCTGAGGAATTAATCCCAACTATTGCTGAAGACCACATCCCACCTGCTGATGTTGTCACACTTAGAGATCATCCTACATCTCAAGTGATTGGAGACATATCAGCTGGTGTACAAACAAGACATCAATTAAGACAGGATGTGATGCATGCTTGTTTCCTTTCACAGATTGAGCCACTCACCATTAAAGATGTTGAGCTAGATCCCCACTGGATCATTGCTATGCAAGAGGAACTCAATCAATTTGAAAGATGTAAAGTATGGACTTTGGTTCCAAGACCTAAAGGCCAACTGATCATAGACACCAAGTGGGTGTTTAGAAACAAGTTGGATGCAAATGGAATTATTGTAAGGAATAAAGCTAGGCTTATAGCTCAGGGCTACAGACAGGAGGAAGGTATAGATTATGAACAAACCTTTGCTCCTATTGCAAGGCTAGAGGCAATAAGGATCTTTCAAGCCTATGCAGCCTATATGAAGTTTAAGGTCTTTCAGATGGATGTCAAAAGTGCATTTCTAAATGGTGAGCTAAAGGAAGAGGTATTTGTTGAACAACCTCCTGGGTTTGTCTCTTCAACTCAGCCCTCACATGTTTTCAAGTTGCAAAAAGCTCTTTATGGACTTAAACAAGCACCCAGAGCCTGGTATGAGACTCTAGCTAGTTTCCTGTTAGAGCACAACTTTGTTAGGGGAGTAGTTGATAGAACCCTTTTCGTCAAGCACCACAAGGACACAATCCTGTTAGTTCAAGTGTATGTGGATGATATTATTTTTGGTTCCACTGATCCCAAACTGTGCAAAAAGTTCTCTGACTTGATGCATTCTAAGTTTGAGATGAGTAGTATGGGTAAGCTGTCTTACTTTCTTGGTCTCCAAGTAAAGCAAGATGCTGATGGCATCTTCATCTCCCAATCCAAATATGCCAAGGAATTGGTAAAGAAGTTTGGGATGGCTGATGCTTCAGCAATGCATACACCTATGGCTACTAATGTAGTTATAGATTCTGATGATCAGGGTAAGCCAGTTGATCAAAAGAATTATAGGGCCATTGTTGGTTCCCTATTGTATTTAACTGCAAGTAGACCAGATATAATGTTTGCTTTATGCCTATGTGCTAGATTCCAGGTCAACCCCAAGGAATCTCATCTGATTCTTCTCAAGAGAATCTTGAGATACCTGAAGGGATGTCCAAATCTAGGACTATGGTACCCAGTAGAATCAGAATTTGAGTTAATTGGATACTCTGATTCTGACTATGCTAGTTGTAGAGTTGACAGGAAAAGTACCTCAGGAACTTGTCAGTTCTTGGGAGAGAGATTGGTTTCTTGGTTCTGTAAGAAGCAGGCTTCTGTCTCAACTTCAACTGTAGAGGCTGAATATATAGCAGCTGCTAGTTGTTGTTCACAGATCCTGTGGATTCAAAACCAGCTTTTGGATTACGGGTACACACACAAGAACAGAAAAATCATGTGTGACAGTACCAGTGCTATCTCCATTGCACAAAATCCTGTGCAACACTCTAGAACCAAGCACATTGAGATTAGACACCATTTCCTAAGAGATTGTGTGGAAAAGAACAAGATCAGCCTTGAGTTCATATCCACTGACCTTCAGAGAGGTGATATTTTCACCAAGCCTTTAGATGAACAGAAGCATCTGTTCTTTTTGGTTCAACTAGGCATGATTAATGGAAAAGACTAAGTGTGACGTCTGCCTTTGTTGAAACCTGTTTGAAGATTGTCGAATGACGTTCGAAGATAGTCGATCGGATCAAGCCTATCATCGACCTATGGTTGATGATGGCTTATCTGCTTGAAGATCGTCGACCGACGTTCGCAGATCATCGAACAGGTCGAGCCTATCGTCGATCTATGGTTGACGATAGCTTGTTGTTTGTGAAGACAGAAATAGTCGAATGATTGATCGACTACTCTGCTTCAGGAACGATCGTCGAACGACCGTTCGACCATCGTCTCCAGTATCTTTTAAAATAGATCGACGATTGCTGTATTAATATAAAACCGATGGTCGACCTAGGTTAAGAGATCGTTCTTTTTATCGTCGACGGATAGCGTCTTTTCGCATTCCGTCTTTCTGCTTGCTCCCTGTCTCGCGATTTCTGCTGTTTCGCCTTCGCCATCTCTCTCGCCTTCTCCAACCCCTTCGATGGCAATTGCTCCAGCCCTCCTGTCCGTGGTGAAGTTCGATGCTGGTTTCAGCGTAGACTTTGATTCTTTCAGCTCCTGCGAGTCTGCGATAGTGGAAATCCTCAACCTCTGCAAAGATCAAGGATTGGAAAAGTTCATGTCCACAAAAATAAAGATAAACGTTCAAGAGATTAAAGAATGGGCTTTCACTTCGTCCTCCAATGACGAATCTATGACTGGAACGATAGGCGGAGAAGAGGTAATTTTGACTCCCGCCGTTTTGACTGATATTTTTGGATTATTAAATGGGGAAGAGGATTATGAGCAAGATACCCCAGAATTTGGGAGAATGTTGACTGAATTAGGACATGCCGACGGCATTCCTTCTAAGCTGCTAAAGGTGAACTTTCCGTTGAAGATAAAGTTCCTTGCTGAACAAGTCGGAAAAGTGCTTCTGGGAAAGCACTCTGCCCATGATAATATAACCAGGCAACAGTTTGCCCTGATGTGTGCCATTGTGAACAAGAAACAGATTAACTGGGCAGGAGTTTTGTTTGATTTGATAAGGAAAAAGAATAGTAAGAAGGAAGTCATCCTGGGTAGGGTGCTTGGGATATTTCTAAAAGAGAAATATTCCCATCTGTTGGTCTCAGTTTCTACATCCATCAATTCCAGCAAAAAGATGGACCTAACCCTGTTTGTCAAATGGAAAAGGAGCTTTCTGAAGCCCGCTCTAGCAGGGGTTGCTATAGTTGCATCTGAGAGCACAAGGACTGCTTCAGTCACTCCCCTCCTTCAAGAAGCAGGCTCAGCCAATCTCTCCTTTCCATCCACTTCTTCTGCATTACCATCCACTTCTACTGAAGTGCCACCATCTACTTCAGTTGAAGTTCCATCTTCTGCATCTCATCTTCCTGATTCTTCCACAATTCTCCATGCATCATCACCAGCATCTCCACTCCCTCCTCATCTTGCTAGGATCTCTCATCCTACTTTTGACTTATTGGCTTCTGAGCTATCCACTCCTCCTCAGTCACCAATTCCTCATTCAGATCCTATTGATCTTCTTGCATCCACCCATCTATCTCCAGTTCACTCTCCATCTCATCAGGAGTACACCATCCCTGCTGTTCATCCTTCTACTGTGATTACCCCACCATCATTTGAAATCACCCCAGCCTTCATCTCAAGCATATTGGAGTTAATTACTCCTTCAATCAAAATCATGATTGAAGAAGCAATTGCTCCTCTCGTTTCTTCCATCTCTACATTATCATCTTCCATTCTTGCCATCTCAAAATCTGCTGAGCCATCTTCTGTTAGGGGCCTGACTTCAGTTTCTACTGAAATCAAGCAGGGGGAGATGTTCGAGGAAGATGCCTTTGGACTGCCTCTTGTTTCTCGCTCAGTAGAGCCCCAAGTTCAGATTGAAGATGTAGCAGAAGCTCTAGTTGTCATTGCAACATCCTCTGCAGTTCTAGCTCCAGCTCTCAAGCCTTCTGATGTTATAATGGAAGCAGAATTTGCATTTAAAGCTTGTCTCGAAGTAGCTTCTACTCCCCTTGTTGCTCGTTTCCTAGAAGGAGTCATTACCTCCTTTCTAGATGACATGTGGGAAATAGAATGCTCTGAAGAGTCTCCTGAAGATAATTCTTTCACTCATTTTCTAGACTTGATAACTGACATGTTAGTATGGGAATACCTAGAAGGAATGATACAATTTCATTTAGCACATCTGTGTTCCTGATACCACAGATTTAGTGGAAGAAGTTTTAGCTGTCCAAGAACTTGTTCAACAACCTGCTCTAGAAGTTCTAGCTGATCCAGAACCTGCTGTTCAAGATCCTGAGTCTGCTCAACCAGCTCAGATAATTGTGCAAAAAGAACTGGTCTCCATGACAGTTACAGGTGAACAAGAGATTGTTTCAGAAATTCAAGTGGAAAAGTCTACAGTCTGGGATGACATCCCAGGACTGGATCTAGACACTCTTTTGGCACAGGATGCCTTGGAAGAAGATAAAGAAAAAGCTGCTTTAAAAGAAAAAGAAAAAGCTGTGCAAGAAGCGTTTGATCCCTATGATCATCCTCCATCATCAAACTCTGAGGATGAAGATGATTCTGATGACTCTGAAGAATCCAAGAGAAAGAAATCTGCCAAAAAGAAAAGAAAAGCTGTTGATCCTCCTCCTCCAAACCCTGACAATGATATTTCTTATTATATCTTGAAAGGAATAGATCCCAAGTCCAAAGAGTTTTAGCATTGGATGGGATTCTCAAAGAATCAGCAAAAGTTAAGAAAGAAATCCAAAAAGGTATGACAGTCCAGCTCCAAAATGGACCCCCTAGAGGTCCTCCTCCTCCACCTCCCAGTGCAGGAGCTTCTGGCAATTTGTCTGCAAATCCTTTTGCCCCGTCTGCTAGGTTTACTCCATCCCAATCTTCTCAAAAGAAAAGCAATCAAGGATATCAAGGCAGATCGCAATCTGGATACCAAAGGCATGATGCTGATGCAAGAGAACAAGTGAAGGAGGTAGTTTATCAGAAACCAACCTTTTCTCCTCCTCCTTCCAAAGAAACCAAGAGTATATCTTCTTCAAAGCCAGATCATGCAAAGAGAACTTTTTCAAAAGGTAAAAGAGTTATTTTCTCTGAAAAATCGAGTAAGAAATTTGCTGAGTTTGCTCCTCCTTCTTCTCTAGTTATTCAGGAAAATAAAGAGCCAGCTGAAAGCCTGTTAGATCTTTCTATTAAATTTAAAGCTGTGAAACCTGTAGATCCAACTTGTGAAAATGTGTATGAAAGTCAAGAGCTTGATCCTGATTTCAGGATGGCTAGATTTCTTGAACTGGTTGGATCAGCCCAGATTAGAAAAGCCAAAGCTGAAGGAAAAGATACTACAGGATTAACGACAATGTCTAAATTCAGAAAGAAGGAGCTTGATAAATTCCAGGTTAGGCCTGAGGTCTTTGACCCTTCAAAATATATGGAAAAGCATCCTGAAGCAGTTGTTCCAAGGACATCAGAATCTAGAATTATTGGAGAGCAAGATCTAAAGCTATCGAAGAAAGAAGCTTTAGACCCTTTCTGGAAAATTTCTTTTCTCCCTAGTTCCTCTGTATCTAAACCAGATTCTGAAGCTTCTTAAATTTCATTGGTTGACAGTTATTTATTTGTCTGTTTGATTGATGCTCTATGCTGCTTAGATATTTCCCTTCCTGTATTTTATTTATTTCCAGTAGTTTGTTTTGTGTGTTTTGTTGTTGAGAGACTTAACTCAAATAGGGGGAGATTGTTGGTACCCTAGTTTGGATTTGAGTTCAGTCTTCTCTTTTAGTCTCTTGACCCAAGATTTATCTATGGTCAATGATTAGTTGTTTAGTTAGTTTGATCTAATTGTAGAGTTGTCACTTATCCAGATGAAAATTTGGTTAAGTTGTTTTTTGTTCGACTATGGTCGAACACCGCTCGACTATCGTCTATCGACTTTTCGACGATCGTCTATCAGTTGGTCGATGTTTGTCTGTCAGCAGATCATCTATCTCTGAGTTAGTTCAACTCTTGTTAGATCGACGTTCTGTGGAATCTGCCTCGCCGATCGTCGAACCTCGCTCGACTTCTTTTGACCAGACAGATTTCTTGATAGTTCAACTATCTTTTGATAGTTCAACTATCTGATAGCTCGACTATCTGTTTGATAGGTCGACTATCTGTGTTGCTTGATAGCTCGACTATCTGTCTTGATAGGTCGACTATCTGTTTTCTTTGATAGTTTGATTATCTGTTTGATAGGTCGACTATCTGTTTTCTTTGATAGCTCGACTATCTGTTTGATAGGTCGACTATCTGTTTTCTTTGATAGTTCGACTATCTGTTTGATAGGTCGACTATCTATTTTCTTTGATAGCTCGACTATCTGTTTGATAGACCGACTATCTGTTTTCTATGATAGCTCGATTATCTGTTTGATAGGTCGACTATCTTTTTTCTTTGATAGTTCGACTATCTGTTTGATAGGTCGACTATCTGTTTTCTTTGATAGCTCGACTATCTATTTGATAGGTCGACTATCTGTTTTGCTTGATAGTTCGACTATCTGTCTTGATAGGTCAACTATCTGATAGCTCGACTATCTGTTCTGATAGGTCGACTATCTGCTGTGGTAGTTCGACTATCTGCTTTGATAGTTCGACTATCTGTATCGTTCGACTATCTGTTTGATAGGTCGACGATCTCTGTTCTTCGGTCAACGATCTCTGAGGGTCGTTCGACGTTCTGCTGTATGTCTTTAGTAATTTTTTGTCCTCTTCTATGCTGTGATTTATTTCATATTTATTTGGTCTATTTTATAAAAGATTATTTCAGTAAATTTATGCTATCATTTCTAAGCAATACCTTCTTACTTCTTTATGCATAAGTTAAGCTTTTCTCTGATAAAGTTGTTTGTCTTATTAGTTGACATATCCTGTTGCTTTATCTGCCATGCTGTCCTTTATAGCCGTTAGACTCAAAAAGTCTTCTCTGGAAATAAAGAGTTTCTTCTGATGTGACTTTCTCTAGTCTTCTTTTATCAGATTGGATATGCAGCTTCTTAGAAAGCTTTATCCCCTTATAGCATGTCTGCCTGCAGGATATACTTTTGCTTTATGCTATTTGCAGCCCAGTTTGCAGATTTTAGAAGAAGACAGGATTCAAACTCAAATTAGAGCCGTTGCAAAAGCTCATATATAAAGAGCTTCTTTTGAAAGAAGAAATATAGACACAGACATACAATAGTCAAATACAAGAAGTTTTCTCTCAGCACCATAGAGATCTACAGCTCTCAGAAATTCACATTCAACTGAGAAGATCAAATCTCTTCAGCATTCTTCTTCAATCCTGAGTTCATCCTGCTCACAGGAAGACATTCACTCAGTGCCTCAAGAAGAAGAAGAAGAAGAAGAAAGAAAAGCCTGTGAAGAAGAACAATCATTCAGCAATCAAGAGTCTTCTTCAAGATTCTCCTTCAGAACCCCAAGACAGTTCTTTGTCTTAGTTTAGAAGAGTTCCTTCACCCTGAAGCAAGACTCCTTCCTGGATATTCTCTAAGCCAGGGGGAGCCTTGATTCTTTAGAGCTCTCTAGCTCTGTGCAATCCACTAGTTTCTTTAATCTATTTAACAATAGAGAAGAAACTTTAACTCTCTCAACCTCCTGTACAAAGGGTTATTACTCCCTTCAAAAGTGAACCTTGGTGGCAGGGCACCTGATCAAAAACTTGTGTTGGATTTTGAGCTCCTGATCAAAAGCTCAAAGGGTCTACTTGATCTACCTGAAGCTGATCAGTTGGTGGCAGGGCACCTGAACAAAAACCTGTAGTGTATTCCTACCAAGGTGGTAGAAGAATGGACGTACCTATTTAGAGGGAACCACTATAAAATTTCTTATGTCGTCTATGCTACTTATTTAATTTATTGCACTGTGGCTGTGAGTAGAAATAACTAGGATTGCTAGTTGCTGTGATAGGACCCAAGCTTAACTGTAATTACAATTAGCTCTCTCTTGTGCACTACACTTCGTGTTAGGCTCTAGGGTTTCAAATATCTATAAACTTATTCCGCAAAATAACTCTAAGGGAGTTGAGTAGGGTGTTATAATTTTTGAATACTCTATTCACCCCCCCTCTAGAGTTGTATCTATCCTCACTTTTAGACAAGCTTTCCATTGCAGAAGCATCAAATGCAGATGAAGCATTGGAAAATGAAGGCTAATGTCCAAGGGGAGTACAAGACTCTATAGAAGCTGATGACAACCAAGAGGTACAGCATGATGAAGGAGCTGGAGATGTTCAACCTGAAGGAAATTTACCTCCATCCATAAGACATCTAAAAGATCATCCAGCTAATCAAATAATAGGTGATCCAAGTCAAGGAGTGCAGACTAGAAGCAAAAATCTTAGCATAGTCCTGCACTCAAGTTTCCTATCTCAAATGGAGCCTAAGAAATTTGAAGAAGCCATCCAAGACCAACACTGGATTAATGCTATGCAAGAGGAGCTTAATCAATTCAGAAGGTGCAAGGTCTGGGAGTTAGTTCCTAAACCAAGAGACCACAACATAATTGGCACAAAGTGGATCTATAGGAACAAGTTGGATGAGAGTGGTGTAATTGTGAAGAATAAAGCAAGATTGGTTGCTAAAAGATACATGCAGGAAGAAGGGATTGACTTTGATCAAACATTTGCCCAGTAGCAAGACTGGAGGCAATCAGAATGTTCCTTGCCTATGCAGCTTATCAAGGATTCAAAGTATACCAAATGGATGTGAAATCAGCATTTCTGAATGGTGATCTAAAAGAAGAAGTTTATGTAGAGCAGCCATCAGGTTTTGTAGATTCTCTTAAACCTGGTTATGTATATAGACTTAGGAAAGCATTGTATGGGTCAAAGCAAGCCCCAAGGGATTGGTATGAAATCCTGTCTACTTTCCTTATTGAGAACAAATTCTCAAGAGGTAAAATAGACAAAACTCTATTCCTTAGGGAATCTAAAGGTAAGATCATCTTAGTTCAGATCTATGTAGATGACATAATCTTTGGGTCTATAGAGAATAACCTTTGCAAAAAGTTTGCCAAACTTATGCAAGGGAAGTTTGAAATGAGCAGTATGGGGGAACTTAAGTTCTTCTTGGGACTCCAAGTAAGACAGACTAAAGATGGCTTGTCCATATCCCAGTCTAAGTTCACCAAGGAATTAATTAAGAAGTATGGTATGGAGTCATCCTCCACCATGAGAACTCCTATGGGAACAAGTATGCCTATATGCAAAGATGATGCAGGTAAACCTGTTGATGAGTCTTTGTATAGAGGAATAGTTGGCTCTCTATTATATCTCACTGCTAGTAGACCAGATATTATGTATGCTACATGTGTCTGTGCTAGGTACCAGGCTTGCCCTAAAGAATCTCATTATACTACAGTCAAAAGAATCCTGAGTATCTTAAGGGCACACCTAATCTAGGCCTTTGGTACCCTAGGAATGGAGATTTTCTACTAACAGGTTATTCAGATGCATATTTTGCAGGCTGTAGAGAAGATAGAAAGAGTATAATAAGGACATGTCAGTTTTTGGGAGGAAGACTGATATCCTGGAGCAGTAAGAAGCAGACCAGTGTGGCAATATCCACAGCTGAGTCTGAATATGTTGCAGGTGGAAGTTGCTGTGCACAGCTATTGTGGATTCAGCACCAGCTAAAGGACTATGGTATTCAAGTAAGTAGAACACCTTTATTGTGTGATTCTAAGAGTGATATTTCTATTGCAAACAATCCTGTTTCACATAGTAGAACTAAGCATATAGAAATTAAATACCATTTTCTTAGAGAACATGTAGAAAAAGAGAACATCTCATTGGAATTTGTTAAAACAGATTTTCAAATTGCAGATGTATTTACTAAGCCACTGGATGAAACTAAATTCAATAGATTTAAAATTGAATTAGGAATGCTGACCATAGGTTAGTTTATCTAGTGGTTTCCAAAAACCAAATTTTGGCTAAGTCTAATGGTGTCGACACATTTAGAAATAAAGTGTCGATACAGAGAAGTCATGTCGACTAGTCAGAGAAATTGTGTCGACACAGAGAATATGTGTCGACACTTAAGGGTCAAATAGTCGACTCATCCAGAAATATAGTGTCAACTTCACCAGAATAATGGTGTCGACACTTACAGATTTTGTGTCGACACTTGTACTAAGAGTCGACACAGAATTTCTTATGCACTACTATGTATCTCATGTGTCGACATATCCTCAATGGGTGTCGACACAAAGAAGTCAGCATTGATGTCGAGATAATAGAAGTTTGTGTTGACACATTTCATCTGTGTCAACACATTTAGACTGTTTTTGCCCGACTTTTGACCTTCTTTCTTTAGAGGGTATAAATAGGTCAAGAACGTATTCTGTCGACACGCTCACAAGGTTTTTGAGACTAAAACCCTGTGTCGACAATCTCTCTTCTCTTCTCTCAAGATTTCTCATCTTTCCAATGGCGCCCAAAGTTGAAGACAATGTTAACGAAGGGTACGAGTTGGTGAGCAATGCTTTTGAGGATGCACCGACAGATATACAAAGGGTTATCACTCTAATTTCCGAGTCTGTATTAGAGTTTCTTGTTTCTGAACCAACAAAAATCTGGAAAAAAGAGGTAATTGAATTTTATATTTCTGCAACATTGGACTCTTCGGGCCTCAAGATCAAATCCACTATTCATGGGAAAACAGTGAAACTTACTCCAAGAAGTTTAAGAAAGTTTCTTCAACTACCTAGCATACAAGATGAAGAAGAGGTCCCAGCCTCTAAGACAAGGGAGGCTCTCCAATGGTGTGGATTGGATCCAACCATAAAGATTGGAGCAGCCATCAACCGAAAAGGAATGAATCAACAGGGCAAATTTCTATCTGAAGTAGTAGAAAAAGTAATTTTGTGTAAACCAGGAGGCCATGATAGGATTTCGACCTTAATGTTTAATCTCATGACAAGGATAATCTTCAGGATTAACACAGACTGGTCAGGAGTTGTGTTTGATAAAATCAAGGAAGGTATTAAGAAGCCAAATTTGGCTAGGATTTTGAGTTTATACCTGGCTGGAGTCATTCCAGAAGTCATGCAACAGATACCAGGGTCCAAAATCAATCACATGAGAAAAATGGATATGAGATTATTCTCAAGGTGGGATAGAGTTCTGTCCAAAGAGATGCCTGCTGTGGACAGGCAGGAGATAACTGAGATGTCACCTGGCCATGAACAAGGCACTGAACAACATCAGGAAGAACAAGTTAGAGAACCAGCTGAGGAACAGACAGGGTCTACTCATGCCCAAGAAGAAAATACTCCTGCATAGGTGCAGGGGGAGCCAGTTCATTCTCCTTCCCAGAACATTTCTAATCCTAAACAATTGCCGGGAGAGACCATTGTGGAAACAGTACAAGTGGAAGAAGGAATCAACTTATCAGAATATTTAAACACTACAGATATTGATGTATCATCTCCTGCACCAGCACAAAAGGAATTCACTCTGGAAGAGTTATTTCCTGATGATGGCATTGCTTCTGATAGGGTTGAGGAGGTAAAAGGTGCAGTTGAGGGGGAGTAAGTGAATGTTGAGAAAGAACAACATTTCACTGAGACAGAAATTCCTACTTCACCTCCTGAAAGAGTACAGATTGAAAGTTCCTCAGACTCAGAGACAGAAGAAGCCAGAGAGGCTAAGAAAAGGAAGCTCATGGTCTTCAAGAGACGAAGCCATAGCTATAAGCAGGCTCTACAGACTTCAACTCATCAATCTTCTTCTACTTTTGATTACAATAAGTTCATGGTAGATTTGCAGATAAAGATGGATGAGCAGATATTAGCTTTGGAGAGGTATGTTGATGAGAGTAATAAATCACTTCAATTTGATTTGGCTCAAGACATTAAGTCCATCAGATTTGAAGTAAATCTGAATAAAAAGGAAATGACAGATTGCTTCCATAAGGGAGGTAATGCTGTGGTCTACCTTGCTAAGCAACAATAGACTATTTTTACTAAAGTGGATGATATTGCATTGAAACAAGGATATGTTCTTGAAAATCAGCTAAGAATGAATGAAAATCTTACAGACTCTCACAATGCAATTCTCAATAAGTTAAAAGATACTGCTACCAGCCTGACTGCTGCAAGTGCTACAAACATGGAAGTTTATGATCAGAAGCTCAAGGCTGGCCTAGATTCAGTTCACACTACTATCACCACCTCACAGAAAGAAATATCTGACAAGCTTCTTAAATTAAAACCATTCTTTAAAGAGGGTGTGAATTTTCTTGATGATCAAATAAGGTTTCAAAAGGATAATCTTAGGGATCATGTTGCCAGAGAAGTCCTAAAGGGGGAGAGGGTACTTATTCATGCTGGCTCAGAACATGCCAAGTGGGTAACCAACAGTGTAAGAGCCACATTGGGCTATCCGCCATTATGTGATGATGATATTGTTGCTGAGTCAGGCATTCACCAAGGTCTACTTGAAGGCAATCAACCTGAGGTTGCCCAAGTCATTTACCCCCCCTGCTGATTTTGATATGATTCAACAGCAAGTGCAGGCTATGTACAGTCCTCCAAAGGAGGTTACAAATGTTGTTATTGAAAAAGTTGATAAGCCTGAAGCAAGTTTGAAAGAACAACAAGATGCTCAATTATCCAAGAAGAGATTTAGAGAGCAAGCTGAACTTAGACCTGATTTTGAGCAGTGGAGCCCCACTTCAAGAAACATTATACTAACTGCGTGGAAGGCTGTGAAGGATCAAGTCCATGAAAGAGGAAAATGGTATAATGAAATTGAATGGCAAAAGTATGAGGCTAGGCAGGAGGCCATAGTTCAGTTCAGAAGGAAAGCTAAGATGGGGAGGCTACCACTAGATGCTCAGGAGCCCAGCAAATATTTTCCCAATCCCTTTCTTTACTTTGAAAGGCAAAGGCTCAAGGAGGAAGCTCAGAAGAAAGCTGAACTGAAAGGCAAGATGCCTGCTGATGTTGCTGAACCTACTGTGAAGGCTCAAATTCAACCAGGCAAAGGAATTGTCATAAGGGAGCCTGATCAGTCTTAGATTAAGCTTATCAGTTCTTTCAAATATTTTGTAGTGATTTGTTTGTTTTACCAATCAATGTAAACAAGCTGTAACAAACATTTCGAAATGTATAAACAAAACTTTGTTCTGTAATCATTTCTTCATGTTCATCTTTATTCTGTGATGAATCTGCTGCTTAATGTTTTGTTTTTAAATGTTTCCTGTTATGTCATGCTTATATACATCATCATGTTAAATTTTTATAAATGGTGTATATCATTAGCTAAAAGGGTTATGACTTCTCCAAATAGGGGGAGATTGTTGGGTACATTGGAAAATGTGTACCTGATTTGAAGAATCCTAACTTAGCTCAATGATATACATCAAGGTGTATTTGATGTTATTTTGAGTTGACATGTGCAGGTTAAGAATGTACTAAAAAGCAGGAAAATTATTCTAAGTCCATGTGTCGACACCAGAAGAAGCTGTGTCGACACTTCAGAATAATTGTGTCGACTCTTGAAGAAGGCTATGTCGACACAGAGAAAAAGAGTCGACAACATCTGTGTCGACACCGGGAAGCAGTGTCGACTCACAGAAGCAGAGTCGACACCAGAAGGCTATGTCGACACACTGAGGCAGAGTCGACACCAGAAGGCTGTGTGACACACTGAGGCAGAGTCGACTACATTTGGGTCGACACTATAAGACTGAGTCGACAAATATAGGCAGAGTAGACAATAGCTGTGTCGACACCTAAAGGCAGTGTCGACACATACTATGTTCTGAATCTACATCAACTGTGTCGACACACAGGACTTGTGTCGACACACTGCAAAGTCTAGACCAAGTC
Organism: Platanthera zijinensis; assembly: GCA_039513925.1. Lineage (NCBI taxonomy): Eukaryota > Viridiplantae > Streptophyta > Magnoliopsida > Asparagales > Orchidaceae > Platanthera > Platanthera zijinensis. The sequence goes on from CM077094.1 coordinate 10,734,968, forward strand.
ATTTGCTGAAGAATGATGAAGTGTTTGAGTCGACACAAATACTCAGTGTCGACTCATTCTCAAGATGCAGTATGAAGAAGCTGAGTCGACTTAAAGGCAAACATGTCAACATCATCAAAGGCTGTGTCGACACCAAAGTTACTTGTGTCGACACATATTGACAGATGGTCTCGACAATTTCTGACAGAGTCTGGACACTTTGCTGACCAAGACAAAGGCACAAGATCTGTTTGAAGACTTGACAGCTGTGAGTTACAGCAGGTTAACTGAAGCTGTCAGACTTGTCAGAAGTTAGTTAGAAACCGATCAGCCGGTTACCATGAAGAAGGTCTATAAATAGACAGATTCAGAAGTAGAATACACGACAATTGATTTTTGATTAAGAAGCAACACACATAGAAACTGATTGAGTAATCAAATCAAGAAAGTGCAAGGCACGGAAGAAGATCTTCATCAGAAGATCTAAGAAGACATTCTGAAGGGTACAACCTCTCAGGATCTGTCTAAGTAGAATTCGTCCAAGAATTCTGAAGTATTATCAAAGGTATTGGATAGAGAGAGATCCAGCCATTTGAAGATCAAGAAGGAAACTGTCACAGGTTTCTCAAGAAGCTGTCAGGAAATCAACTCAGCTAAGTTCAGATTCAAGAAGCTTTGAAGAAAGCTAAGATTCAGTTGATTTCATCCATCAGCTGATCAAGTGCTGTCTTGTCCCTTCTCTCTCAACAAAGGCAAGATATAATAAAACTCTTTTCAAATTCTGTAGGATCTATTAATATAGATCTGAGTTGTAAGCCTATGTTATAAAGGCTGAGTGTAGGAGATTTGATCTCTGAGTGGTAGGGCTGTGTATGCCTGAGTGTAGGAGAAGGTATTTCTCTGAGTTGTAGGCCTTGGGTCAAGGCCAAGGTAGGGCTGATTAGCCTGAGTTGTAGGAACCTTTCCAGGTTCTAAGCTGTAGGATCTGAGGATCTGAGTTAAAGAAGGAAGTTAGGCCGAATCTAGCACACTGCTAGATAGGTGAAGGGGGAAAGTGGATGTACCCAGACCTTGGGGAACCACTATAAATCTGTGTGCATTCTGTAATGTGTGAATATCTGTGATTGCTGTGTTGTGTTTGCTGAAGTATATTCTGCATTTTATTTTATTCAGTAGTTATATTCTACCTAAAGTGAAAACAAGCATTAGAACCTATTCACCCCCCCTCTAGGTGTTTAGGTAGTCTTGAAAGTAAAACTATCAGGAAGATCCATATCAGTGGGTTCCTCAGTATCCAGAGTATCCGTGGGGGAGAGAGCTGGACTGGGAGTAGAGGGCGATGACAGTAGAGAAGAGGGACATAGCAGAGGTGAAGAGAGAGGAGGAGACGATGGAGACAGTGGAGGTGAAAAAACCTCAGTAGGGGTCGATGGGTTGGAGGGAACAATAGGAGAATCAGAAGCTGCAGGAAGAGGAGAGGAGTCGTCGGAGAAATAGGGAGCATTCTCAAAGAAGGTAATGTCGGCGGAGACGAACTGCTTGTGGAGAATGGGGTCAAAACACTAATAGCCTTTCTGGGTGGCAGAGTGCCCCAAAAAGACACATTTTGTGGAGAGAGGGGATAGTTTGTCATGGGTGGTGGAGGGAGCATGGACAAAAGCTGTGCACCCAAAGATATGTAGAGGGAGAGGAAAAGGTTCTTTCCTGAATAGAGAATGGAGAACGAGGTTTGATCGTGGAGAACTGTGGAGGGAATGCGATTGATGAGATAGAAGGAAATGAGAATTGCATAGCCCCAATAGGAGCGAGGGACTTGCATCTGCATCATCAGAGTGAGAGCGACATCAAGGAGGTGACGGTTTTTGCATTCCTCCACTCCATTTTGTTGTGAGGTATAGACAAAACTAGTTTGATGGATAATCCCATGTTGCATACAAAAAGATGAAAAAGCTTGACTAATATACTCCTTAGCGTTATCAGAGCAAAAGATTTTAATTGAAACACCAAACTGATTTTTAATTATATGATAAAAAGATGTCCATACATTGAATAATTCAGAGCGATCTCGTAAGAGATAAACCCAAGTATATCTAGAAAAGTCATCAATAAAGGTAATAAAATAAGAACTACCCCGACCAATGGTGAGGGTAGAAACAGGACCCCAGACATCGGAGTGAATAAGATCAAAAAGATTGGTATAGACATGACCTTGCTTCGGTAGTAAGGAGGAACAGTGATGCTTGCTAAGTTGACAGGCGTCGCAGTTGAGAGGAGAATTGTATGGAGAGAGGTGGGGTAGAACCTGATGAAGAAGACATGGAGGAGGATGACCAAGGCAGAGATGCCATTATAGAAGATCTGTAGAGGAGGAGGAGAAGGCAGACAGAGCAAAAATGTTGTCGAGGAAGTAGAGGCCAATGCTCTCAGTCCCAGTAACAATCATCCATTGGGAGCTCGGATCCTGAAAAGAACAAGAAGTTGGAGTGAATGTGACGGAGCACTGGAGTTGCTTACATAAAGAGGTAACTGATAATAAATTTCACGGAAACTTGGGCACATAGAGAGTGTCCGCCAAGCAAAGAGACGGAGTGGCATGAACCACTCCAATTCCATGGACTAGGGAGGGAGAGCCGCTAACAATGAGAACTGGGGGCAACTGATCATGTGTTTCTAGGAGAGAAAAGCACTGAGGATTGCTCGTCATGTGATTAGTCACACCAGAGTCTATCAGCCATTTACCTTGAGTAACTATGTGGGCACTACTTGATGACGTGACCACCAAGGCGGATGGCTTTGAGGAGGAGGTGAAAGAGTCACCACAGGGGCGAAGATGCGGATGTTTCATCCAGCAGTATTATACGGTATGCCCGGTGTGACCACAATGAGAGCAGAGGAAGCAGGAAGAGCCATGCCCGCCAGAATGGTGATTACGGCTACCAAAGCCACTCCATTGAGTCTGGTGAGCATAGTTGTCCAGTGGCGAAGGAGAGGACAGAAGAGGATGCTGAAGTAGAGAGGTAACTGTAGCAATGCGCGTAGTAATGGCATCCAAGGTAGGAGAGTCTGTCTCGCCCAGAATTTGCTGGCGGATCATGTTATTAGATTCAGGAAGTCGCAGAAGATAGCATACAACCAGAAGTTCCTTGAAGTGCTTGTGCTGCTTGGCCAAATCCGCAGACAAGGGGCGATTCTCAAGAATCTCAGCCCCGAGAGCCTGAACGTGTTGATAAGTAGCAGCAGGAGACATGGAAGGATAGACAAAGAGGTCCGTATATAAAGTATAGATGCATGACGTTTGAGCCCCCTTCGAGTACAGAGCAGCAAGATGAAGCCAAGCCATCTTGACCGTCTCATCATGATGGATGATGGGAAAACATTCATCCGAAAGGCTGTTAGCTAGCAAAGTGTGCATAAGGGCATCGCTAGCAACCCAGTCATCAAAATCAGTGAAAGTGAGAGGAGGAGGGTCATCAGTGAGATGGTGGCATTTGCATTGTGAGCGGAGAAGAAAGGTGAAGGAGACTCTCCAATGAGGTTAGTTGGAGCCGATGAGTTTGGAGATGGTGATAAGATTCTCGGAAGGAGTAGGAGGAGGCGGCAGATTGTCCATGGGAGTAGCGGTGGTGGTTAAGGTACTGGAAATAGCCATGGAGGAGAAGAGTTAGGAAGCCGCGCGAGAAGAGACAACAAGCCGCGCAAACAACAAGTAGGTCGTGCGGCTAGGAAGGCCGCAATGGACAAAGAAAAGATTCTGCAGCGGTCACGGTGTCAACACACCATCAGTAAGGAAGGCCACGACCAAGAAGCAGAACAAAGTAGAGGGAAAGAAGTCGCACGACTAGAGAGAAGCTTGCGCGAACAGGAGATAGAGAAGACAACGCGAACTGGAAGGAGTTTGCGAGAAAGGCAAGCAAGTCGACGAACAAAGCAGAGACCGCACGAACAGAATTGGGCCGCGCGAATCAAAGGAGATTGCGGGGAGAAAAAGAGGTAGAGCAACTGTGAAAACAGGTCGCGAATAGAAAAAAAGAGAGGCCGCACACACAAAGGGCAGCGAAAAAGAGGAGAAGAAAAGAGAGGCCGCACGAACAGACTACAAGAAGAAGGGCAAACCGCGCGGACAGAAGAAGGAACTGAATCAGGCGAAAAAGATCGAGTCCTCTGATACCATGTGCGAACAGACAAGTAGAAACCGAAAAATTGGAATAACAGAAATTTTACTATTCAAAAAGATGAATATTACAACGGTATGACCTCCCTTTTATTGAAGGAAGGAGATGGGAGAGATTACAAGTAAGAATTATGGGACTAAATTACTACAGATATAATCGGTTTAACAGAAACAAGCCGAACAGGCCGCGCAGTTAGACGAATAGGCTACCCACCCGACAACCACTAGAAGGGGAGAACAAGTTGCCATAGGAGCCCGCAAGACTGCCTGGTCTCCAAGTCGCCTGAGACAAACGGTCAGATCGCCTGATCACCAATAGCAACAGTCCAGCTACCAAACCGCTGGAGAGAGCTTGCCAGACCGCGCGGTCTCCAATCCGCCAGTGCTAGACTGCCAGACTGCCCGGTCTCCAAATAGTAACAAAAGATAATCCTATGGGTAGATAATCACTTGGGGGGGGGGGTGAATAGGTGTTTTTTAAAATCCTTTTTCAATTGTTTGTCACTTAACTGTTCTGCAAAAATTATGTTCAGCAGTTAATTTACTTGAGAGATTAGCTTTACAATAACTCAGCACAATTGTACTACTGAACTCAGCACTTGCAAATCTCAGATCACAACACAAGCAAAAATAAATCACATCACACATCACACAAGGAATTTATAGTGATTCACCTATCTAGGGTACATCCACTTTCCCCCTAGGAATTTATAGTGATTCACCTATCTAGGGTACATCCACTTTCCCCCTTCTTCTTCACTAGTAATGTGCTAGATAAGGTTATAGCTCCTCTTCAACTCAGATCCAAAGATCCTACAGGCTCAGTTTCTGTTAAGAAACCTACACTCAGACCAACATTCCTACCTCAGAGATTCTCCCAATATCCTACCTCAGGTCCCTCAAGAACCCTACCTCAGCCTTTATAAATCAGGCTTACAACTCAGTGATCCACTCAAATCACCTACCTCAGGTCCCTCAAGAACCCTACCTCAACCTTTATAAAATAGGCTTACAACTCATAGATTAAATCTCCTATCCACTCAGATCTCAAGGAGATCTTACAAAATTAAGAGGTAAAATAGAAAAAGTAATCTTCAGAAAATAGGAATTCTGTGATATGACTTATCTGATAACACAGATTCTTCAATTCAGCAGGAATGGATTTCTTCATGATAAACTGACTGGCTGAAAAGATACTTCTTTGGATCTGCAATCTTCTTGATGTTGATCGGCTTGATTTCCTTAGAAGAAATTATATATTAAATCCACCTTAATCTTTAGATCAACTTTATAAAAGGATTTGGAGATTTTCTTGAAGACGTTCGTCTTCTTCCTCCTTCTCGTATTATCGCCCTGCCCTGACTTGGAAGAAATTAGAATGAGAATTTCTGATTGCTTGATGAATTTCCTTTTTTTTGTGTAGACAACCCCTCTATTTATAGCCTTCGTGGATGACTGGTTTCTGAATGATGACATCAACATCTGACATCATACTTAAAATTCTCCCTTAAACTATTTCCGTTGAAATATCACCTTACTGTAGCTGATGTGACAGTTCTGACTTGTCCTAGCACTTCTGTGTTGACTCTGCACATATTAAGAAACATAAGTGTCGAGATGACCAAAGTGTCTCGATGTGTCTCGACACTTGTGTCGAGACATCTTAGTAATCTCGACATAATTTTACTTAAAAGAATTTTCATCTGAACTTGAAAGTGTCGAGACAGTTGACTTATCTCGACACAAATGTCATTTGTGTCGACATCTTTAATTATGCTTTGTGTTGAGATAGTTGAATTGTATCGACATAACTGTCTGCCTGGTGTCGACACTTCTATGCTTTAATCTTCATTGTGTTGAGACAGTTGATTTGTCTTGACACTATTTTACTTAGTATAATTTTCAGTCTTCTTTTTGTCGAGACAATTATATTGTCTCGACACTACTGTCTTAAGCTTTAAAGTGTCGAGTTAGCTGACTTGTCTCGACACTGCTGACTTAGTCTTCAAGGTATCGAGACAACTGACTTGTCTCAACACAGCTGTCTTGAATCTTCTATGTGTCGAGTTAGCTGACTTGTCTCAACACAGCTGACTTAGTCTCAACACAGCTTTCAAAGTGTCGAGTTAACAGACTTGTCTCGACATTGCTGTCAAAGTGTCAAGTTAACAGACTTGTCTCGACACTGCCCTGGCAAAGGTATTGACACACTTGAAGTGTGTCGACACTTTTGTACTTAGCCAATTTTTTGTACTACAAGTTGCTAGATGTAGACTGTGCTGACTTCACTCGACGCTTTTGTACCTAGACAATTTTCTTCACTTTTAGTCAGCTTCATAGAGTTCACCTGTCAATATGACTTGGACCACATGTCAAATCATTATGATATTGGCAACCTACAAGAATGAACTGAAATATACATCAAATATATATTTTGTGTATATCAATGAATTAAAAGGGCTTCTTCAAATCAAGTACATTGTGTCCAATGTATCCAACACCACCTCCCTCCCATTCACGCATGAAGAACTCCGGCGAGACAAGAACTACATCGACTACGAAGAGACGACCAATTGCAAGCACATGAAGATCTCAAGCACCGACCATGGATTGCTTGACGGAGGAATCGTCAAGAGGGAGATTTTAATCGCTTTAAATCCTTTAAACGCTTATTATATTCTTTCTCTTTCTCTATTTTTCTTGTGGTGAAGGAAATCGACCAGGGAAGGTCATCAAAATCCGGGGTAGGATTCCATGAGAAATTGTCCTGGGGAAGGGACGTCTAGATCAGGAGATCTAGCGGGGCTCTAATACCCTTCCTTGCGTGGAGGTGAAGAGTCGGCTCGAAGACCTTTCTTGGAGGGAATGAGAGAGAGACAACCGGTCCATGGAGCGGGTCGGTATAGAAAACCAAAAGTTGTTGTTATTCATCGCCTTTGATCTCCGACATCACGGAGATCAAGTTTTGTAATTTTTAAAACAATTGTTGATTTTACTTTGGAATGAAATTCATTTTCTGCATATTCTTCTGCATATTACGTTGTGTGGGTTAGCCTGTACTTCTCTGAAAGGTGCATAGATTTCCAAGGGGGAATCTACCCAGAAATATTTAAAACGTCTAGTAATCGTCGTTAAACCTTATTCACCCCCTCTCTAAGGTTGGCCACTAGATCCAACAGCTCTTGGGCAGAGGACTCAGAGTGAGTCTCCCCCTTACCAAATTTCACCTCTTCCATAACTTGATCTTCATGTCTATTATTTGTTTCAATTGGCTCTACTGAAGGCTCAGAGACAATCTTTGCAGCTAGTCCCCTTGTTGTCTCCCCCTCAATGTATACAGGGGTATATACAATAACTTCTTCAACACTTTGAGCTGACAATTCTGTTGGCACTACTTCCTTAGCCTCCATGCTTACTTTGGAAGCACTAGCCTTCAAATTCTGTCCATTCTTGGGAAAATCTTGCCCCCACTTTGCTATAAACTTGGGATCAATTCTTTTCAGACAATGCAGAGAGGCATCTAGGGATTGATCTAGGTGATTGTCTTCAGAAGAACTGCATATAATTAATGACAAAATTCTTCCAAAAATTGGGTCCTGTAGGGAGTTGATAATTAGAAATTATATCTATTTTCATTATATAATTTAGTTTAATATTTAATATAAATTAATTAGATATTATGTATTTTCATATATAAATCATTTTATTTTATATTATTGTGCTAATTTAAGTTATATTTACTTTTGTAGGAATAATGTTGTGCCCACGTTGCAAAAATTGGAGGATGATATATTTTGCTAGAGTTATTACGTTAGTCGCACGCGTTTTAGTTGCTCTCGTCCAAATAATATCATGACTCCGCCAAGTTGATGTCTGCCATTCTCGTCCAAAGTTGCCAGCTGCTCCCGACCAAGAAATTATGTCTCCGCCACCCGCCAAAGTCGCACCCATGCATGGCCGAACTACACTTATCTCCATGCAAGCTCATAATGCACGTGAACTCCTCCCTATGTGGCTATCATTTAACATATATATTTTGTTAATTTATTTGCATGCCACGTCATACAAGTGCAGCCCACCTTAATCCCATAGAATTCATTCATTAATATTACTCTTCATACATGCAACCACCTCTCCATCTCCTCATTCCATGAATGGCCGGCTACCATTAACCTCTCCTCTCCATAAATTCAATTTGGCTTTCAACTCATCATATTCCCATACTATACCAGCCGAACCCCACTCTTTTCATTTCTTTCCATCGCCCTATCAATTCGACCCCCATACTCTTACCTCTTCCACTTCCAAACTCATCAGCACCCCTTCAATAATGCCACCACTTTACCTCCCACTCTTATGTACGTAAGACTATTCACATTTCTTCATATTCATCATTCAGCCACCTCCAATTAATCCCACTCATGTAACTTCTCCATGAAATTACAGCCCGCCTCCCTCCATTTACTATGGCTTTTCCAATTCTTCATTCAGCCACCTCTTCCACTTCACCTCCAATCCATGGCCGAACCACTTCTCCAATTAAAGCTACATCTCTTCATTTAATCAACTCATTGTCCATGCCACCTCATTCAAATCATTCATTTACCCATTCATGCTACATCACACCACCACCTCACCACATAAATTCATGCAAATGAATTTATTAGTCGTGCCCCCTCACCTTTTATATGGCTGAACCCTATCCATCTCCCCCTCTCATTTATATATCTATTAACTCCTCTTCTTATAGCTCTCCACCTTCATCTTTCTTGCCTATATAAGATTAGCCGGAGCCATGGTTGCAGATGACTGATATTTTGAAGGAAGAGTTTAACGGTGTTCTCCCGCTATTTTTCTGTTCTAAGTAGTTGCGTTGATCTTTCTTGTCGTGTAATTTCTTTTAAGTACTTGTTTACGTGTACTTTTCTTTTTGAATTCCAATAAAGTGCATCTCTTTTCTCTTAAATCTCTTGTTTTAATTATGCAATATCTTTATTTATTTATGAATTCCTCTACCGCTATGAATAACTAATTTTTCATTAGTACTCGATTGAGACGATCTGAGGATGAGATAATCTTGTCTTAATCATTATTTTCTTTTTCTCTTTATTGAAATATTTTTCGTTTACTTTTGATTTTAATTGAATGGGATCATATTTTCGATATGTGATTATAATTTCTATTTTCGTACTTTAGTTAGCCGAGAAGCTCGTGTACGAATTAATTGCTCAAGGGTATAAAGAATTTGTACACAACCCTCAAGAAAGGATGACGTAATTCTTTCGATTTGCAGGGTTCATAATAAAAAGTAAGTTTTAGGTGTTCGGTTTGAGAACGAGAGTTCGACTGATTAACTTGAACTCAGTTGGGCAATCTTCGAGAGAAGAGCGCTCATACTTTGGAACCCTACGATCAAAGTATTTTATTTTAAGAGAATTAAAGTTCTTATTTTTCTTTGATTATTCTCATGCTGAGGTGAGTCAAGATCGAGTGCTTGTTTCTTTAAAATATTTCAAATCGTCTATTTATTCGTAATCTGTTATTTTACTCGCAAAAAAACAACTCAAAATCCAATCGATAAGATAATAGCCATTTTCTCAAAGTAGAAGTAATCGACGTTCCCGGATCTAATACGACCTTGATTTTTAATATCCTTTGCTATAATCGATAAGGTACGCTTGCCTTTGTCGAATATAGATTTGGAGAATTTATTTTTACTTAAATCTGAAATTTTCCCATCAAGTTTTTGGCACCGTTGTTAGGGACTTGCGTCGATATTTTGAAACAAGGAATATCTATTAATTTTATCATTTTTTTTATTTTTCGAAAAAAAATCTTTAAGGAGCAACTATATTCTAGGAAAGGGCTATTTGGGATTTCACCCCATCATACCGCCTACTACCGCTGCGAGCCCTTCATAGGGTAGACCTCGGTAAGTCTAGGACTAACTTAAATCGTCTTTAAAAAATCGTTAATAATTTTAGCTTTCCTTCCTTCTCATTATATTTTATCTTTTCTTCTTATTTCTCTCGTTTTCTTTTTTAGTGCATGACCCAATCAAGTTTTTCAAATAATCCTGATATTCATTTTGATCCAGAGGTCGAGTGCACCATTCAACAGTGCCTCCAAACTCATGATCAGGATTTAACTTTAGATCTCGAAGAGTCGATCGGAGACACTACTCTAGAAGCGATGGGTGAACCCAATCCGAATGAGGCCCAACAACAGACCATATCCTATTATGCGCTATCAAACTTAGAAGGGAGACAATCTAGTATCTTTCACCCTACGGTGGCAACCAATAATTTTGAGATAAAGTATAGCATCATCCAAATGGTGCAACAATCAGTAACCTTTGATGGTCTACCGAATGAAGATCCAAATTCACATATTGCTAATTTTCTTGAAATCTTCGACACCTTTAAAATCAATAGCATTTCCGATGACGCCATTCGATTATGTTTATTTCCTTTCTCCTTGCAGTCAAAGGCCAAGAAGTGGTTGAGCTCTCTTCTTAGGGGATCCATCACTACGTGGGTCGAAATGGAAGAAAAATTCTTAACTAAATATTTTCCTCTGGCAAAAACTGCCAAATTGCACACCGATATTCACTTTATTTATGCAAATTGACTCAGAGACTCTCTACAATACATGTGAGTGCTTCAAGAAACTCTTGCGTAGATGTCCTCACCATGCACTTCCTACTTGGCAACAAGTACGAATTTTCTATAATGGTTTAAATTTCCAAACAACACAGATGATTGATGCGGCCGCTGGGGTACTCTTAATAATAAAACCTCGGAGGCTGGTCAAGAGCTTTTTGAGGAAATGGACATGAATGCTTTCCAGTGGAATGTGCCCGGTCGCGTCTTAATAAGCCAGTCGGTCTTTTCGAAGTTGATGCGATGACAAGTTTTGACCTACAAATTGAGCGTTTAACATAGCAAGTAACGGAGATGTATGTTTCCTCCGCCACTCCTTCATGGAATTATAATAATAATGCAATAGAAAAGTAAGTTGATTACATGGGGAATCCGCCTCAGCCTTCCTATAACCCGCTCAATGTTCTGTTCAATAACACTTATAACCCCGATTATAGTAACCACCCAAATTTCTCATGGAGCAACGAAAACAATGCACAACTCCCGCCAAATATTAATCCACCGGGATTTCTGCTAGCACCACAACCCCCAAATCCCTCTTCAATTGAAGAGGTATTTTAAAAATATGTTGCGTCTAATGAATCAAATATCCGGAATCTCGCTAGATCAATTAAAACTTTAGAAAATCAAATTGGGCAACTTGCAAAAATATTCTCTGAGCACCAGCATGGAGCCTTGCCAGGGAATACTAAGCCGAATCCGAGAGAAAGTGCAAACGCAATCACCCTCCACAGCAGAAAGGAGGTAACTACTTCAAATAGGATTGAGCCCGAGGTAAATATTCTTGATTCTCCCCACCTATTTTATCTAATGTTTTACCTTCTAATGTACCTGCTACTTTATCTCCACGCATATCACAATATTCTATTCTGTGCCCATCAAAGATTAGAAATGAGCGAAATGAAGAATAATATAAGAAGTTTTTAGAAATTTTTAAGCAAACCCAAATTAATGTCCCCTTCTGCAAGGCACTCCCTCAAATGCCTAAATACGCGGAATATCTCAAGGAGTTACTCTCCAATAAAAAACTTGAGGATATTTCACGTGTTTCTCTCAATGCAGAATGTTCCACGGTTTTACTAAACAAATTGCCCTAAAAATTAAATGATCTGGGATGATTCTCCATCCCATGTTTATTTGGCAATTTGCTAGTCATACACGCCTTGACTTATTTTGTAGCAAGTATAAATTTAATGCCCTACTCTTTGTTTAAGAAATTAGGATTCAGCGATCTGAGTCCAACAAGAATGAGTATCTAACTTGCGGATCGTTCGGTTAAATATCCGATAGGGATTGTGGAGGACATGCTCATTAAATTTGATAAGTTTATCTTCCTGGTAGACTTTGTCATTCTTGACATTGAAGAGAATGCCGAAGTACTCCTAATACTTGACCGCCCCTTCCTTGCCACCTCCCGCGCAATAATAGATGTAAGTAATGGAAAGCTCCTCCTTCGGGTTTGAGATGATGAATTTACTTTTCATATCAATCCCTCTATGCAAAATTCTCTTTCCAATGACGATTCATGCTTTAATTTAGAAACCTTGTTTGATGATTGTTTTTCTTACTATGATTTTCTTTCTTCAACTTTTGAGGATCCGAAATTTGCAACTATGTTTTGCATTAAAGAGATATCTCGTCCATTACCCCTTGTACCTTTTAATTTAAAAGATTTCAAAATAAAAAACTCGTATGAAGAACCACCATCTCTTAAACTAAAGCAACTTACCGACCATCTTAAATATGTCTTTTTTGAAAAAAATTCAAAACTACCCGTTATCATTTCTTCTAAGTTAAGTGAATCAGAAATTTCTGAATTAGTTCATGATTTAAATAATCACCATCATGCCATATCTTGACAAATTTCTGACAGAAAGGGGATTAACCCCTCTTTATGCACTCACAAAATCTTATTAGAAGATATTTCTCGTAACACCATTCAGCGCAACGATAACTTAACCCCAACATGAAAGACGTCGTAAAGGCCAAAGTGATTAACCTTTTAGATGCTGGAATAATCTACCAGATTTCGCATAGTACGTGGTTTAGCCCCATACAAGTCATGCCAAAGAAAGGAAGAATAACGGTAGTGGTAAATGAAAACAATGAATTAATCCCGACTCATACTGTTACGGGTTGGCGGATGTGCATCAACTATAGAAAACTAAATGATGCCACCCGAAAAGACCACTTTTGGTTACCTTTTATTGATCAAATATTAGAGCGCCTTTCTGGTCACTCATTCTACTATTTTTTCCATGGACTCTCATGATATTTTCATATGCTTATTTCACCCGAGAACCAGGAGAAAACCACATTTACTTGTCCCTTTGACAAATTTGCCTATCAAAGGATGTCGTTTGGTTTATGCAACGCACCGGCTATATTCCAAAGATGTATGCTAGAAATATTTAAAGAGTTTGTAGAGGAGGTGATGGAGGTTTTTATGGATGACTTTTCCATCTTCGGAAATTCATTTCAATCTTTTTTATCTAATCTTGGTCGTTTTCTTCTGTAACACCCCTATCCATCACATAACATATAACAGAAGGTCCGGCCGGGGACTGATGCCATATTCCACAGACAGACCAAGGAGTTATTAAATTGAAACCTTAATCTAATATTGCGTATCCTAACACATAGTGCATTCTAGCAGAAGTAATTTAAAGGTTATAAATAGAACCAAACAACAACATGAATGCCCACTACCACAATTAGGAATGTAAAACAAATAAACAAATAAGGTCTTGGCCTTATGTACTTATAAGGTTCACCTCAAATGTTTAATGTTTTCCAAACATCGGCACACAAGATGACCACACATGAAATATAAAGTAAACGGGCTATTCACTTTTGGCCTTCAAGGGTCGGCTTAGCTATCCTAGGCTCCCGCCCGCTATTTCCCGCTTGGCTCAGCTGCACCTGCACGCAATAATCCACATCAAAGGTGGCAAACAACATCAACGATCAACATTAGCTGACCAAATTATAATGAACCCACCCCTTTCTTGGGGCGACAATGCTCCTTCCCTGCAGGCATTAGTATTCATAACAAAATGGCATCAAGAATGTGCAAACTAAACATCACTCGCCATAGACATGGGCACTACCGGCCACACGCCCCGTGCACATAAGGCACATTATCCGTGTGCCGAGATTTCAGGCTCCACCACCATCATCATGACGACACCTTTGAGCATTTAAAGACTTCCCAGGGCCGAAGACAAAGTCTCTGTTGGGTACACTAGAAACTATGTACCAGATTTGGAGAAGCCTCCCCTTACTCAATGATATACATCAATTTGTATTTGATGGGATGTTTGAGTTTCAGTGTATAGGTTTAAGAAATGCAGGAAAATTTCTAAGTACAAGTGTCGACACTTGTAAGGAATTATGTCGACACCTGAAGCAGGAGCTGTGTCGACACCCAGGAATTGTGTCGACACCTGAAGCAGGAGCTGTGTCGACACCCAGGAATTGTGTCGACACCTGAAGTAGGAGCTGTGTCGACACCCAGGTATTGTGTCAACACCAGAAGAAAGGCATGTGTCGACACCCAAGAATTGTGTCGACACTTAAAGAAGGCTTGTGTCGACACACATGACTTGTGTCGACACACACTCAACGCCATCTATCAACAACAGTTATACTGAGTCTGAAAGGCTTGTGTCGACACACAGTACTTGTGTCCACACACAGGACTTGTGTCGACGCACACTCAACAAAGTCTGGACATACACTCAATGCCATATGTCAGCATTAGCTATGTCGAGACCAGGAGCAGTTGTGTCGACATACAGGTCTTGTGTTGACACATATAACAGAAGATGTGTCGAGAAGCAGAAGAATGACTGTGTCGACACATTGAGTGCTGTGTCGACATAATCAAGACTTGTGTCGACACTTAGTCTATTTGTATCGACACATGTGAAGTAGTTTGCTGAGTGTTTCTTGCTGAGATATAAAGTCATTGCAGAATCAGCTGTCACGGCTGAAGACTTGACAGCTGTCATAAACAACATGTCTGACACCTTTGTCAGAACTGTCAGAAGGTTGTTACATACCAGATTAGCCGGTAATCATTGAGAAACTCTATATAAAGGACTGATCCATGATAACCAAGACAAGCAATTAAGGGGGAACAAACCAACACAGAACCAGAGAGAGAATTCAACAATAATAAAGGGGGAACCCTTGAGAAGGCAGATCCTGAACAGTCTGCAAGAAAGATTCAGATCTAATTCTGAATCTAAGAAGGGAGCTGTCTGAAGATCAACTTCTACACCAAGTCAAGATCAATCTCATTTTGTTCAATCAAGAAGCTTTGAAAAAGCTAAGTTAGGTTGGATCTGAAGTATGCAGTTTATTCAAGAACTGATCAAGAAGCTCACACCAATTGAGAGTACTATCTGGGTGAAATTTCTGTACAATTTAATATTGTTTTTCTTATAAGATCTTTTATAGATTTGAATTGTAAGCCTGTGTCTATAAAGGCTGAGGTAGGGCTGAGAGCCTGAGGTGTAGGACTTGTGAAAGTCTGAGTTGTAAGCCTGGTGATAAAGGCTGAGGTAGGGCTGTTGCCTGAGGTAGGGTTCTTAGGAAGAATCTGAGGTAGGACTTGTATAAGTCTGAGCTGTAGGAACCTATCAGGTTCTAAGTTGTAGGAACCTATCAGGTTCTGAGTTATAAGATCTGTGGATCCGAGTTAGTGGAAGGAAGTTGGACTGAATCCAGTTCTTTATTGGATAGGCGAAGGGGGAAATTAGATGTACCCATAACTTGGGGAACCACTATAAATCTGGTGTACTATGCTGTGCTGTGAATATTATGCTGTGGATTGTATATTCTATGTTGTGATAGATCTAGTTAATTGCCTAAATTTATTAAAGAAAATTAGAACCTATTCACCCCCCCTCTAAGTGTCTAGGCTCTTGAAATCAAGTGTTTCAAGTGGTATCAGAGGGAGATTGCTCAAAGATAGACCTAACAGTCTGAGTGAATCTCTAAGGCAATTAACAGATAGCAAGAATGGGTTCAAATGAGAATCAGAAGGAATTTGGATCCATGAAACTGCCCATCTGCAGGAAAGAAAGTTTTGGGATATGAAAGGAAAGGGTCAGGTTGTTCATGGAAGCATCTGATCCAAGAATCTACATTACAATACAAGAAGGTCCTTTCATTCCAATGAAGGTATCAACTCTTGATGCAAATCTGAAAACCCCAAAGAGCTTTTATGAAATGACTAAGGATGATATCATCCTGGCAACATTAGACAAGAGAGCACAAAACATTATTGTGAGTGCTATATATGATGCCACATTTCAGAACTTGGTACATTGCAAAACCTCTAAGGAGATGTGGGACACCTTGATTGTCTACATGGAGGGAACTGAAAAAGTTAGAGAGGATAGGAAATCTATGCTGAATCAAGAATATAAAAGCTTTAGACAAGCCAAGTCTGATAGCATAGTATAATGTTACAAGAAGTTCTTCAGAATAGTAAATAAGCTGATGACCTATGGAAGAGTCTTCAGCACATATGAATTGAATGACAAGTTTCTCAGGTCACTAACCAAGGACTGGGATACAAAGATATGTGCCATCAGAGAGGTGACCAGGCTTGCTGATACACCTCTACCCACATTGTTTGGAAAGCTGCTATCTTATGAAATGCAGCTTACTGCCAGAAAGGAGGAAGAAAAAAGCAGCAGGTCTGAGTATAAAGATAAGTCAGTAGCCTTCAAGGTTGAAGGCACAAGAAAGGGTAGGAGAAAGTCTCCTTCTCCATCTAGAAGAAGTGCTGAGGCAGAAGAAGAAAATCCTGACATCAGTACATCAGATAACCACACCTCTGATGAGGACTTTGCTGCCTTTACAAGGCAGTTTCAGAGGTTTATGAAAAAGAAGAAATGGAGAACCAAGCCTTCAACATCCTTTTCCAAGGATGATTATTACAAGAAAAAGAAGACTTCCAAGGAGGACAGGTATTCCTCAAATCCTAGTAAACAAACTAATTCTAAGATTGTTTGTTATTGCTGCAATAGGTCTGGACATGTCATAGCTGACTGTCCTAACAAGTGGAAGGAGTCTAAGGACAAGAAGAAGCATCAAGTTAAAGGCAAGAAGGAGAAATCCTTTGTTGCTCAGAAGTAGAAGAGTTGGACAGACTCTTCATCCTCAGAATCTGGAGAAGAAGATGATGCAGACGCATATGTTGGGCTGTTCACTATAGAAGAGGATTCTAAGGAATCAGAATTCTTGCAAATGCTGGACTCCATAAATGGAGTTGAAGACAATTGCTGTAAAGGGCTGATGGATCTATTAGAAGATGATAAGTGTCAGGAAAAGCCTAGTCCAAGTAAGGTATACAGTTCTCCCTTAGCTTCTGATTATTTTACTGGATCAGAATCAGTAGCATCAACTTCAAGAGAAGTGGATGGTTCTGAATCTGAGGGGGATGTACATCAATTAATTGATGAGTATGGTGGTTTGTTGCAAGAACTTAAGAGGAGCAAATTTCTTGTCAAGAAGCAGACCAAGAAAATTGAATCTCTCAAACAGGTTGCAACAGATTCAACCAATCTAATAGATTTTAAATTAAAGGAGGTTGCCAAACTGAAAAACATAACTGTTATTCAGATGGGCACAATCTCCTTCAAAGAAAATCACATCAAAAATCTGGAAGCAAGACTCCAGAAATAAAGGGATCTAGTTGCTGAATTTCCAAGTCAAAGTCCATCTTGCCTTTAATAGATAACTTCATATCTCAGAAAGGAAAGATAAGAATTAATTTTAAAATTAAGTAGACTCAAAGGCCTACAACTTTCCTATTGACCATTTTTCTAGAAATGACATATAAGTGCCTCATTTGACAGCATCAAAAGATGCATGTTTAAGGATAACAAATCACTATGATATATATATATATATATAAATATATTAATAAGTTTATAATCCACTGTTCATCTTCATTTTCATCCGAACCCAAACAGAACCATGAAAATCCCAAACCTATAGATTTTCCAAAGCTTAACGCCGGCCACCCGGTCACCTTCTTGGCCAGCCACCGCCACCACCACCTCCGTCGAGATGATGGCTATCGCCCGACGGCGGCACGACCGCCAGAGGTGGTGGTTTTAGGCAAACCCGCAACCATGAAAACCATGAAAATCTCCATCTTTTCTCACCGGATCTGGCTCAATTAAGCCCGATTTATCTCTTATTTGATTTAGGATACTAGCACAAGGGGAGAGGAGGAGAAGTGGACCTTGTTTGGGGTTCGACATTGGCGGCGGTGGCAGTTGGCCGTGGCATTTTTCCTCTCCGGTGAGCTTGCCTGATTCCTCGATCCTCCACCAAAACCATTGATCCAATACATCATTTTGACTGTCAAGAACATTTTGAAGGTGATGGGTTGGACAAAAGTGGGAATGGGGGGGCTGTATAGGGGGATATATATTTTCCATGGGACGGGAGGTGAAGTGGTGGTCGGCCATGGTTGTTGGGCTCCTCCATTGATGGTTGCTGATGAGAAACTGATGGGAATCTCTTCCCAAGGGTCATGGGGAATGAATGGAGGCAATGGGGAGACGAATGGGGTGTCCCATGGTCTCCCTCCATAACTCATCTCTCTCTCTCTCTCTTTATTCTTTCTGTCTCTCCATTAGGGGGAAAAGTCCTATTTTCTCTCTACTAGTCACCACCTCCAGATTTTTAGTGACATTCCATGTAATTTCAGTGGTGACTCATCAATTGGGCCATTGAGATTGTGCTTAGCCAAAAGGGATTGAGCTTTGGGCTTAATTAACCCAATTTGGGCAATATTGACCAAGTGTTGACTTGGGGTTGACTCCAATGGTTCCTTAGTGACCAAATGGACCTCTTAATAGGTTAGGGTTATTGTGGTGGGTTCAAGGAGTCAAGGTGAGGCCTTAAAGTCAAACCCTAGGTTAGGTAATTGGAATGCGTTATTTACAGACCATGGTGATCTTCACCTTCATGCCTAAGTTCACATGGTCTCCTTGAGCTTCCTTGGGTTTTGTCATGACCTAGTCATGACAAAACAATCTTGTGGGTCTAGTTGCTTGAGGGATGTTATAGTAGATAAGATGGAGGAGTGGCTGGACACTATCTAGGAGATGTTAGTGGGGATCGTTTGCTTGGACAACCAGGGAGTATCCTTGGCTATTATAACACTAATAATACATGACAAGAGGTGGTGGAAGTCCCTCATGGACTCCACCTTTGCTGATTATTAGAATTCCCAGATCATCTAGAACCAGTTTAGAGAGGCTTTGTTGGAGCATTTTGTATCCCTGATGTACGGAGATGTGCTGGAGGATCGGTTCCTGTACCTCTGGAAAATGAATCGGTTGGTGCTGGAGTACCAGCACGAGTTTTCACATTTTTTAGGATTTGCTAGTCCCCTGAGTGAGAAGGACTATGCAAAGAAATTTTATAGAGGGCTTCAGGACTCGCTCAGGTTGGATCTTTTGTTCATTTCGAAGGCCAGTTTGGCGAAGATTATTAAGACGATAAAGAAGTGGGAGGTGGATCATCTGATGGTGCAGGTAGGAGGGAAGAGACCGACTGAGGAGATGTATCATGGTGAGAGCAGTAGTGGGATACAATGGGGAAAGTTCATGCGTCACAAGGGAGGTAGAGGAAGTCCTTGTCCTGGTATCATGCCAGATCAGCAACCTCCTGCAGTGCCAGCCCCACCACCACACATCCAGGAGCTGCAGATATTTGATGACAGAGGGTGCCCTCCAGTGGTTTGCTTTGGAAGCCACAAGCCTGGGCACATCAGATTCCATTGCCCTTAATTTTGCCCTCCACCTCCTACACCTCCAAAAACCCATCTGGCATAGTGGGGTAAAGGTCAAGGATGAGGTCGTGGACGAGGACCTCACAGTGGCGGGCGAAGGCCAGAGAAAATGTAACACCCCAATTTTTCTAGAGCTTGATCCTTAGGAAGCTATCACGTGGTGATAGGTAGCTATCTCCTGGCGATAGCCTTATTTCGTCGAAACCAAGCATTGAGTACTAGCACGCGGCGTTAGTTAGCTACCTCTCGGCGGTAGCCTGGTGTTGAGAGTATTGAGTAGCAGGAGTTGAGTGGAGGAGTTGAGTGGTAGGCGTTGAGTGAGCTACCGCGAAACACTATTCTTACCGTCGGCGATAGCGTGTGATTATTCTCTGGATGAGCACTCGGGAAGCTAACGCGGTGCGGTAGGTAGTTACTACACGACAATAGCACACAGGAGCAGTTCTGTCATTTGGCTTTTTAGCCGTCCGTTTTATCTTATGATTTAATCCTATGGCCCAGGACCCTCAGTTCAAAGGCATAAATAGGGCTGAAACGTTCTACACTCTCATTTTCATCTCATTTGAGAAAGAGTTAGGTTTTTGGGGATATAGTGTTTGGAGGAGGAAGAAGGCCTTTCTCCACCATTAATGAATCTTTGGGCCTCCGATCATTGATCCGAGGCCAGATCTGTGGATAGGACTTGAAGGCGCACACTTTCATCCATGCAAATCGAGTTTTCCATGGATAGGAAGAGGAGTTGTAAGGTAACGACACTTATCCTCATGATTTTAAGGATGTGTGCATATCATCCATGTTGTTCTTGCTTTCTTTCAAGCATTTAGGAACCAGATCTCTCAAATGAGAGGGGTTCGGGTCGCCATGGTTCAAGAGGAGCCACCGAGTCAATTGTGTCCATCCCCGACATAATGTTGCACTAGAAATCCGCTTCGCTAGTAGATTAGGCATTGTGGGTGAAGCCGTAGTTGCCACCGTTAGTACGACTCGGTGTTGTTGCATAATAAGCCTTAAGGATTTTTCTAGAAATCCTTTTGCGGCAAGATGTAGTTTGTGATGTTTGTTCCGCCCTTATTTTCATGTGAGTACGAATGGTGGATTAGGGCAGGAAAGGCTATTGTTTGTAGTGTACTAAGGCGTGACTTTGTTGTAATGCCCCTAATTTTTCGGTGTTTATTTTAATTCCTGTAGTGACGTATTTTTGTCGTCAGGGCGTTACGTGACACATAGTTAACTAGTATCATTTACTAGAGCATGGGTTGCTCAGTAGGTTTTCCTGTGTGGTTTGTTTGGCTTGGTTGTGCACCTTCTCTCGTAAGTCGGGTCTATTTTGGTGACTCGGTATAGCTTTTTATAGGGATGTGGTGGTGTATTATCTTCAGGTAGTGTTTTACCCGAGTTTGGTTTGTCCGATTTTGATTTCGACTTTGCCGTTTGATTTGTAACATCGGTATTTAGCTACGGTGCGATTTTCATAGAACTCTGAATTAGTTTGGATTTCGGGCTGTTTTGGGGTTATTTATTATTAATTATAAAATAATATTAAGAAATATATATATATATATATATATATATATATATATATATATATATAACCGCTTATAAGGGTCACATCAAAACAATATTCATCCTCTTCCCTACCCGGCCGTCGTCTATTTCATGAGAGAGGAAGAGTTCGGCATCCCACGTGCTTTCGGTCGACAATTTCTAGCGATTCAGTGGTCGGTTTTGTCAACAGACTGGAGATTTGAAAAGCTCTCGCCGAGATCTATGCGTTCATGGTAAGCTTTCCCCTTTTCCCCAATTTTTGTGTGTTAGGGTTTGTGATTTTGACCTCCATCTTCCCCCCAAAAAGTTTCAGGAAATGTTGCCTGAGTCTTCTTATGGCCGATCCTTGCCGTGGAGCATTGGAGGAGACAGATTCTTCCAAGACTTAAGGCAAGTGACAATTTTCTTCTTGTAACCATTTCTTGCTTTTCTTTGGTTCATTTCTTCTCCTTAGAGCATAGGAGTAGTGTAGGGATTAAGCTTGAGGAATCCATAAGAGAGTTAGAAGATTTCAGCCATTACCCATCAAGTTTAGGAATAGAGGTCTGACCGAAATTCGTTAAGTATCGGTAGTAGATTCGTCGAGTATCATAGTTTAGCCTAAGGACAACTTCAACGTATATAGTGGGAAGAATTCGTTGAGCATGAACTAGGTGTAGAAATCCATTAAGGTAAATTCGTCGAGTATCTAAACGTCGAGTTTATCGAGTATCGGCTGGTGTTGCATTGAGTGAAGTAGATTCGTCGAGTATCTATGCGTCGAGTTCGTCAAGTATCAGCCAGCGTGGAGTTTGTTGAAGGTAAATGGCATTGATTGCACTTGACGATTCATCGAGTATGTCCTAAGGTAGGAAGCGTTGAGTGTATTCGACGAATTTGTCGTGTTTGACTTAGGCTTAGAAAGCATCGAGTGATTTGGAAACCAAGTCCTTTTCGTCAAGCATACACACCTCTTTCTGTCCTTTTCATCGAGTATCTGCAGTATTCGTCGGGTATACTTGCCGAATTGTAGCTGGACTTAGTGTTTTTCGCCGATTTGTGTCTGATTTGTCGTGTGTGGTCCTTAGAGTGATTTTAGAGCTTGCCATGTGATTTCATTGAGTTTAAGCTTGGGTTTGGTGTGGGGTGTTCGGGTATGATGTTTTCTTCGACTAGGAAGGTTTGCAGTGGATAAAGGACCACCAACTGGATGCCAGTTTCTGAATAATTACTCTTGGTGGTTTGTTTGGTCTCTATTTTCTGGACTGTTGTGTTATGTTAGGCAAGTGGCCACCACCACAGTGCCTTTTTGTTAGACGTTTGGGTCTAGTAGTTCGGTTTTGGACATTTTGGTCACCGACTCCGACCCAATTATTTTCACCAGAGTTAATGATTTACATTTTCGAGCTATTTTGTGCTCATTTGCTTCGTGTAGATAAGTTATGCTATTTCATGCTTATCCTTGCAGATTTTTTCGAAGCATGGCTTCATTCCATACTTGGTGCAAATTTCTTTTACTCCATTATTGCAGCTTTTTTACTTTACCTGTTTCTATTTGGCTAATCAGCTGTGGTTTCAGCTTTTTCTTATAGTCTGGTTTGGTAAACCCTTTCTTGCCTTTTTCTACTTATTACCTGCTTATTTCCATTGCCACTTGCAAATATCTTGCTTAGGTGTTCTTTCTTTGGATGCCTCATATTCAGGGTTGTTGCCGATAGAGCGGCTGTGTTGGTTGGTAGCTTGTGGACTGCAGTTGTTGTAGTGGTTTTCCTCACCGTCGTGAGATAGTTTGTTGTTTTCAGTTTTAGTTCAGACATACATACTTTTAGTGGATTCTTGTCTGGTTGTTGACACCCACATGTAGTTTTCTTTTGGAATGATGAATACTTTGCTAGCTGCTAGTTTACCTTCTTGGTTGGTTGTACTTGCTCTCTGGGAAGGTTTTATGCTAGGTTGCACGTTAGATATTTTAAAAATATAAAAATTATTATTACTATTGTTGGAACCGATGTTTCACATTCCCTGTGTTTGAGAATATCAACTCCCAGGTTGTATTTGATCATGTCATGTGTTGATAGAGTGTGCAGGTTGACAGATGCAAGCAAAGGAAAAGGCTCCTATAGATTCTACCGCCAAGCGCTATCACTTACCGCACTGCGTTAGCCTCTCGACGAACCTCGAGACAGATTTCTCGAGACACTATCCTACTGCCTAGCGCTAGTTCTACCGCAGGCGCTACCACAATGAATTATTTGGACTTAGCGCTTGGGAAGAAATCGGTGTTAGTCTTACCGCGCCGTGCTAGACCTTCGACAAATGTCAAGCAAGATTCTTTGAGGCGCTGGCCTACCGCCTGACGGTAGTACTATCGCAGGCGCTACCGAAATGAATTATTTGGACTTAGCGCTCTGGAAGAAATCAGAGCTAGCCCGACCACGCCGCGCTTGCCAATCAGCGAATATTGATGCACTTTTCTCGAATCATTGTGTCCAACATTACCGCGTGGCGGAAGATGTAACCGCGCGCCGCTAGCACAATTGAAATGGCAAATATTGATTCTGAATATTTCTTTCCAAATTTAGAGTACAGCTGGCACAACAAGCGCGCGAACCTACCGCTGGGCGCTAGTCTTACCGCCGGCAGTAGCCTATTTTCATGAAGATGTAAAAAAGGCCACCTTGGTTTCTGTGGCTTTTCAAGGATTCTGATTGAAGGACTGAAGAACGACTGGAGTACGTGAACTCTAGGGTACGGCCGCCTTCTTGTGCATCGTTCCAAAAGTCTCCACTATAGAAGAAGAAAGTTGTCTCCCTCCTGTTAGTGAACAAAGAACTCCGACGATCAAAGATCTACATCGACTACGAAGAATCGACCGTTTGCGAGCAAACGAAGATCTCAAACACCGGTCGTAGATCACTCAACGGAGAAGTCGTCAAGAGGGAGAACTTCATCCTTTAGAATATTTACCCTTTTACTCTTGTTATATTTTCTGTCTTTAAATCGTTGGGAGAGGAAAATTAACCGGTAAGGGTCATCGGAATCTGGGTAGGATTTCGCGGTAAATCATCCTGGGGATAGGGACGTCTAGATCGGAGGATCTAGTGGGGCTCTAAGATCCTTCCTTGTAAGGAGGTGAAGAGCCGGCTAAAAGAATTTTCTTGGAGGGAAAAAGAGAGAGCTAACCAGTCCGTGGAGCGGGTCAGTATAGAAAACAAAAGAGTTTTAATTTTCACCGCCTTTGATCCCCGACATCATATGGATCACATTTTTGTAATTGTAAAACCATCTACTATTAATTCTTGCAATGAAATATATTTTCTTTATTATTGCTTCTACGATTCTGCTGTGAACGTTAGGTTAATTTCTGGTGTGTGGTGTACGATAAAATTCGCCTTGGAAATCAAGTTCATAGACTTACCGCCGCGCGTTAGCTACCAAACGCTCTGCGATAGCTTCCAAAACTCGATTTCCTAGGACGAAATTTTTTAGATTCCATTTAATGCATCAAACCTTATTTACCCCCCTTTAAGGTTGGCCACTAGATCCAACAAGTGGTATCAGAGGCAGGTTATTTCATGAAGGCTTACAAAACTTGAAGTAAGATGACAACTCTATACACACATTCAATGAGGGTCAAGGTGTGAGTAGACCTCCACTATTCATGGGGAGTGACTATAGTCACTTGAAGACTAGGATGAAAATATTTATGATGACTCAAAGCATGGATGTATGGGCCATGATTGAGGACAAAGTACAATACACCCATGGTCGTGGTTGGGGATACTGCCGTAGAAACACTGTATGATAAGTGGGATGACGCAGATAAGCTTTGATGTACAAATAGAGCCTAGGCTATGAACTCATTATTTTGTGCCTTGGACAAGACTGAATTTAAAAGGATATGTAACTGCGATACTGTTTATGATATATGACAACTTCTTGAGCTCACTCATGAAGGTACTTCGCAGGTAAAGGAGTCAAAGCTATTCCGACTCGAATCAGAATATCAATAGTTCCAAATGGAGATCGATGAGGATGTGGACAGCATGTACACGTGCTTTACCAAGATCATCAACATATCAAGATCTCTCGGAAATAACTTTCCAAATGGTGACTTAGTGAAGAAGATCCTTCGATTTTTGCTTCCTTGCATCAACCCGAAGATGACAGCTATTACTGAGTCTCATGAGATCAGCACCCTGGAGATAGAGAGCCTCATCGGAAATCTGAAGACACATGAACTTGAATTAAAGATTAAAGCAGAGGAGTATCCCAAGGAAGTAAAGAAGAAGGGACTGGCGCTGAAGGCCGTAAAGGAGAGAAAAGCTGCTGAGGATTCTGAGGAGGAAGAGGAGGAGAGCCTCTATGTCTGAGAGTTCAAGAAATTCATGAGGAATCCCAAGAAGTAGGGACAATTCAAGAAATTCCTGAGGAGAGTAGCTGGAGAAGGCAGAAGGTGGAACAAGCCATCGAAGGAGACAAGAATCGATGATGAGAAGTCTCAGCTGGGCACCTAAAGTGAGAATGCCCAAGACTCCAGAAGGAGGAAAAAGAAAAGGAAAGACGGTACAAAGGGAATAAGAAGGTGCTGAAGGCGCTCACATGGGATGATGATGGATCTGAAGAATCAATCACCATAGACTCTGACAGTGAAGACGAGGCTAATCTATGCCTAATGGGAAAGATTTAAGAAGATTCTAACGATGAGCCCAGTGTCCAAAGCGACACTGAGGTAACTCCACCTACTTATACTAAACTTCTCGAGATTTATGAAAATTTAGTTGATAAATTAGAAAGAGTTATTTCTGAGAAAAAGTCCTTGAGAGCCGAGAATAAGAAAATAAAAAAGGACTTAGAAAAATTGAAAAGTGAGGTAATTAGAACTGGCAAAGAGAAGATCGAATGTCTAGAGTGCTCTCACTTGATGAAAATGATCGAAGAACAAAAGGCAAGTCTCTCCAAGTCTTCAGTGAGAACGAATAATCTCACAAATGAAAAAATGTTTTGGAGAAGAGACTTCACATGTGACTTGCCAAGGTAGAGGAAGGCAAGAAATAATTTGCCAATCTATGTGTGATGCTTGTGACATAAAACACTGCCCTAAAGGCGAGAATCCATGATCTAAACTGTGACATCCAAAAGTTTGGCATAGGCCAAAAATCATTAAATATGTTGTTGGGTGCACAGTGTCTTGGATCAACGAAAATTGGTCTAGGATATGTGAGTCCAACATCACCACCGAGCAGAAATCGCCATCACTCTGAGCCGAAGTCAATTTTTAAGAAATCTAATGATAAGGTTAAGAGATCTGGAGGGCTATCCCCAACCTCAATCAAGAGCTCGGGCAACCCGATAAAGGCAGCATCCACTGCTTACATTATGTGTTCAAACTATCTTAAGTTTGCTCACACATCTGGCTCGTGTTTAAGGAAAGGTGGCATAGAACATTTGTAAGTCTGGCTACCAAAGTCTTCTACCTATCTTATGGGTGGGACAACTTGGGTAACCAGAACTTTACCCTCATCTTCTTTTTAGGTCTGTTGGCGGGCTAAGGATACGCATAATGTGTGGTACTTGGACTTTGGTTGCTCCAAGCACATGATGAGAGATAAAGACAACTTCCTTAGCCTGGAGAATAAGAAGGGTGGCATGGTGACCTTTGGGGACAACAACAAAGGACAGTTTTGGGAATCAACACTATAGGTAAAAAGGCATTTTCGATCTCTAATGTTTTGTTTGTAGATGAAATTAAGCATAATCTTATTTCCATTAGCCAATTCTATGATAAAGGTCTAGATTTCATATTTTAGTCATCTACAAAGACATGTAAAATTATTGATGCCAAAACTTCTAGTGTATTGCTTGTAGATCATAGAAATCATAACATGTACACTACTAGTTTTGATGACATTTCTTCATCTAATTTGAAATGCCTTGTTACTAAGCATGAAGAATTAGATCTTTGGCATAGGAGACTAGGATATACTGGTAGCAAGCTTATTGTAAAACTATCGAGAAAGAAACTTGTGCGGGGTATTCCCACCTTAAGCGGTAGTTTAAATGTCTTATGTGTTCCTTGTCAAAAAGGCAAATTTGTTAAAACTTACTTCAAGAGAAAATCTGTAGTTTCCACGTCTAGACCACTCGAACTCATTCACATGGATCTGTTCGGACCCATTATTACGTGTAGTTTAGGTGTCAAACAATACACCTTTTTTTTTATCATAGATGACTTTTCATGCTATTGTTAGACGGTCTTTATAGCAAACAAATCTGACACCTTTAGATAATTCTCAACTTTCTGCATGCGTCTTCAAAATGAGAAAGAGCTAAAGATAAAATGTATCAGATCAGATCATAGAGGAGAGTTTGAGAATGAGAACTTCTCAAACCTGTGTGATTCCTTAGGAATTCAGCACGAATTTTCTGCCCCACGCACTCCTCAATAGAACGGAGTTGCAGAAAGAAAGAATCACACTCTTCAAGAATTTTCCCGCACAATACTCGCCGAGTTCGACTTAACATGATCTTTTTGGGCAGAAGCGGTTAACACGACAAGCTACGTGATGAACCAAGTCATGCTTCACCAACTTTAAAGTGAACTCCATACGAGCTATATTTCAAAAGGAAACCCTCAGTATCATACTTTAGGGTCTTTGGATGCCCGTGCTACATTCTTAACACTAAGGATCATCTCGGGAAATTTTATGAAAAATCTGATCTTGTTTCCTTCTTAGGATACTCAGGCAAGAGTCGGGCCTATAGGATATACAATAAGAGGACCTTTGTGGTTGAAGAGTCGGCTCATGTGCATTTCGATGAGAATTTCCCAACTAACGAGCCGAAGGAGAATGAAGAGGAGGTTGAAGAAAGTGTGCCTATTGGGGATGAGGTTGATGAGAGAATCGTGGAGAGTAAAACTCAAAGTTTTGAACAAGGTTATAGGTCTCCTAGTAACTTGATTTTTTTTAAAGCAACATCCTCGTGATCTAGTCATAGGAGAGCCATATCAAGGAGTTAGAACTCGGTCCTCACTTCGTGAATATTTCTCAAACTTGTTCTTTCTATCTGATATTGAACCCAAGAACATTTCAGAAGCCTTAAAAGATGAATCATGGTTCTTGGCGATGAATGACGAGTTGAACCAATTCGAGTGAAGTAAGGTATGGGTGTTAGTGGAACGTCCAGATAACCATCCGGTCATTGGCTTGAAATGTGTGTTCAAAAATAAACTTCATGGTGACTCTAGGATAACTAGGAACAAAGCGAGGTTGGTGGCTCAAGGGTATTCTCAGATAGAGGGCGTGGATTTTGACGAATCATTTGCCTCGGTTGCTCGTCTTGAGTTAATCCGTAGTTTTTTTTAGCATTTTTTAGGTATAAGAAAATTAGATTGTACCAAATGGACGTTAAGAGTGCCTTCCTAAACGGATATATTAAGGAAGAGGTATATGTTCAGCAACCACCCAGTTTCATAAATGCCGCCTCCCCAAACCATGTATATAAGTTGGTGATGTCCCTATATAGATTGAAGTAAGCACCTCGTGCTTGGTACGATAGGCTCACTACCTTTCTCTTTATTTATGGCTTAGGATGGGTACTGCGGAAATAACTCTATATGTAAAGACCAAGAGTCCTTATCTAATTATCCTACAAATCTATGTGGATGATATCATTTTTGGGGCAACAAATGAAAAGATGCGTGAAGAAATTATGAACCTAATGAAATATGAATTCGAAATGAGCCTAGTAGGAGAACTTATCAATTTCCTAGGATTCAAGATTTCTCAGCGCCAAGATGGGATTTTTATAAGTCAATCAAAATGTGTTAAAGATATGTTTGTGCGTTTTGGATATGATAATCTGAAGCAAGTCAAAACTCCTATGAGTGCTTCTATTAAATTAAGAAAAGATGAAAGTGGAAATTCTGTCGATCAGACTGTGTTTAGAGGTATGATAGGATCATTATTATATTTGAGTGCCTCTAGGAAAGATATCACATTTGCGGTAGGAATGTGTTCTAGGTACCATGCCGACCCGAAAGAGACTCACTTGAAAGCAATGAAGCATATTTTTTGGTACCTTATAGGCACACAGAACCTTGGACTTTGGTACCCACATACAACCGATCTTACACTTCACGGGTACACAGACTCATACTATACTGGATGTTCACTTGATTGAAAGAGCACAAGCGGTACATGCCATTTCGTAGGGCCGACATTAGTCTCCTAGTCAAGCCATAAACAGAACTTGGTTGCTCTCTCCACTACTGAGGCCGAGTATGTTTCCTTAGGAAGCTGTTGGGCTCAAGCACTATGGATGTCTCAAACGTTAGAAGACTTTGTCCTCAAGTATAGGGACGTTACACTTAGGTGTGATAACAAGAGTGCTATAGACTTGACATACAATCCAGTGCACCATTCTAGATCAAAACATATTGACGTGCATCACCACTTCATTTGTGATCATATCAAAAAGGAGAATGTGAGTGTAAGATTCATTGGCACCGATGACCAACTAGCGGACATCTTCACTAAACCACTCCCAGATGCACAATTTTCTCTACTTTGACTCGAGCTAGGAGTTCTGGATCTCACCCTAGATTTTTTTTCTTTACTATTCTATTCGTTGTGTTTGCATTTTTATTTTTTATTTTTTTGGGTGTTTGCATTATGTTTTGCGTTGTGCGTTTGAGTTCTTTTTAAAAAAAACAAAAAAAACTTCCAATTACTTTCTCTATCTCATGTGTTTTCACTTTCGTTTTATAAAAAAAAAACAAAAAACAATAAAACTACAAAAAAACTACTTCTGATGTAAAATTATAATGTTATAAGCTCAAATGACTGCAACCTAGACCATAATGAGTATGTACAATGTTTGTCTTCAGTCTCTTAATTTTTATACACATCGTCCTCCGGTCATAGTAGGCTAAATCTCTAAGTGCTTAGCTATTGCGTGCGACAATACATGTTAGTGTATGTTGACTATGCCTCTAGGTATGCATGAGGATTTAGATAAGGAAATGACTTCACACTAAGCACTCATCCCTAGATGGTGCACTCATGTATAAATACTAGGATTACATGCTATAACTCGTGATATTGTATCTTAACACGTTAGAGATACTTTGAATAATCAACATCACAATCTATATGTGCTTGTGTAACGATTAAAAACTTTGGGCCAACTCTTTAGTGTTAAGGTCCTATGTGTACTAGTTAAAGTGTACCTATCTAGGTAGATTTATTTCGTATGACTTAGGGATTTGTGAACTCAAAATATATAAAATTGATACATCAAAGCAAACTAAAAAGGAAATTATGCAGGCTATCAAATGTCTTGTTAAAGACCCCCCAAACACTACTCATTCCTCCTGATTAGTCTTTATGAGCATTATGAGGATGAGCACCTTGGTTCAAATAGTCATTTCGATCTTGTGCATAGACCCAAACTTAAGTTTAGTGCCCCTAGTTCAAATCTTGGTATGACATAGATTGTCTTGTGAGGTGATTATTCACTCTATTTCTCTTGTATTAGCATTCTCAAGAATCGAGATAAACATGTAAAATAAGATATTTATACTGAGTTTCTGTCTTTTGATGCTACACGTACATATGTTATTACTTTATCTAATGCTTCCACGCATAAGAATTGGACTGAAACTCCACTATCTGTTTTTTTTGCAAAATACGTACTAGCACACGATTTAGACTCATGACATGTTTATAATGTTGTCAATTTGATTAAATGTATAACTCATATAGCATTGTATCTCTACTCATTGTATTTAGTTCAGTCTGTGCTGTCCATTTATCAATGCCCGTGTATTTCTGCTCCTATGTATGACCCATGTACTTCATAGTCTCTGATTTGCGTTTTTTTGGGGTCAACCCTATGTCTCTTAATATTTGCTTTACCTTATGTGTGCACTATTTTCATTATGTCTAAACATTCATCATATGTCATATTAATTTTCCTGCATGTCTGGTAGGCCTTGCCCGCCCTTTTCATAATATCAAAGGGGGAGGATAAGTTGTGTTATCGTGTTCATGAGTATTTCATGAGTATGAGTCAAAGGTTAGGAGAGGTCACATGTAGGGGGAGCACGCTAACAATGTGTGTACATA
This sequence comes from Platanthera zijinensis, assembly GCA_039513925.1. Lineage (NCBI taxonomy): Eukaryota > Viridiplantae > Streptophyta > Magnoliopsida > Asparagales > Orchidaceae > Platanthera > Platanthera zijinensis. The sequence continues at coordinate 10,766,261 of CM077094.1, forward strand.
GATAGGGGGCGCAATTCGAACGTGTAGAAAGGGGGAGTGTGTGTGTAGGGGAGCCATAAAGAACCTGCAACCTGATTTTTCGCTTATCACTCTTATTAACTATATGCACTATATCTCATGCATTACTTATCATGAACGGGATTTGATATTATCAAAAGGGGAATTTTTTGGAACCAATGTTTCCCATTCCCTGTGTTTGATTATAACACTCCCAGGTTGTATTTGATCACGTCGTGTGTTGATAGAGTGTGCAGGTTGATAGATGTAAGTAAAGGAAAAAGGCTCCTTTGGATGCTACCGCCAAGCGCTATCACTTATCGCGCTGCGTTTGCCTCTCTACGAACCTCAAGAAAGATTTCTCGAGACACTGGCCTAGCACCTAGTGCTAGTTCTACCGCAGGCGCAAGCACAATGATTATTTTGAGTTAACGCTCGGGAAGAAATCAGCATTAGTCTTACTGCACCGCGCTAGACCTTCGACAAATGTCGAGCAAGATTTGTCGAGGCACTGGCCTATCGCCTGACGATAGTACTTCCGTAGGCGCTACCGAAATGAATTTTTTGGACTTAGCGCTCTGGAAGAAATCAGCGCAAGCCCTACCGCGCCGCGCTTGCCGATCGGCAAATATCGACGCGCTGTTCTCGAATCGTTGCATCCAACATTACAGCATGCCAGAAGCTATAACCGTGCGGTAGTAGCACAATTGAAATGACAAATATTCATTTTGAATATTTCTTTATAGATTTAGAGGACAGCTGGCAAAACAAGCGCGTGAACCTACCTTCGGGCGCTAGTCTTACCGCCGGCAGTAGCCAATTTTCATGAAGACGTATAAAAGGCCGCCTTGGTTTCTATGCCTTTTCATAGATTCTGATTGAAGGACTTAAGAACGACTTTAGTACGTGAATTCTAGGATTCGGCTGCCTTCTTGTGCACCGTTCCAAAAGTCTCTGTTGTAGAAGAAGAAAGTTGTCTCCCTCCCGTTAGTGAAAAAAGAACTCCGACGATCCAAGATCTACATCAACTACGAAGAATTGACCAGTAGCGAGCAAACAAAGATCTCAATCACCTGCCGTAGATCGGTTAACGGAGATGTCGTCAAGAGGGAGAACTTCATACTTTAGAATATTTACACTTTTACTCTTGTTATATTTCCTTTGTCATTAAACCGTGAGGAGAGGAAAATCAACCGGTAAGGGTCGTCGGAATCTGGGTAGGATTCCTCTGTAAATCGTCACGGGGATAGGGACGTCTAGATTAGAGGATCTAGCGGGGCTCTAAGACCCTTCCTTGATGCATGCCCAAGGTTTCGACGGGTTAAACTACACGTTCTTAGGTTTGACAATTAATATAAAATATCTAGCATACGGTTTCTCTACTTAGCACTATCGGATACCAAAGAAATTAATGGTACTTCTTCCAATATTAAATAATTAATCAACGCAAAGGGACGCTACCCCTTATTCTAGATTGAATAAGTGCTATATGCCAATGTTTGCTCAAGAGAAATGGACCCACCTGATTCAGATAATTAGCAATTCAAATTAAATTATGCGCAAATGTTCACAAATCTAATAAAAGAATATCCAGACTAAATAAGTGATTTTAAAAAATTAAGTCCTAATCGATCCCAAAATTAATTAATATGAGGGTACACCAAATCACTTGAACTCAAGGGGAAATCTAGGGTGATGAACCCGATTTCTTCCAGTGTTCACGAGATCTACCCGCTCCAATTAACACGAAAAATATTCGGGAAATAAGTGGTTGAAAATTTAGATTTTGTTAAGCGCTAATTTCAATATAAAATTAAACTAAACACTAGCCTTCTAATTTCACTAAAACATCACAAATAATATAGAAGAAAATCACACAAAGAGGTGTAGCCGTTGTAGGAATCGTTACCCAATCCCAATAATAATCCATCCACAAGATGAGTGGAGGAGGCGCTCACGACGGTGGTAGATTATCTATTTCCACACAAAATCCTCTGATCCGCAACAGATGATGAAAACGCTCGCCGTTTTCTCCTTTGACAAACCCTAGAAGAGGGAGTGTGTTGAAAAAGGCTAATATATAAATTTTAGGAAAGAAGAGAGAGGAAAGGTGGTGAAAAATATTGAAATGGTGTGGATGAAGGGGGTTGGGTTTGTGTGGATGTGGTTGGTCGGATTTCTTGGGTGCAAAGGAGGAGTGGGCTCGTATGAGGGATTGAGGTGGGTGGCTGAGAGGGTGGTGGTGGCCAGCCTTGGGAGGGGTGGTCAGCTAGGGTTGGCCGAGTAGGGGGTGGTGATGTTGGCAGCTAGGAGAGGACTTTGCCGAGAGAGAGAGGAAAGGAGAGGTGGCTGATATGAGTCAAAGGAGTAAGAGGGAGAGAGGGGGTGCCGAACTAGAGAGGGGAGTGAGATGGGTGGCTGGCGACCAAAGAGGGGGAAGGAGGAGAAGGGCTGAATTTTTGGAGTAAGAAGAAGGAGGGGGAAAAGATCTTAAGGAGGATTTTTAGGGATTCAAATTCTTATTATTCATTCTCTAAACAATCCTTCATCAACATGACTATTTATAGCCTACACCACTCAATCATCCTCCATTCAAAATTCAAAATTCAAAAAGAAATTTTGATGGTTATAGGCATCCATCATAATACATGAAATAAAAATACAATAATATAATGCTTGGAAATTAAAATGCTTAAAGTAAAATTGCATTAAATAGAAATTGCTAAAATAATAATTGATAAAATATATAATTATAATTATTTAATTTATAATTATATATTTTATTTAATGGCAGCGGTGGATGTCGTACAAAACATATAGCGGTGTTGGATGCGGGCGTTGTGGTAGAAATCCCATCCTCGAGCTTGCGGCAACGGTCGTCCCAATCCATTAACTATCTCAGATGGGGATCAATGGTGGCTGCATCAGCAACGTCTCCATCAATCCTCCCCCACTCAAAATTACTCATCACCGATGAGTGGCCCGTGAGGGGGGAATAGTCGAAAGCAACAACAACATGGGGCAAATCTGTGCTCGCAATCCATATCGTAGTAGCATGAACAACCCATAGCTCTATCTATCAAGTGTAGAAATAACAAAACTCGAAATGGTGTCAGGCAAAAGAAAATAAACTTGAATCTTACCACTAGGTTCAAGAACCAAGGAGTCCACGTGGAAAATAGACACGACATTACTAATACTCCCCAAGCCAAGAGAATATTTAGTGGTAGGAAGAAACGACGGAGAAAGGCACTCAGGTGGAACAGAGACGTACAGTAAAAAGTCCGGAAACTTAAAATAAAGTGAAACACCATGTGCTTTATAAAAATCTGAAATAAAAGCATGCAATCCAACATTCTTCATAATCATTGATAGGTTGGCATTCCTCCATATTAATTTATTAACGGAGCCAGAAGGCATCCGCTCGGGGACTGGCCAGACTAAACCCAAATCACTAAATCTAGCGTCAGACAGTCTCGGAAAGGAGTGGAAGTGCATGCGACATAACTTAAAATGAAACTCTAATGTCCTAGATATATGAGGAGAGAATCCATGTGCTACATGACTTGACCCAAACACGAAGGATAAGGGGGTTAAATCAGGTGGCACAAGAGCCTTATAATCAGAGATGATTTTATGGGCTCCAAAACCGCAATCTTAATTTCAATTTTAATATATTTACTCTTGGCATGAAGATATGCCAAGGGGAACCACTGATCATAAATAATAGAGTTGGACGCTCCCGGATGTGAAAAGATGTGCGAGCGATACAACTCATGGGGTCTAACTATGGTCACTAACGGGTGGGAATGAGGGTCATCAAAAGGCAGTGGATAAATGTGTGCGACCGGGTATGGTATATAACTATATGAAGGAGACTCCACATCCAGAGGCACAATTGCCAAAGAAATAGAAAAAGACGAGAATAGAACAGTAGCTAGACACGCAGAGAAAGGAATAGTCAAATGTGACGCGTAGTCAGATCTATGCGGTGCGGTAAATAGACCAAAAACTAGCGCGCTCAACTTACTAAGATCTAAGCGCTGAGATAATGCCAATGTAAGAACTAATAGAGTGGGCGCGTCACAACAACTTAGTCTAGGACTACCGATTTCACGTCCTAAAATGCTAACTAATGTGGGCAAAAAAATAGGAGGAAGGGTTGGTAAAATCAAACCCGAGATAAAATCCAAATCAAAATTAATTTCACCTATCGGTGATAACATCAATGAACTCTCAGCCGGGGGTAAAACCAATGAATCATCCAAAAATACCACTTCCTCGCTTGTAATTTCTTCCAACACACTACACAAGTCATTCAATTCAGAATCAGTAACGGTCTCAGAAATGGGCAAAATCGAACCCGATGAAAATTTTAATTCAGAATGAGCTTCAGACAATGGTGGTAACATAAAATAACTATCATTTGGGCTCGCAGTGCTAAAATCATCCAAACAAAACCTTCTCACATAAGGTGAGTCTTCCCAATCAGTCAGGACATCCATTAAGTCAGGGTCATCAATGACAATAGAGAAATCCTCACTCACAGGCTCCTCAGGTAAGTCTGATAAAGTCTTAGTGTGTGTAATCATAGGCTCTAACGTGATGGGGATCGTATCCTGGAGAGGGCACTCAATACTAGGATGAAAATACATAACGCTAGTAGGGCACATAATAGGCAAAGATATACTCTCATAGATTGGACAATCATCATCATCCCAAACATCGTCTTCTAGATCACTAATTATGCCTTCAATGTCAGAATCATCAGATTCGTCAGGCACTATCATATGAGAAGGAATGCTATCACCTAGCTTGCCAACTTTAGCATCCAGAGATTCAATATCCGCATCAGAATCCTCAGAGGTATCAGTCCCTATCTTAATGGGATTATTCATCGATACTAAAGGAGCAGACACCCTAGTAGTAACCTCTTTCGAATTCAAATTTTGGGGTCTAATTGGCTTATGTTCCCTTGAGGTGGGGATAGGCATACTTTGAGTATTATAACCTCCCTGGGGATAGGATCTACCCTGAGGCATAGGGTCACTCCTATAAGCATATACAGGTCTAGTTTCGTAACTATTCTTACTAACAGGTGTTGTGCTTTTAGTACGTAGGTAGTCGGGATCAAATTTATTTGAGAGTAGGCTACCCATGTGCGACCAAGCATAATGATAGCTACCAACACGACGCTCTTCGTTTAACCAAAAGACCTAGGCTTGACCTACTAATTGCACTCAGGCAATGTTAACCTTTTTGTGGTCATCCCATAAGTGACAATTTAAATAATTTTCTAATCCCTTAAGCAATCTCTAAAAATTTCTGGACATTCTAAACTATCATAAGTAGGATAAATATGGTGTGGCCTAGGGGGTGGTGGCGTTACTTGGCTAGCCTTTAGTTGTGCAATCAAAACCTTAATCTCATCCACTACAAGGGAACACACTGGTTTCTTAACGTTCGTCATGGAACCAAAAGATTTTACTCGGGAAGCATTAATGTCATAGGCCATTTTAGTGTGAACCGGAGAGAATATCTCTCCCGAAACTGGTGCACATGCAATGAATAAATAACCTGGCCGTACTTAATTTTCAAAGATGTAATTATTCCCGCTAATTACTTGAGATAACAAATGCATATATTTTTGATTTTCTTGCTGAAAATAATATGAAGATTATTAAATATTTTTTTTTGATTTTTTGCTGAAAAAAAATATAGGCCGCTATTTGTAGACCAACAATTAAATTTTATAACGACTTAATAAAAATAATGACTTAATGAAAAAATTAATTTTTTTTTTGATTTCTTACTAAGAAAATAATGGAGAATTTCCAGAATTTTTTTTTGAATTTTGAGAAAAACTGAAAATTTTAGGCCGCTATTTGCAGACCAAAAATTTAAAAATTGATTTATATATTGTGCAATGAAACGAGCAAGTGCGTGTCGGTGCCCAAAGCAAAAGGGGAAGGGGGCCAATTAGGAAATTGACGTGAACCTCCCTCTGATATCAAAATGATGCAGGCCCAAGGTTTCGACGGGTTAAACTACACATTCTTAGGTTTGATAATTAATATAAAATATATAGCGCATAGTTTCTCTACTTAGCACTATCGGATACCCGAGAAATTAATGGTATTATTTCCAATATTAAATAATTAATCAATGCAAAGGGACGCTACCCCTTATTCTAAGTTCAACAAGGGCTATATGCCAATGTTCGCTCAAGCAAAATGGACCCACCCGATCCGGACAATTAGCAATTCAAATTAAATTATATGCAAACGTTCACAAATCCAATAAAAGAATATCCAGACTAAATAAGTGATTTTAAACAATTAAGTCCTAATTAATCCCAAAATTAATTAATATGAGGGTATACTAAATCACTTAAACTCAAGGGGAAATCAAGGGTGATGAACCCGATTTCTTCTAGTGTTCACGAGATCTACCCGCTCTAATTAACACGAAAAATATTCGGGAAATAAATGCTTGAAAATTCAGATTTTGTTAAGTGCTAATTTCAATATTAAACCGGACAAAAAACTAGCCTTCTAATTCCACCAAAACCACACAAATAATATAGAAGAAAATCACACAAAGAGGTGTAAGAATTGTTACCCAATCCCAATAATAATCCATCCATAAGATGAGTGGAGGAGGCGCTCACGTCGGTGGTAGATTCTCTATTTCCATGCAAAATCCTTGGATCCGCACCGGATGATGAAGATGCTCGCCGTTTTCTCCTTTGACAAAACCCTAGAAGAAGGAGTATGTTGAAAAAGGCCAATTGATAAATTTTAGGAAAGAAGAGAGAGGAAAGGTGGTGGAAAATATTCTAAGGGTGTGGATGAAGGGGGTCGGGTTTGGGTGGATGTGGGTGGTCGGATTTCGTGGGTGCAAAGCAGGAGTGGGATCGGGTGAGGGATGGAGATGGGTGTCCGAGAGGGTGGTGGTGACCGGCCTTGGGAGGGGTGGTCGGCTAGGGTTGGCCGAGTAGGGGGTGGTGATGTTGGTGGCTAGGAGAGGACTTGGCTGAGAGAGAGAGAGAGAGGAAAGGAGAGGTGGCTGAGATGAGTCAAAGAAGGAAGAGTGAGAGGGGGGAGAGGGGGGGGGGGGGAGAACTAGAGAGGGGAGATAGATGGGTGGCCGGTGGCCAAAGAGGGGGAAGGAGGAGAAGGGCCGAATTTTTGGAGAAGGAAGAAGGAGGGGGGAAAGATCTCAAGGAAGATTTTTAGGGATTCAAATTTTTATTATTCATTCTCTAAATAATCCTTCATCAACATGGCTATTTATAGCCTACACCACTCCATCATCCTCCATTCAAAATTCAAAATTCAAAAAGAAATTATGTTGGTTATAGACACGCATCATAATACATGAATTAAAAAGACAATAATATAATGCTTGGAAATTAAAATGCTTAAAATAAAATTACATTAAATATAAATTATTAAAATAATAATTGATAAAATATATAATTATAATTATTTAATATATATTTATATATTTTATTTAATGGCGGCGATGGACGTCGTGCAAAACTTGTAGCGGCGATGGTGGCGGGCGTTGTGGTAGAAATCTCATCCTCGAGCTTGCGGCAACAGTCGTCCCAATCCACGAACTCTCTCAGATGGTGATCAATTGCGGCCGCATCAGCAATTTCTCCATCATTCCTTATGAGGCAGTGAAGACCCGGCTCGAAGAATATTCTTGGAGGGAAAAGGAGAGAGCAAACCGGTCCATGGAGCGGGTTAGTATAGAAAACAAAAGAGTTTTCATTTTCACCTCCTTCGATCCTCGGCGTCATAGGGATCACAATTTTGTAATTGCAAAACCATCTACTGTTAATTCTTACAATGAAATATATTTTCCATTTTATTGTTTCTACGATTCTGTTGTGAACGTTAGGTAAATTTTTGGTGTGTGGTGTATGAGAAAATTCGCACAGGAAATCAAGTTCATAGACTTACTACTACACGTTAGCTACCTAACGCTCCGGTGTAGCTTCCAGAACTCAATTTCCTGGGACAAAATTTTTTAGATTCCATTTAACGCATCCAACCTTATTCACACCCCCTCTAAGGTTGGCCACTAGATCCAACAACTGTTACTGCATACATGCCATTTTTTCAATCTGAATCACTATATTTAACGGTCGTGAAGGCTACTTTCATAATTATTATAAATCTAGTGTCTTGCATACCATGAGTTGTCCTCTCGACATGTTTATATTCATGCATAATGTCTAATATTATAAATAAAGTATTTTTTGCAGCATATAATTATCTTTTTCCCATGAACTAGATGAGCCACTGAGCCGAGAGATACAGCTAACCACTTAAACTTTAACTAGATGTTCCTCTTAATACTTACAGATCTTTCATAAATGTGTTAAGTTAGAGTTTTGCATAAGCGTCTGCAGTTATTCCCTGCTGACGTGGAATCATGATACCCGTTTTCTCTTACTTTGATATATCATTAAATGCGGAGAAAATGTGGGTTGTGATATTTGGTTTTAGAGGGATGGGTTGTTTGACAATTGGTCGAACAACTATCTCAGGTTTGTGTTAGTTGTCTAGTATCATTTCATACACACACCGATGTGTCATCAGTACGACTTTGCCGAAGCATGAACACAACACTCATAAGGATTATAAGAAGTTTATGGGGCATATTATGTAGTATGGGATGCATAATATGTGTTTTTTTGATCCTCATAAGATGCAACATGCGAGTGTTATGTAGTTGGGATGCATAACAATCATCATATGAATGCACATTATATTTTTCTTTTCATTACATGTGATATTATGTAGTATGAGATGCATAATATTTCTTATGTACGCTGCTCATTACTTATATTAATGTCTTTTTATAATGCATAACATGATATACATGACATAACATAGCATTAGCACATGTGCTAAGCAAAAGATTTACATAATGACATATGTACATATATGGTTTTGGGTCAAAAAGAAGAATATGAATTCATGCATTCATGGTTTAGGCACATGAGTTAGTTGGAAGACAGTATATCATCCTAAGTTTAGGCATGTCATCATAAATGAAAATCCTAGAGCATGTTAGTTGCGTGATCAAGTATTTATGTATGTATTTGTCTGAACTAAGTTGTTTGGTTATAGCGGTAAAGCTAGGTTTTGATTCAATATTCATTGTTTGATTAGATGTCACCTAAGCATCTTGTGATGAGGTCGACTTCCCAGTCGGAGGGGGAATTGTCTGGTGCCTAGAGTGAGGCCATGATAGAAGGATTATAGCAGAGCAATGAGACTCTGTTGAGGAAAATGTTAGAGATGCAGTCGCAGATCCAGGCATTGTTATCAGTTGTTTCTAGTCTTCCGCTTAGAGAGCAGGACCTGGTTGTGTGTAAAACAATTCTTATTCCCTAGCCCCTCTGGTGCCCTCGGTTTTTTTATCACTAGAGATGACGTTTATTTTGCATTTCTAGCGATTAGGACCCCTACCTACGATAGTAGAGTAGATTTTATAGCTTGGGATGATTAGATTATAGCCATTGAGGAGATGTTTGCATACTCAGGAGTGTTAGCGGACAAGAGGGTGATAGTCGGTGCTTATCAGCTCAAGGTGTAAGACCCCCATTTTTTTTCTTTTAAAACACCGGGGTCTTAGGCCCAGAACCGCCGCTTTGTGGTGACACCTTCACACTCGGGAAGGTCATCACTACGAAATGCCGATCCTGCCTGCCAAATCGATCACAACTGTAGCAATATTATAAAGCAAGTCCACAGAAATCACATATAAATAAATAATATCCACGAAGGGATTGTCCACAGATATAACACATAACTGAATCTTGGGCTTATGCCCTGTACATCAAGTCCTCACTACATATCTCTCATCACGGAAGCAAACAAAAATAACTACTAGCGATCAGGACTCACAGTCCCTACCATCTAAACTCTGGTACTAGACTGCCCGATCTCCAAGCGTGCCGACCTCCAGGGCTACTCCTCCATGATGGGCCCATGGTCCTCTAAAATGACGTGGTTCGAAAACCGTTAATCTAAAAGACTAAGTCCTATCATCCCCCGCCCCTTTCCTCATGGCTCCTAGGCACCGAGCGGGGAGAAGGAAAGGGAAGGACATGATAGTGGAGATTAACAAATAAGCAGATGGCGGCGGAACTAATCTAATAGTTCTAAGGTATATAAGACAGTAATAAAGGTATGGAACACTGAATAAGAAAATAACCTTATCTTATGTGAAAATACATAAGCTAAGGGATCTCTTGTAGGGCTCCTATCGTATAAAAAGTCCCATACCGATTTATACGATAGGGTGTTGGTTTTACTAGCAAGCATAATATGTAATACTGAATAAAAACCTTGACTTACAAGCACGCTCGCACGAACTTATAAACCAAGGGGTCGTTTTGCAGGGCCTAATGTAGAAATCGTCCCATACCACTTATACATTTGGTGTCGGGTTATATGCAATGATTATGCTATGAAATATAATTATGACATGATATGAACATGCAAGTGCAACCCACCCACTCGACTCTGTGTACAAAGACCTTTAGTTCCCCCTTTCTAGAGCCTAACCTCCCAGGATACCTCCATAGTGGTAAACAGAAGCGGTGGGTTGGGCCTCGCCCACCTCTAAACAGGTATCAGCACTACCAGTCAGACCTATCATATGCCTCAACGCTGGTGCACTAAGCGGAGCTCTTGCGTACTATTACCGGCTGGCGCACCGGACTTTATTTGGCTAAGTGTAAAACCACACCCACCGAGTCAACGTACTGGTGTCGGTGCGACGACTCTCCAATACCGAAGACCCACCACCTTATATCTAATGCACATGCAATATTAATGTATTATCCACCGAGCCAAAGCTCCCCGGACTATCTCGTCCGTCACAGCCAACAACCGAGCCAAAGCTCCCTGAGCCTAAAAACACTCTAGAAGTATTCTCCCAATTTTCTAGTGAACATTAGCCCCTAATTTAATTTTAAATCAATGATTCCATAGCCATTGGTTATTGAAGCAAGTACTGAAATAATTCATCTAATAATTATGACAAAATTTCAGGAGATAGATAATGATCTAAAACTAACCCTAACCAAGTTTTACAATTTTATAAAACATGAGGGGCTCTGAATCTAATTAAAAGTAATCTTCGAGATTTATAACTTTTATAAACAAGTACTGTTTTTAATCTTTTAAAAATTATGAGAAAATTTCAGAGCTAACATAGTGTCATAAAACACTCACTGACCAAGTTTCATAATTTTCGTAGCAAAATTGGGCTCTAAATCTATTTTTGATCAGAAATCCACAATTCATAATGTATGAAACAAGTACTTAAAATAATCATCTACAAATTCCAATAAAAATACACAGGGAACTAACATGATGTAAAACTTTAAAATACAAAATTTCACAACTTTTCAGTGGACAAAAATATCATAACAAGTAAAATAAACTGAAGGACACAACAAGGGTTATTAAGGAAGTACTGATTTTATTAGCCAAAAAATTCCACTAAAATTATTTTAGGACTCTTTTTATCAGAGAAATTCCCTGCCCAAGTTTCAAGTTATTGTGAGGTGTTTTGATTGCCTAAACCCAACTATTGGGCTTGTGCCCTAAACTAGGATTAGTGATTTGAGGGGTTAAAGGCTTCCAAATTCAATAAAACTTCAACCAGAGGACTATATCCACATTAGGATCCCTTCCACCAAGTCTCAAGTCATTCCAAGGTTATTTGACCCCATGACCTTCAACCCTAAAATCTCCATAAAAGGGCCTACCCTAGGGTTCTAGGGCTACCCTACCCCAACCACCCCAAATCCCAATTGAGGGTGGTACATGCCATATAAAATCAGTGTCCAAAATATCAGCCTCTGTTGAAGTGATTTGACAACTCAAACATTAAAAATTGCACTTTGACCTAAATAACCCTATAAAGGTATACCTAGGGTTGGGTAAATACCTAACCAAAACATCTCCAAATGCGATGAAATTTTTACTAGAGCCCTAACATTCTCTCTAAGACCACCCATCAAAATTTGGGGGAGTTTTGAGATGTTTAGGACACCTAATTAATTTATTCATGGATTATTAAATTTTTCTAAAAACTATAGAAAATTATTCTCAAAAAATTCTAATATTTGGATATGTCCTATATATAGATAAAAATAGCCCATACCCTAAATTTCAAGTCATTTGGACGTCTAGTTTGGAGTGGGAATTCAATTCATTATCTGGTCAGCCCTATGTATAGATCTCACCAAAATGAGTGCTGTGATCTAACCAGGACTCCAAATTGGTTCAAATTAATTTCAAAATAAAGTAGACTCATAGATCTACAATTTTCATGTTAACATGTTTTCCTGATCTAGCCTATAAGTGCCTCGTTTAATGACATCAAAATGTGCAGGTTAAAGGGTTAACAAATAACTATATTATATATATAAATATAATAATTAATTAATATAAGTTACTGTTCATCTTCTTCCAAGCCCGAACAGAATCTTAAAAAAATGCCATTTCCTGTAGCTTTTTCGTGAGCCACCGCCGGCCATCCGTCCACTTCCCTGGCCAGCCACTGCCACCACTACCTCCGTTGAGATCGTGGCTATCGCGGAGCGGTGGTTTGGCCGCCGGAGGTGGTGGTTTCCGGCGAACCCGAAAATCCATTTTCATGGATTTTTCCATGAAAACTCGAATTGGATTCAGCTCGGTTGAGCTCAAATCTTATCTCTAAAGATTCCTAAGATCTAACCCATGAAGAAGGAGTAGAGGAGGACCTTGCTGGCGGCCTGAAGTTGGGAAGATCGCCGGGAAGCCATGGTGGTGGTGGTGGTGGTCGGATTTCTGCAACTGTATAGTGGAACTGCTTGGCTCCTTCAGGTATGTGGTGGAAATGAATCCCTGGAGTCCAATAAAGCTTTTAAGGGGGATAATTGGGGGTCTTAGGTGGCTGTAGGCTTCATTGCCATTATTGGCCTTAGTCATGGTTGGAGGCCATGGTAGGTAGGGGGTGAAACTTGGTTCAAACCAGTCAAAAACTAGCTGGTTGAATTGGGGCTGCCTTCCTTGTCCTAGAGCAATGAATGGGAGGTTGGGGAAGGGGAAGGAGGAGACAAAAGTCTTCCTCCATTACTTTCTTTCACTTTCTCTCTCTTACATAGATGGCTTTTTCTCTCTCCTACACACCAAGCTGAAATTTGGCTCCTACCTAACCCAATGGCAGCCCACATGTCCATTTCATCCACCAAAACAAGGTTAGCCCAAGTGAGTTGGGCTTGAGCTTGAGATAGCCCATTTGGGCTAGCTTGACCTAAACCTTGACTAGGGTTGATCTTGGTCAATTTGGTCTTTGAGGTTGCCCCTAATGGGTCCTTGGTGACCCATTGGCCTCCCCTAAGGTCTAGGTGGGGTTGGCTTGGCCCTTGGAGGTCACTTGACCCTTAACCAGGGCACTTTGACCACTTTAGGGCTGGAGTTGACTTTGGTCAACTTAGCCTTTTTGGTTGAACCCAATGGGTCCTTGGTGACCCATTGGCCTCTCACTAGGGTTAGGAAGGTATATGTGGGGTCCACTTAGTTAAGGGAAGGTCAGTTGACGCTATGTAGGTTAGGTTGACCCATTTAGGGTTAGAGTTGACTTGGGTTTACTTAACCAATTTGACCGCCTCCATTGTACAACCTCGGACTCGCAGGCGAGCGAGAGGGCCCAGGCGAGCGCAGACGAGCGAGATGGCCCAGGCGAGAGGGCCCAGGCAACGAGAGCTGAGCGAGAGGGCTCAGGCGAGAGGTACAAGGAAAGAGGCGCCAGGCGAGAGGCACCAGGCAAGAGGTGCCAGGAGGCAGGTCATGGAGTGAGGTTCACTGTATTAAGCAGGATGGCCTAAGTGGAGCGTGGCCTCAGATAGGTGAATGCCGAGACGGGAAGCTTTCCCGGCGAGTGACCAGCTCACCGCGCGAGAGGACTCCACGAGTGGAGCTCTCGCCCGGGGTAGCCCTCTCGCCATGCGAGAGGACCCTATGGGGGAGTTCTCGTCCGATGCCACTTTGGTTCAAGGCCGGTTTAGGTAGGGCCGGGCCCACCTTTTGGGCCCCATGGGTGTTTTACCCTTTTACCCCGGGTGGTCTGCATTTAGCTCTTGTGGACAGCGGAGTTTGGCTATTGGCAGACTTAGCCAGGGATGTTCTGGTAATTTCAGGGTGTTGTAAATTGGTTATTTGCAGTCCCAGTTCAAAGGCCTATAAATAGACTGGTAAGGTGCCTTAGAAGGGCAAGCTTTCTTGACTCCTTCCACTTCTTCTAAGGTACCTAGCTCAGCATTGGCTAGGGAGGGGAAGAGCTTTAGTCTCTTCCGGGTACGAGGTGGGACCTCCTCGCTGGAGCCTCCGGTCTTGTTCTTCGCCTCGAGTGTGATCCTAAGGGTGTAAGCGTGAGCTTCCCCAGTAGTTCCGAGATTTAGGAGGAATCAACCTTGTTGGTTCCAACATCCATTGGTCCTTAGTGACCTATTGACCACACTATAGGTCTAGGAAGGCCTTGGTAGGGTTATTTGGGCTTTATTAGGGCACACTGCCCTTAGTTAGGGCACCTTGCCCAATTTAGGACTAGAGTGGTTCTAGGTCAACTTGGCCACCCTTTACCTATCCATTGGACCCCTGGGGCTCTAATGGACCTTAAAATGGGTTGATGAGACCATGGTGGGGGGTCTTGAAGTCTCGGTGAAGCCCCATGGTCATCTTAAACTAGGATTCAGAAATTTTTTGTTTATAGACCATAGTGGTCTCACCTACATTCCTAGGCCCACTTGGCCTTCTTGGGCTTCCCAGGGTTTTGTCATGACCTAGTCATGACAAAACTACTTCTAGGGGTCTAGTTGTTTGAGGGATGTTACAAATCCCAATATATAAACAAAAAAATTTCATCCTCAAAATTCTAGTTAGGCCTACGGGTTTCGAATATGGAAAGTAAATTGTAACATCCTGAGAGGTTGTGAGTAATACCTGACCAAAAAGCTCCGGGTACCTATTCCGCATTAAGTACTGGGGATCCCATGTGTGCTCCTCTCGCCCATGATTCCTCCACAGGACCTTGACTAATGGAACCTTCTTGCGGCGTAAGACTCGTATTCCCTGGTCGTCTATCCGGAGCAGTTCCAGGTGAACTGACCGATCAGATGCTACCAGCCCATCTGTGGCCGTAATCTGCTGCTACAGGTATAGTAGAGCCCTCCTAAGAGAGGATATATGAAACATGTTGTGCAGATTTGCCAGCTCCGGTGGTAGCTCTAGCCTGTATGCTAAGGGACCAATTCGCTCCTGGATCCTATAAGGCCCCATATATCTTGGGCTGAGCTTCTTCTTCCGACCGCGTACCCGTGAAACCCCATGCATTGGTCGGATCTTCAAGAACACCTGGTCTCCCACCCAGAATTCCACCCGACGGTGCCGAGCGTCGTAATACCAAGCCTGTCGGCTCAGTGCCTCTAGCATCCTGTCCCGTATCAATCTCACCTGAGCCTCGGGGTCCTCGAAAAACTCTAAATCCAACGCCTTTGGATCCTCGTCATGCATCCATGACAATGGTGTCCTACACCTCCATCCGTACAAGGCCTCATAAGGAGCCATCCTTATGCTGGACTGGTAGCTGTTATTATATGAGAACTCGATCAGTGGCAACAGCTTCTCCCAAGGCTCACCGCGATCCAATATGCAAAGTCATAACTGATGGAGCCGACTTCCCACGACATGTGGCCAAGGAGCATCCTCCCTTTGACGATGATGGTGACCCGGTAGATATGAATGAAGACGACGACCCGCAACTACTTGAAGACGGCGATGGCACACTGATACATGACCATGAAGAGCGTCGCCACAATAGCCGTCCGGAGCGCAAGCCCATTTATAATTTATTAATAATAAATATTAATAAATTATGATGGAGTAATAATATATTTTATTATTTGTTTTATTTCAAAATTATCATTGTTATTTCATGTTTAATTTCATGTATTAGTTGTTACATGGTTATGATATACAACCATGAGTTTAGATTTCATTTTTCATGTTGGGCTGCATGTAGCCAGTTGGAGTGTTTGTTATAGCCTATATATAGGCATGTACCCCTTTGTTTCTCATTAGTGAATGAATGAAAAGAAAACCAATTTCAAGAATTGAAATCCTCCTCCTTCTCCAAGGCAAGTTTTCGGCCCTCCTCCTTCTTCTTCCTCTTTGGCCGCCGGCCACCTCTCCTCCCCTCTTTATCTCGGCCTCCCTCCGTCCTCTCCTCTACTCCCTTGCAAACCCGAGCCCTAGCCACCACCTTCCTACCCGGCCCCTCCTCATACCTCCAAGCTGCCACCTCCTCTCTCACAAACCCGGCCACCACCAAACTCCAACAACCCGAGCCCCTCCCTCCTCCACAAAATCTTAGCCGCCAACCACCAACACCAACAAGCCCGACCCCGTCTTCATCCCCGTCCTAAATCCAAATATCACTTTCCAAATTAAGCTCTTAGCCTACCATAATAGAAATATTTCATTCCCTAAATATTTCTCAATCCACCACCTTTTCTCTCTCCTGCCTTATTTGGAGATATTTGTTTCCATATTTAGAAGATTTCGCCAGGAATTTCCAAATACAGCGTGACACGAAGAAGGCGACAAATTTCTCTCCCTCTGACGTATCTCTGGTGGTGCCGTTAAGGAACGATTCTAGTCGAGTGAATCAGATTCATCAAATCCGGTTGGGTAACGAAAATTTCCACCTTTATGTGTTTCTCTTCTTTAGATAATTCCTGTGGCATTGGCAAATAACGCGCCTTGTGTAACGCTTGATTTTTCATGGTTAAATTTCTTTTAGTTATTGTCGTGTTTATTTCTTTCATTTAAGTTCATGAGGTGTGACTGCCCTCATTTATATTTTGTTGGGAGAGAACCACCCTTGCCCGAATCTTTTATTTTTGGTGGTTTCTCTTTTGGTACAACATGCTCGATCGAACCGTGTGGGTTCTTTTCGCTTGAGAGGACCTTGACTTATTGCCTTGGTATTATCTTTAAGGGCTTTACGGTCGCTCCGTAATTATTAGTGTAGTAATAATATTAATTAAACCACTGCGACGTTAAATGCTTGAGTGTGACGTGAGAGTTATCAGAGAGCGTTGCGTTAGTTACGTCGTTCACCAAAACGCCCAGAAGGACTAGCCTACATCAATTTGGTATCAGAGGGAGGTTCTCGTCAATTTCCTAATTGGCACTCCTCCCCCCTCTTATGTGGCACGTACTTACGCACTCAGTCGTTTCGTTGCAGATCAATATTTAGAAAATTTGTTTTCATGAAATGCATTGAAATTCCACAATTTCAAATTTCAAATTAAAAAAAAACAAATAAATTTCAAATTTTAAATTTTAAATTTCAGATTTCAAATTTCGAATTTCAAATTTCAAATTTAAAAATTTCAAAATTCAAATTTTAGATTTCAAATTTTTAATTTCAAATTTCAAATTTTAAAAAAATTCAAATTTCAAATTTCAAAATGTAAAATTCAAAATTCAAAATTCAAAATTCAAAATTCAAAATTCAAATTTTCAATTTCAAATTCCAAATTTCAAACTTTTCTCAAAATCTAAAAAATAAAATTCTGGAAATTCTCTATCTTATTTTTAATTAGAAATTTAAAAAAATAATTTATTTTTCATTAAGTCATTATTTTTATTAAGTTATTTTAAAATTTAATAGTGGGTCTTCCAATAGCGGCCGATATTTTTATTTTTTCAGCAAAATTCAAAAATATAATTTTTAATAGTCCTCAAAATTTTTGCAGTAAGAAAATCTATTTTATATAATTATAACCTTAGTGGCTAAACGGGAATAAATCCATCTGTTGAGTTTTAAATAGGGTCAGGTTGATTTCTCTTTGCATGTGCACCAGTTCCGGGTGAGTTTCCTCTCCGGTTCTCACTAAGTGGCATATGACGTATATGCTTCCCGGTTAGACCATTCCTATGCTAAGGATATGGCTAAGCACACTCCTAGGGCACACCACATTTATACTACTTATGCCGGTTTAGAGTATCCCCAAAGTTTTAGAGAATGGCTTAAGGGATTAGAACAATATTTTAATTGTCACTTATGGGATGACTACAAAAAGGTTAGCTTTGCCCGAGAGCGATTAGTAGGTCGAGCTCGATTATTTTGGTCAAACGAAGAGCGTCGTGTTGGTAGCTATCATTATGCTTGGCCGCACATGCGTAGCCTCCTCTCGGATCAATTTGATCCCGCCTACCTGCGCACTATTAGCACCACACCCGTTAGTACGGCTAGTTACGACACTAGACCCGTATCTGCTTATAGGAGTGACCCTCCGCCTCTGGATAGATCCTATCCCTAGAGAGTTAGTAATACCCAACGTGTGCCTAGTCCCACCTATAAGGAACATAAGACATTTAGACCCCAAAATTTGAACTCGAAAGAGGTTACTATTACGGTGTTTGCTTCATTAGCTTCGACATCTAAGCCCTCTTATATAGTGATTGATACCTCTGAGGATTCCTATGTGGATATAGAATCTCTGGATGATGAAGTTAATCAGCTAGGTGAGATTCTTCCTTCACTTATGATAGTGCCTGACCCTCATGTTAAACCTGAGGATGTGATTAGGACTGAGCCCGTCACTAAGGACGAGGCAAGTTTCACTAATGCTTTTAGTGACGTTGAGGAGATTAGTTATCCCAGTGATTTGGATGAGGATTTCTCCCATTAGGACTCATCTCCATTCCCCTTCGACGTTATTTTAGTCAGGGAGTCTTCTGATGACCCTGAGTCAGAAGACGTTCCGACAGAGTCGGTAGAGTCATCCAAAATTGAGACCGTACCTATTACTGATTTAGGTGATGACTCGCTAGGACCCAACATTCTTATGATTTATCCAGGCTTATTAGATATTTCTGCGGTATTGGAAGAGTCACCTTGGGATGGTTGGTCAATTTGGGATAATCTTAGTGTGATACATCTGGGAGTTAGTTCGTTTACGTTATCAACGCCGCTTAAAAGTCAAGTTAATTTTGATACTCCTCGGGATTCGATTTGTCCATCCCCATATTCTGACTTAGACGATGTCCCAATCTCATGGGAAGAATTTGTCGATATAGGATGTGATGTTGTAGTAGATTTACCCTATAAGGAAAATTTATCTTTGGATGACGGTAGCACTAAGGGCCCGATAGACATTTCTTTGATGATAGCTCCTTTGCCTGAGGCCCAAGTTAGTTTAGAAATTTTATCGGATATAAATTTGCCTACCTTAGAGACGATCACTGGATCTGAATTTAATAAAATATCTAATGCGTTGGAAGACATGTCAGCTGATTTGGTGGATTCATTCTGTGGCAAATATTTAAGTGAGGATGAGTTTTCAGTGAGGACGAATCCACTATTCGAGTTTTCCTTTGATTTTAACGGCTTGCAACCGGAGGCGTTTTCTTGGACGCTTAATCCATGTTTTGACATTGAGTGTGACTTATCTCCCCCAACCGAATCAAACAAGTTGACTCTCCCTCCGGTTCACTTAACTCGTGTAGATGAACTTTTAGGGAACGAACTAGTCATTTCTAGCCTGGTATATCTAGAGAAGCTTATTATTCCCGCCTCCCCGTTCGGTGTACTTAGATGGATGTTGGTAGACATAGTTGGGTATGTTGAGTTGTGTCGCGTGCATTTCCTTTTTAATTTGAGGGCGACCAACTCTATAGTTGGTGACGAGCGTTTTCTGAAAACCTTTTATTATGATACTTTTAAATAAAATTTAAATCCAAATTTTAAACTATGACATTGGACTCCACTGAATTAATCTTTGAACTTAAAGCACCCGTGCCACCAGACATAATTCCATTATTTTTTACTATTAATTCAAGTCATGTGGCACATGGGTTCACCCCTCATGATTTTAATTTAATTAGGCGCATTTTTAATTTCTTAATCCATATAAATGCGTCCATTAAATTACTTGCAAGGTTGTGTCGAAAAGTCTACCACCGGTATGTGAAAGATTTGGCTTTGGATTGTCTCACCCCTGAACGGATGCCCCCGGGCACTTTAAAAATATTAATGAATCGGCTAGTCCATTTTTTACGAATTTTACGGAATTTTGGTGACATGACATTTCTGATAAATTTTTCCACTGTTTGGGGAATAGCTCCTATTTTCATCGTTACATAATTTACGCTTTATGCTTTAATGCCACCTGAAATGTCTACCTCTCCGTATATATTTTTCACTATGCTTTCTATTGGGTTGGGTGGTGACAGTTTTCTAGGATCGTTCTCCTTCTCGGTCTCCATCGGAGGTACGTTGGTGGATTTTGTTGAAATTCTTTTTCCTTCTTTGGCTAATGTGTATTTGAGGTCCCTCCAAGACCACCTTTTGCCATGCAGGTCCTTCTTCCCCGCCGCCGACCTTCCAGGAGAGTACACACAGGCATACTCATTAGTGATGAGTATTTTTAAGAGGGGGAGGATTGATGGAGCCGACTTACCACGACATGTGGCCAAGGAGCATCCTCCATCTGACGATGATGGTGACCCGGTAGATATGAATGGAGACGACGGCCCGCAACTACTTGAAGACGGCAATGGCGCACTGACACATGACCATGAAGAGCGTCTCCACAATAGCCGTCCGGAGCATAAGCCCATTTATAATTTATTAATAATAAATATTAATAAATTATGATGGAGTAATAATATATTTTATTATTTGTTTTATTTCAAATTATCATTGTTATTTCATGTTTAATTTCATTTATTAGTTGTTACATGGTTATGATATAAAACCATGAGTTTAGATTTCATTTTTCATGTTGGGCTGCATGTAGCCAGTTGGAGTGTTTGTTATAGCCTATATATAGGCATGTACCCCTTTGTTTCTCATTAGTGAATGAATGAAAAAAAAACCAATTTCAAGAATTGAAATCCTCCTCCTCCTCCAAGGCAAGTTTTCAGTCCTCCTCCTTCTTCTTCCTCTTTGGCAGGAGACCACCTCTCCTCCCCTCTCTATCTCGGCCTCCCTCTGTCCTCTCCTCTACTCCCTTGCAAACCCGAGCCCTAGCCACCACCTTCCTACCCGGCCCCTCCTCCAACATCCAAGTCGCCACCTCCTCTCTCACAAACCAGGCCACCACCAAACTCCAACAACCCGAGCCCCTCCCTCCTCTACAAAATCTTAGCCGCCAACCACCAACACCAACAAGCCCGCCCCGTCCTCATCCCCGTCCTAAATCCAAATATCACTTTCCAAATTAAGCTCTTAGCCTACCATAATAGAAATATTTCATTCCCTAAATATTTCTCAATCCACCACCTTTTCTCTCTCCTGCCTTATTTGGAGATATTTGTTTCCATATTTAGAAGATTCCGCCGGGACTTTCCAAATACAGCGTGACACGAAGAAGGCGACGAATTACTCTCCCTCCGACGTATCTCTGGTGGTGCCGTTAAGGAACGATTCTAGTCGAGTGAATCAGATTCATCAAATCCGGTTGGGTAACGAAAATTTCCACCTTTATGTGTTTCTCTTCTTTAGATAATTCCTGTGGCATTGGCAAATAGCGCGCCTTGTGTAACGCTTGATTTTTCGTGGTTAAACTTCTTTTAGTTATTGTCGTGTTTATTTATTTCGTTTTAGTTCGTGAGGTGTGGCGTCCCTCATTTGTATTTTGTTGCCAGAAAACCACCCTTGCCCGAATCTTTTATTTTCGGTGGTTTCTCTTTTGGTACAACACGCTCGATCGAACCGTGTGGGTTCTTTTCTCTTGAGAGGACCTTGACTTATTGCCTTGGTATTATCTTTAAGGGCTTTGCGAACCCTCCGTAATTGTTAGTGTAGTAATAATATTAATTAAACTACTGCGATGTTAAATGATTGAGTGTGACGTGAGAGTTATCAGAGAGCGTTGCGTTAGTTACGTCATTCACCATAACGCCCAGAAGGACTAGCCTACATCAATAGCAAATCCTCCAGAGTCCGGTTGGTGCGTTCCATCTGCCCATCCGTCTGGGGATGAAATGCCGTACTGAATGTTAGTCGAGTGCCCAAGTAAGTTTGTACTGATCTCCACTCCCTGGACATAAACCGTCCATCCCGGTCCGATACAATCGACCTGGGCACGCCATGATAATGGACGAACTGCTTCATGAACTTCCGGACTAACACACCAACCGAGTCATCCTTCCTGATTGGAATAAATCTGGCTACCTTCGTCAGCCGGTCGACGATCACCCAGATCGAATCATTCCCTGTCCGCGATCGGGGAAGCCCATGTATAAAGTCCATGGCGATATCATCGAACTTTCACTCTGGTACTGGGAGTGGCTGCAATAATCCTGTGGGGTTTCTGCACTCCGCTTTCACTAACTGGCATGCCTCGCAATGGGTTACTAAGTAGGTGATATCCTTCTTCATGCCTGGCCAGTACATGGTCTTCTTTAGGTCTGCAGTCATCTTCGTAATCCCCGGGTGTACTGAACACCGATTGCAATGAGCCTCCATCATAATATCCTCCCGGACCTGGCCTCCCTCTTGTATGTAAACCCATCCTATGAAACACACTAGGTTGTCCCTCAGCGAGTAATCACCAGCAGTGCCTGCCTCTAAGGCCCAAAATATCGGCTCTAGCTGGGCATCCTGCCTCTGCCCATCTCTAACTCGGTCTCGAATATCATCTGTGGCAATCAATGATGATAGATACTCCCGGTACAGCTCAGGGTGATCCTCGGACACAAAGGATATCTTCATCTTTTCTAACATCTAGACTAACTCTAAGGCCATCAACTGTGTTCCTTCTCCTAGGTTTGCGGCCTTTCGGCTCAGCGCATCTGCCACCACATTTTCCTTCCCCGGGTGGTAGTGCATGTCATACTGGTAGTCTGCTAGAAACTCCACCCATCATCTTTGCCTGATGTTTAGCACTTTCTGCGTGTCCACATACCTCAAATTTTTATGATCGGAGTATATTTCGCAGTGGACACCGTACAGATAGTGCCGCCAGACTTTTAGAGCAAAAATGACAGCTCCCATTTCTAAGTCATGAACTGGGTAGTTCTGCTCATGCTTCTTCAACTGCCGAGAAGCGTATGTTATCACATGACCATTCTGCATAAGCACTGTACCCATGCCCTGGTAGGAAGCGTCGATGTAGACCTGAAATCCTTCTTTCTCTAAAGGGAGGGAAAGTATTGGAGCCGAGGTGAGCCGACCCTTCAGCTCCTAAAAAGCCACCTCACACTGTGTGGTCCAGACAAAGGGTACCTCCTTCCTTGTTAGGGATTTGAGTGGAAGAGCAATACAAGAGAATCCCTCCACGAACTTCCGGTAGTAACCGGCAAGTCCTAGGAAACTCCGCACATCTGTGGCCGTCTTCAGCTGCGGCCAATCCCGAACTGCTTGAATCTTGGCCGGGTCCACCGCCAACCCAGCACCACTGATGATATGGCCTATAAAAGCCACTTCCCTCAACCAGAACTGACATTTGCTAATCTTCGCATAAAGCTGGTGCTCCCGCAATCTCTCTAAGGTCAGCGTCAGATGTCATGTGTGCTCCTCCTCTGTCCTCAAGTAAAAGAGGATGTCATCAATAAACACGATGGAGAACACATCCAAATATGCCTCGAATACCCGATTCATGAGGCTCATGAATGCCAACGGTGCATTTGTGAGCCCGAAGGGCATCACGGTAAACACGAATAGCCCATATCTACTACTGAAGACAGTCTTCGGTATGTCTTCCTCCTGGATCCATAGCTGATAGTAGCCCGACCTCAAATCCAATTTTGAAAAGAAATGCGTGCCTTCCAACTGGTCAAACAGTTCATCTATCCTTGGTAGTGTATAGGTATTTCGGACTGTCAGTCAGTTTAGTGCTTGGTAGTCGATGCACAATCTAAGTGTCCCGTCCTTCTTTTTAACGAACAAGACCGGGGATCCACATGGTGAAGAGCTTGGCCGGACAAATCAAGCCTCCACCAGCTCCTGGAGCTGGCTTCGAAACTCTATCAGCTCCTTCGGGGCCATCCGGTAAGGGGCTCTAGCTGCCGGCTTAGCCCACGACACTAGCTGTATCTGGAAATTCTGCTCCCGGTGCGGGGGTAGCCCAGACAGCTTCTCTGGAAATATGTCGGCAAATTCTCGCACCACCGGGATATCCGAGATGGAACCCTTGGCATCAGCCATTTCAAACAGCACCTCATAGACTTCCTCCCCTTGCAAATGGGCCTTAACAGCCTGTACGGATGACAGCATGAGAGGGGGAATAGATCTAATACCTTCGATGATGGTGTAGGAATCCCCATGCCTCACAGTAAATCTCTTGGACATGAAGTCAATCTGTGCATGGTTCCAGTGTAACCATGTCATTCCCAGGATCAAATCAAAGACTGGCATCTTCATGATCGTCGCTGGTGCATCAAATTTCTTTCCGCCGATCTCCGCCTCCATGTTATAGTGGGCAGAGGTGGACAGCTCCGATCCGTCGGGTAATCGTATCCTCATCATCAAACCAGTGAATCGCTCCCCGCCTTCCAACCCTTCTACAAAGGCCTCCGATACGAATGAGTGCGAAGCACCCGTATTGAACAGCGTATAAGCGGGCTTGCCACTGATGAAAACTCTGCCTGGGGGGGGGAGTAAAATGTCTTAGAATCTAGTTATGGTTTTCTTTCCTAGATTATCAATTCTATATCCATAAATTTAAGTGTTCAGGAAGAAAACTTTAAACTTTTTCGCGTACCTGTGATCACTTCCTTCGGGTTCCGGGTTTGAGCCAGATCCAGTGCATAAACTTTCTCACTGTCCTGCCTGCGATCTGCACCTTGGTATCCACGTCCTCTACCATGTCCTCACCCTCCAAACTGCTGAGCATGCGGGGCAGCCTGTAGTACTGGTAGAGGTGATCCCCTCATGGGGAAGTTCCTCCGGATGTGCCCTGTCTGATGGCAGTTGTAGCACTCCGGTGGGGGAAATGCCAAACCCCTGAGTCTCGGTGCCTCCCGCATTTGAAGAGGCTGAGGAGCCACTAACACCGGCTCTTTCGGCTCCTGTCTCATCTCCTAACGAGGCTGGTCCTCTGCTCTTCTTCCCTATCTTCCATCAGTGATGCGGCCCTGCCGCTGATCATTCCTGGCTCCCCAGCCCTGGTCCTCCGTTGGCCTCTTCCGACCCCGAGTCGTGTGCCAATCAGCCTCAATCCTCTTGGCCATCTCTAACATCCGAGGTGTAGGCCCGTTAGATATAAACAAAAGGGCCTCCCTCAACTCCTCCCGCAGGCCCTTATAGAACCTCTTGGTATATCCTGCCTCATCCAGCTGATAGGAGTCCGCAAACCGGGCTAAATGTTTGAACTCCCAGTGGTATTCTACCACTGTCTTGTTGGCCTGCTTCAACTGCAGGAACCTATCCTCCAGCTCATCCCTAGCCGATTGTGGAACAAAATGCTCCAGTAATGCGGCCCTGAACTCCACCCAAGTAATTTCTGTAACCTCCATATCAACAAAAGTTGTATCTAATGACGTCTTCCACCATCGCTTGGCATGAGACTCCAAGCAAGAGACCACCAAAGGCACCCTCTCCTCCCAGGGGCACCGTATCCCGGTCAACATCTCGTACATAATGTCCAGCCACACCTCCGTCCGAACAGCTGACTCTGTCCCTAAGTAGGATGGGGGAGAGAGTCCTCGGATGATGCTCAGCCAATTGGCCCCCGAGTTTGGCTGCGGAGCCGGAACCTGTTAGGCCCTGAAAGCTTTTAGAATAGTTGTCAGAGTTTGCTCCATCTCTGACTGTAGGAATGGAGTGGGGACCGTGGGAGGTGGTGCAACATTCGGAGTATGCTGGACTCCTCCCTGTGGTATAGGCTGTGCTGGAGGCTGCGTAACAAAAGCCAATTATAAGTAATCTCTCCAAACTAACTAAAAGTGGACAATTTCATGTGATCCCCCATATGGGCCCACAACTGCTTCCACTTCTTAGTTTGTCCCCAAACTAAACTCGTGCGGGGGTGACCTGGGTATTGTGGACTGCTACTTTGCGATCAAGGTTTTCCTATGATACCACTTGTAAGACCCCCATTTTTTTTCTTTTAAAACATCGGGGTCTTAGGCCCAGAACCGCCACTTTGTGGTGACACCTTCACACTCGGGAAGGTCATCACTACGAAATGCCGATCCTGTCGGCCAAATCGATCACAACTATAGCAATATAATAAAGCAAGTCCACAGAAATCACATATAAATAAATAATCTCCACGAAGGGAGTGTCCACAGATATAACACATAACTGAATCTTGGGCTTATGCCCTGTACATCAAGTCCTCACTACATATCTCTCATCACGGAAGCAAACTAAAATAACTACTAGCGATCAGGACTCATAGTCCCTGCCGTCTGAAATCTGGTACTAGACTGCCCGATCTCCAAGCATGCCGACCTCCGGGGCTGCTCCTCCATGCTGGGCTCCATGGTCCCCTAAAATGATGTGGTTCGAAAATTGTTTGTCTAAAAGACTAAGTCCTATCATCCCCCGCCCCTTCCCCCATGGCTCCTAGGCACCGAGCGGGGAGAAGGAAAGGGAAGGACATGATAGTGGAGAATAACAAATAAGTAGATAACGGCAAAACTAATCTAGCAGTTCTAAGGTATATAAGACGGTAATAAAGGTATGGAACACTGAATAAGAAAATAACCTTATCTTATATAAAAATACATAAGCTAAGGGATCTCTTGCAGGGCTCCTATCGTATAGAAAGTCCCATACATATTTATACGATAGGGTGTCGGCTTTACTAGCAAGCATAAATATGTAATACTGAATAAAAACCTTGACTTATAAGCACGCTCGCACGAACTTATAAACCAAGGGGTCATTTTACAGGGCCTAATATATAATGCGTCCCATACCACTTATACATTAGGTGTCGGGTTATACGTAATGATTATGCTATGAAATACAATTATGACATGACGTGAACATGCAAGTGCAACCCACCCACTCGACTCTGTGTACACAGACCTTTAGTTCCCCCTTTTTAGAGCCTAACCTCACAGGATACCTCCGTAATGGCAAACGGAAGCGGTGGATTGGGCCTCACCCACCTCTAAACTGGTATCAGCACTACCAGTCAGATCTATCGTACGCCTCAATACTAGTGCACTAAGTGGAGCTCCTGCATACTATTTCCGGCTGGCGCACCAGACTTTATTTAGCTTAGTGTAAAACTACACCCGCCGAGTCAACGTATTGGTGTCAGTGCGACGACTCTCCAATACCGAAGACCCACCACCTTATATCTTATGCACATGCAATATTAATGTATTATCCACCGAGCCAAAGCTCCCCGGACTATCCCATCCATCACAGCCAACAACCGAGCCAAAGCTCCCCGAGCTATCCTGCCTGTCACAAATATCTACCGAGCCATCGGCTCACCAGGCTACCCTGCCCATATCCACAACCACCAAGCCTACCTCCCGAACATCTTAGTCACCCTATCTTCTCGAGACACCGGGGTGTGTGAAGGTGAACTCCTAGTTATACTAGTTACTTTTTAACATTTATTATTCATATGGTTTACATTAGCCCAGGACTGCCCAAGGCATACCTCGTGAAAGGTTCTCGAGGGCACTAGGAACTATGATGGGCTGAAACCCAAAGCTCCCTTTCGCAAGGCACTTAATATTATTGATTTCTACCCATGACCAATCCTCTCTTTTATTTGAGTGTGACTCCCCTAAGTGTGTTTAATCTCTCCGAGCTAGCCTATTTCAGTTCTATGTACTATATGCATATCGTGCTAAGCTACATGGTACTCCCACTAGGGGGTACTCCATTTACTCATCCAAGAGATCCATAACAATTTCTGAGAGTCTACCATGACCTATTTAGACTAACTCCAGAGTTTCACAATTTCCTAATTATTTGGGCATTTAATCTAATTAACCTAAGACTCTAAATGCCCTACTTTGAACATGAAGTGCACTTTAAAATCAGAAAGAAATCACCACAAAATTATGATAAATACTAGGTAACATTTTTATAGTAAATCCAAGGTCTAAGAATTTTTCAGAATTGTTTAGCCCCCAAATCCACAGTTTAGAACATATGGTCAATATTACCATTTGAAGAAGCGAAGGCCAGCAATATTGTTCTAAATTTTTTTGTAAAAATCCAATACGTCCATCATGGCCTAAAAACACTCTAGAAGTATTCGCCCAATTTTCCAATGAACATTAGCCCCTAATTTAATTTTAAATCAATGATTCCATAGCCATTAGTTATTGAAGCAAGTACTGAAATAATTCATCTAATAATTATGACAAAATTCCAGGAGATAGATAATGATCTAAAACTAACCCTAACCAAGTTTTACAATTTTCTAAAACATGAGGGGAATCTAATTAAAAGAAATCTTCTAGATTTATAACTTTGTGAAATAAGTACTGTTTTTATTCTCCTAAAAATTATGAGGAAATTTCGGAGCTAACATAGTGTTATAAAACACTCATTGACCAAGTTTCATAATTTTCGTAGCAATATTGGGCTCTAAATCTATTTTTGATCAGAAATCCACAATTCATAATGTATGAAACAAGTACTTAAAATAATCATCTACAAATTCCAATAAAAGTACACTGGGAATTAACATGATGTAAAACTTCCAAATACGAAATTTCACAACTTTTCAGTGGACAAAAATATCATAACAAGCAAAAAAAACTTAAGGACACAACTAGGGTTATTAAGGAAGTATTGATTTTATTAGACCAAAAATTCCACCAAAATTATTTTATCACTCTTTTTATCAGAGAAATACCCAGCCCAAGTTTCAAGTTATTATGAGGTGTTTTGATTGCCTAAACCCAACTATTAGGCTTGTGCCCTAAACTACGATTAGGGATTTGAAGGGGTTAAAGGCTTCCAAATTCAATAAAACTTCAACCATAGGACCATAACAACCCTAGGATCCCTTCCACCAAGTCTCAAGTCATTCCAAGGTCATTTGACCCCATGACCTTCATACCCTAAAAATCTCCGTAAAAGGGCCTACCCTAGGGTTCTAGGGCTAACCTACCCCAACCAACCCAAATCCCATTGGAGGGTGCTACATGCCATATAAAACTAGTGGCCAAAATATCAGCCTCTGTTGAGGTGATTTGACCACTCAAACATTAAAAATAGCACTTTGACCTAAATAACCCTATAAGGGTATACCTATGGTTGGGTCAATACTTAACCAAAACATCTCCAAATGAAATGAAATTTTTACCAGAGCCCTAATATTCTCTCTAAGACCACCCACCAAAATTTGGGGGAGTTTTGAGATGTTTAGGACACCTAATTAATTTATTCATGGATTATTAAATTTTTCTAAAAACTATAGATAAATGTTCTCCAAAAATTCAAATTTTTGGATATGTCCTTGATATAAGTAAGAATAGACCAAGCCCCAAATTTCAAGTCATTTTGAGGTCTAGTTTGGAGTGGGAATCTAATTCATTATCTGGTCAGCCCTATGTATAGATCTCACCAAAATGAGTGTTGTGATCTAACCAGGACTTCAAATTGGTTCAAATCAATTTTAAACTAAAGTAGACTCATAGATCTACAATTTTTATGTTAACAGGTTTTCCTGATCTAGCTTCTAAGTGCCTCGTTTTACGACATCAAAATGTGCAGGTTAAAGGGTTAACAAATAACTATATTATATATATAAATATAATAATTAATTAATATAAGTTACTGTTCATCTTCTTCCAAGCTCGAACAGAACCTTAAAAAATGCCATTTGATGTAGCTTTTCTGTGAGCCACCGCCGGCCATCCATCCACTTCCCTGGCCAGCCACCGCCACCACTACCTCCGTTGAGGTGGTGGCTATCGCGGGGCGGTGGTTTGGCCGCCGGAGGTGGTGGTTTCCTGCAAACCCGAAAATCCATTTTCATGGCTTTTTACATGAAAACTCGAATTGGATTCGGCTCAGTTGAGCTCAAATCTTATCTCTAAAGATTCCTAAGATCTAACCCATGAAGGAGTAGAGGAGGACCTTACATGCGGCCTGAAGTCGGGACGATCGCTGGGAAGCCATGGTGGTAGTTGGATTTCTGCGATTGTACAGTGGAACTGCTTGGCTCCTTCAAGTAAGTGGTGGAAATGAATCCCTAGAGTCCAGTGAAGCTTTTAAGGGGGAGAATTGGGGTGTTAGGTGGCTGTAGGCTTTATTTGTTGGGTTATCTCGTGAGGGTTGGCACAACACTTTGTGCACGTAGCGGAAAAGAAAAGGACGAGAACAGCCCAAGAGAACTGGATCTGGCCATGATCGTTGTATCAAGAAGTAAACAAAATAACTAGGGCAAAATACCTTAGTGGCATTGAGTCACAACTCAACAAAGATGCTCCAAGTATTGAGTGCTGTCGGTGGTGAGTTGTACGTGGAATAATATCCACGTCTCTGCAGAAATCCACACGAGCAGGAGAAACCCGAACTGCTCGTCGCACGAACAATCGGGAGGAAGACAGCCGCACCTTTGCAACTCCACAGACTGCTAGGTCCGTGCCAGGAGAGGCAAGAACAACGACTATCACCGGAAATGGGAGGGTCAGCGGAGCAGACACGGCGGCGGAACACTTCTGTCCGGCGATGTGCGGGATGCGGCGGAACGAGCGATCGGCGGAACTCTTTCCGTCGGGTTCTAATCGGCCGCAAGAAAAACACACACCCACTTTGTTTTTAAAACCCTAAGTGTCTATTTATACCAAAGGTATAAATAGACCTAAAGGAATGGCTATCCGCAGACCACACAGCATAGGGTCCCTGGAAGAATTCGGCGAGAATCGGCAAAGGCGTTCGGCGAGAATCAAGCGCCAAGTCGTCGAGAATCAGGGACGATTCTCGACAAATGGCCTTTAGTCGTCGAGTCATACTCGACGACCCTCGACGATACTCGTCGATCGGCGAGAATCATCAGGCAGATTCGGCGAGAATCGATGGACAGTCCCGACGACTAAGTCTTTGATTCTCGACGAATCTATCAGATTGATTCTCGACTAAAACCCCATAGTCATCGAGACATTCTCGACGACATTGCCTTGGTCGTCGAGACATTCTCGACGATTTGCCTTGGTCGTCGAGTCAAAAACTCGACGACCTTTCGACTATCCATGCCCTATGAACTTTATTGGCAACAATTGCCTGACCCCATACACATAATGGTGATTGGTAACCTTTACCAATACTGTTAATCTTCCAACTCCTCCACAGCTCTTATGTGCGACCCTACAGGCTCATATCGCGTTGGCAGTGAGATTACATGTTTGACAACTTCTAGATCACCATGGTAACTCCAACAGTCTCCCACTTGATCTTGGAAGTATCAAATCATAAACCTCACAAACAATGAGCGGCATCTAGCAATGCATCATTGCTCCCCAAGCAATAAGAGTTTATAACTCATAAGCCTTCATGAACAATGTATCAGCGTTGCCTTTGTCCCTTTGTCCCTTACATCCGGAAAGAACTAGAGGCATGGACCGTGTCACCCTCATAATAACTCAATCCAAGTTTCCTGATCTAGAACGGACATCCAGAGAATGGTGAGGCCAATATCACATATTGACTCCACCAAGCATGGCCATGCATTTCTCAGTCCAGTTCCATCAAGGGGCCCATGGATGCAACTCCTGTCATATAGGAGGACAAATTCCATATCTGCTCACACACAAACATCCAAATGATTCGTAACGTGCCCAACAACCACCCTTATCATCAACCTTTCTCAAGGAAGACTTTAGATGGCATCAAAGCATGCTCTTCCTCACTTGATGAATACTGTGACTTCAGGTCAAAGGACCAGAACACTATTGTCAATAGAGACCTACTTGTGACACGATTAGATAACAATCCACAAAGTAGTCTCTGGTTGGGTCTGTCCAGTACAACTTGTTCACTAACAAGTACCCACGTGATGACTTGATATCACAATATCATGACCTGTGAGAACTGGTCATCAGTCAACGCACGTGCTAGTCTTCATGTATCATCATTACCCTTAGATCCTATGATGATACCACGACCAGGGACTTTTAAGAATGAAGCTTCAAATGAATCATAGGCTCTCACCATTCAAGTCACGTACTTGATGTCCTATGGAAGCGAACATTCTAAGGGTATTCATTATGTTAACATTTAACTATCATATAGAAAAAACCATAATAACGGAATATGCCATTAATTGTAAAAAGAAAATCTAGGTACACAATTCATCATATGAATAAACAATAAAATAGGCCAATAGAATATATCTTTACATGCAACCCACAAGGCTCCCACTAGACTTGATCATTCAGGTATCGTATACCCATTGATCTAGTATGACCATCATGCTTTCTCTGCGCGAGAGGCTTTGTCAGTGGATCTGCAATATTCTCCTCAGTCGGCACTCTGCAAAATGTTCACATCTCCTCGTTCAACAATCTCACGAATAAGATGGAAACCCGCCGAAAGTATGTGCTTGGAGCGCTGATGGGATCTAGGTTCCTTAGATTGTGCAATTGCACCATTGTTATCACAGTAGAGAACTACGGGACCAACAATGCTAGGAACTACATTAAGCTCGCCGATGAATTTCCTAATCCATACAGCCTACTTCGCTACATTAGCTGCAGCGATATACTCGGCTTCCGTTGTAGAATCAGCAACTGTCTCTTGCTTGGAACTCTTCCAGCTCACAGCTCTTCCATTCAGGCAAAACACAAACCCTGACTGAGACTTTGAATCATCCCTATCAGTTTGGAAGCTAGCATCCGTGTAACCACTTACAACGAGCTCTTCCTCTCCACCATACACCAAGAACACATCCTTAGTCCTTCTCAAGTACTTCAGGATATTCTTGACTGCAATCCAGTGACCACTCACCGGGGTCTGACTGATACCTGCTAGTCATGCTTAAAGCAAAGGAGACATCGGGTTCGAGTACATAACATTGCATACATCGATTGATCCAATTGCCGAAGCATATGGAATCAACTTCATGCGGTCCTTATCTTCACAAGATTTTTGGACACTGGTCCTTAGAGAGATTCACACCATGACATGGGCAAAAATCCTTTCTTGGACTCAAGCATGTTGAACCGCTTCAACACCTTATTGATGTATGTACTCTGGGTCAAACCCAGCAACTTCTTCGATCTATCTCTATAGATCTTAATACCAAGTATATAAGTCGCTTCACCCAAGTCCTTCATAGAAAAGCAGTTCCCTAGGTTGTTCTTAACAACTTTCAGGGTAGGAATGTCATTCCCAATCAACAGTATGTCATCTACATACAGTATCAGGAAGACAACAATGCTCCCACTGATTCGCTTGTAAACACAAGGCTCATCTTCATTCTTGATGAAACCAAACTCTTTGATTTTCTCATCAAAACGAAGATTCCAACTTCGAGAGGCCTGTTTCAGTCCATATATGGACCTATTCAGCTTGCATATCTTAGTGGCTTCATTTGGGGATACAAAACCCTCGGGTTGTGTCATGTACACTTCCTCAAGGAGGTTTCCATTAAGGAAAGCTGTTTTGACATCCATCTGCCAGATCTCGTAGTCATAATACCAGCAATAGCAAGCAATATCCTTATGGACTTTACCATGGCAACAGGGGAAAAGGTTTCATCATAGTCAATACCATGAATTTGTCTAAAACCCTTAGCCACCAGTCGCCCTTTGAATGTCTGTACATTCCCATCCATGTCGGTCTTCTTCTTGAAGACCCACTTGCACCCTATGGGTCATACCCTTCAGGTGGTTCCACCAAGTTCCAAACTTGGTTTGCATACATGGAGTCCATTTCAATTTCATACCTCAAGCCATTTGTCGGAGTCCGGTCCATTCATAGCCTCTTGGTAGGTTGCTGGTTCATCATCATGATCCATTAGCAACACATTACCTATTTGAGACACGAGAATCCATATCTCTCAGGCTCAAATCTTGGTCTACCAGATCTACGCAGGACATGTGTTTCTTGAGTAGGTTCTCTAGCTACAACACCATGTAGTCCTAATTCAGAATCCAATTCTGGTTCATTCACTATTTGTGGTTCTTGAACTTCTTCAAGTTCTACCTTTTCAGTCTTTCTTGATAAGAACTCTTTCTCCAAGAAGACACCGGTCCTTGCGACAAACACCTTGCCCTCGGACGGTAGGTAAAAGTAATATCCTTTCGTTTCCTTAGGATATCCCACCAGATAACATTTATCTGATTTGGGTTCCAGCTTGTCAGGCATTTGAGTCGCACGTATGCCTCACAGCCCCAAATTTTAATGAACGACATACTAGGACGTTTCCCAGTCCATATCTCATATGGTGTCTTCAGAACCGTTTTTGTTGGAGCGCGCGATTCAGTGTGTCAGCAGTCTCTAAAGCAAAACCCCAAAAGGAAACAGGCAAGTCTGCATGACTCATCATCGAACGTACCATGTCTAACAGAGTACGATTTCTCTCTCTCAGACACACCATTGTGCTGTGGTGTTCTAGGTGGAGTGAGCTGTGATATAATACCACACTCTTTCAGATGATCACGGAACTCGTGACTCAGGTATTCACCACCTCGATCGGATCGGAGTGCTTTAACCCTTTTGCCCAACTGGTTTTCTACTTAAATTCTTGAACTCTTTGAACTTTTCAAAGGTCTCGGATTTGCACTTCATAAGAACACATATCCGTATCTACTGAAATCATTAGTAAATGTAACGAAGTAGAAATACCCACCTCTAGCCATGGAACTCATGGGTCCACATACATCACTATGTACAACACCCAAGAGATCCTCAGCCTCTCAGTATAACCAGTGAAAGGAGCTTTTGTCATTTTGCCTAACAAACAAGATTCGCATCGCTCAAATGATTCATAATCAAATGAGTCCAAAAGTCCATCCTTATGGAGCTTGGATATGCGCTTCTCGTTTATATGGCCCAAACGACAATGCCAGAGATACGTAGGGTTTGAGTCATTTGTTCTTAGTCTTTTATTATTTTCTACATATAGATCATATGGTCTAAGTTCAAAACATAAAGACCATAAACAGTTGGGCTACAGCATAACAAACATTATTCTTAAATATGGAACAACAGTTGTTCTTAATTATAAAAGAAAATCCAATCATGTCCAGACATGAAATAGATATAATGTTTCTAGTTATGGCCGGAACAAAATAACAATTATCTAGTTCTATTACAAGCCCACTGGGCAAAGAAAGACGTAAACCCTACGGCTACAGCAACTCTTGCTCCATTGCCGACATGCAGGTCCACCTCCCCTTTACTCAGCAATCTTCTCCTTTCCAGTTCCTGCACATTTGTACAAATGTGAGAACCACATCCGGTATCCAATACCCAAGATGAAGGAGCAGAAAGGTTTACTCTCTATAACATAAATATCTGAAGCGGAAGTCATACCTCCCTTCATTTTCTGCAGACCCTCAATATAAGAAGGACAGTTCCTCCTCCAATGACCAGCCTTGCCACAGTGGTGGCATTTCCCTTCCTTCACCGTGCTTTTCTTCTTCTTCAGTGCAGAAGACTTGGGCTCAAGATGTGACTTAGGTCCCACCTTCGTCTTCTTGAAGCCCTTGGCCTTGCCCTTGCCCTATGCACCATCAGTATGTGGCTGGTAGTCTTGGCCTTCTTCATATTGATTTCGGCAGTTCTCAACATGCCTAGGAGTTCGGGCAGTGTCTTGTCTATTTCATTCATGTTATAGTTCAAGACAAACTGCTCGTAGTTGTCCGCAACGATTGCAGGATCAGATCTGTGGCCAACTCTTGACCCAGAGGAAAACCCAGCCTTTCAAGGTTCTCTATATACCCAATCATCTTGAGTACGTGAGTCCCTACTGAGTCTCGAACTCCTATCTTGCACTGAAAACAAACGCTTTCGTGACGTCGAACTCTCTTGACGAGCCTGCCCTTGAAAACATTTTCTTAAGTGCTCGTCAATCTCCTTGCACCCCATGTTTCATGTTGCCTTTGGAGCTCAGAGTTCATGGTGGCAAGCATGAGGCATTCGATGTCTAAAGCATCATCGGTATACTTCTTGTAAGCATCCCTATCAGCACGGGAAAATTCCCGTCGGCACCTCGGGGATTCTTCTCCAAGACATAGAGCTTCGCTCTTGCCTGAGAACAATCTCTCAAGCTCCTGTACCAGTCCATGTAGTTAGTCCCATTGAGCTTATCCTTCTCAAGGATGGCTCTTAGAGACAAAGTGGAGTGTGAACCACTTGCCATGGAATTCTACAAGAATTCAGGCAGAATAAAATCAGTACCAAAGTTTCAAAATACAATTTATTTTAATTTGGACTCTAATTAAAACTCCCACTATTTTATTCGAACTAATAGCCCTCACTATCAATTCGGAGAGTTCATGCGAGCTACTCTCTTAGTGGACAAGATCCGTATTTCACCAACACAATGAGTCAGCTTTGGCTTTCCTCTCACGATGTAGTTATTTAGGTAGGCAACGCTTGCCAATTGCATCCTCATGCAATTCTTGTATGGTTGGTGAATAACTCTTTATTCGCATCCATCATATGGTGCATGCCAACCCTATGCCTCTAGGCGCTCAACCTTGAGGTCACCTAGTTAAGTGGGGCCCGATGTCGACAGTGGGGATATCACAATTATCCGCTCGCACCCTTACCAAGATAGATTAATGCACCTTGCTTTGGCAAACCCACACTTCATCGATCGAGCAGAAGAGTGTCATCCATCGGAAGGCATCCGAATACTTAATGTTTGATGAAGGGATTTAAATTTTGATAGTATGTTAACAATTAACCATGATCAACATTTGATCAATGTGCACATTATCTAAATAAATAAAACATTTCTGAATCCTCATGCATCCCTTATGTGCACAACAGGACACTATCAACATTTGATAGAGCAAAGGCTAAATTGAACATATGGACATTTCCAAATATTCAGGTTTACATGCATTGGACAAAGGGGAAAGCAACTCAACTTAAAGCAGTAGACAAGCTCATCTCTCTTTGTTGGATTCAAAATCCAAAACAAAATTCGAGGGATGGTTACTACTAAGGAGACAACAACTTCTACAATTAGAAATTGCTACGAAATCCCAGACGTTCCTGGCGGGGTTCCAAGGGGCAACCTCCCTCTGATACCACTGTTGGGTTATCTCGTGAGGGTTGGCACAACACTTTGTGCACGCAGCGGAAAAGAAAAGGATGAGAACAGCCCAAGAGAACTGGATCTGGCCATGATCGTTGTATCAAGAAGTAAACAAAATAACTAGGGCAAAATACCTTAGTGGCGTTGAGTCACAACTCAACGAAGATGCTCAAGTATTGAGTGCTGTCGGTGGCGAGTTGTACGTGGAATAATATCCACGTCTCTGCAGAAATCTACACGAGCAGGAGAAACCGAACTGCGTCGTCGCACGAACAATCGGGAGGAAGACAGCCGCACCCTTGCAACTCCACGGACTGCTAGGTCCGCGCCAGGAGAGGCAAGAACAATGACTATCGCCGGAAATGGGAGGGTCAGCGGAACAGACACGATGGCGGAACACTTCCGTCCGGCGATGTGCGGGATGCGGCGGAACGAGCGATCGGCGGAACTCTTTCCGTCGGGTTCTAATCGGCCGCAAGAAAAAACACACACCACTTTGTTTTCAAAACCCTAAGTGTCTATTTATAACCAAAGGTATAAATAGACCTAAAGAATGGCTATCCGCAGACCACACAGCATAGGGTCCCTGGAAGAATTCGGCGAGAATCGGCAAAGGCGTTCGGCGAGAATCAAGCGCCAAGTCGTCGAGAATCAGGGACGATCTCGACGAATGGCCTTTAGTCGTCGAGTCATACTCGACGACCCTCGACGATACTCGTCGATCGGCGAGAATCATCAGGCAGATTCGGCGAGAATCGATGGACAGTCCCGACGACTAAGTCTTTGATTCTCGACGAATCTATCAGATTGATTCTCGACTAAAACCCCATAGTCGTCGAGACATTCTCGACGACATTGCCTTGGTCGTCGAGAC
Source organism: Platanthera zijinensis (assembly GCA_039513925.1). Lineage (NCBI taxonomy): Eukaryota > Viridiplantae > Streptophyta > Magnoliopsida > Asparagales > Orchidaceae > Platanthera > Platanthera zijinensis. The sequence goes on from CM077094.1 coordinate 10,804,372, forward strand.
ATTCTCGACGATTTGCCTTGGTCGTCGAGTCAAACCGATGACCTTTCGACTATCCATGCCCTATGAACTTTACTGCAACAATTGCCTGACCCCATACATAATGGTGATGGTAACCTTTACCAATACGGTCAATCTTCCAACTCCTCCACAGCTCTTATGTGCGACCCTGCAGGCTCATATCGCGTTGGCAGTGAGATTACATGTTTGACAACTTCTAGATCACCATGGTAACTCCAACATTATTGCCATTATTGGCCTTATTCAAGGTAGGCGGGCATGGTAGGTAGGGGGTGAAACTTGGTTCTAACCAGTCAAAAATTAGCTGGTTGAATTGGAGCTACCTTCCTTGTCCTAGAGCAATGAATGAGAAGTTGGGGAAGGGGAAGGAGGAGCCCAAAGTCTTCCTCCATTACTTTCTTTCACTTTCTCTCTCTTACATGGGTGAATTTTTCTCTCTCCTACACACCAAGCTGAAATTTGGCTCCTACCTAACCTAATGGCAGCCCCCATGTCCATTTCATCCACCAAAACAAGGTTAGCCCAAGTGAGTTGGGCTTGAGCTTGAGTTAGCCCATTTGGGCAAGCTTGACCTAAACCTTGACTAGGGTTGACCTTGGTCAATTTGGTCTTTGAGGTTGCCCCTAATGGGTCCTTGGTTACCCATTGGCCTCCCCTAAGGTCTAGGTGGGGTTGGCTTGGCCCTTGGAGGTCACTTGACCCTTAACTAGGGCACTTTGACCACTTTAGGGATGGAGTTGACTTTGGTCAACATAGCCTTTTTGGTTGACCCCAATGGGTCCTTGGTGACCCATTAGCCTCTCACTAGGGTTAGGAAGGTATATGTGGGGTCCACTTGGTTAAGGGAAGGCCAGTTGACCCTGTGTAGGTCAGGTTGACCCATTTAGGGTTAGAGTTGACTTGGGTCAACTTAACTAATTTGACTACCCTCCATAGGTCCTTAGTGACCTATTGACCCCACTGTAGGTCTAGGAAGGCCTTGGTTGGGATATTTGGGCTTTACTAGGGCACACTGCCCTTTGTTAGGGCACCTTGCCCAATTTAGGCATAGAGTGGTTCTAGGTCAACTTGGCCACCTATACCTATCCATTGGACCCCTGGGGCTCTAATGGACCTTAAAATGGGTTGATGAGACCATGGTGGGGGGTCTTGAAGTCTTTATGAAGCCCCATTGTCATCTTAAACTAGGATTAAGAAATTTGTTGTTTGCAAACCATAGTGGTCTCACCTACATTCCTAGGCCCACTTGGCCTTCTTGGGCTTCCCAGAGTTTTGTCATGACAAAACTACTTCTAGGGGTCTAGTTGTTTGAGGGATGTTACACAAGGGACTTGCAAAGAGTTGGTGGTTGAGAGAAATGGAAAACCTTAAGGATGGGTGCTCCTGGGAATCTTTCAAGGAATTGCTATTGAAAAAGTTTCTACCGTTGGTCGAAAGGGACTGTTTTTATACACCTCAAGCAAAGCCCATTCACCGTTAGAGAGTATGAGGTGGAGTTCAGCAAACTGTGCCGATTTGCCCCTGATATGGTGTCCTCAGAATCTAGTCGAGTAAAATGTTTTTTGGGTGGTCTTAGGAATGACATCTAACAACTAGCCCGTGCTTATAGATCCGAAAGCTATGTTGAAATTGTGGAGGCTGCTTTGAAGGACGAGGCTATCGAAAATGCTAAGAACCGAGATCAACAAATGTGAAAAGATTAGAGGAAGATTTGTGAGGGTAAGAGTTCCCAGGAATTCGGTGCTTCTTCGAGGAAACATAGCAAAGAAATATGCAGTTTCTGTGGCCAACTAGGCCATCCATTTGAAAGATGTTACCAAAGATTAGGAGCTCAGAAGCAGGAACAGGTTCATGCAATTCAGAGTGATCCCAAAGGATATTTAGTTTGTTCTGTATATAAGCGGAGGGGGCACGACGCTGCCCATTATTGGTGAAAGGAAAGGGTCTGCTACCAGTACAGACAAAAAGGACATTTTAAGTTAAAGAGCCCGCAGGCTCAGCCCCTATTGCAACTAGTTCCACTTCAGGCCTTACCGCCACCGCAATAATTGGACAAGGGGAAGGGCAAGCTGAACGTGGTGTCTTTGGACGAAGCTCAGATGTAAACTCAAGTAATTTAATGTAGATCCTAACCTAGTTCTAGCTTTTGATTCGTAGCTATAGTTTCAACGTTTGTTCCCTTAGTTACGTATGCGATTTTATATGGAAGTTTTAGGTAAAGAACTGCTGGGCGCACATTATTTTCGATTCCGGTGCTACCCACTCATTTGTGGCAAGGACCTTTTTAGAGCGTCACCGTTTGAACCTCGATCTTGTTGGCGATCCATTTCGTGTCATGTTTCCCTTTGGCAATTCTGTGGTGTCGGACCAAGGCATTCAGAGTTATTCGATTCGGTTAGGTGACTTTCTAGCCATTGGTGATCTGAAGGTGATAGACTTAGAAGATTTCGATGTGATCTTGGGCATGGACTGGTTGTCCAAGTATGATGTGGTCATCCAATACTGGTGTGGCGTTGAGTGAAGTAGATTCGTCAATTATCTAGGCATCGCGTTCGTCGAGTATCGGCGGGCGTGGCGTTGATTAAAGGTAAAAGACGTTCAGTGCACTCGACGATTCGTCGAGTATGGCCTAGAGTAGGAAGCATTTAGTGTATTCGACAAATTCATCGTGTTCGGCTAAGGCTTAGAAAGCATCGAGTGGTCTGGCATCCCAGTCCTTTTTGTCTAGTATACAAGCTGCTTTATGTCCTTTTCATTGAGTATTGGCCGTATTCGTCGGGTATACTCGCCGAATTATAGCCGGACTTAGTGTTTTTGCCGATTTGTCTCTGATTCTTCGTGTATGGTCCTTAAAGTGATTTTAGTGCTTGTCAAGGGATTTCTTTGGGTTTAAGCTTGGGTTTGGTGTGTGGTGTTTGGGTATGATGCTTTTGTTGGCTAGGAAGGTTGGTAGTGGATAAAGGAACACCAACTAGACGTCGGTTTGTGAAACATTACTCTTGGTGGTTTGTTTAGTCTCTGTTTTGTGGACTGTTGGGTTGTGTTGGGCTAGGTGGCCACCACCGCAATGCATTTTTGTGATACGTTTGGGTCTTGAAGTTCGGTTTTAGACATTTTTGTCACCGACTCAGGCCCGATTATTTTCACTAGTGTTAATGAATCACGTTTTTGAGCTTTTTTGTGCTCATTTTCTTCTTGCAGATCAGTTATGCTATTTCCTTCTTATCTTTGCAGATCTTGTCGAAGCATGGCTTCGTTCCGCACTTGGTGAAAATTTCTTTTACTCCATTATTACAACTTTTTCATTTTATCTGTTTCTATTTGGCTAATCAGCAGTGGTTTCATATTATTCTTATAGTCGGGTTTGGTAAACCCTTTCTTGACTTTTTCTACTTATTACCTGCTTATTTCCATTGCCACTTGCAAATTTCTTGCTGAGGTGTTCTTTGTTTGAATGCCTCAGGTTCAGGGATGTAGCCGGTGGAGCCACAGTTTTAGGTGGTAGCTTGTGGACTGCAGTTGTTGTAGTGGTTTTCCTCACCATCGTGAGGTAGTTTATTGTTTTTAGTTTTAGTTCAGACATGCATACTTTCAGCGGGTTCTTGTCAGGTTGTTGACACCCACTAGTAGTTATCTTTTAGAATGATGAATACTTTGCTAGCTGCTAGTTTACCTTTTGGGTTGGTTGTACTTGATCTCTAGGAAGGTATTATGCTAGGTTGCACTTTAGATATTTTAAAATATAAAATTTATTATTACTATTACTTCATACGTGCCATATTTGAAATCTAAATCACTATATTAACGGTCGTGAAGGCTACTTTCATAATTATTATAAATCTAGAAACTTACATACCATGAGTTGTCCACTAGGGATGTTTATACTCATGTAGGATGTATAATATTATAAATAAAGTATTTTTCGTAACAATAATTATCTTTTTCCGGTGGACTAGATGAGCCACTGAGTTGAGGGTATGGCTAACCGCTAAAACTTTAACTGGATTTTCTTCTTAATAACTTACGGATCTTTTATAAAATTGTTAAGTAAGAGTTTTGCCTAAGAGTCTGCAATTATCCCCTGCTGACATGGCATCATGATTTGTGTTTTCTCTTACTCTAATATATCGTTAAATGCGGAGAATATTTGGGTTGTGACATTTGTGTCTGTGGTTGGATGGCTAGCCCGTGACGTGCAAATAATGTGTGGAGAGTGTCCTGGCGTGACAAGTTCCCAACTGTGAAATTGACGAGAACACCGAGCTTTGGAGAAGCTTGGACGATGAAGCTCATGGGGGGGGATGGTCAAGTAAGGGTTCTTAGAATCAGTTTGTTGTTTGTGAGATGGAATCCTGATGTGAGAAGTCAGAGCTTATAGGCAAGCCCTAGTTTTGAGACCAACGAGCGAGTAGGGCCTTGGCAAGAGTTTCATATGGCGATTTGTATGCCATTAGGGGAAATTGTGAGTACCCATTTGATTGTGGCTTGAACGCCGATGGGGAAATTGGAAATACCTGTTTGATGATGCAATATGATGTGTTATATTCATGCGCTATAGGGTGCCTTGGGTGAAACCCAGGATTGCATACACACTGCATTATAGACCCCTTTATTTTTTTACCTGCTCAACATAGAAACGTGTTTCTTGTATGAGACATCCAAACCTGTTTTATTGCTTTCTATGTTCATATATATTTGCATACGAAGTACTAATCTGCAGGGTGATGGAGTTCCCCGGGGTCCGCCAGGGATGGCCTTGAGGAGATGTGTTTGTTACATAGTTGAGGTGAGACTTTGCTGACCCACTTTACAACAAATTTTTACGGGGCAGGGATCGCAAGCGGGAGAAATTTCGCCGGCCAAAAATGCCTAAGCCTCATAAAGTGGTTTCGCTTTTGTTTGCTTAGGTTTTTTTGAATGCTTTGCTCCATAAACTATAATCCGACTTGCATGTCGAGGTAGCCTAGGAGTGCTAAAACACGTTGCCATGTTTGTTGTTGTTTCAGCTCTTGGACTTATAATTATTGTAAAGCCTTAAGGACGTTTTGATACTCCTTTGATTGTGGATAACTTCTAGTGTTGTGAGTTTCTGCAGTTTGTGTTCTGATTTTTGAGATACGTAGTTCATTTATATCACTTTTTAATGCTAAAGCTGTGACATCTATGTGTTGTGGGGCCCCGGCTGGACACATATTATACGGTCATTACAAGGGAGGTGTTACAATTTGTTATCCGAGCGAGGTTAGTGTCCAACGTAATGTTTAGTGGTCGATTTGACATAATCAGATCACATAAAGAAGTTATTCACATAGGAGTATCATGGGAACGTGAGTTTCCTCGTGTCTCAGTTCGCGACCTTCATGTTAGAAGGTGATGCTAAGTTATGGTGGGTGAGCCTTAGCGGCCGCTTGTTTCCTAGACACACTCAGTCCATAGGAGAGTTCGAGAATGCCTTCTTAAAGTAGCATATCCCTTAGTCATCAAGGTTAGCCCTTTAGAGGCAGTTTTTACACTTGGTGCAGCGGGATAAGATTGTAAATGAGTACGTTCAGGAGTTTACTCTATTGGGTCGTTATGTTGGAACGACCAAGGCTTATGATGAGGAGAGGGACAACCTCTTATACCATGGGTTAAGAGAAAATCTGAGGCAACCCCTAATAGCTACGAAGAATACGGGCTTCAAACGAGTTGATTGAGGCTGCCAGGACGTTAGGAAGTGATATGGAGTGAACCCAACATCATAAGGAACTTGCAGTCAAGTAGGTTGCGTGCTAGTTTTCGGTTAGCCCGTTACGGTAATGTTCGACATGGGAGCATCGCACTCCTTTCTGGTGGAAAGCTTTATCCAAAGAATTATAGTTGAGCCCTTTTATGCGGATGCAGATCTTAGGGTATGCATGTATAATGGGTCTTTCATGACTACCAGGACGAAAGGGCACATTGGTTGGAGTTTAGACGGAATTGACTTCATGTTGGAAGCAGCGGTTCTACTGTTAGACTAGTTCGATGTGATCTTGGGGATGGACTGGCTTGCAGGGTAGCGTGCCAGAATTGACTATCTATCTAAGGTAGTGACCCTAAGAAGTGGAGGAAAGACATAAGTCTAATTTAAGGGCCTTAGTTGAGTGGTCTGTTCCCTGATTTCAGACATGCAGTTGGCGTCGGTAGTTAACTAGGGAGGAGTAGTATTTGTAGAGCTGTTGGAAGTTCACCTTTCCAAGCTATCACTTAGAGAAGTGTCGTGTTGAAGCCAGAATCCCAAATTCACTTATAGTTCGGACCTAAGGTTGCAACTCACACCTACTCTTCCCGAAACCCCTTCTCGACGTGAGTCTTGGAACTAGAAACAAACCGTGGGCTTCAGCTTGGAGGTCCCACCTCTTACCCAGAAGAATTAGAAATCCTTCCCCTCCCTATCCAGTGCTTAGCTAGGTGCCTTAGAGAAGAAAGAAGAAGAAGTTAACCAGTGCTCTCTCTTCTCTCTCTCTCTCTCTCTTGCCTCCTTTCTTTCTCAAGGCACCTTTTCGGTCTATTTATAGTGTAACACCCCAAAAAGTCTCAAATATGGATTTGAGGTGCAGGTTGGTTTACACGGCCTGGGACACAGGCGTGTCCCAGGGCGTGTCAGGGGTACACAGCCTGGGACACGGGCGTGTCCCAGGGCGTGTCATAGAAAATAATAGGCGTTTTGAGTCAGAAGATTACACGGCCTGGAACCAAGCCTTGAAGACGACCGTGTCAGATTTGACTCGGGCGTGTCCGATGCCGTGTGCCTAACCGTGTACTGCTTGTAGCTCGATGAGGCAGGGGTGACACGGGCGTGTCTCATGACTGACACGGGCGTGTCAGGTTCGACACGGGCGTGTCGATGCCCGTGTTCTGGTAAATATCAGTCGGTACGAATACCGCGTGTGACGCTTAAGGGTACACGGCCTGTGACACGGGCATGTCACAGGCCGTGTCAGCCAAAAAAGTGTGTTTTTGGGAAAATCGTGGCCGTTTATTTTCTCTCTTTGGATCCAAGGGCTCAGGTGATTCCTGGTTGGATTTAATCAGCAGAGGCTTGATGAAGAAAGTCATTCTTCATTTGGTTAAGGAAGAGAGAAAGAGAGAGGAGGAAGAAGAAGGAGGAGGAGATCAAGCCACCGGCGGAGCTCCCGTGATCCGAGGCCAGTGTTGTGAAGGCAAAGCTACTGCGGTTCTTTCTCACCGGCTAGTTTTTGATGGCTCCCAAGAGATCGACAAGGGTAACGATCTCCCTTCTTGGACATGTGAAGTCCTTCTTTTTTGCATTGCATAGGGAAAACCCTTCCCCGCGAGTGTGCGGTGGGTTGTGGTGTCCCTTGAGGTAGATATGTGAAGTCCCCCTTGTTAGAGTCCGGAATTGGAGTACGGATCTAGGCATGCTGTGTGAAGCCCATCTGGACATGCTAGTCTGGATTGGTGATGCTTATTTGCATATCGGAGAAGGCTCCGTGATTATGGCTTGTGTTGCCTTGTGCCTACCTGTTGCTTGGTGCAGCAGGAAGTACTGGATGAAGTCCAAGAAATGAAGAGGGTTGGATGCAACTCTTGTGGCTGTGCGTTGCCACTTTATGTGCGGTTGAGCCGTTGGGCTGCAACTCGATGAAAGGCAGATTGCCGAACAGGAAAGGTGAAACCGACCCGCGCCTATAAATTTCCATGGATACTTCCGTATTCAAGGCGGCACAGCGACTTGAGCAACGGGGGGTGGCTGATCCGTACCTGCATTAGGTCCGTCCGACTTGGAATCCTGGTTATGGGTTTTGTTGGAGCGCCTAATGAGAGTCTTAGGCCCGCGCGCCGAAAAGACTAGAATGCTCAAATACCGTGTAGACGGTGGTGTTGACCCTGGTATTCCGGTACACCAAGAATGTGCCCTGAGTGCACGGACTGTCGGGCCGTGTGGCCGACGGTTGTGATGGCTTGAATGTGCCTGCGCGCACATAGTTGCTATTATTGATGCTATGCTGTGCAGGGAAAGATTGCGACTGCCCCGAGAAAGGGGTAGGATTGTTATAATTGGGTCAGCTGAATGCTGACCGTTGCCATGTTTGCCACCGTTTGGGTGGTTTGTCCCTATGCAGGTGCTGGAGAGCCAAGTGGTAAATGAAGGGCTGAAGCCCTACTGCTGTTGCTACTGCTGCGGCTAGCCCTTGAAGGCTGAGCAAATGGTTTTGTTTGTTTTGTTTTCCTCATGTATGGCCGGCCTGCGCGCCGAGGTTTGGAATCCATGTTGTATGGAAAGAGGAACTGTAAGGCCTTAAGGCCAAACCTTTGTTGTACATTCCGTGGTTGTATATATAACTGTGGTTTATATATCTTGGACATTCCTGGTTAGAGTTCAAATGTACACCTTAAAGCTTCCGCTAGAATGCTCTGAGTTAGGATTCGTGTATGGTTTGGTATTATCCTGTGACCTCACCGTCTATTTGTGGCATATAGTGTGGGGGCCCGGCCGGACCTTCTACTATGCGTCATGTAACGGATGGGGTCGTTACATTCTGGTATCAGCTTCGTTCGGTCTTCCTCTCTCGATTTCGTGGTCGAATTCTTTTATGGGGTGGCGAGCGCGTGTTTATGCGCCCTACTGTAACGCTAATGAACTCTGGAATGTCCACTAAGGAATGTACAAAATCTTGTTTGAGGAATCTGCGCGTTCCTTTTTGTGTTGTTTTCTTGCATACGTTCGTTAATGTGTGTCTTGTCCACCTATAGGTGACGCGTAGTGGTGCTGGGCAGTCTGAGCCCCAGCGCTCTGATGAGAGTGCGGCACCAGCTGAGGTGCCCACACCTCCTCCATCTGCGGAAACTGTTCGCTTAGTTGCTGAGGCTCTATTTGCCATGATTCAGCCGACCGGGCAAGCGCAGCCGGCAGTAGAACCAGTTCGTGTTGTTGTACGACCCGAGCCGGTTGAAACTGTAGATCCACGAGCTGCTGATCGACATTTGAAGCAATTCATGAGCTTCAGTCCGCCTACGTTTACGGGAATGGGATCCCCAACGCAGGCAGAGGATTGGTTATCGCGTGTCAAGCGGATAATGACAGCGATCAGGGCGGAGGAAACTCTAAAGGTCACCTTGGCCACCTTCATGCTTGAAGGAGATACGCGGTTGTGGTGGGACGAGGTTGAGGTACACCATTTGGCGGGCAGGCAATTAACGCAAGTATCTATTGAGGAGTTCTCTCGAATATTTCTGGCGAAGCATGTCCCAGCGGCGCAACGCATTGCTATGGAAAATGAGTTCCCACGGTTAAAGCAAGGAGAAGATAGCGTGGATATCTACTTGCATGAGTTTACTAGGTTGGGGCGGTATGCAGGAACAATCTTCGCGGATGACCAAAGGAAAACGAATAGGTTCTATGAAGGATTGCGGGATGAGTTGAGGTTTCTGCTTTCGAGTTCAGTGAACCAAGGGTTTCAGGCGTTGGTTGATACTGCATGTGCGTTGGAGAAGGACATGCGGCGGGTGCAAGGGAACAAGGGCTTGGTTGTGTCAAAGCCAGAGGTTCAAGCACCTCGCCCGAGCAAATCCTTCTACCAGAAGAAAGGGGGCAAGAGGTCCAAGCCGTCTGGGCAAGTGACTATGACCGTTGTGTCGGGGGCGACATCAAGGCCGGATTCTCGTACATGCTATAACTGTGGCTGGGTGGGGCATATAGCCCGTGACTGTCGGGTTGTTCAGCCCAAAGGGGAAAAGAAGACGGGTGCGTCTTATACTGAGAAGGGCAAAGCGGTGGTTGATTCCTCTGCGTCCCAGGCACAACCCCGAATCTATCAGCTTGGCCAACAGGAGGCGATTAAGCAAAGTGACGTCGTCACAGGTACGAGTGATTAGCTTACTTGCTTACGTGCTATTGTTTGTGGTTATGTATAGCTTGTGCATGATGTGTGTGCTGCAGGCTTTGTCCTGATTCGGAATAATCTGGCGAGAGCCCTGTTTGATACGGGTGCTTCGCATTCTTTTCTGTCTAAGGATTTCGTATCTCGAATTGGGGTACTGAGTTATGTGACGGTGGATAGTACAAGGGTGCTATTGCCGAATGGCTGTGTGATGCTTATGGATAGTGCTTGCGATGTGGATGTTCAAATAGGAAGTCGGGATTTCGGTTTGAGTGCAGCTGTGCTACCGTTATCGGAGTTTGATGTGATCTTTGGTATGGACTGGCTCTCGGAGCAGCGTGCCTTTATTGATTGCAACTCCAAGGAGATTACACTGGGCCAGAATACCGGACTTGTGATGAAGTTCGCTGGTATGCGAGGAGTTGGCGGGACATTGTTGTCTGCACTCCAAGTCGTCAATGCTGTTCGGAAGGGCGCGGAGTTATTCTTCACGCTAATTCAGGCTATTGAGCCAAAGGCCAGTGTCAGTGAAGTTCTGGTTGTGTCAGAGTTTGCCGATGTGTTTCCTAAAGATCTTCCTGGGTTACCACCCCAGCGGGAGATTGACTTCTCTATTGAGTTGGTGCCAGGTGCTAAACTTGTGGCCCGCTCACCATATCGCGTCGCGCCAAAAGAGATGACTGAGTTGAAAGTCCAATTGCAAGAGTTGTTGGAGCAGGGATACATACGCCCAAGTATGTCACCTTGGAGCACGCCTGTTCTATTTGTGAAAAAGAAAGACGGTAGTTTACGGTTATGTATTGACTACTGCGAATTGAATAAGCTGACGGAGAAAAACAAATATCCGATCCCACGGATTGATGACCTATTTGATCAGCTGGCAGGATCAACGGTCTATTCCAAGTTGGATTTGAAATCGGGATATTATCAGTTGAGAATTCGGGAAGGTGACATTCCCAAGACGGCGTTTGGAACACGCTACGGTCATTATGAATTCACGGTAATGCCGTTTGGCCTATGTAACGCGCCTTCGGTATTTATGGACCTAATGCATCGAACGCTCCGAGAGTACTTGGATTTGTTCGTGATTGTGTTTATCGATGATATCTTAGTATACTCTCAGTCGGAAGAGGATCATGCAAACCATTTGCGGTTGGTCTTGCATACCCTGTAGAGGAATAAGCTTTATGCCATGTTCTCAAAGTGTGAGTTCTGGCTCTCTTCAGTAGCCTTTTTAGGCCATGTGGTAAGTGGAGAAGGTATCGCGGTGGATCCGTTGAAGATAAGTACCATTCGAGATTGGCCAGTGATGTCTTCAGTGGCCGAGGTCAGGAGCTTCCTTGGACTTGCGGGCTACTATAGACGGTTTGTGGAAAACTTCTCACGGATTGCTTTACCTCTGACCACGCTGATGAGAAAAGATCAAAAGTTCCTTTGGACGCCGGAGTGCGCGCGAGCTTTTGAATACTTGAAGAGTCGTTTGACCATGGCGCCTGTGTTGACATCGCCACGTGGTACAGATGGGTATGAGATCTATAGTGATGCTTCCGGGAGCGGCTTAGGCTGCGTCCTTCTGCAGTTTGGTAAAGTGATTGCTTATGGCTCGCGCCAGTTCAAAGTGCATGAGCGGAATTACCCCATCCATGATTTGGAGTTGGCGGCGGTAATCTTTGCGCTCAAGTTGTGGCGGCACTATCTTTATGGCGTTAAAGTGGACATCTATATAGATCACAAAAGCCAAAAGTACTTGTTGGATCAGAAAGATTTGAATATGCGACAACGAAGATGGATGGAGTTCCTTGGGGACTGCACCTTCGAGATTCACTATACTCCCGGGAAGGGAAATGTGGTCGCTGATGCGTTGAGTCGGAAGACTCCGGTACGGGCAAGCTGGTTGCAGAGGCATGATCAGCGTTTAATCCAGGAATTGGAAGCATTGGAGATATCTTGTGTTGACAAGGGTTCGTCGACCGATGCATGCTTGAACTGGACGGAGGTTCAATATGACCTTACTGACAGAGTTCGGCGAGCAACGGAGCTTGATGAAAGTCTCCAGCGCTATGCTAAAGATGGGCCAGATGACCAATTCTCTTGGGATAATGGTTTGTTACGAAGAAATGGTCGAGTGTGCGTCCCGAGTGTGGGTAAATTGAGGGAAGAGTTGATGTACGAAGCTCACTTTGCAAAGTACTCAGTTCACCCAGGGAGCACAAAGATGTACAGAGATCTGAAGAAGCTGTTCTGGTGGCCCAGACTAAAGAAAGATGTAGCACGTTATGTGGAGGAATGCCATACTTGTGCATTGGTGAAAGCGGAATGCCAGAAGCCTGGCGGTTTCCTTAAGACGTTACCCATTCCGGAGTGGAAGTTCGATGACATTTCGATGGATTTCGTGCACGGGTTGCCGAGATCTCAACGCGGTCATGATTCAATCTGGGTGATTGTGGACCGGTTGACAAAAGTGGCGCACTTCCTTCCAAACAGAAGAGAAGATTCAGTGGAAACCTTGGCCAAGCTTTATGTGGAGCAGGTTGTTCGACTGCACGGTGTTCCTCGGAGCATCGTCAGTGACCGTGATGGGCGGTTCACATCGAATGATTGGCGGCTAGTTCATCAAATGTTGGGTACAAAGTTAGCGTTTAGTACGGCCTTTCATCCCCAAACGGATGGCCAGACTGAACGAACCAACAGGACGATGGAGTACATGCTCTGTATGTGCGCCCTAGACTTTGGTAAGAGATGGGAAGATTATATATTTCTTGTCGAATTTGCCTATAATAATAGCTACCAAGCGAGCATTGGTATGGCACCATTTGAGGCTTTGTATGGTCGTAAATGCCGCACACCGTTAGCTTTGGCAGAAGCAGGCGAATCTAAGCTGAGTGGGAAAAAGGAAGTCGAAGAAGCTACCTCGCTCATACGCTCTATTCGGGAGAGGCTATTGATAGCCCAAGATCGTCAAGCAAAGTACTACAATGCCAAACATCGGAACGTAGAGTTCGCGGTGGGTGATTGGGTATATTTGAAGATCAAACCCTTCAAAGGCGTGTCCAGGATTCGGCGTTTGAAAAAGCTAAGTCCGAGGTATCTTGGTCCATTTGAGGTGGTGGAGCGAGTTGGGGAAGCTGCTTAACGACTAGCACTTTCAGCAGACTAGGGTGGATTACATGATGTATTTCACATCTCAGTACTTCGTAAGGCTGTCAAGGATCCAGCTCAAGTAGTGGAGAATGATCGGGTATCAGTCGAGTATGGGCTAACGACGAGGGTTCGACCCATTCGGATCGAGGATCGAGCAGAGAAACAGTTGCGGAACAAAGTGATCGGGATGGTCAAGGTCCGATGGGACAATTGTGGCCGTGAAGAGCTAACATGGGAGCGAGAGCAGACCATGCGAGCTGAATTTCCCGAGCTGTTTGTATAAACTGTAGACAGTGTACCTTGTGTTATAACAGAGTTATCAAGTTATAGCATTGTTTATCCTTGTTTCCTTACCGTGCAAATTTCGGGACGAAATTTTGTTAAGGGGGGGGGGGGGGAGGATTGTAACACCCCAAAAAGTCTCAAATATGGATTTGAGGTGCAGGTTGGTTTACACGGCCTGGGACACGGGCGTGTCCCAGGGCGTGTCGGGGGTACACGGCCTGGGACACGGGCGTGTCCCAGGGCGTGTCATGCAAATAATAGGCGTTTTGAGTCAGAAGATTACACGGCCTGGAACCAAGCCTTGAACACGGCTGTGTCAGATTTGACACGGGCGTGTCCGATGCCGTGTGCCTACCCGTGTACTGCTTGTAGCTCGATGAGGCAGGGGTGACACGAGCGTGTCTCATGACTGACACGGGCGTGTCAGGTTCGACACGGGCGTGTCGATGCCCGTGTTCTGGTAAATATCAGTCGGTACGAATACCGCGTGTGCCACTTAAGGGTACACGGCCTGTGACACGCGCGTGTCACAGGCCGTGTCAGCCAAAAAAGTGTGTTTTTGGGAAAATCGTGGCCGTTTATTTTCTCTCTTTGGATCCAAGGGCTCAGGTGATTCCTGGCTGGATTTAATCAGTAGAGGCTTGATGAAGAAAGTCATTCTTCATTTGGTTAAAGAAGAGTGAAAGAGAGAGGAGGAAGAAGAAGGAGGAGGAGATCAAGCCACCGGCAGAGCTCCCGTGGTCCGATTCGTGATCCGAGGCCAGCATTGTGAAGGCAAAGCTGCTGCGGTTCTTTCTCACCGGCTAGTTTTCGATGGCTCCCAAGAGATCGACAAGGGTAACGATCTCCCTTCTTGGACATGTGAAGTCCTTCTTTTCTACATTGCATAGGGAAAACCCTTCCCCGTGAGTGTGCGGTGGGTTGTGGTGTCCCTTGGGGTAGATATGTGAAGTCCCCCTTGTTAGAGTCCGGAATTGGAGTACGGATCTAGGCATGCTGTGTGAAGCCCATCTGGACATGCTAGTCTGGATTGGTGATGCTTGTTTGCATATCGGAGAAGGCTCCGTGATTATGGCTTGTGTTGCCTTGTGCCAACCTGTTGCTTAGTGCAGCAGGAAGTACTGGATGAAGTCTAGGAAATGAAGAGGGTTGGATGCAACTCTTGTGGCTGTGCATTGCCACTTTGTGTGCGGTTGAGCCGTTGGGCTGCAACTCGATGAAAGGCAGATTGCCAAACAGGAAAGGTGAAACCGACCCGCGCCTATAAATTGCCATGGATACTTCCGTATTCGAGGTGGCACGACGACTTGAGCAACGGGGGGTGGCTGATCCATACCTGCGTTAGGTCCGTCCGACTTGGAAGCCTGGTTATGGGTTTTGTTGGAGCGCCTAATGAGAGTCTTAGGCCCGCGTGCCGAAAAGACTAGAATGCTCAAATACCGTGTAGACGGTGGTGTTGACCCTGGTATTCCGGTACACCAAGAATGTGCCCTAAGTGCACGGACTGTCGGGCCGTGTGGCCGACGGTTGTGATGGCTTGAATGTGCCTGCGCACACATAGTTGCTATTGTTGATGCCATGCTGTGCAGGGAAAGATTGCGACTGCCCCGAGAAAGGGGTAGGATTGTTATAATTGGGTCAGCTGAATGCTGACCGTTGCCATGTTTGCCACCGTTTGGGTGGTTTGTCCCTATGCAGGTGCTGGAGAGCTAAGTGGTAAATGAAGGGCTGAAGCCCTACTACTGTTGCTGCTGCTGCTGCGGCTAGCCCTTGAAGGCTGAGCAAATGGTTTTGTTTGTTTTGTTTTCCTCATGTATGGCCGGCCTGTGCGCCGAGGTTTGGAATCCATGTTGTATGGAAAGAGGAACTGTAAGGCCTTAAGGCCAAACCTTTGTTGTACATTCCGTGGTTGTATATATAACTATGGTTTATATATCTTGGACATTCCTGGTTAGAGTTCAAATGTACACCTTAAAGCTTCCGCTAGAATGCTCTGAGTTAGGATTCGTGTATGGTTTGGTATTATCCTGTGACCTTACCGTCTGTTTGTGGCATATAGTGTGGGGCCCCGGCCGGACCTTCTACTATGCGTCATGTAATGAATGGGGTCGTTACAAATAGGCCTCTGTGTTTGACCTGCCAATAACCAAACTGAACCGACCTTAAATTACAAAAATACCCTGGGCTTGGGATGCCAACAACCAAACTCTGCTATTCCGAAGGGTTATACACAGACCCTAAAGGTCAAAAGGGTAAAATTACCTGGGGTAAAAGAGTAAAAACCCCCCCTTGGGGGTAGAAAAGTAAAAATGTCTTTTTCTCATATGGCGAGTGAGAAAATGTCTGGCGGGCGATAGGAGCATATCAGATCGCCTCACGAGTGCCCCGCCTCGCGAGTACTCTGACTTTCTACCAGAGGTATGCTTAAGCCGCGAGAGCCGTCTCGCCACAAGAGGCCAGTATACACCATAAGAGCCTTCTCGCCTGCTCCGCTGCTCCCATCTTTCCTTTTATGTTTTGCCTTTTTGGAGTACTGGCGAGTAAACCCTGTGGTCCTGCTCGCCTCTGCAATCCTTTCACCCCTAACTCAGCGCTCTTCTTTGAGTTGTCTTCTGCGAGCCCAAGGTTGTACAAAATCCCCGCACTTTCGAGGTTGCCTCAAGCTTGGGAAGAAAGTCCAACCGAGGCTCGCGATGTCGAAATTCATTTATGAGAGAATATTTTACGGGGCCCCCCTCTGGGGACTATAAATATGTGACACCTATCCTACCATGGAGATGGTCTCCTCTCTCATCTCTTTCGTCACCTCTTCCACAATCGTCATGTCTCATAGTCAGAGCTTTCGTGAACGTCTCACGATGGTCAGTAAACAAAACAAAGCTAATGTGGCTGCTCTGGCACCAATTTTTGCTCGCACCCCTACTCTTTTACCTTCATCATCTCCACTGAAGAAGAAAATAGCTGGATCCCCTTCTTGGTCGATGGGACAACTCTGACATCCTTAGAAGTCCTGGCACCTTCTCTCATGTCCTTCGAGGAGAGACATGTGATTTCTTGACTCTCGCCCCTCACCTATCTTTCCTTTTTTCTATCTTCTCGCATATTAATTTCATACTTCTTCAGGGAGATCCCCCCTATTTTCCCCAGCCTGCAAATCCACCTGATATTGCCGACATCTATCATCAAGACACTGACTTGCCTCATCAATCCACCCCTCCGGCTATGAAGAATGACGATCCCTCAGGACTCACTGGGACCTCTCGCAACCTGGGTAAATGAACTAAACTTCCCCTTTCACTTCATATAGACTTTCATTCCCCTACCTTGTGTGTTTGAGACCACTGGACTAAACGTTCCATCCGTGCAACTCGCGGCTTCCAAGCCTTATTACGAGAACACCCCTCATCCTGATCCTTGAATTTTTCCTGTGCAGGTACCCTGATCTATTCGGCAGCAGAGGACTTCTCTGGTAATCCCTCCTTCTCGCCTCCACCTCACCCAGGCGAGATAGAAGACAATCTGAGCGATCCTATGGATCCGGTGGGGATGATGCATAGGATGACCAAGATATTTCGAAAGTACATATATATTATCCATGAGATGGAACTAGAAAAGCAGGCCACCAACAGACTCATTGACTTGCTAGAAATTGAATACGCCCGTCTCTCCTCCGAGATCGATGCTGGAATCAAGATAGATTATACCGACCCCCAGGCCATCATAAAGGAGGTTGACCAGCACCTTCGTCTTGCACGTCGCGGTCTTGAATCCTCTCACACCTTTCATGTTCCCGGTCGGCTCCCATGTGTTAGGTCTCGCGATAGAGGGCGTTAGAAATGGAACAAGAACTGAAAAACTTCCACCTTGTCTCGCCTGTTTAGTTGTCTTGTAATTCTACTGTTTTTAGTAATTTGCTGTCCTATTAAATTCGAAATCTAAACTTTGAGGACATGATGCTGGTCTCGTACGAAATGATTATTAATAATGTTATCTTGCTCACTTCCTTCATGTCGGGCTTGCATATTATAGCTATGTTAATTTTTGTCTCTCTCCTTTATTTGCTCTGGCTTGTTGAAAAAGTCTTTGCAGGGCATCATGCTTCGAGGTCAGGAGAGAGAACGAACCGTCGGCACGTCTCTTCAACTTCCCCCCTCATATTTTTCCTGCCCATTTTTACGCTTTCACTATCTGATATAAATACTCCCCCCAAATAGAAATAACTTACGCCTATGCTGCCCTCTCCTACTGCGCCTTATATCAAGACTTCTCGCTTCCTTTCTCTCGCTGCTTACTCTTGCCACACCTTCTCCACATTCTCTCGCTCCTATCGTCTCGCCTATCATGGGAAAGAAAAAGACTGAGGAGGGTGAAGGAAGTAGCCAGTGTGGAAGAAGGTTTGCTGACCACGACTTTCCTCCCGACAAGATCTCTGAGGAGGACTACAACTGCTTCATCCGTGATTTCATGGTGGAGGGGTTCGAGTCGCGGCCTCCAAAGGTCGGTGTGTCAATCAACATATTCTACCCCAGCGAACTCACCTTCCATGTCTCGCACTTCGAATCAGGGCTGAGACTTCCCCTCTGGCCATAGGTTAAACAAGTATTAAAATATTTTGGAGCCATCCCCGTACAACAAAACTCGAACGCCAACTTGGTTTTGGTTGCGTTCGCCAAGTATATGCGCCGTGAGTGCATTGAGTTTAGTCTTAACGTCTTCTACAAGATATTTTTCTACCACGCCATCCACGACTGCATCTCGTACTTCACGGGACAGGGCCTGAAGCTGTGCGAGATGCCCAATAAGAATTATCACTGGCTCACCCGTTTTGTCTTCATCCACGGAAATCTGGGAGGAATTCCACTCGGACCAGTGTCACCCGCCAAAGTATAATATGCGAATCCCAAGGTTCGAAGGCACGGATAAAGACCTCTACGGGTTCTTCGCAGGAAAGAATTTTGAGGTCAATTTCTTAAGGCGAGACCTCGACTCGCTCCCTCATGTGTTTCCCAGCAATGGTACACTCACGTTCATTTATCCTTATGCTTATCATCTCTTCATTTTGCAATTCTCATCATCGAGTTGCTTGTTCAGGAGAGCGAAATATCCCAACCCATCATCCTTATTTGAGCAGCGCTGGGCTGTCAAAAGTGCTCACACTCGCCAGCATGGCGGACGAGGTGGTGAATGAGCCGTTGGCCCCCACCTCCAAGAAGAGGCCTGGAGATGAAGCTACTGCTCCTCAACACAACTCAAAAAGGAAAATCTAGATGGTTGTGACGTTCCCTAAACGGAAAAAGGTGATGTCGGGAACCTTGAGCCTCATCTCCGTAGAAGGCTCACAATCACCTCGCCATCAAGCTGTCTCACCATCTCACGAGACGATACTATCCAACCGGACCCCAACACTTCAGCTCAGCCCACAGGATCTCCCACTCGTGAAGCTTCCTTCTCCAGCCTCCCAGGGCCCTCCTCATATCAAAATTTCAATATGGGTCCCGTGGTAAAAGATGTTGTCGGTGACCCAGTCCTGATGTGGAAAAAGGACGCGAATAGGGTGTCGATATCTACCCTCCTTCCATCATGGAAGGAGCAGGACCCTCCCACCAGCCATGCCTTCTACCTCGGCTATGGCCTCTATGGTGGTCCTGGGACAGATCCTTTCAATAAGGACTCTACGTGAGACCTTGTCATGGAGTCAGCTTAAGCTCAGCTTCACGCCTTAGAGCTCTCACACCGATTCTCAAGCCGCCTTGTTTTAACAAGTAATGGAAGGAGGACTAGGCGAGCCTGGAGGAGGAGAGAGAGAAGTCGGGTGACCTCGAGAATAGGCTGGCACTTGCTGATAAACTTCTCCCAAAGAGACAGGGTGGCGTGGTAAGCCTCAATTTTATCTTTGGACAACCTCTCCCTCGTGTATGCTTTTGTTAATTGATGGGTATCTTGTAGGATGCTGAGACGGCAGATCGGATGCGCTCGCGCATAACTGCCTTGGAAGAGGAAAATAAGGATCTAAAAGCCCAGAATGCCCATCTTCTGAACAGCATTCTGCCTCCCTCTTACTCAGCGCCATTCCCATCTCCCCCACGCTCTCACTACACAGTTGACGAGGTCGATGATATCTGCTGGGACGCCAACATTAAAACGGCCGAGCTTGTTCTAAAGATGATGAAGGAGTTGGGAGTTTTCAAGTAAAATGCTGAGTCCGTCACTGCCCTCTACCTCATGCCATACCTTTATGGGGAGGCGGAAGAGGATTTAACTTCTAGTGCAGATGACTGAAGAGGTTCCGGCAAGACCTGGGACTCCTCCCCCACTCTTATTTTGCTTCCTCCCTCTACTTGTACTTTTTAATTTTTTGAGATTTCGAAGTATTTTTTCATGGGAGAATACTCCCTTTCTTTTGTAATGACCAATGACCGAATGCAAAGAAAATTTTTGTCATATCCTCTCATTTTACATTCACTTTATTTTACTTTAGTTTGATTTATTTATTGTCGACGACCCTCTACTCTGATAATACTGGTGAGGTAAACCTACTTGCCATCTCGCTTGAGAATCGGTTTAGAGCACGAGTCATTAGACTTCTATTTGTCCCTTTCGTGCATGAGACCGTTCAGCATCCTTCTCACATCTAGTCTTGAGATGAATCCAATGCGAGTAGACCCTAGAAATTAACCTGCTCTTTTGTTGGAAGCCACCTATCTTAAATTTTTAGGCAAGAACTTTCTTTTGCCAGCGAGAGCCTACTCACTATGAGCGCGAGTTCCTACTCGCTATCGGCGAGACCCTCTTCACCAAACACTGGTTGGATATGCCCATCTTCATTTGTATTGCACCAACCTAATCTTCTCAAAGAAGTTTTTTATTTTTCACAAACTCTTTGTTTTCTGATAAGTATGGTTATTTTTCTTTAAGGGATCTCACCATTTACCTTGCCACCGAGTGAGCCTTCAGTCTTGCCAACTTGTTGAGAGACTAGTTAGTGGGTCTTCTCGGGGCCTTACCATTCATCCTGCCACCGCGTGAGCCTACAGTCCTGCCAGCTTGATGAGAGCCTGGTCAGTGGGTCTACTCGGGGACTTACCATTCATCCTGCCACCAAGTGAGCCTACATTCCTGCTAGCTTGATGAGAGCCTAGTCAGCGGGTCTTCTCGGGGCCTTACCATTCTTCCAGCCACCGAGTGAGCCTACAATCATGCTAGCTTGATGAGAGCCTGATCAGCGGGTCTTCTTGGGGCATTACCATTCATCCTGCCACCGAGTGAGCCTACAGTCCTGCCAGCTTAATGAGAGCCTGGTCAGCGAGTCTTCTCGGGGCCTTACCATTCATCCTGCCACCGAGTGAGCCTATAGTCCTGTCAGCTTGATGAGAGCCTGGTCAGTGATAGTACGTTTTGTAGTCTAAACTATTAGGGTATTGTTTGGTCTTAAATACACGAATCATGTCTTGTAAGCTTATATATTGACCTCCTTTTGTATAGATTATTGCCACAAATGTGTTTTCTCCTTTTTTTGTAGGTTTTCATAGCTTTCGGCCAATTTTGCTGTTACACGCCCCCGGGTCACGCCCTACCCGGGCGTGTACTTGGGGCATGTAACCTTTTCTAGAGGAAGAAGTCATCCAGAAGCCAGATCCCGAGAAAAACACCTGATACGCTCCCTAACATGCTGTAAGACCCCCCTCCCGGAACACAACACACGGCACGAGGGGAGTCTTATGCCCGAAATAGCCGCCTTGCGGTAGCACTAACACACGGGTTAGCCTTTACCACAAGACGCCTATTCCGCCGGCTACAATCCATATCACAACAATTATGCCAACCCAACCATAACAGAAAAGTAAAACTAAAAGCAGTTCAGTTCACAGCTAAGTTAAAGTCCAAAATAGCGGAAGATAACAAGCACAACAGGCTTGTACAAAAGAAACAAGAGTCTAGAAATGCTTTGCCAAACGGCTACATGAAAACACTCACTACTGTCACTGACGGTGCCGATGGCACCACCACCTCAGGTCCTATCATCCGGGCCTGGCTGTCCTGCTGCATAGTCCGTTGCCGCTCTACCTGCGGGGTTTCCTCCTAAAAAGGAAGACGTAGCAACCGTTAGTCATAAGACTAAGTGGCTTCACATCCGCTCCCCGGCGACTCCTCGGCACCGGGCGGAGAAAGGAACAAGGTACAATATGTATATATAAATAAGCAAGTAAACAAGCAGGTGACAGTAACTATAGTGGAGTATAAGCTACGCTACACAACTAGCAGTTCTACAAATATCAACAGTAAATGACAGTAGGTATAAGTACTCAGAATAGTAACTTAACTTATAAGAGTGCCCATACAAACTTATAAGTTAAGGATCGGCTTAACAGTAAAGTAACTCATCGTATAAGAGTGCCCATACAAACTTATACGATGAGGATCTTGTGTATGCAATGAATGACATGTTATGAATGTTATGTTATGACCGACTCATGCGCACGCACATGCAAGTTGCTATGTCGACACAGACTTGAAGTTCCCACTTTTCGAGCAGGTAGCTAACCTCTCAGGCGTCGTCCGTCGTGGCCAGACGGCGACAGTGGAGCGGGCGTCTCCACTACTAGGTGGTATCACACTACCTATCCTAGGCCCCCGTACGCCTCAACGCTAAGAACACAACAGCGGAGCTCACATGCGTACTACGGCTCAGAAGGGGTCTTGGGTAAATGTGCACCAAGAACACAGCCCAACCTGGCCTTTGGTTTCGAACCGGATGGAACCTCGGAAACGCACGAGGTGCAAGCCCAACCGTTCTCATGGCACGGAGGAGATCTCGGGTTATGGACACCAAGTATCTAACCCTACCGCCCAAGGTCTACCCATTGGCTCCCATCGGTGTGACGACTGGCGAACCCGTAGACCTGCCACATTCATTAACTCAACACCGCGACACGATGAATCGTCGCACATCACATGCCCCAAAACAACTCACTCGATGCTACCCGTAGGGAGACTACCACTCTAAGCATCGGTTGTTAATAAACCCCTTGGGCTCGGATTACGGTTACAAAATACTCCTCACATAGTGTTCATCATATTCACGTCCCTCTATTCACTGATTTCACCTCAATACTTCGCATAATTAATATGTTCAACATCAAACTATATAAATAAATTCAATACCAATCTCAACTCTTAATTACTAGCCTTCCCATCCAATCCATTTCCCTACTATTGCATAGTTATTCCTTATTGCACGACCAAATGTGTAACCATACTAAATTATAGTAACAACAACATTATAGATATATGGGAGCAAGATAACAAATGAGTAAATCACAATCATTGCAAGAGTGCTAGCATTATAATTTAACAAGTGCAATAACATAGGGTAGTCCGATACTAAAACTGGGATTCCCGGAGCTACAGGAATCCGCTCACAATGCACAACCCCTCGTTGGAAAGGTATTCGCGAGGGCTACGACTTTCGTGTTGAGTCGATCACCCGGATCTGGTTGCAACATACCAGAAATTCAACTCGAATGCGTACAGGAAATAGTTTCCTGTACAGGAATTTTCCCGAACGCAGCGGACTCGAACCAGCTTTCCCGTGGCTACAGGTATCGCATGGAAACGAGCAACCACTCGTTGGAAAGGTAATTTCGAGGGCTACGACTTTCGTGTTGAGTCGTTCACCCAGATTTGGCCAGAACACCTCCGAAATTGGCCACGAAGGTCGCAGCGTGCAGAAATCAGATTTCTGCACGCATCTTAAGGCGAGATGAACGGCATCCGTTCATCTTCTTCCTTGCAACGGCCTCGCATAAACTTCTCCAGAAATCACCCAACCTTATTTCTCCTTTCAAAGCCAAACCCTCAACGAAAACCCCTCTCATCTCCTCTTTGAATGATGAGAAGGTTGAGGGAGACTAAACCTAGAAAACCTAGGTATGGCTTTAACCTAAGAACTCTCCTCCTCACATCAAGACTCTATGGAGTCGATGTCTCTCCTAACATAACTATAGATCTAGCACCAAGGGAGAGGGGAGGAAGCTCACCTCAAGTCCAGCGGTACCACCATGGCCGGCCATGAGCCTCGCACTCCTTCGCGGCGGCATTGTTTTTCCCTTGACGATGGCGGCGCTTTGATTCCTCCAAAGATGGCTCCGGCAAGCTCTTCCTCCTCCTCCAGCCAAGAACTCTCTCAGGAATTTCGGGGCAGAAGAAAGGAGAATGAATGCTAGGGTTTCCAACTTTTTTCCTTTTTATACATCGCAGACACGGGTAGGCACACGGCCGTGTTCCTACCCGTGTTCAGGTGACACGGCCGTGTGGCATGCCGTGTCTAAGGCCGTGTTCCTCCCAGAACCACTTTCTGCCGGGTCAGGGTTGCGGCACACGGGTAGGGACACGGCCGTGTCCCGACCCGTGTCCTTGGCACACGGCTAGGGACACGCCCGTGTCCCAACCCGTGTCCATGGCACACGGCTAGGGACACGCCCGTGTCCCAATGCCGTGTACCTCTCTGACTGGTAAGCCTATTTTTATGAGGCACACGGGTATGGACACGGCCGTGTCCATACCCGTGTCAGCCAGAAAGGCCATTTTGCCTTGTTTTCCTCATTTCCCGTACGTCCGCACCTGCTCCCCCACATCCCCCATTGGGCTCACCACAGCCCCCTTGACTCAAATACGCAAACAAGGGGCCTAGCGCGAATTGGGACGTTACAAATCCTATAAACAAAATAAAAGATTTCGTCCCCGAAATCAGGGTAAGGCTACGGGAGTGAAACACATAAAAGGAAACTATGCTTTCAAATGAATTTTTACCTGGAGTAAATAATTCCGGGTAGCGCTCTTGCATCAAATCCCTTGGCTCCCATGTGCACTCTTCCTTCCCATGATTAGACCATAGCACTTTCACCAAGGGAACACTTTTGCGGCGCAAGGTCCTTGTCTCGTTATCAACGATCCGCACCGGCTCCAGTCGCACAGACCTATCAGACGCCACGGCACCATCCGCCGTGGAGATATACTGTTCAGGTCGCAACAAAGCCTTCCGAAGCGACGATACGTGGAACACGTCGTGAAGGTTCTCCAGCTCCGGTGGTAACTCCAATCGATAGGCCCGAGGGCCAATCCTTTCCACTACAACATAGGGCCCAACATACCTTGGGCTGAGCTTCTTGACTCCACGTACTCGTGACACTCCGTGCATCGGTCGAATCTTCAGGAACACTTTACCACCCACTTGAAACTCTACCATACGGTGCCTTGCGTTGTAATATTTCGCCTGTCGACTTTGAGCCTCTAGCATTCGGTTCCGGATCAACCTAACCATCGCGTCCGTGTCATCGATATACTCGTTTCCCAATGTCTTCGGATCTTCATCTTGCACCCAGGACAAGGGTGTTCTACACCTCCTTCCATACAAAGCTTCATGAGGTGCCATTCCAATACTGGCTTGATGACTGTTATTATAAGAGAACTCCACAAGAGGTAAGAGCCTCTCCCATGGTTCTCCTTTATCTAGCACACACAACCTCAGAAGGTCCTCCAATGTTCGGATAGTTCGTTCAGATTGCCCGTCCGTTTGTGGGTGAAAGGCTGTGCTAAAGGCGAGGTGCGAGCCCAAATAAGCCTGTACAGCCCTCCATTCTCTTGAAGTAAACCGACCATCCCGGTCGGAGACGATCGTCTTTGGCACACCATGGTACCGCACAAATTGTTCCACAAAGAGACGCACTAAGACGCCCACTTGCGCCTCCTTCTTCATTGGGATAAATCGGGCTACCTTGGTCAACCGGTCAACTATCACCCACACAGAATCATTCCCCGAGCGCGAGCGAGGTAACCCGTGGACGAAGTCCATGGAGATGTCCTCAAATTTCCATTCGGGGATGGGCAACGACTGTAGCATTCCACCGGGGCTTCGGCACTCTGCCTTCACCATTTGGCAGGCCACACAATGAGTAACAAAGTACTTGACATCCCTCTTCATGCCCGGCCAACACATCGTCTTTCTCAAATCGGTGTACATCTTCGCGATCCCCGGGTGCACCGAGTACTTGGAGCAATGGGCCTCCTTTAGAATATCCTCCCGAATGTTGTCACCTTCGGGGATGTAAAGCCGGCCACGAAAATGGACGAGGCCGTCTTTTAGGGAGTATTCTTCCGTAGTCCCATCCTCCATTGACTTGAAAGCCGGGGTTAAAGCCGCATCCTTCTTTTGTTCCGTACGGATCCGGTCTCGTATGTTGCAAACTATACTCATCGCGGCCAAATATTCGGTATACTCTTCCGGTTGATTCTTAAAGACCAAAGTGATTTCCATCTCTTGCAACGTCCGGATTAACTCCATCCTCATCAAGCGGGATTCCATGCTCGCTTCCGGCGCTTTCCGGCTCAAGGCATCAGCTACGGAATTAACCTTCCCGGGGTGGTAGTTCAAGGTGAAATCATAGTCGCACAAGAACTCCAACCACCGCCGCTGTCTCAAGTTTAACTCCTTTTGGGTGTGAACGTACTTCAGATTTTTGTGATCCGAGTAGATCTCGCAGTGGACGCCGTATAAATAATGCCTCCACATCTTCAAGGCGAATACCACCGCTCCCAACTCTAGATCATGCACCGGGTAGCTGGCTTCATGCTTCTTCAACTGTCTTGAAGCATAAGCGATCACATGCCCATTCTGCATCAACACAGCTCCCATCCCTTGATACGACGCATCCGTGTAAACTTGAAAGCCCTCCTTCCCAGATGGAAGAGCTAGGATGGGTGCAGTCGTCAATCTGTCTTTCAACTCTTGGAATGCAGCTTCGCACTGGGGTGTCCATTCAAACGGCACACCCTTCTTGGTCAGTGTGGTAAGGGGAAGGGCGATCTTCGAGAAGCCTTTCACGAACTTGCGATAGTACCCGGCAAGTCCAAGAAAACTTCGTATGTCGGCCGCTGACTTCAATGGCGACCACTCCTTCACGGCCCGCACCTTGGCCGGATCTACAGCTAGCCCCGCCCCACTAATCACATGGCCCAAGAACGCGACCTCTCGAAGCCAAAACTCACATTTGCTGAACTTGGCAAACAAAGTGTGCTCCTTTAGTTTCCTCAGCACTAAAGTTAGATGTTCGGCGTGTTCTGCTTCAGTCTTGGAGTAGACTAGGATATCATCGATGAACACGATGACAAAGATGTCCAAATAAGGGCCGAACACCTTGTTCATCAAGCTCATAAAGGCAGAAGGGGCGTTTGTGAGCCCAAACGGCATCACGGTGAATTCATACAAACCATATCTCGAACTGAACGCCGTCTTCTGAATGTCATCTTCTTGTATCCTCAGCTGATAATATCCTGAACGCAGGTCTAACTTGGAGAACCAATACGATCCCACCAATTGATCGAATAATTCATCAATGCGCGGTAGGGGATAGGTGTTCCGCACCGTTAACCGGTTCAACTCTCGATAATCAATACATAACCGCAAGGTGCCATCCTTCTTTTTGACGAACAAAA
Organism: Platanthera zijinensis; assembly: GCA_039513925.1. Taxonomy (NCBI): domain Eukaryota; kingdom Viridiplantae; phylum Streptophyta; class Magnoliopsida; order Asparagales; family Orchidaceae; genus Platanthera; species Platanthera zijinensis. The sequence goes on from CM077094.1 coordinate 10,831,173, forward strand.
CGGGCGCTCCCCAAGGCGATGAGCTTGGGCGAACGAACCCTGCTTCCACCAATTCCTGAAGCTGAACTCTAAACTCTGCAAGTTCCTTCGGAGCCATTCGGTATGGAGCTCGCGAGACGGGCTTGGCACCCGGAATTAGCTTGATTTGGAAGTCCACTTCCCTATGCGGGGGTAGTCCTGGCAATTTCTCGGGAAATACCTCGGGAAATTCTCGCACCACCCGCACATCCTTGACCTCTAATGTCAATTTCTTCAACTCGAAGCAAATTACATAGACCTCGTCCCCTTCCATATGAGATTTCATAACTTGGATTGAAGATAATAATTTACGGGGTGCGAATTTAATACCTTGGAAGGTGACTTCCGAGTCTCCATGCCTCAACATAACTTGCTTCTCCGCACAATTGATCCTGGCGTGGTGCCAGTCCAACCACCTCATGCCCAGGATGAGATCGAACTCCGGGATTCTTAACACTGTTGCCGGAGTTTCAAAGAACTTTCCTCCAATAAGGGTGTCGAAGTCGCAACTTGCTGACGACGTCATCTCAGAGCCGTCCGGAAGGCGCACCCTTTGAGTAATGCCCGTGAAGTGTTGCACTCCCTCCAAGTCCTTCACGAAGTCCTCCGAAATGAACGAGTGAGACGCACCCGTGTCAAATAACGTATAGGCGGGCTTCCCGCTAACCATGACAGTGCCTAGGTTCCAAAAAGGTAATCACCGTTCAAAATTGCGCGTAACATTTGTATCGTAAATCTAACAAGTCATATAATATTAATAAATTTGCACGTACCGGTGATGACTTCCTGCGGATTTCTCTCCTGAGTCATATCCAATGCGAATACATGCTCCCGTGCATGTCCTTGATTTCTCCCTGGTGGTCCTCTTCCTCGGCCACGTATGTGCCCTCGTCCCCGTGGAGCTACTGGAGGGGGAGCAATAGGGGCACCACCGATCAGTCGCGGGCAAACTCGTCGGACATGCCCCGGTTGGTTGCACTCAAAACATATCATCTCACGTCGGCCCCCAGGTTGTTGATAATATTGCTGCTGCGGTGGTGGTGGTAAAGGTAGTGGTTGCGGAGTTGGGTACTCCACCCGATAGTTCCGGTTGACCCACCGACCGCCTCTGTAGTTTCCCCTTCCTCTGCCATGATCATTCCGCCTTCTATTACTAGGGCCGACTTCAATTACACCTTCCGCAGGTCTCTTGCCACATCCCATGTGGTCCGCCTCCAGTCTCTTTGCCATGTCAATGATTTCTGCCAGGCTTCCATCGGCTATAAACAAAAGGGCCTGCCTCAGGGGGTCCCTTAACCCTTTGTAGAAGCGCTTCGCATAGCCTCTATCGTCCAACTCATAGGAATCGGCAAACCTAGCGAGGTGTTGGAACTCCCTCTGGTACTCCGTTACCGAATTCGATCCCTGCTTCAGCTGCAGAAATTTTTCTTCAAGTCCATCCCGAGCAGAAGAAGGGATGAAGTGCTCCAGAAAAGCCTCGGTGAACTCGTTCCAACCGATGTCCGTGTACAACCGCCCTTGGAAGATGGAGCCCATGAGGGACTTCCACCACCTTTTGGCGTGCAGCTCTAGCAGCGTCACTACCAATGTCACCGCCATGCTGTTCGGACATCTTATGCCAGCCATCAATTCCTGCACGGTATCAAGCCATTCCTCGGTGCGCACCGGCGATTCTGTCCCAAGATAGGCAGGAGGGGACAGGGCACGGAAGGTGCTCAACCAGTTGGAGCTTGGCGCTTGTTGCTGCACCGGAGCTTGCTGGGCTTTAAATGCATCCAATATGGCTGACAGCGTTTGTCCCAGTTCCGACTGCTGGAATTGTGAAGGGACGGAAGGGGTAGGAGTGCCCCCAACCGGCTCCACCTGCGCTGGGACCTATACGCAAGGTACAAACTAGGGTCAGGTTGGCTAAAACTAATGTCAAAGTTGGACAACTTAGTGTGAATTACAGATGGGCACACCACTGCTTCCGCTAAGTCGGTTTGCCCCCAAACCGACTAATCGAACGGGAGTGGCCCATTGTTACCTGACTGCTGTAGGTGAAGATCGGCTTAGTCTGATACCATTTGTAAGACCCCCCTCCCGGAACACAACACACGGCACGAGGGGAGTCTTATGCCCGAAATAGCCGCCTTGCGGTAGCACTAACGCACGGGTTAGCCTTTACCACAAGACGCCTATTCCGCCGGCTACAATCCATATCACAACAATTATGCCAACCCAACCATAACAGAAAAGTAAAACTAAAAGCAGTTCAGTTCACAGCTAAGTTAAAGTCCAAAATAGCGGAAGATAACAAGCACAACAGGCTTGTACAAAAGAAACAAGAGTCTAGAAATGCTTTGCCAAACGGCTACATGAAAACACTCACTACTGTCACTGACGGTGCCGATGGCACCACCACCTCAGGTCCTATCATCCGGGCCTGGCTGTCCTGCTGCATAGTCCGTTGCCGCTCTACCTGCGGGGTTTCCTCCTAAAAAGGAAGACGTAGCAACCGTTAGTCATAAGACTAAGTGGCTTCACATCCGCTCCCCCGGCGACTCCTCGGCACCGGGCGGAGAAAGGAACAAGGTACAATATGTATATATAAATAAGCAAGTAAACAAGCAGGTGACAGTAACTATAGTGGAGTATAAGCTACGCTACACAACTAGCAGTTCTACAAATATCAACAGTAAATGACAGTAGGTATAAGTACTCAGAATAGTAACTTAACTTATAAGAGTGCCCATACAAACTTATAAGTTAAGGATCGGCTTAACAGTAAAGTAACTCATCGTATAAGAGTGCCCATACAAACTTATACGATGAGGATCTTGTGTATGCAATGAATGACATGTTATGAATGTTATGTTATGACCGACTCATGCGCACGCACATGCAAGTTGCTATGTCGACACAGACTTGAAGTTCCCACTTTTCGAGCAGGTAGCTAACCTCTCAGGCGTCGTCCGTCGTGGCCAGACGGCGACAGTGGAGCGGGCGTCTCCACTACTAGGTGGTATCACACTACCTATCCTAGGCCCCCGTACGCCTCAACGCTAAGAACACAACAGCGGAGCTCACATGCGTACTACGGCTCAGAAGGGGTCTTGGGTAAATGTGCACCAAGAACACAGCCCAACCTGGCCTTTGGTTTCGAACCGGATGGAACCTCGGAAACGCACGAGGTGCAAGCCCAACCGTTCTCATGGCACGGAGGAGATCTCGGGTTATGGACACCAAGTATCTAACCCTACCGCCCAAGGTCTACCCATTGGCTCCCATCGGTGTGACGACTGGCGAACCCGTAGACCTGCCACATTCATTAACTCAACACCGCGACACGATGAATCGTCGCACATCACATGCCCCAAAACAACTCACTCGATGCTACCCGTAGGGAGACTACCACTCTAAGCATCGGTTGTTAATAAACCCCTTGGGCTCGGATTACGGTTACAAAATACTCCTCACATAGTGTTCATCATATTCACGTCCCTCTATTCACTGATTTCACCTCAATACTTCGCATAATTAATATGTTCAACATCAAACTATATAAATAAATTCAATACCAATCTCAACTCTTAATTACTAGCCTTCCCATCCAATCCATTTCCCTACTATTGCATAGTTATTCCTTATTGCACGACCAAATGTGTAACCATACTAAATTATAGTAACAACAACATTATAGATATATGGGAGCAAGATAACAAATGAGTAAATCACAATCATTGCAAGAGTGCTAGCATTATAATTTAACAAGTGCAATAACATAGGGTAGTCCGATACTAAAACTGGGATTCCCGGAGCTACAGGAATCCGCTCACAATGCACAACCCCTCGTTGGAAAGGTATTCGCGAGGGCTACGACTTTCGTGTTGAGTCGATCACCCGGATCTGGTTGCAACATACCAGAAATTCAACTCGAATGCGTACAGGAAATAGTTTCCTGTACAGGAATTTTCCCGAACGCAGCGGACTCGAACCAGCTTTCCCGTGGCTACAGGTATCGCATGGAAACGAGCAACCACTCGTTGGAAAGGTAATTTCGAGGGCTACGACTTTCGTGTTGAGTCGTTCACCCAGATTTGGCCAGAACACCTCCGAAATTGGCCACGAAGGTCGCAGCGTGCAGAAATCAGATTTCTGCACGCATCTTAAGGCGAGATGAACGGCATCCGTTCATCTTCTTCCTTGCAACGGCCTCGCATAAACTTCTCCAGAAATCACCCAACCTTATTTCTCCTTTCAAAGCCAAACCCTCAACGAAAACCCCTCTCATCTCCTCTTTGAATGATGAGAAGGTTGAGGGAGACTAAACCTAGAAAACCTAGGTATGGCTTTAACCTAAGAACTCTCCTCCTCACATCAAGACTCTATGGAGTCGATGTCTCTCCTAACATAACTATAGATCTAGCACCAAGGGAGAGGGGAGGAAGCTCACCTCAAGTCCAGCGGTACCACCATGGCCGGCCATGAGCCTCGCACTCCTTCGCGGCGGCATTGTTTTTCCCTTGACGATGGCGGCGCTTTGATTCCTCCAAAGATGGCTCCGGCAAGCTCTTCCTCCTCCTCCAGCCAAGAACTCTCTCAGGAATTTCGGGGCAGAAGAAAGGAGAATGAATGCTAGGGTTTCCAACTTTTTTCCTTTTTATACATCGCAGACACGGGTAGGCACACGGCCGTGTTCCTACCCGTGTTCAGGTGACACGGCCGTGTGGCATGCCGTGTCTAAGGCCGTGTTCCTCCCAGAACCACTTTCTGCCGGGTCAGGGTTGCGGCACACGGGTAGGGACACGGCCGTGTCCCGACCCGTGTCCTTGGCACACGGCTAGGGACACGCCCGTGTCCCAACCCGTGTCCATGGCACACGGCTAGGGACACGCCCGTGTCCCAATGCCGTGTACCTCTCTGACTGGTAAGCCTATTTTTATGAGGCACACGGGTATGGACACGGCCGTGTCCATACCCGTGTCAGCCAGAAAGGCCATTTTGCCTTGTTTTCCTCATTTCCCGTACGTCCGCACCTGCTCCCCCACATCCCCCATTGGGCTCACCACAGCCCCCTTGACTCAAATACGCAAACAAGGGGCCTAGCGCGAATTGGGACGTTACACATGCACTCCCCGGTCGTGTCCCCTGGCATGTCTTTAGGCGTATAACTCGATCCAGAAGCCTACTGCCGCAATTAAAGATTTTTCATTGCTGCGCGTCAACAATACCGACATGCCCCCCCTACACGATCGTGTCACCGGGCGTGTACCACATTTTTGACGTTTGATGGATTTCCGACAAATGATTGTGACATGATGTGCCTTACACGCCCACCCTACACGGGCATGTCCTAGGGCGTGTCCACTTTTGTACAGAAGAAATCATCATTTCTGCCAGAATTCAGTTCCCGAAGTCAACCCCGTACCTTACGCGCCCCCTAATACGCCCTCCCCGGGCGTGACAGGGGGCGTGACCGACCAAAAAAAAATCTTTAATTCAGGCCACACTTGTGTCCACCAGTAGTTTTAGGGTGAGAGGGGAGGTGCCGCCCTTTTATTTCTTGGAGTTTTCTATGTTCTTCCTCTCTCTATCTCATTTTAAGCTTTTCTTAATTCTAGCTTAGTGTACCCCTTTTGTAATAGCTCTTACAATTTCTTTAGTAGCTTAATGTTAATGCTAGCCTAGTTTTTTAATTTCCATGTACTTGCATTCTTTTATTTCAAAGTTGTAGCTCCCTTTTAACATTAATATAAAGTGACCTTTTTCTTTGTGTTCATAATGTTCTTCTACCCATCTCTCTTCCTCCACTTCTCCATGATTAACTATTCCTCCTTGTACTCGATCATGATGATCCGATGTTCGAGTTAATTAAGTTATGATGATTTAAGTTTACTTTTTCTTTTTTAGGGTTTATGTCTTCGATTTACTCTTGAAAAATTATATTTGGAATTATATCATCAATATATAATTTCCATCTTTGTTTACACTCTTATCTAGCCGAGAGGCTCATAGTTTGAAGTGAACACTTAAGAGTAAAGAGAGTTGCTCACACCCCTTGAGAGAGGCATACGTTAAATCTCCCAGATTGGAGTGAAATCCAATAGAGGGGTTCACCTCGTAAAGCGAGCTTTAGGTATCCGATTTGGATGAGAGTTCGGTCGGACCTTCTTAAATAAGTTGGGTACGACTTCGAGAGAAGCGTGTACATGCTTTAGGAACCTCCACAGTCAAGGACCTTTACCTTATTAAGTTAGGGTTTATTATCGCATTTTTAATCAACTTTTGCCGAGGTGATTCTCAATCGAGTGCTTTTCTATTTCATCGTTTCAACCTCTCATTGTAATCTCTTTTAGTAGCTCTTTATTTAACTGCAAGTAGTTCTCTTTTTAGTGCAAATATTTCTTTTCTTAATTGAAATTAGTTTTCTCTTAACAAAACCTAAATCAATCCTTTGATAAGATAATAGTCTTCGTGTGAGTAAGAGTACTCAACAGTTCCCAGATCTTAATACGACACTTGTGTCCCCTAGCTACAATTCGATAGGTATACTTGCCTAGATGGATTGCTAGTTCGGTTCTTATTCTCTTCATGATTAGTAGACACCAAGTTTTTGGCGCTGTTGCCGGGGACCATCTTTTGTTGATAATTTCAAATCATGAACCTATTACTTTTATCATTTCTCTTTCTCAAAAAATAAAAATTCAAAAAAAAACATATAAATGCTCTTTATAGAAACCCACTTCACAATTTTTCTACACAACCTAACTCTATCGAAAAGAGCAATGTGGCTTAAATACCACTATCTTGTATAGTACCTTGCAAACCCTTTATCGGGTAGTCCTTGGGAAGTTCGAGAGTTAAAACATTTTAAAAAAAATCTATTTCAAAAAATTTTAACTGTTTTTTCTAGTTTTTTTGTCTCTTTCTTTATCTTCTCTTACTCTAGTGCATAACCTGCAGAAATCCGTCGGTTATTTTGGACATGGACCACGAAATTGAGCATACTCTTCGGAGAAGATCGCGATTTCAAGGCCCTACTCTACAAATACCGGTTGAGGATTCCGAGTCATTTTCTACCTTAGAATGGAAGAACCCAACGTATAGGAAGCCCTGCAAAGGACTATGTCCTATTATGCAAGGCCGAATCTAGAGGGTATAGAATAAGGCATAGTTCGCCCTTCTGTAGCTAATAATAGCTTTGAACTAAAGCCTAGCATAATTCAATTGGTGCAGCAGTATGTGCAATATGACAGACTTAAATATGAAGACCCTAATGCGCACATCGCTAGCTTTCTTGAGATTTGTGACACCTTTAAAATCAATGGTGTTACAAATGATGCTATTAGGCTAATACTCTTCCCCTTCTCCCTTAGAACCAAAGCTAAATAGTGGTTGATGACTCTACCAAGAGGGAGCATCACCACTTGGGATCAACTAACCGAAAAATTCTAACTAAGTATTTTCCGCCAACTAAAACTGCAAAACTTAGGAATGATATTTTTGCCTTTTGTTAAATAGATTTTGAATCTCTATATGAAACTTGGGAAAGATTTAAAGAACTCTTAATATGATGCCCCCATCACGCGCTGCTTGTATGGTTACAAGTGCAGACGTTTTATAACGAGCTAAATTAAAATACAAAGCAAATGATAGACACAGTTTCCGATGGTACTTTAAACCACAAAACCCCGGAAGCAGCTCTTGAGCTTTTTAAGGACATGGCCATGAACACATATCAGTGGAATATGCCTAGACCTCACCCAAACAAACCTACAGGTATATTTGAAGTAGACAACGTCTCCCAGCTGTCCTTACAAGTGGAAATACTAAGAAAAAAGATAACGGAGATGTTTGTTGCCTCCGCCCCTCAGGTATGGGAATCTGCAACTGCTGCCCCCGAACAATAGATTATGTTAACAATATTCCTAGGAGTGCTTTTAATAATTTTTCTGCTGCAAATTTTCCTGTGCAGGGCTTTGCTTTTCCGAATAGTGATAATCCCGCTTTACGAAACCACCCCAATTTCTCGTGGAGTAACCCTTAGAATGCGATTCACCCGCCACCACAAAATGATTTTTCTGCACCACATCCACCTCTTCAAAATTATCAAAAACCTTCAAGCTTGGAGGTAATGTTTTCAAAATGTATGAATGTTAATGATGCGACAATAAGAAGCCTACCCGGATCTGTTAAAAATCTAGAGAGTCAAGTAGGAAATCTAGCTAAAATTATATCTGAGCGACCAGCCGGGTCTCTTCCTGCCAATACCGAGCCCAACCTGAAAGAGCAAGTGAAAGCTATAACGCTTCGGAATGGGAAGCAAGTTTCTTCTATGGTTAGCGAAGAGCCCGAGGCAAGCTCCACCCCCGTTTTGAATATTCCACCACCTGCTGAAAAAGAAGTTATCACTCCACTCTCTGCTTTAGAAAAAGATCTCTCTCCACCACCAATTTTTAAAAAAGATCCAACTCCATCATACCCTTCCCAACTTAACAAACAACGTCTTGATGATCAGTATACCCGCTTCTTAGAAATGTTTAAGCAAATCCACATAATAAGAAGAAGTTGGAGAACTTATCGCACGTCACGTTAAATGTCGAGTGCTCTGCTGTCTTGACAAACGGTTTACCAAAGAAGATCAGTGATCTGGATAGTTTTTCTATACCGTGTGTCTTTGGTGATCTGTTTGTCAAGCATGCATTGGCCGATTTAGGTGCAAGTATCAACCTAATGCCCTTCTCGTTATTTAAGAAGTTAGTAAATGGTAGCATCAACCCCATGCATATGAGTATCCAGCTCGCCTATAGATCTGTTAAGTACTCGTTAGGAATAGTGGAGGATGTTCTAGTGAAAGTCGACAAATTCATCTTCCCGATGGATTTCGCCATATTGTACATCGAAGAAGACGTCGAGGTTCCCCTGATCCTTGGCCGACCCTTCCTTGCCACCTCTCGAGCTATCATTGACATAAGAAATGACAAGCTTTTCCTACGAGTAGGCGACGATGAAGTAACCTTCTCTATCACCCCTTCGATGAAAAATTCCCTGGAGAATGACGACTCCTGTTTCTTCTTAGATACCTTAAGTAATGAATCTTCGTACAACATTTCTGAAGATGAATTTTCTTATTTTTGTTCTTCCTCAACTTTTCCTACTGAAAGTCTACAAGAAACCTCCATGGACATTGATTCACCCCCTTCAAATTTTTCGTATAAGTTAAAAGTCTACAAAGATATTATTTTTGAAAAAGAAAGAACTTCCAAAACATCTTATGAAGAACCCCCTACCCTAGAATTAAAAGAATTACCTGAACATCTCAAGTATGCCTTCATAGAAAAAGATTCCAATCTGCTAGTGATAGTTTCAGGCTTACCTAACTGAATTGCAAAATGACATACTCCTTCTAGTTTTACGAAAACATCATCGAGCCATCGCTTGACAGATATCTGATATCAAGGGCATAAGCCCATCTTTCTACACCTACAAAATCTTAATGGAAGATAATTCGCGTAACTCCATCCAACCTCAGCGCCGTATAAATCTGAACTTGAAAGAAGTCATAAAAGGCGAGGTTATGAAACTCTTAGATACAAGAAAAGGGAGGGATAACTCAAGTTGTGAATGAAAATAATTATTTAATCCCGACACAGACGGTGACGGGGTGACGAATGTGTATTGACTATCGCAAGTTAAATGATGCCACCCGTAAGGACCACATTCCCTCGCCATTCATCGATCAAACCTTGGAGCGATTATCTGGCCTTAGCTTTTACTGTTTTCTCGATGGCCTCTCGGGGAATTTTCAAATCCCTATCTCACCCAAGGACTAGGAGAGAACTACGTTTACTTGCCCTTTCGACACCTTTGCTTACCAAAGAATGTCGTTTGGGTTGTGCAATGCGCCATCTACATTCCAAAGATGTATGATAGCTATCTTTGACAAGTACGTTGAGAGTATTATGGAGGTATTTATGGATGATTTCTCCGTGTTCGGAATGCCTTCGATAGTTATTTAGGAAACTTAGAAAAAATTTAAAAAGATGCGAAGAAACTAACCACGCCCTAAATTGGGAAATATGCCATTTTATGATGAGGGAGGGGTTAGTCTTAGGACATAAGATTTCTGCCCAAGGGATTGAAGTAGATATCGCTAAGATAGAAGTAATTGAAAAGTTGCCGCCACCTATGAATGTTAAAGCTATAAGAAGTTTCCTAGGTCATGCTGGCTTTTACCGCCATTTCATAAAAGACTTCTCCAAAATCACCAAACCCCTTACTCAACTCTTAGAAAAATATGCCCCATTTATTTTTGATGACCTTTGTCTATCTGTTTTTGAATAATTAAAGATAAATTAATTAATGCACCAATTATGATAGCTCCGCTGTGGGGCCTTCCCATTGAGATAATGTACAATGCGAGTAGTTTCGCGACGGGAGCCGTATTTGGTCAACGAATATCTAAAAAATTCCACCCCATTTATTACGTGGGTAAAACACTCACATATGCACAAGAAAACTACTCCATGACGGAGAAGGAGCTCCTAGCTGTTATCTTTGCCTTCGATAAATTTTGGCCATATATTACGCTTTCAAAAATTATAGTTTTCACGGACCACTCGGTCCTCAAGTATTTACTTGCTAAGACGGATGCCAAGCCGCGCTTGATACACTGGGTCTTACTCCTCCCGGAGTTTGACTTAGAAATCCACGATAAGAGGGGGGCCAAGAATTTTGTCGCCGATCATCTCTCTCGCCTAGATAATCCGTATATAGAAAATTTAGATGAAGAAACGTTTAATGGTTTCTTCCTAGAAGAAAAGCTATTTTTAATTAACACTTCTCCTTCCCCCTAGTTTGCAAACATTGCCAACTACTTAGTGGCCCATGTCCTCCCGAAGGATTTTTCCTCTCAGCAAATGAAGAAATTCTTTTCTTAGTTGAAGAACTATTTTTTGGAGGACCCACATCTTTTCCGAGTTTGTGCGGACTATGTGATAAGGAGATGTGTTTCTTTTGAAGAAGGAGAGAATATTCTAAAACACTTACATGAAGGACGACAGGTGGTCACTATCAAGCAGCTAGCACCGCTCAAAAAGTGATTTGTGCAGGTTTTTTCTAGCCTAGCCTCTTTAAAGACGCGCAAACGTTTGTGAGTAGGTGTGATAGTTGCGAACAGTCGGACAATATTTCCAATAAAAATTAAATGCCGCAAAATTATTTCCTCGAGTGCGAAATTTTCAACCTCAGGGGAATTGATTTTGTTGGCCCCCTTCCTTCTAGATTCGGGAACAAATATATCTTAGTTGTTGTAAACTTTGTTTCACGATGGGTTGAGGCCCAAAGCTCTTCCTATTAATTACTCCCGAGTCATAATTGCTTTCTTTAAAAAAATTATTTTTCAATTTGGTACTCAAAGACCCATCGTTAGTGATAGGGGATCACATTTCTATAACACGCAATTTTTTAAATCTCTTATAAAGTATGGTGTAACGCATAAGCTTTCAACTGCCTACCACCCCCAAACTAACGGGCAAGTCCAAGTAGTGAACATAGAGATAAAACGTATTTTAGAAAAGACTGTTTCCACTTATAGAAAAGACTGATCAACCAAATTAGACGATGCTCTATGGTCCTACCGAACAGCGTACAAAACCGCCCTCGGATGTACGTCATATCAGTTAGTTTATGGAAAATCGTGCCATTTATCTGTAGAATTAGAACACCGTGCTTTTTGGGCCTTAAGGTTCTAAAATTTCGATCTCCACTCTGTCGGCGATTTTCAAAAATTTCAACTTAACGAACTCAACGAGTGGTGCTCTTACGCATACAAAAATAACAAATTTCATAAAGAGCGGACGAAACGTTTTCACGAGAAACACTTAAGGCACCCAAAAACCTTCAAACCGGGCCGCCAAGTTCTTTTATATAATTCACGTTTACGTTTATTTCCTGGTAAACTAAAGTCACGATGGTCTGGGAAGTTTTCTGTTAAAGAAGTTTTTCCATATGACACTGTGTTAATTTCACACCATGATAAGGGTGATTTCAAAGTGAATGGGCAATGTCTTAAACTCTATTTTTTTGATGATAATGCTGTCAGTTCGAACAATGTTAAGTTTCTTCTGCACGAACTTTAACTAACTTAAGACTATTTATTTCTGTTAAAAACTTTAATTATTATTCTGGACAATAATCTTTTGTTTCATTGAGCTCAAACGACGTTTTAAACAAATTGCTCTCTTGGGAGGTAGCCCAAATGATTTTCTTGTTTTCTTTATTTTACACTTTTTTCCGCGGATGGATTCGAAAAGCTGAAGCTTCTACGATCGCCTGCTCCAATGCTGCTGAATCCATCACGAAGTCCAATGAAGACAATTCAAGAAGTTCCAAAGCGTAAGAATGGGGGAGCGGCATCACTCAACATTTGCGATGCATAAATTCGAGAAAGTACCTGATTTTCAATTCTGTACTTTCATTTCTGTTTTAATTTCTCTCTCTACTTCCTCACCTTTCTCCATTGAGGACAATATCCATTTTAAGCTTGGGGGAGGATTCCCTCCTTCTCTTGTCTTTTTTTATATATATCTTAAAAATCCAAAAAAAGAGATTATTTTAAAAAATCCAAAAAATAGAAAATATTTCAAAATCAATATATATATATATATACTATTTGTTATTTCTTTAATAGTTTAAACAATTTTGGTATTTCAATAGTACCCCTTGCTTTTTGTTTTGTTTTTCTCAATTTTCCCTATAAAAACTTAGCTAATTATGATCTTTCTAATTGTTGGGTCTATTGATCCCAATGTCCCAGATTTGTAAGAAGTAAAACTGGTCAATGACATACACACATAATGTATTTGAAGTGTGCTTAAGTTCATGCATGAAGGTTTTCCTTGATTGGACAGTTGAACAAAAAGAGTAAGCTGGAAGTCAGATAAATTGACTAAAGCAATAACGTCGAGACAACTTAGACAGTGGAGAAGAATGTCTAAGCATAACCACTGAGACAGCTGAGAAGCTCAATGCAAAGCATTGAAAGAGGTGTTGGTCTCAGCCCAACCGCTGAGACAGGAGATTGTATCAGCTGTGAAGAAGAAAGCGTTGAGACCGTTGAGAAGAAATCACTGAGAGAGGAGATAGTCATAGCTGTGAAGAAGAAACCGCTAAGACAGTTGAGAAGGAATAGCTGAGACAAAGTCAGTAGAAATTCTCTAAGTCCAGAAGCATTGAGTGAAGCAGGCTCACTCAACGCCTCTAAAGAAGAGCTCAGTTCAGAATTTGTCGAACTGAATTCTGAGTTCGTTGAGCTGAGCTCACCTTTCGTCGAGCTAAAGTTAAAGTTTGAGATTCTGAGTTTGTCGAGCTCAGTTCAGAATTTGTCGAATAGATTTTAGAATTCGTCAATCTCAGCTCACCTTTCATCGAGCTAAAGTTAAATTATGAGATTATGAGTTCGTCGAGCCCAGTTCAAAATTTGTCGAACTGATTTCAGAATTCGTCGATCCCAGCTCACCATTCGTCGAGCGTAGTCAGAGTATTTCAAGCTGTTGCGGGAAAGCTACAGTAGCGCCAGAAGCTTCTATTTGTCCTCTTCTGAGGGAGGTGGCGCTCACCATCCTTGGCTGGGCCCATATTCAAATTTTGTCATTGATTCAAATCAATTGATATAAAAAGAAGAGAGAAAAGGGGATTAGGGTTAATGAAAACCAAAAACAAAAAATAGAGACGGGTGGATTTCATCTTCTCTGACAAGCTTGAAAGAAAAGTCCAGCAGTGTAAGCCTAAAGGCAAAGAAAAGATAGCTGAAGCTTTTCCAGTTCTACAAGTTTGTTCTTTGGAGAACAAGATGGCTAATACATCTAATCAGCAAGGAGAGATAGTTGTGTGAAGGGCCGTCAGCCTTCAACAACAGGCAACTGTTCTTTAGGGTAGCATCAATGCAGTAAGCTGTAGAAGAATACTAATTCCTTCTACAATAAGAGGGCTGGACTGATATCTTCTCAGTCCAGCAAGGTAGTCTCAGAGATTTATCTCTGAGTCAGCATTTAACTCTATTGCAATTTCTGATAAATTTCCTGTAGGATTCAGGTAGTCTGAATCTGAGTTTTAGGGCATTTTGTGCCTTAGCTATAGGTGACTAATTAGTCACTGAGGTAGGTGCCCTGCTGGGGTACTGAGGTAGGATCCAAGTGTGGATCTGAGAGTAGGGATGTCCTCCCAACCTATGTAGTAGGGCCTTTTTAGCCCGAGGTAGGTGACTGTTAAGTCACTGAGCTGTAAGTGACAAGTGTGTCACTGAGTTGTATGTCTTGGAGGAGACTGAGCTATAGGCGCCTGGAAGGGCACTAAGGTAGGTACTTGGAAGGGTACTGAGCTGTAGGAGTGTTACAACACTCTGAGAGTAGGGACTTGTGCTTGAAGTTGTAGGGCTGAAAAGCCTGACCTATAGGCCTTAGAGATAATGCTGAGGTAGGTGGTTTGAGGACCACTGAGCTGTAAGAGCATTGCAGGGCTCTGAGGTAGGAACCTTAGTGGTTCTGAGGTAGTGTTCTGAAGAGAATCTGAGTGTAAGGCTGAGAGCCTGGGTGTAAGCTCTGAGGATCATTTGGAGGATTTTGTGCCTTGTCTAACATATGTTAGAAAGGTGGGAGGGAAAGTGGATGTACCCAGTTGAGGAACCAATATAAATATCTACGTGGTTTGCTGTGTTGCTTGTTTCTCTTTTATATTGTAGGTACTAAGGATAAGCTCTAGATCACTTAGAAAGAAAACAACAAAAAGACTTAAGAAATTTCAAAGACCTATTACCCCCCCTCTAGGTGACTAGCTAACCTTAAGCTAATAACTTTCAAGTGGTATCAGAGGGAGGTTACTCAAAAAATATCTAACAATCTGAGTATACCTCCAAGGTTAGGTGTAAGACATAACTCTTGGGTTTGGTGTTAACTACAAGGAGCTGGGGGCCATGAATCTTCCAATTTGTAGAAAGGAAGGCTTTGGCCTCTAGTAGGAAAGGTTTAGGTTATTCATGGAAGCAGCTGACCCTAGGATATACATCACAGTCAAAGAGGGATCCTTCATCCCTATAAAGACAGTTCTGGATGCAAATGTCCAGACACCGAAATCCTATGATGAAATGAACAAAGATGAGCTCCTTCTTGCCTCTATGGACAAGAGAGCTCAAAACATTATTGCAAGTGCAATAGATGATTCAACCTTCCAAAATCTGGTGCACTGCAAGACCTCCAAGGAGATGTGGGACACCCTAATTGTGTTTATGGAAGTCTTAGAAGAGGTGAGGGATGACAAAAAATCTATGCTCAACTTGGAGTATGAGGCCTTCAGACAAGGAAAGTCTGATGGCATTGCTGAGAGCTTTGAGAGATTTTTCAGAATAGTGAATGAACTGATAACATATGGAAGTGTCTTCAGTACCTATGAGCTGAATGACAAATTTCTCAGTTCCCTCACAAAGGATTGGGACGCAATGATCTATGCCATTAGGGAAATGGCCAAGTTAGCTGGCACTCCTCCTCCAACCCTATTTGGAAAGCTGTTGTCATATGAGATGCAACTTGCTGCAAGAAAGGAAGAAGAGAAGAGCAGTAAGTCACATGACAAGGAGAATTTTGTGGCTTTCAAAGCTGATGACCCAACAAGGAGCAGAAGGAAGAACTCTCCACACAGGAAAATTGATGAGTCAGATTCTGAGAGCTCAAAGATCAGCACCTCAGACAGTCATATGTCTGATGAGGACTTTGCTGCCTTCTTTAGGAAGTTCTAAAAATTCATGAAGAAGGAGAATTGGAAGAATAGAAGGCATTCCTCTTCCTCACAGCACAGAAGGAAATCCTCTAATGTGGACAGGTAAGCTCCCAACATTAGCAAACAAACTTCTTCTAATGTTATTTATTTCTACTGTAGCAAACTCGGGCAAGTAGTTGTTGATTTCCTAGTAAAGAGGAAAGAAGAAGGAGTGAAGAAGCATCACAAGGGGAAGAAGAAAGAGAAATCCCTTGTGGCCAAGAAGGAAAAGACCTGGTCTGACTCTAGCTTTGGGTCAGATAGTGAAGAAGAAGTAGCCTACAATGGGCTAATGGTTGTTGCTGAAGAAGAACCTTAAGAATATCTTGCTACTAGGATTGGGATCAGGGCCCCTCTGTCATATTCAGATAGTGACTCTAAGGTGGTTGAAGATGAAGAAGAAGATGCTCAATGCCATGGATTGATGGAAATAACTGATGAAGAGAGCAGCCAAGATCAGCCTGGTCAAACTCAGGTAAATTCTAATTCTCAGCCTTCTATTTCAAGTCATGAGGCTAGCTCAGATTCTAAAGCTCAATCATCAAAAGATGAAGGGATTCAGATTCTTAGGATGAAGTCAACTCTATAATTGACAAATATGGAAAACTTCTTGAAGTATTCAAGAAGTACAAGCTCCTCGCCATGAGATAGGCAAAAGAGCTACTTAGTCTTATAAGTAAGTGTGAGGGGCAAAAAAAGTCTTTCAATGATATGGCTGCACAATCAACCAAGCACAAGGGGATCATTGATATGCAGTCTGTGGTAAGAATATCAAATGATAAACTTATCTAGAAACTTAAAGATAATCTCCTAAATGAGAAATTACTGGTGGCCAAGTTTTCTAAGCCAAGCACTGTGTTTCCCTTAATTGACACCCTCCTTACACAAGTGGGTAAGAAAGGGATTAGATTTAAGGGACTTTCTAAACCTCCCAATCCAAAAGGAAAGGGAAAGGGGAAGGAACTAGTTATGCCTCTAGCCTCATTGCCTCGAATTTCTTTTCAGAAAGTCTTGTTACCTTCTAACAGGTATGACCATGAAAAATGTTATGGTCACTGGGAGAAGGGGAGATCCACTGGTATGGACCAATATGGCTATAACCAAGGTGGAAGATACAACCATGTGAGGGCCCTTAAGGCTGTCCATGAGGAAATTCAAATGGCTCATCCTGGACCATTTATTTTTGGTGCCCCAGCCCAAAAACTCAGGGATAACGCTGCTGCAGGAAATCTGAATCATCCAGCAAAAGTAGTGTCTGAAGGTGAGTCTTCTAGCAAGGCTGGAATGGCAGTTTCTGATGCCATCAAATGCATGTTAGCTGAAAAGAGACATGCTGCCAGTGGCTCTCAGAAAAGACCAAAACAGTCAGCTGAAAGACTTACCTTTAGTCAAATAGTTGCTGAAAAAAATAAGAGATATACAACAGCACATCTTCCCACTATTCAGGGAGCAGTCCAGCCAAATGCTGGTCCTAAACAAAAAAGAAAACATAATGTCCATGAGTGCTGGTGCAGTGGTAAAGTGGGCCACTATGCTGCAGATTGCTGGCACAATCCTTTAGTGTCCAGAGGTAGCCAACCTATCAGGAATACTACAGGAAGGCAAGCTTATTTTCTAGCTAATGTGAACTTAGGACCCAATAGAAGTTGGGGTCCTTAGGTGAGGTAAGTTGCATTTTCCAAGTTAGATCAAGTACCCATTCCCCTAAATGGTACTTGGATAGTGGATGTTCTAGGAACATGACTGGAACAAAGGAACTGTTGAAGGAGTTCACTCCAGTAAAGAATGGACCTAAGGTCATCTTTGGAGGCTCTACAAGGGAATAACAAGAGGTTATGGTAAGATCTCAAATAGCATAATCACCATCACAAAGGTAGCTTATGTGGAGGGGTTATAACACAACCTCATAAGCATAAGCTAACTATGTGACCTTAGTTATGACATTTCCTTCCACAAAGATAAGTGCCACATCAAGAGGTTTATTGACCAAAGGGTCATCTTAACTGGCACTAGGAGTGGAAATGTTTATTGTTTAAACTTTTCTTGCTTAGATAGTAGTTCCCCTATATGCCTAGATACAAATGACAAAGTCTCATATTGTGTCCAATGGCACAAGAGACTGGTTCATTTGAATTATAAGACCATTAGTCAGCTCTTCAGTGATGAGCTAGTTAGGAATGGTCCCAAAATAAAATGCTCTAAGGAGGGTATCTATGCTGCTTGCCAAAAGGGTAAGCAGACTAAGACCTCCTTCAAGAGCTTTGGGACCAAGGACTCAGTGAGATGCTTATATCTCCTGCATATGGACTTGTTTGGTCCTATGCCTATCCATAGTCTAGGTAGGTAGGTATATACCCTTGTGGTGGTTGATGACTATTCAAAGTTTGCTTGGGTGTTCTTCCTTAGAAGAAAGGATGAAACCCTTGATGTCTTCATGAATTTTGTCAGGCAGATTCATAATGAACTTGCAAGCTCAGTGGTCAAAATAAGAAGTGACCATGGAACTGAATTTCAGTTTGCTGCCATGACAACTTTTTTGTGAAGAGCAAGGGATTCATCAAGAATTCTCCTCTCCAAGAACACCCCAACAAAATGGGTTAGCTGAGAGGAAAAACAAAACTCTTATAGAAGCTGGGAGAACTTTATTGAGTGATACTTCTCTACCTGAATACTTCTGGGCTAAGGCAGTTAACACTGCATGTCATGTTTTCAATAGGGCTTCTATCACCAAAGGTCATAAGAAGACTCACTATAAGATCTTGGAGGGTAGAAAACCAAACATATCCTATTTCAGGATCTTTAGTTGCAAGTGTTTCATCTTGAACAATGGTAAGTCAAAAGTGACTAAGTTAGTAGCTAAATCCCATGAGGGGATCTTTGTTGGGTACAACAATAGTAGTAAGGCATATAGAGTCTATAACTTGACAAATCAAGTTGTAGAAGAATCTGTTCATGTAGTGTTTGATGAGTCAAGCATGATTGATGGTGAGCTGTCAAGCTCTTTGCCTAGTTCTGCAGGTATAGAAGCAATGATGGAAAAACTCTACATTAAAAATAAAGACACAGATGTGCAAGAAGAATATGAAGAGGGATGATGTCTAGAGGAAGCACATGACTGTCTAGCTGGAGATGAAGACCAACCTACTGAAGAAAATGATGCTCAGCAAGAAGCAGTCAGGCTTCCCCCAGTAGTCAGATATCTAAGAGATCATCCTCTAGATCAGATAATAGGTGAGGCTAGCCAAGGTGTATAGAGTAGAAGCAGGAGCTTCAAAACAGCTCTTTACACCAGCTTCCTATCATAAGAAGAGCCCAAGAAATTTGAAGAGGCAAATCAAGACCAATTCTGAATTGGTGCAATGCAAGAAGAACTGAACCAGTTCAAGAGGTGCAAGGTGTGGAAGCTAGTTCCCAGACCAAATGGACATAATGCCATTAGAGTCAAGTGGATTTTAAGAAATAAAATTGATGAAAATTTCATTATAATAAAGAATAAAGATAGACTGGTGGCCAATGGGTGCAGACAGGAAGAGGGGATTGATTATGACCATACTTTTGCCCCAGTTACAAGGTTGGAAGCCACCAGATTGTTCCTTGCATTTACAACATTCTAGGGATTTAAAGTCATCCAGATGGATGTGAATATAGCCTTCCTGAATGGAGACTTAGAAGAGGTCTACGTAGAGCAGCCTCAAGGTTTTGTAGATTTTACCTCTCCTTCTGCTGTGTATAGACTTAGGAAAGCTCTGTATGGGCATAAGCAAGCCCCTAGAGCATGGTATGAGACATTATCTACTTTCCTTATTGAGAATAAATTCTCAAGTGGGAAGATAGATAAGACCCTATTCCTATGGGAATCTAAGGGTAAGATCATCCTAGTCCAGATTTATGTTGATGATATAATATTTGGCTCTACTGATGACAACCTATGCAATAAGTTTGCAAAACTTATGCAGGGTAAGTTTGAGATGAGCAGTATAGGTGAACTGAAGTTCTTCTTGGGACTCTAAGTAAGACAGATTAATGATGATATATCCATATCCCAGTCAAAGTTCACCAGGGAGTTAGTCAAGAAATATAGTATGGAGAATGCTTCCACCATAAGAACTCCCATGAGATCTAGTATGCTTATATGCAAAGATGATCTAGGGAAACCTATTGATCCAACTTTGTATAGAGGTATAGTTGGCTCCCTTCTCTACTTCACTACATGTAGGCCATACATTATGTATGTAACATGTGTCTGTGCTAGCTATCAGGCCTGCCCTAAAGAGTCTCACTATACAGCTATGAAAGAATCTTGAGATATCTTAAGGGCACCCCAAATCTTGGCCAATGGTACCATAGGAATGGGGAGTTTGAACTAACAGGCTATTCAGATGCAGATTTTGCAGGCTGTAAGGAGGACAGGAAGAGCACTTCTGGCTCCTATCAATTTCTAGGTGGAAGGCTTGTCTCTTGGAGAAGCAAGAAGCAAACAAGTGTTGCAATCTCAACTGTAGAGTCCGAGTATATTTCATCTGGGAGCTGCTGTGCTCAGTTATTGTGGATCCAGCATCAAATCCAGGACTACAATATTCAGATAAGTAGAACTCCACATTTTTGTGATTCTACTAGTGCAATTTCTATAGCTAGGAATCCTGTCTCCCATAGTATGAATAAGTATATAAAAATTAGGTATCATTTCATTAAAGAACATGTGGAAAGGGAAGACATCATCATTGAGTTTGTCCCCACAGACAAGCAAGCGGTAGATATATTCACTAAGCCACTAGATGAAGCCATGTTCAACACCTTCAAATTTGAATTGGGTATGTTGAATCTTGTGTAGCTTCAATTTTCTCCTCTACCATATGCAATAATGTCTATTTTGCAGGTAGTGCATGTCCTTCCTCAAGATAATGAAGCTAGTGTGCAACTATTGAGGGGGAGCAAGCCCAACAGCTGTAAGCCCAACACCTGCAAGTGGGGAGATCAACCTCAGACAGATAGGGGGAGTAAAACTCCACAAAGATATCCCTATTGCAGAAGTCAAAAAGGGGGAGAGGAGTTAGAAGAATAGACTTGATCAGGAGGTCTTGACCAAGAGTTGACAAAGCCAAGATGCAGGAAGCCTAAAGCCAGGTGGTGCTTAAGAGTCTTCAGCACTAGAATAGTAAGGGTGGCTCACCCAGGAGTAATGCAGGTTGAGACTGGCAGCTTGCCAAGGGGATTAAGTAATTCTCCGTAGGGTGGAGAAATGTGGTAGTAATTCTCCATAGGATGGAGAAATATGGTAACATTTCCAAACTCTAATGATGTTACACAAGTTTTAATTTTTATATGTTGTGTATGTCAATGACCTGTATTATTGATCAAGGAATGTTTTGACTTCTTCAAATTCAGGGAGATTATTGGGTCTATTGATTCAGATGTCCCAGATTTAAAAAAGTCAAACTAGTCAATGACATACACATATAATATATTTGATGTGTGCTTAAGTTTATGCATGCAGGTTGTCCTTGATTGCACAGGTGAACAAAAAGAGTAAGCTAGAAGTCAGATAAATTGACTAAGGCAAAAGCGTAAAGACAGCTGAGACAACAGAGAAGAGTGTCTCAACATAACCGCTGAGACAACTTAGAAGCTCAATATAAAGCATTGAGAGAAGTGTTGGTCTAAGCCTAGCTGCTGAGACAGGAAATAGTCTTAGATGTGAAGAAGAAGGCATTGAGAAGAAACCGCTAAGACAGGAGATCGTCACAGCTGTGAAGAAGAAACTGCTGAGATAGTTGAGAAGGAACCGCTGAGACAAAGCCAACTGAAATTCTATAAGTCCAGAAGAGTTAAGTGAAGCAGGCTCACTCAACGCCTCTAAAGAAGAGCTCAGTTCAAAATTCGTCGAACTGAATTCTGAGTTCGTCGAGTTGAGCTCACATTTCGTCGAGCTAAAGTTAAAGTTTTAGATTCTGAGTTCGTCGAGCTCAATTCAGAATTCGTCGAACAAATTTAAAAATTCTTCGAGATAAAGTTAAAGTTTGAGATTCTGAGTTCGTCGAGCCCAGTTTAGAATTCGTCGACCTGATTTCAAAATTCATCGATCCCAGCTCACTATTCATCGAGCGCAGTTAGAGTATTTCATGCCGTTGCGGGAAAGCTACAATAGTGCTGGAAGCTACTATTTATCCTCTTCTGAGGGAGGTGGCGCTCACCATCCTTGGCTGGGCCCACATTCAAATTGTGTCGTTGTTTCAAATCAACAGATATAAAAAGAAGAGATAAAAGGGGATTAGGGTTAACAAAAATAGTAAACGAAAAACAGAGGCGGCTGGACTTTATCTTCTCCGACAAGCTTGAAAGCCAAGTCCAGCAGTGCAAGCTTAAAGAAAAGGAAAAGATAGTTGAAGCTCTTCTAGTTCAGCAAGTTTGTTCTTTGGAGAACAAGGTGGCTGATTCATCTAATAAGCAAGGAGAGATAGCTGTGTGAAGGGCCGCCAGCCTTCAACAGCAGGTAGTTGTTCTTCAGGGAGCATCAAAGCAGTAAGTTGTCGAAGAAGAAATATTCCTTCTATAGCAAGAGGGCTGGACAGATATTTGCTCAGTCCAGCAAGGTAGTCTCAGAGATTTATCTCTGAATTAGTGTTTTACTCTATTACAATTTCTGATAAATTTCCTGTAGGATTCAGGTAGTCTGAATTTGAGTTATAAGGCATTTTGTGTCTGAGTTGTAGATGATGAATTAGTCACTAAGGTAGGTGCCCTGCTGGGGTACTGAGGTAGGATCCAAGTGTGGATCTAAGAGTAGGGCTGTCCTCCTAGCCTGATTAATAGGGCCTTTTTTTCCTGAGGTATGTGACTGTTAAGTCACTGAGTTGTAGGTGACAAGTGTGTCACTGTGTTGTAGGTCTTGGAGGAGACTTAGCCGTAGGTGCCTGCAAGGGGACTGAGGTAGGTACCTGGAATGGTACTGAGCTATAGGAGTGTTGTAGCACTCTGAGAGTAGGGCCTTGTGCCTGAAGTTATAGGGCTAAAAATCCTAAGCTATAGGCCTTAGAGATAAGGCTGAGGTAGGTGGTTTGAGCACCACTGAGCTGTAGGAGCACCGCAGGGCTCTGAAGTAGGAATCGCAGTGGTTCTGAGGTTGGGTTCTGAAGAGAACCTGAGTGTAAGGCTAAGGGCCTGAGGTGTAAGCTCTGAGGAGCATTTGGAGGAGTTTGTGCCTTGTCTAACATAAGTTAGAAAGGTGGGAGTGAAAGTGAATGTACCCAGTTTGGGAACCACTATAAATATCTGTGTGATTTGTTGTGTTGCTTGTTCCGCTTTTATATTGTCGGTACAAAGGATATGCTCTAGATCACTTAGTAAGAAAACAACAAAAAGAGTTTAGAAATTTCAAAGACCTATTAACCCCCTATAGGTGACTAGCTAGTGATGCGTAGGTATGTGCATCGGTCCTTGTCAAGTAATAATTTTTGTAATAGCTTCCCCAAATATCGATCTCGAGGGAATGCAGGTTGGGTATCTTGATAGTGTCATAGAAAGATTGTTGCTAAGAGTTAAACAAAACAACAGAGGTTGGATTTTAATTCCTAATGCTAAAAAAACAAAAAGAAAACTAATGCGGGTCGTTTGCACCGCTTCGCTTGGTGGATGGAACTAGTGCATGCCGCTATGCCGTGCTTCGTGAGGCGAATGGACGGAGAGCAAGCAGATGGAATGAACACACGTGCGGAGCGAGAGGGTCATAATCACCTCTTCAACCACCAACACTAGCCTTTGCTAGAGTGGTTATAGTGCGCGAGTGGAGTGGATGTGAATGGAGGCGAGTGCATCACAACTAACAAAAGAGGATGTAACTAACCCAAGCAACTTCATTCACACACAAATAAAAGCAAGTTCAGGTTCATTGCAAGCTTTAGAGTACAATCCTCTATGGAGAAGAGGTAGAATAAACCGAAAGGTGGAAATACTAGCCGTGGTTCTTGGCTGGAATGGTGGGTAGTCTGTCCACTTCTCGACTTTGACCTTGGTTGCTTCCGGAGGTAAATGGGTTTTCAATCAACTTGTCTTCCTCCGTCTTCTTCCCTTTCCTTCAATCTTTTCTCCCTTTTTGCCAAAATGAGTAGTATTGAAAGATCTCTGTTGCACTCTGCTGGTGGTCGGGAACTCTTCGAAGGGTTGAAGTTGACTTCGGATCGCCGGAGAAGGCTTCCCGGAGGGTGGAGATGAGTGGAGGACCTATGGGGGAGAGAAATGGTGCTTTGCGCATAGCAGCGGACCAAAAAATGAGATTGCATGCCCTAATTCGCAGGAGAACGAGTTTAAATACAGTCAGTAGAAAATCAGAGTGCTCAATCAGTGGCGCATGACCGGTGGTCGTGCGCACTGACGGTTGATGATTGTGCGCTCTGCTCTAGAGAAACTTGTAGCTGGACAGAAAAAATTAATATATGTGCACGATCAGTGGAGCACGATCAGAGGTCGTGCGCACTGGATCCCATGCTCGTGCGCTTAGCAATGGCAGAACTCTAGAAAAATAGGATAAACGCGCACGAGCAGTGCCGCACGACCAGAGGTCGTGCGTACTATGTCCAATACTCATGCGATTGCCTTAGACAGAAGTTGGAAAAATGGAGAATTGTGCGCACGATCAGTGGCTCATAGCTAGTGGTCGTGTGCTATAGATCCAATGATCGTGCGCAGTGTTCCTGTACCATTTGGGGTTTGATGAACTGACCGCGCACGACCAGCGATAGTGCGCTAAGGAGTCCACTTACCGTGTGCGTGTAAAAACTAACGATTAGTGGCCCTTAGGCGAAAAACATTCCCAAACAATCCTGGAACACTCACACGACCTTTGTACCTGCTGGAAAAACTGAAGAGCCACCGAAATGAGCATTCCACATTCTTCAGAAACAGAAAAACACCAAGTAAAGGGCAAAAGTACAATAACTACGAAATCACACTGAAAACGGGCCTAAAGTGCACTTAACATGGAATGGACATAGTAACAAATATGAACAATTATGGCTCTCAAATGTAGTGCATCATCGAGAAAACTGGCCCAGATGAGTCCAAAAATATGTATATAACTTGGACTCGTCACACCCCCAGACTTAAATATTTTCTCGTCCCGTGCAAATCATCACTCCGTGGACTAGAAAATAGTTAGCTGGCTTAGTAATTTCCAATTAAATGTTTTGAAAGAAATCAAATATATCATGGGCATAGAAAATATAAAAGACAAACTTTTTAATTATACTGCAAAATTTATACTTTTCTACAGGCGTAAATAAATATTGTATCTACTCAAAATTTGGAATTCAGAAGAATCATTAGGTCATACGTAGGAAGAAAGTAGGCATGCCACTCAGGTGAGCATTACCAAAGTCCGGGTCTCAGTATCTCCTCTAAAGAAATCGATCAATGTCAGGGACCATACGCTTGCCCGTTCACACTCTCTCTATGGTACTAGTTCGACTCAAGCGTGAATCCGTAGGACTAGTAGGATCGAATGAAACTTAGGCTATGGTTTGGTAGTCAAAGATAAACAGGGAGGCTCCACGCAACCCAAGCTAGCAAATTACAAGATAAACCAATACAACCCCTTAGAATTGCACATGTGACACACCCTCAGACTTAGCTTGAAAACCGGGTGTGTACACGGCCTAACCCGACCAATATCATGATAAAGTTGATGGGGATTCTATTTCTCATTGTAATTCTTTTTGGATTTTCTTTTTCAATTCTCTCCTTTTTCTTTTTTTCTTTTGCAATCCGTAATTTTTAGCAAGTAGAATTTCATGTATTCATCCACCACATCAATTGAATTCTACACATCATACTTCGTCAAAATATTAAATTCACAGGAGCTCATGGATTTGGTTGTGATAGGAGGATTGACTTTGGGCTTTGGTGAATGAAGGTGGAGCAGAATCAAAGGAGGGGTAGGCTAAAAATGGCTTGCAACGGTTAGCAGCAAGGACAAGGTAAATAAGGCTAAAACTAGCCAAAATGATGGCCTACATCACGCTCACGCTTGACTAACCATGCACCAATGCTTCAAGAGTAGCTTGGGGAATGTTCTTAGCTACCGAGAAAGTTGATCCTTCCTCCTGACTCGAGTAAAACGAGTCTATTAACGGCTACACACATCCCTACACTACCGTTTGATTTCACGAGGTTCAACATTTTTGAGTAGTACAAACAATATTTACATCTGCAGAAAAAGTATAAATCTACGAGCATAAAGAAAAATTAAATCTATATTATTTCTACACAGACCATGAGTACTTGATTAGGACCACTGCACGAGTTTCGCACTACTCTATCCTAAAACCTTAAGCCAGCGCCACTATTTTAAAGTTTACACACAAGCAATGCATTTGACTCGATCCACGCGCGTGGATAAGATCGCGCTCAAGTGGGTAATTCAGTGTGTGCTACAGTAATTTTGAAATAAATAAATAACAAACTAGTATGCTATAAAATGTGTGCTCGTGTAGTGACCACAGACATGCTCTCCCCCCAGACTTGAATATGATAACTCGTAAAACTAAACATTCCAAATAATATAAAATGCTAGGGGTAAGAAGTACCTATGCTCAAAACTGAGCATACCAGTCGTGTTGCGAGTTTGTCCATTAGCGGCTGGTTTGCCACGCTTCAAAAATTTCCAGGACCTGTGAATTAGAGATCCCACACAAAACAAGAAAATAGAAATACACATAAAAAGAAACAAAGCACACAAAATAGGACCAGGTGTTCCTACTTGGGTTGTCTCCCGAGAGCCCTTTTGTTTACCATCCTTAAGGTGGACTGAATACCTGTATTATAACATGCTCTCAATAATAAAATAAGATTTAGTTTATATTACAAAATAGATTATTTGAACTAAATAATTGAGAATATGATTCAAGTGACATCTTCGGCAGGGTTCTCTAAGTCCATAACTTGTCCTTGATCTACAGTCTCCCCTTGAACGTAGTGCTTCAACCTTTGTCCATTAACATTGAATGTCCCAAGCTTTTCACCATTAACTTCAATCTCTCTAAACGGTGACACTCCGCTCACTCTGAAAGGTCCGCTCCATCTTGACTTCAACTTACCAGGAAACTATTTCAAGAGAGAGTTGTATAATAGGACCTTGTCTACAACCTTGAAATCCTTAGGTATGATATGTCGGTCATGCCATCGCTTAGTTCGCTCCTTGTAGTTATGCGTGTTCTTATAAGCGAGTAACATGAATTCATCCAATTCATTTAGTTTCGCCAACTTCTCTTTCACAGCTGTGGTGAGATCCATATTCAGAAGTTTGGTCACCCATAGAGCCTTGTGTTCTAACTCCACCGGCAGGTGACATGATTTGCCAAAAACAAGCTAGTATGGGGACATTCCAATATGGGTTTTATAAGCGGTCATGTATGCCCATAATGCTTCATCTACTCTCTTTGCCCAATCCCTTCTATTCCCAGGAATAGACTTTTTAGAATCTTTTTCAATTCTCTATTAGAAACTTCCACTTATCCACATGTTTGTGGGTGATAGGACAAAACGACCCTATGATGAACTCCAAATCGCTTCAAAAGATTAGAGAACTGCTGATTGTATAAATGGCTTTCACCGTCCGAGATGATAGAGCGTGGGGCTCCAAATCTTGTAAAAATGTGCTTGTGCAAGAATTGTAGCACGGTGCGGCAATCATTGGCGGATACTGCTTCAGCTTCCACCCATTTTGAGACATAATCAACTGCCACAAGGATGTATTTTTTTCCAAACGATGGAAGAAAGGGCCCCATAAAATCAATACCCCAAATATCAAAAGGCTCACAGACTAACATATTGTTGAGAGTCATTTCATCTTTTCTGGAGATATTCCTAGCCCGTTGACATTCATTACATTCCTTCACATGAATGTAAGAATCTCCAAACAAAGTTGGCCAGTAAAACCCGCATTGTGGAACCTTAAGTGCTGTACTAGCCGCTCCCATATGGCCACCTGCCTCACGATTATGATAGTGCTGAAGAATCGATCCATGTTCAGATTTCGGGACACACCTTCTGATGATGTCGTATGCACAAGTACGGAACAACAGTGGATCCTCCCAAAAGTAGTACTTAGTATCCGAGAGAAACTTCTTCTTTTTCTGGAAGGAATGATTGGGAGGCAATTTTTCGCATGCAAGGAAGATAGCTAAGTTAGCAACCAGGGATCCTTACTATGTTTCGTTGTTAAAGAGAAAAGAGTCTCATTGGGAAATGAGTCGGAAATTATAGAGTCTTCATGTTGTGAAGTGTCATGTGTTACCAATCGTGATAGATGGTCTGCAATAACATTCTCAACTCCCTTCTTGTCCCTCACTTCCAACTCGTACTCTTGCAACATTAAATCCATCAGATGAGTGGTGTCTTTGCATCCTTTTTCTGCATGAGGTACTTAAGAGCGACATGATCGGTGTACACCACGACTTTCGATAGCACTAGGTAGGGGTAAAATTTCTCCAATGCGAAAACCACTGCTAATAGCTCTTCCTCAATAGTGATGTAGTTCCGTTGAGCATCATTCAAAGTACGACTTGCATAATAAATTGTGTGGAAAACCTTATTATTCCTTTATCCCAAAATTGCTCCGACAACGAAATCACTCGTGTCACACATCAATTGGAATGGAAATGTCCAATCTGGGGACGTAAGAACTTGGGTACTAGTCAAGCAGCTATTCAATTTGCAAAAAGCTTGCAAGCAATTTTGGTCAAATTTGAATAACACATCTTTACCAAGAAGATTGCTCAGTAGTTTTGCGATAGAGGAGAAGTATTTAATGAAGTGCCAGTAAAATCCAGCATGCCCCAAGAAGCTACGGATCCCTTTCACAAAAGTTGGAGGAGGCAGTTTCTTGATGACTTCAACTTTAGCTTGATGAACCGCCACTGTCACAACCCACACTTTCTCGACGAATAAATCGTATCAGAGCAAGAGAAAATACGTGTTGTGATTCCACGTAGTGCAGGGGATAACTGCACACGTTCAGGCAAAACTCCAGACTTTAGATTTTTAGAAAAAACCATAGTTTATTATGAAAGAAAGCCAGTTATATTTAATGGTCGTATCCCTCGGCACAGTGGATCAGCTAGTCCATGATAAAAAAAAATATATTCATTCGCAGCGGAAAATACTTTAATTAAGTTGTTTTGACATCCTAAAGGAGCATATGTGTCCCCGAGGGACGACTCATGGTATGCATGACTCTAAGGTTAATGTAGTATATATAAAAAGATTGTCTTTACACATAAGTGATGTAGAGCGGGTCGAGACACGCGATTACTTACGCTAGCGGAACAACCATCATCACAGAATATGAAAATAAATAGGAGGGCTCCGACCAAAAGCGAACAAAAAGGGGTCGGTTGGCTCCCAAAATCCGGGACTCGATACCACGTCCTTAGGACCTACCTCTCCAACAAGCACACAACTCGCCGTAAGCCGGACTCGATACAACGTCCTTAATACATACCTCTCCAACAAGCACACAACTCACCGCACCTACACAAGCATTTATTCTTTCAACATAAGCCGTTTCAAATGCAGCAAAAATATATTTTTGGAGCGGCGGTAAACGATAAAGAGCGGTCGAGATTCAGTTGAGATTAACTCCCTTGTTAGCACAAGTGTGCCAATCTTGGGGAGCAAGTTGAGGCTAGGCCTAGTTTGCTCCCACAACGGATCTTCCCAATCCGGATAACAAGAGATTCAATAACAACGTTTTCGATTCAGATTTTTTCAAGCGAAACTCTTAACAATCACGGAAAAGACGGTTGCATATCCTCCACAAAATCTCATAGCAAGAAGCACAAGGAAAGGAAAGAGATTACCCAACCAAGAAGAAGAAACACACAAGATAAGTGGGAGATTCACTCTCTCAACGGATCCACCGGCTTCACACCGAATGAGGCTGCAACCTTCTTCCAAGGAGTCGCACCGATAGAAGCCACGCCGGAGTCGCACCGAACGGGGATGGAGGAGGCAAAGGATGGCTTCACACCAAGGGGGGGGGGCTAGTAGAGTCCCTCTATGGCTGAAACTCTCAAAGAGGAGTAGGGTTTTTTTTTCTTGTTCCAAAAGTCTCTCATCTCATAAAAGGCCTCCTTTAAATAGGAGTTACAAATGAAATCCAACCATCCAAGATTGAGATGAAGATCTCATCAATCCGGATGGTTCATAGCACACCAAATGTCTAATAACACACCAACATTAAAATAAAAATATTACGAGTTTTATTTTAAAGCAAATGAATTAAAACTAAGTAAAACTATTTAAAATTTCTTCAAGTAGGCTTTGCGCGCCGCGGACGGAGGTTGTAACGCAGCTTTCCGTTAGCGCCCGTGGCATTGTCATGATGCCTAAAATCTTTATGTTGTTGCGCCGCGGCAACCGGGTCATCATCAAGAATTGTTGGAGGAGCCGCGCCATCAATCCTCCCCCACTCAAAATCGCGTATCTCCGATGCGTGGTACGAGAGATAGCGGCGGAAAAGCTCAGCATCAAAACATTGAAGCTTTGTCGCGAGTACCCATGAGTCGTCAGAAGGGGGGCGGTCACGCCAACGGATGAGGAAGCGGTAGGTAGCATCATTAGGAGTAGTAAGTGGCTCAGCAGCAAGTATCATATCTGGATGGAGAAATGTCTTGGGAAACATGGGAAACTTGTCAGCAGTAGGAATAAAAGAAGGCAACGTACCATCCGATGTTATACCTGCGGGGACCGAAGGAGAGAGATCTTCCGAACTACCACTCCCCAACCCATCAGAATTTTTAGTGGAGGGAGAAGACGATAAATAATCCAACTTTTGAGGAGGCGTAACAAACAACGTCAAATCCGAAACATTAAAAATAGGGGAGATACCCCAATCAGCAGGCAAATCCAATACGAAAGCGTTGTCACCTAGATTCTTTATAATCCAAAAAGGGCTGGCGCGCTTTGGTGCTAACTTTTTAACGGTGCCAGTTGGCATTCGATCGGGAACTAACTGGACTAAAACCAGATCGCCGACTTTAAAGTGTGACACCTTCCTATGTAGATTAGCGTGTGATTTATAAGACGCTTATTGACCAGTCAAGGTAGCTCGTATACGTGCATGTAAGTCATGAATATATTGGGCGAATGATTGTGCAAACTGACTTGTTTTATACGTTGGAGGCAATGAGACCAAGTCAAGCGACACAGGGGCCTTGTACCCATGAACAATTTCGTTAGGAGACATACCCGTGGACCTATTTTTTGAATTATTGTAGGCCAATTGGGCATGTGGAAGAAGTAAATCCCAAGTGCCTTTGTGATCGCCCACTAGACATCTAAGAAGATTTCCTAGGCTCCTATTGACTACCTCCGTCTGCCCATCAGTTTGCAGATGATAAGCCGCGGAGAATAGTAATTTTGTTCCCATAAGAACCCACAAGGTTTTCCAAAAGTAGCTAGTGAATTTTACGTCCCTGTCTGAGACAATAGTCTTCGGCACTCCGCGGTGACTAACGACGTCCTTAAAATATAGCTTCGCTATGTGAGAAGCATCGTTGGTCTTACTACAAGCAATAAAATATGCCATTTTGGAGAACCTATCCACAATGACAAGAATAGAGTCGTGACGTCGAAGGGTGGGGGGATGGCCTAATACGAAGTCCATGCTCACGTCTTCCCATGGTACAGATGGGATAGGTAGCGGGGTGTACAAACCTACATTGGACTTAGTACCCTTAGAAACTTGACACGTACGGCAACTGTTCACTACCCTCCCAACCATCATCTTTAGTTTAGGCCAATAGAATTTCTCCTCTACGAGCGTAATCGTTTTGTCTCTCCCAAAGTGTCCACTCAAGCCACCACTATGTAACTCCCAAATGATGTGGAGTCGCAAAGAGGAGCGAGGGATACACAATTTCCCATGCTTGAACAGATAATCGTCCCTATGTGAAAAGGCCGTGATGGTCGTGGGAGAGCTATCCTGGGCAGATAAATATGGCTCCTGAAAATCAGGGCATGTCACGTATTCATCCTTTATGCGCTCGAACCCTACCACGTGGACTTGCATGGAGGAAAGCAAGAGGGTGAGGCGGCTGAGTGCGTCAGCGACTCGATTTTCGGACCCTTTTAGGTGCTTAAGATTAAATGTGTACTCCTGCAAGAAGGATAGCCATTTAGCGTGGTGCTGGCTGATTTTGTGCTGACCATTGATGAATCGTAATGCTTCATGATCAGAGAGGATGACAAACTCCTTAGAAAGGAGATAGTGTCTCCAATGATGTAAACACCTAATGACCGCATAAAACTCCCTATCATAATTGGAATAATTTAACTTTGCCCCCGCTAATTTCTCACTAAAATAACTAATCGGGTGACCCTCTTGACTCAAGACACCTCCAATTCCAATGCCAGATGCATCACACGTAAGATCGAAGACCTTGGTGAAGTCAGGGAGACGCAACACCGATGCTTCAGTCATAAGCTCTTTAATACGATGGAATACAAACGTGGCGGATTTCGTCCATGTGAATTCTCCCTTCTTCATGCAGTCAGTAATGGGCGCCATAATGCTACTAAAATCGCGTATGAAACGACAATAGAAGGTAGCTAACCCGTGGAAGCTATGCACCTCTCGAAGGCTAGAGGGCCCGGGCCAGTCTCTAATCACTTGAACCTTTCCTGGGTCAACACGAATGCCATCAGAACCAACTATGTAACCCAGGAATTCGACCTCCGAAACATAAAATGTGCATTTCTTGAGGTTTAGGGATAAAGTTTCCTTCCTTAAGGTGGTGAAGAACACTTTGATGTGGGAGATGTGTCCGGCGGGGGAGGTGCTAAAAACTAGGATGTTGTCAAAATATACTACAACAAACTCCCCCATATACGGCCTAAAGACATGCGTCATCATCCGGGAGAAGGTGCTGGGGGCATTGGATAACCCAAAGGGCATCACCAACCACTCATACAACCCGTCCTTAGATTTGAACGCTGTCTTCCACTCATCCCCCTCTCGGATCCTAATCTAGTGATAACCACTCCGTAAGTCTAACTTTGAGAAGATAGTGGCACCCGAAAGGACATCCAAGAGGTCATCTAGTCGCGGGATTGGAAACCTATATTTTATAGTAATTTTTTTGATAGCCCGGCTATCAACACACATGCGCCAGGTGCCATCCTTCTTAGGGGCAAGAAGGGCCGAGATAGCACATGGGCTCATACTCGTCCTAATGAATCCCTTACTCAGTAAATCCTCTATCTGGGTTTGTAACTCTTTGTGGGCGGTGGTATTAAGCCTATAGTGCGGTTGGTTGGGTAAGGACGATCCAGGGATAAGGTCTATGGCATGTTGTATATCCCTAAGCGGTGGCAACGATGAAGGCAACTCGTCCGGGTAAACGTCCCTAAACTCATCCAACAATACCCGTAGCTCTTGAGGTAAATCATCCAACACGCCACTATTAGTCTTTGCACCTATGAGAACGAGAGCGTACATCATGCCCTCAATGAAGGAATCCTTTACAAATTCTTTCCTACCAACCAAACTCAACGCCTTCCTCTCTATAGGGACGGTAGTATCCTTAGCCAACACTACTGGCTCTTTCGGCATAGTCAGTCTCAAGGTGATGGTCTTGCCATTGAATTTGAACTCATATGTGTTGGCGCGACCGTAGTGCATCCTGTCACAGTCATAGAGCTAAGGGCGGCCTAACAACACATGACAAACGTCCATTGGCAGGACGTCGCACCAAACCTCATCCGAGTAGGATTTAAATGACAGGGGAACTAAGCATCATTGGGTTACATTAATAGTAACCTTACTGATCCAAGCAACCTGATAGGGGGTCAGATGCTGTTCAGCAGTCAAGGACATACGCTTAACAACGTTCTTAGAAACGGCGTTCACGCAACTACCACCATCAATAACTAGTTTGCAAAGCTTCTCGCCACTCTTAAAGATCAAGGAGAATATGCTCTTCCTCTTCCAATCGTCTACGGGATGAGGGGTGGTCAAAATACATCGCATCACCATAAGGCGGTGATCGTCCTCCAAGTCACTAGGGACTCCTTCTGGGTCGCTCTCCTCTGCGGCCTCGTATACATAATCATCAGGGTCGGAAGCTGGCTCTAATAAGGCTAGGGCTTTCGTCTTTATTGGGCATTCGTAGGCATAGTGGACTTGAACGCCGCAAGAGTAACAAGTGGTGTTAGCCTTGCTAACCTTCCCTATAGGGATACGCTCATTCGCAGGGTTCTTGGTGTTCCTAGCGGTGATGATGACTGACTTCGACTCGGTGGATTTGAACTTTCCCTTATCAGGATATGTGGAAGAAGATGCCCCAGTGGTGGACTTGTTCTTCGCATGAGCGTAATGGGAGTGAGCCTTAGAGGCTAGGTGTTTTTCAATGTCCAGGGCGGCATTGAAAGTCGTGTTCAAATCCGTATGCCCATATTGCAAGAGCTTCCTTTGGATATCGGGGTGAAGCCCCTTTCGAAATCTAGATAAAGTGACTTCGGGGATCTCCCTAAGGTCACATCGCACCATACGGTCCTTAAGTTCACCCATATATTCAGCCACCAGCATTGAGCCTTGTCGAAGGGTGGCAAGCTCATCGAACATCTATGTCCGATGGTACACGGGAACGTACTGATCGGTCAACAAGTTCTTCATCACCGGTCAACCTATAAGGGGGGCTCCGTGTCCAGTTCCTAACCTCCGCTCCTCATTCAACCAAAACATCTTAGCACGACCTGTTAACTTTATCCGGGCAACTTGGACCTTTTGGGGATCTATCAGGTTGTGCCACTTGAAGTAACACTCCATATCCACCGTCCAGTTAAGGAAGATCTGAGGATCTCCCATGCCATCATAAGTGGGGGCATTAATTTTAATGGCCCTCGTGATATCAAACCCTCTCTCGTGGCGGTGTTCTCGATCGGGTGCTCGGGGGGAGTCCTCATCGGAATCCGAATCAGGAGTTTGTGGGCGCTGGTTGGGCCGCTAAACATTAACGGGAGGTGGCGGTGGCCTTTCCTGATTTTGAAGGATCCGTGCTAAAATGTTCCTAAGCTCAGTCATTTCGGTACGTAGACCTGCTATAGCCCGGGTGTTGGGATCATCATGCTTTCTCGCAGCCATCCTACGTGGACGATGTCGTGTACTCCGTTCCTAGCCTAGTTCGCATTCAGGTTTAGGAAAATTTTGGAAAGATGATTTTTCCTAGGGATGTAGCTATATTGAAAATAGGATATTTTTATAGATTCTTGGCGTGCTTAATGCGTAGATCGTTAAAATTTTTTTTTTCTGGAAGTTCGCTGAAAAATAAAAATTTCAGCCCACTATTGCAGACCAATTGGACAGAATTACGATGTTCCAATTTGTAGGCTGACCTAATGAGGATGAATCAAAAAATTTTCTGTTTTAATGTTGCTGGAAATAAGTGCAGGAAGCTACAGAAACATTTTCAGATTTTTTTGACAAGTTTTAAAATTCCGACGGTTTTACTAAACGCAGACCAATCCGAAAATTTTAGATCCTTGAAAGATGAGATCGACCAACGAAGAATACAACGAGGATGTTTGCAACTTGGGAGTTGAAACAACCTCCTCTGATACCAAATTGATGTAGAGTGGGTCGAGACACGCGATTACTTATGATAGCGGAACAACCATCATCACAAAATATGAAAATAAAGAGGAGGGCTCCGACCAAAAGCAAACAAAAAGGGGTCGGTTGGCTCCCAAAATCCGGGACTCGATACCACGTCCTTAGGACCTACCTCTCCAACATGCACACAACTCGCCGTAAGCCGGACTCGATACAACGTCCTTAAGACCTACCTCTCCAATAAGAACACAACTCACCGCACCTACACAAGCATCTATTCTTTCAACATAAGCCGTTTCAAATGCAGCAATAATATATTTTTGGAGCGGTGGTAAACGATTAAGAGCGGTCGAGATTCAGTTGAGATTAACTCCCTTGTTAGCACAAGTGTGCAAATCTTGGGGAGCAAGTCGAGGCTAGGCCTAGTTTACTCCCACAACGGATCTTCCCAAACCGGATAACAAGAGATTCAATAACAACATTTTCGATTCAGATTTTTGCAAGCGAAACTCTTAACAATCACGGAAAAGATGGTTGCATATCCTCCACAAAATCTCATAACAAGAAACACAAGGAAAGGAAAGAGATTACCCAACCAAGAAGAAGAAACACACAAGATAAGTGAGAGATTCACTCTCTCCACGGATCCACCGGCTTCATACCGAATGGGGCTGCAACCTTCTTCCACGGAGTCGCACCGATAGAAGCCATGTCGGAGTCGCACCGAACGGGGATGAAGGAGGCAAAGGATGGCTTCACACCAGGGGGGGCGGCTAGTGGAGTCCCTCCATGGCTAAAACTCTCAAAGAGGAGGTTTTTTTTCTTGTTCCAAAAGTCTCTCATCTCATAAAAGGCCTCCTTTAAATAGGAGTTACAAATGAAATCTAACTATCCAAGATTGAGATGAAGATCTCATCAATCTGGATGGTTAATAGCACACCAAATGTCTAATAACACACCAACATTAAAATAAAAATATTATAAGTTATATTTTAAAGCAAATAAATTTAAAGTAAAACTATTTAAAACTTCTTCAAGTAGGCTTTGCGCGCCGTGGACGGAGGTTGTAACACAACTTTCCGTTAGCGCCTGTGGTGTTGTCATGACGCATAAAATCTTTATGTTGTTGCGCCACGGCAACCGGGTCATCATCAAGAAGTGTTGGAGGAGCCGCGCCATCAATAAGGAAAAATAATGCTTTAGCTTTGTAAACATGATGTGCATGAGATACATGTAGTGATATGTTAGGGTTTTTAAAAATACCTAACATGCAGCCTAGCATAAAACCTTCCCAAAAATAAGTGAACAACCTCAAATAGGCAAAAGTAGCAGTTTTAGTTCATACCCAACAACATAAGTAAGCCACCAGTGAACGTCAACAACCTGACACGAACCCACTGGTGTGTATGCATGTCTATACAGAAAGGAAGAGAAACTACCTCACCAGATGAGGAACAACAACCTCAGCTACCCAGGAGGCCACAAGCAAGCTCCACAAGAGCAATAGTCGTCTAACTGGCTACAACCTGAACCTGAAGCATTCAAAAAAAAGAACACCTCAGCAAGTAAAAGAAAATCAAAGGAAGTGGAGCATTAGATTCATGAGCAATAAAAGAAGGGGTTTACTGGCCCTGCAATAAAACATTATAAGTAGAAGAAAAGGCATGACAGTAAGAAGAAACACTATCCAAAGAGAAGAAAAAGTACACCAAGTATGAACATAGGTAGCAACATGCTCTGCTAAGCCCCTGCAGTAGCACTAAGGCATACCTATGCCAAAGGAAATAGCCACTAAAAAGGAAAGGAACTAACAGTCCTAATATTTGTGAATTATTGGCCGTGGTGAAAATCTTGGGTCGAAGTGGGCGGCATAGCCCTTACCATCAACCAGACCCAAAAACACTCCAGGGTGAAAACAACCGGTGGCAGCTACAGGGTCCACACACCCAACCATACCAGCCCAACACAGCCTAGGTGGTGGTGGCCACAACTCAGCACACACGATTCACCCCTTACAGAGCCCACAAAACCACACCACCTGCCATAATCCACAAGTCGGCATGCAAAAACTAGCAGAACACCCAACACCCCCTACGAAAGAAGCCATACTAACAGTCCTAAAGGAAAACACCCCCCAAGGCAAAAGCATTGAGTTCACTCGACGCGGCGCTGAGTGGGTTACTCAACACCAAACACTAACCACGACGTCGAGTGGCATCGAGTGGGGTCACCCACTCAACGCAAGGAACATAGCCGCAAAAAGCCTAGCCATGGCATTGAGTGGGTTCACCACACTCTGAATGTGAAGGGATAGATACTACTCTAGAGGGGGGGGGTGAATAGAGTTATCAAATTTTGCACTAGACAAAACTTAATGGTCTACCCAACTCCCTTGGAGTGAAGTGCGGAATGAAAAGATTATAGATATAGATTTAACCCTATAGCCTAACACGAGTGATGTGCACAAACTCAAGCTAACTGTAATTACAGTTAAGGCTTGGAAAACCTAATCAGCAACTAGCAATCCTAGTTATATCTATTCACAGCCACAATGCAGGAATTAAACAAGTGAATCCAGACGACACAAGGAAATTTATAGTGGTTCCCCAAACAACTTGGGTACGTCCACTCTTCTACCCACACGGTAGGAATCCACTCAGGTTTTTGATCAGGTGCCCTGCCACCAACAGGATCTGCTTCAGGTAGATCCAGAAACCCTTTAGACTTTTGATCAGGTGTCTAAAAACCAAGCACAGGTTTTTGATCAGGTGCCCTGCCACCAAGGGATACTTTTGAAGGGAGTAATAACCCTGTACAGGAGGGGGAAGAAGGTTAAGATGTCTTCTTTATTTTACAATAGATTAGAGAAGCACAAAAGCTTGCACTGAGCTAGAAAGCTCTAAAGAATCAAGGCTCCCCCTAGCTCAAAGATGTCCAGGTGAAGTCTTGCTTCAGTGCAGAAAACTCTTCAGAAAGCTCTGAAGGAAAAACTACAAGAAGATAATAAATAATAAAATTAAAGATCTTCAAGCAGCTGTCTTCTTCTTCTTCTTCTTCAAAAGAACTCTGAGTTTGAACTTCCTGAAAGCAGGAGAACTCAGGTTGAAGAAGAGTAGAAGATCTTAACACTTCTCAGATGGATGAGGATTGCTGAGAGCAGAAGACTTGATCTTGATGAAGGCTTGAATATTATATGAACTGGTTAACTACTAGCTAGCTTGAATCCTTCTTCAAGGGGTCCTTTTTATAGCAGCAACAAGCAGCGGCTCTCTTCAGTTTGAATTACTTGTCTTCTTCTGAGACTTGAGACCTGGGCTGCAAATAACACACAGCAAAACAAACTCTGCAGCAGAAACATTCTATAAAAGGAATAACCCTTTTTCTAGGAAGCTGCAGGAAGCAATTTGATAATAAAGTACTAAATAAAGTCATATCAGAAACAAACTCTTTATAGCAAAAAGAAGACTTTTCAGTCTAACGGCTATAAAGGGCTGACAGCAGATAAAGTAAATTATAATGTCAGCTAATAAGACAAACAACTTTATCTAAAAAGATTTTACACAGGCAAAAAGAATAGAGCAGATATGCCTGGAAATATTATCATAAAACAATTGAAAAGATATGCCAGATAAAGTATTAATTAATTAAATATAATAAATAAATACAAAATATAAAGGCAGACAGAAAGCGTCGAACGACCCTCGGAGATCGTCGACCGACGCACGGAGATCGTCGAACTATCGGGCAGATAGTCGAACGATCCAGATAGTCGAACTATCAAAGGAGATAGTCGAACTATCACAGCAGATAGTCGAACTACCAGAAGATAGTCGAACTATCAGATAGTCGACCTATCAACAGATAGTCGAACTATCAGGGCAAAACAGATAGTCGAGCTATCAACAGATAGTCGAGCTATCAGATAGTCGACCTATCAACAGATAGTCGAACTATCAAAAACAAACAGATAGTCGACCTATCAACAGATAGTCGAACTATCAGATAGTCGAACTATCAAAGCAGATAGTCGAACTATCAAGCGAGAACAGATAGTCGACCTATCAACAGATAGTCGAACTATCAAAGACAAACAGATAGTCGAACTATCAACAGATAGTTGAGCTATCAGATAGTAGACCTATCAACAGATAGTCGAACTATTAAAACCAAACAGATAGTCGACCTATCAACAGATAGTCGAACTATCAGATAGTCGACCTATCCAAGCAGATAGTCGAACTATCAAAGCACACAGATAGTCGAGCTATCAACCGATAGTCGAACTATCCACGCAGACTAAAAGTCGAACAACTGATAGACGATCGTCGAACAGTTAGTCGACGATAGTCGAGCGGCATTCGACGATAGTCGAACGAACAAACTACTTAACCAAATTCTCAATCTGGAAAAGTGAGGACTCTACAGCTAGACTACTAACCATTGACCATAGATAATTCTTGGGTCAAGGAACTAAAAAGGCAAGACTAAACTCAAATCAAACTAGGGTACCAACAATCTCCCCCTATTTGAGTTAAGTCTCTTAAAAACTAAAACACAGAGCTAGCTATAGAACACTATAAACAATACAGGAAATAGATAGCAATTTAACTAGCAATTATCAAACAGATAGATAAATAACTGTCAAACAGACAAATTAAGGAACTGCAAAGTCAGGTTTAGAAACAGAAGAGCTAGGAATAAAGGAGACTTTTCTCAAGGGATCAAGAACTTCTCTCTTTGACATCTTCAAGTCTTGAACACCAATGATCTTCAATTCTGCAGCTCTTGGGACTACTGCTTCAGGATGCTTTTCCATATATTTTGAAGGATCAAAAACTTCAGGGCTAACCTGGATTTTATCCAATTCCTTCATTCTGAATCTAGACATAGTAGTGAATCCTGTAGAATCTTTACCTTCAGCTTTTGCTTTCTGAATTTGAGCTGAGCCAACTGTCTCAAGAAACCTAGCCATCCTGTAGTCAGGATCTAGTTCTCTGCTTTCATACAGATTTTCAGAGGAAGTATCAACTGGCTTAACAGCTTTAAACTTTGTAGACAAATCTAACAAACTATCAGCTGAATCTTTTACCTCTTGAATCACAAGAGAAGACGGAGGAGCAAACTCTACAAACTTTTTACTTGAATTTTCAGAAAAGACAGTTCTTTTTCCTTTTACAGTGTTCTTATCAACATAAACTGGTACAGCAGTTGAAACCTTTCTCTTAGGAGAAGGAGGAGGTGAAAAGGTTGGCTTTTGATACACAACCTCCTTAACTTGTTCTTTCACTTCAGCTTCATGCATTTGACTGCCAGAATGAGACTTTCCATGAGAACTGTGAGAGCTTTTCCTTGATTGATGCTGAGAAGAAGCAGATTTTCCTGAAGAGGCAGAAGGGTTGGCAGAAAGATTACCAGAAGCTCCTGCACCTGGAGGAGGAGGAGGAGGACCTCTGGGAGTCCATCTTGAACCAGGACTATCATATCTTTTAGATCTTTTCCTCTCTTTCTGCTGGTTCTTGGAGAACCACATCTAGTGCTAAAATTCCTTTGACTTAGGGTCAATGCCCTTCAGAATATAATAAGGAGTATCATTGTCTTTACTGGGAGGAGGAGGAGCAGCAGCTTTCCTTTTCTTTTGAGCAGCTTTCTTTTTCCTTGATTTCTCAGATACATCAGAATCATCTTCATCATCAGAGTGAGATGATGGAGGATTATCATAAGGATCATAGGCTTCAGAAACAGCCTTTTCTTTTAACTTCAGATTTGATTTCTCTCTTTCCTCTTCAATGGCATCCTGAGCCAGAAGGAAATCTAAGTCAAGTCCCGGGGAATCATCCCAAACATTAGACTTTTCAACTTGCAGCTCCTTTTCTTTCTCTTTTAACAAAGACTGTACTCTTAGATTCCAAGCAGCTCTTGCTTGTACTTCTTCCATACTCAGAACAGGAGTGTCATCTTTGACTTCATCTTGATTCTCAGACTCATCTTCTCTATCATCTAAAAAAGAATCCAATTCTGGATCTACTTGGATATCAGGAACATTTGGGGCAGCTTCTGAAACAATTACTATGATCTGAGCAGATAAATCTTCTCTAATAAAATCTGTAGAATTATGAATACAAGTCTGCTAAATAAGCTAGAATCATTCCTTCAAGGTATTCACAAACTATTAAATCAATTGACTCGTCAATAAAGCGAATAAGTGAATTACCTTCATACTTGACCATCTCCCATGATTCATCTAGATATGAAGTTATAATACCTTCTAGGAATCGAGCAACCACGGGAGTGGTGAGATCTTCTAAGCAGACTTTTACAGCAATTTCAGATAGCATAATTCCATCAGCTATTTCCTTGTCAGATAACACAGGAACTACTTCTTTTTCAGCTGGAGCAGACTCTTCCAGAGCTGTCATTACAGTATCTGTTACTGCTGGAAGGGAGGCAGGAGGTTCTGAGGCATCTTCACAGAACATCTCCCCCTGCCTGATTTCAGTGGAAACTGAGACCAGGCCCCTTGAGGAAGATGGCTCAGCAGATTTGGAAAGAGATTTGATGGTAGCGGTTAAGGTATCAATGGAGGATGCAAGTGGAGCGATTGCCTCTTCAATCATAATTTTGATTGAAGGGGGTAATCAACTCCACAATGCAGGAGATGAGTTCAGGGGTTATCTTAAAAGAAGATGGAAGTGCAGTGGATGGAGATGCAGCAGATATGGTTGTAGTGCTGGGATGAAGAATGGTGTGGACTGGAGATTGAATTGGAGATGGAGCTGGAGAGTTAACAGGAGTGTTAACTGGGGAATGAATGGGAGACTGAGGAGGAGATGGAATCCTCTCAGATCCTAACAAATCAAAACTAGGAGCAGATATCCTAGTCTGATGAGAAGGAAGAGGAGATGCCGGAGGGGAAGGAAGAACAACCGTGGTTGTTTCTCTAGCAGGAGAAGGGGAAAGTCTTACTTCAGCTGAAGTTGATGGAACTTCAACTGAAGCAGACATCATAGCAGAAGAAGAGGGAAGGGAAAGAGCTGAGCCAGCTTCAACAGGGTGAGGAGAGACCGAATCAGTCCTGGTGCTCTCAGATGTCGCTGGAGCAACCCCTGTGAGAGCGGGTTTCACAAAGGTTCTCTTCCACTTAGAGAACAGGTTTGGATCCATCTTCTTGCTTGCATTTATTGTTGTTGTGGTTGAACTCAGCAGCTGGGGATATTTTTCCTTTAGGAAAATTCCAATAACCCTGCCGAGGGTAACTTCCTTCTTGCTGTTCTTTTTCCTGATTAGATCAAACATTACTCCCGCCCAATCTATCCTTTTCTGATTAACAATCGCACACATCAGTGCGAATTGTTGCCTTGTGATATTATCATGAGCAGAGTGCTTACCGAGGAGCACTTTTCCGACCAACTCAGCAAGAAACTTAATTTTGAAGGGGAAATTTACTTTGAGCAGCTTCGTGGGAATGCCCTCCGCATGTCCTAGCTCAACTAACATCCTTCCAAATTCTTGAGCATCTTGCTCATAATCCTCTTCACCATTTATCAAACCAAAAATATCAGTCAGAACGGCCGGAGTTAAGATTACCTCTTCTCCGCCGATGGTGCCAGTCATCGAATCATCAGTAGATGACGACGTGAAGGCCCATTCCTTGATCTCTGGGATGTTTATCTTTATTCTTGACGACATTAATCTCTCTAGTCCTTGATCTCGGCAAAGCTGAAGAACTTCCACGATCCCAGCTTCGCAGCAACTGAAAGCATCAAAGTCGACGCTGAAACCTGCGTCAAACTTCACGACGGCCAACACTGCGGGAGAAAACGCCATTGAATCGCTGGAGAATCGCTGGAGAAAGATGGAGAAGATGAAGGAGACGAAACGGTAGAAAATCGCAAGCGGGAAGGCAGAATGCGAAAAGTCACGCTCCGTCGACGAAAAAGCAAACGATCTTTTAACCTAGGTCGACTATCGGCTTTATATTAGACCGGAGATAGTCGATCTATTAAAAAGAACTAGACCCGATAGTCGAACGACCGTTCGACGATCGGCTCAGAAGCAGAGTAGTCGAGCCATTGTTCGACTATTTCTGGCTTCTCAAACAACAAGCTGTCGTCGTTGAGAGATCGACGATAAGCTCGACCTGTTCGACGATCTTCGAATGCCGTTCGACGATCTTCAAACAGATAAGCTATCATTAACCAGAGGTCGACGATAGGCTTAATCCGTTCGACGATCTTCGATCATCGTTCGACGATCTTCAAGCAGGTTTCAACATAGGCAGATATAGTCACACTTAGTCTCGTCCATTGATCATGCCTAATTGAACTAAAAAGAACAGATGCTTCTGTTCATCTAAAGGCTTGGTGAATATATCACCTCTCTGAAATTCAGTGGATATGAACTCAAGACAAATCTTGTTCTTTTCCACACAATCTCTCAGGAAATGGTGCCGAATCTCAATGTGCTTCGTTCTAGAGTGGTGCACTGGATTTTGTGCAATTGAAATAGCACTGGTACTATCACACATGATTTTGGTGTTCTTGTGTGAGTAACCATAATCCACAAGCTAGTTTTGAATCCACAGGATTTGTGAACAACAACTAGCAGCTGCTATATATTCAGCCTCTGCAGTTGAAGTTGAGACAGAAGCCTGCTTCTTACAGAACCAAGAGACCAATCTCTCTCCCAGGAACTGGCAAGTTCCTGAGGTGCTCTTCCTGTCAACTCTGCAACCAGCATAATCAGAATCAGAATATCCAATTAATTCAAATTCTGACTCAGCTGGGTACCAAAGTCCTAGATCTGGACATCCCTTCAGGTATCTCAGGATTCTCTTTAGAAGAATCAGATGAGATTCCTTGGGGTTGACCTAGAATCTAGCACAAAGGCATGTAGCAAACATTATATCAGGCCTACTTGCAATTAGATATAATAGGGAACCAACAATGGCCCTATAATTCTTTTGATCAACTGGCTTGCCGTGATCATCAGAATCAATAACTACATTAGTAGCCATAGGTGTAGGCATTGCTGAAGCATCAGCCATCCCAAATTTCTTTACCAATTCCTTGGCATATTTGGATTGGGAGATGAAGATACCATCAGCATCTTGCTTAACTTGGAGACCAAGAAAGTAAGACAGCACACCCATACTACTCATCTCAAACTTAGAGTGCATCAGGTCAGAGAACCTTTTGCAAAGTTTGGGATCAGTGGAGCCAAATATAATATCATCTACATACACCTGAACTAACAGGATTGTGTCCTTGTGATGCTTGACGAAAAGGGTTCTATCAACTACTCCCCTAGTAAAGTTGTGCTCTAAAAGGAAACTAGCTAGAGTCTCATACCAGGCTCTGGGAGCTTGCTTTAGTCCATATAGAGCTTTCTGTAACTTAAACACATGTGAGGGCTGAGTTGAAGAAACAAACCCTGGTGGTTGTTCAACAAACACCTCTTCCTTAAGCTCACCATTCAGGAATGCACTTTTGACATCCATTTGGAACACCTTAAACTTCATGTAGGCTGCATAGGCCAAGAAGATCCTTATTGCTTCTAGCCTTGCAACAGG
Source organism: Platanthera zijinensis (assembly GCA_039513925.1). Taxonomy (NCBI): domain Eukaryota; kingdom Viridiplantae; phylum Streptophyta; class Magnoliopsida; order Asparagales; family Orchidaceae; genus Platanthera; species Platanthera zijinensis. The sequence goes on from CM077094.1 coordinate 10,876,154, forward strand.
AGCAAAGGTTTGGTCATAATCTATACCTTCCTCCTGTCTGTAGCCCTGAGCTACAAGCCTTGCTTTATTCCTTACTATAATTCCGTTTGCATCCAACTTGTTTCTATACACCCACTTAGTGCCTATGATCAGTTGGCCTTTAGGTCTTGGAACCAAAGTCCAAACTTTACATCTCTCAAACTGATTGAGTTCCTCTTGCATAGCAATGATCCAGTGGGGATCTAGCTCTGCATCTTTAAAGGAGAGGGGCTCAACCTGTGAGAGGAAACAAGCATGCATCACATCCTGTCTTAATTGGTGTCTTGTTTGCACACCAGCTGATATGTCTCCAATCACTTGAGATGTGGGGTGATCTCTAAGTATGACAATATCAGCAGGTGGGATGTGATCTTCAGCAACAGTTGGGATTAATTCCTCAGGAGGAATTTGATCTACTATTGGTGGAACAATAACTGCTTCAGCAATGTCTTCATCACTGTCTGATTCAGTGATCTGAAGAGTTGATAGTTGAAGAATTTCTTGAGGAGCATCAGGTACCTGCAATGAACTAGAAGAAGGAGAATTTTCTTTCTCCTTGTAAAACATCTGAGACTCATCAAAAGACACATGCACAGATTCTTCAATTTTACAGGTAGATTTGTTATAAATCCTATAAGCTTTGCTTACTTGGGAATATCCAAGCATGATTCCCATTGAAGCTTTTGCTTCAAATTTTCTAATATATTCTTTATTATTATTATGAATATAAACAATACAGCCAAAAACTCTAAAATAATTAATTTTAGGTTTCTTTCCCTTAAGCAATTCATAAGGAGTTTTACACTTAAGCTTGTGTATCAAACTTCTATTTAAGACATAATTGGCTGTACTAACAGCTTCTGCCCAATAGGAGAGAGGCATGTTAGCATCTGCCAACAATGTGCTAGCAGCTTCAATGAGTGTTCTATTCTTCCTTTTGACTACCCCATTTTGTTGAGGAGTTCTAGGAGCTGAGAAGCTATGTTTGATACCTTCTCTCTCACATAATTCTTGCATGAGAAGAGAGTCAAACTCAGTACCATGATCACTTCTGATCAAGGCCACATGAGTAGAGTACTCAGTCTGCACACATAGTAGAAAGTCTGTAATACTAAGGTGTAATACTTCCCAACTGAACCTAGAGAAATCATCTACAATTACTAAGGTGTAATACTTCCCTCCTAAACTCTGTACATTTATTGGGCCAAAAAGGTCCAAGTGTAATAGATACAGGATTCTAGGAGAATCACTCTTATTTATAGATTTAAAAGAGTTTTTGGTTTGCTTGCCTAGCTGACAAGCCTTGCATAGACTCTCCTTCTTGTAGGGGCAAGAAGGTAAATGATGACTAGTTCTAGTCATCCTTTTTGGGGGTAATTTAATAGTCAAAATTCCTGAGTTTTATATTATTTTTGTTATTTGTATGCTTGTTATGATTATTATAAGAACATATAGTTTTATTATATGTATTGTTGTTATTTTGTGTTATTAGTGTTATATGTTATAATATAGTTTATATGTAATGTTATTTTATAATGTTTAATATTATGTGTTTAGTTTATATGTTTATGTTCAATATTATAGTTTATATGTTTATATTATTGTCATGTTATTTTGTGTTTAGTTTTATTTTCTTATATAACTAATTATTGTATTAGTTATTAGTTTTATGTTAGTCTTAATTAAATAGGATATCATTATTATGAGCTAATGTTTATTTTATTTTGTAGGTTTATTGTCCAATTGATGAAGCCCACAAGGCATGGACAGCCCTTGGAGCAGCCCTTGTTCAAGCTTGGCCCTACCTGAGCCCCTCCCTCAAGTGCAGCCCAAATCATCAAGCATGCAGCCCTCTTCCACTTTGGTGTAGCCCGGCCCCTACATGTAGCAGCACAAGCAGCCCATTGAAGCCACTCTTTCATGCTACCCGAGCCCACCAAAGGAGCAGCCCACCATGCAAGTGGCCGGCCCTCTCCACACTCCAAGCAGCCCTTACTCTCTTACCCGACCCCCCCTTCCTCTCTCTCTTTTAATGTGGCCGGCCACATCTTTCCCCTCTCCTCTATCATTTTATTTTATTTATTTGCCACCTTTTCTCTCATGCATGCATCTTCCTCTCTCCTCTTTAAATCCTAATGCATGAACCAACTTTCCCCTTGCAAGTGGCCGGCCACTTCAATTAGCCTCATCCTTCCTCTCTCTCCTATATATTAATTGCATGCATGAACTTTCCCAAATCACATGGCCGGCCACCCTCCATTTTCATCCCCCCTTGGTTGTTTTATTTTTATATTTTTCATTCCCATTAATACAATACATGCATGAAGCCATCCTCTCTCTCCCTCATTTAATGAAGTGCATGAATCATCCCTCCAACAAGTGGCCGGCCTCCCCTTGAAATTCCTCTTCTAGATGCTTCCCTCCATGCCTATAAAAGGAACCCACATCCCATGCTTTGGAGGAGTGGATTTTTGGCTTGAAGCAAGAGAGTGCTTTGTGAGAGAGTTTCTATTATTGTAATTCTCATTTCTTAGTCTTTTCTTCTAGTTGTAATTTTTAATTGTTGTCTTAAAATTTCGTTCAAGTTTGTTTTGTTTTAGCATTGTACACCTTTCTTTTTAATAATAATGCAAATGTTCTTCTCTCTTTATTTTGTTATTTCCCTTTCCAGTATGAGTAGCTAATTTCCTATAGCATTCGATCGTGAGAATCCATGAAGTGAGATGAGAGTTTATTTTATTTCTTAGTTTTATTTTTGTATTTCATGCTCGATCCTTCTTTGATTCATTTTGCGTCAACTCCGTATTCCCGGTATACGGTAGTAGGCCTTATTCTCATTTCATAGTAGCCGAGAGGCTCATGATTTGAAAGATCACTCAAAGAAGGAAGGAGTTGAACGCAATCCTAGAGATAGGACGACGTAAATCCTCCGGATTGGAGTCAAATCCAATAGTGCGGATCACCCCGATAATGCAACTTTAGGCTTCTTCGGTTTGTAAAGAGATTTCGATCGAAGAGTCTATAAGTTAGGAGACCTAATACTCTAGCGAGATTTTGTCTTATTTTCGGATCCGTCACGGTCGAGTATGGTTTGCAAAAATTAAAACTATCTTTTATCTCTCTCATCTAATTTCATGGTGAATCATTGATCGAATGCTAGTTTTTTTATATAAGTTTTTCATCCCGCAATTTGTCTTCGTTTTAATTTAAAAAAATCTAAAAATCCGACTATTTTTCGGTAGGATAATATTTCAAGCGTGAGTAAGAGTACTTGACAGCCCCGAGTTTAAATACGACCTTAGTACTACAATTCGACAGGTACGCTTGCCTGTTCGGGGTTTGGCCCACCAAGTTTTTGGCGCCGTTGCCGGGGATTTTTCTTCGTCAATATTTTGAAAACGCTTGCGCTATTACTTCTACAAAAATCAAAAAAAAAAAATTATATTTTATATATTTAAATATTTATAATCAACCCACTTCACTTTATTTCTACTCCACCTAAAATCTCTCGAAAAGGGTAAGGGGCTTTAAGCGCCACCATTTTACCTAGTACCGGGCGAACCCTTCACCGGGTAGTCCTCGGGAAGTTCGAGAGCCAAGCCGTAAAAAAATCTATTCAAAAAAAAAAAAATTCCTTTCTTTTCCTCTTTTTTTTTTCTTTTTTCCAAGCTTCCATTTTCATCTCCCCTTGTTTTCTTTGCTAGTGCATGACCCGAGCGAATCCGTCGCTACTTGTTGATTTGGACCCGGAAATCGAACGCTCCTTTCGGAGACAACTACGATTCGGGGCTTCCACTTCTCAAACAGCGGTTGAGGATTCCTTTGGGGATTGCAATTTTCATTCTGAAATGGGAGACCATAATCCAGGAGTGGCTCAGCAAAGGACTATGTCCGATTATGCTCGACCCAATCTGGAGGGGACTGAAACAAGTATTGTTCGACCTGCAATTGCGAACAATAACTTCGAGCTTAAGCCTAGCATCATACAAATGGTGCAGCAATATGTACAGTTCGACGGATTACAAGATGAAGATCCGAACTTGCATATTGCCAATTTTCTTGAAATCTGTGACACCTTCAAGATCAATGGTGTCTCAGACGATGCGATTAGGCTAAGACTCTTCCCATTCTCCTTAAGAACTAAAGCCAAACAGTGGTTGAGTTCTCTTCCAAGAGGATCAATCACTACTTGGAACATTTTAACTGAAAAATTTCTTTCTCGTTATTTCCCTCCCGCCAAAACAGCCAAGCTGCGTAATGATATAACTTCATATTCTCAAATTGATTCTGAGACCCTCTATGACACTTGGGAGAGGTTCAAAGAACTTTTGAGAAGATGCCCACATCATGCTCTGCCTGTATGGTTGCAGGTCCAGACATTTTATAATGGGCTAAACCAAGAGACTAAGCAAATGATAGATGCCGCTTCCGCTGGTTCTTTAGACCGCAAAACTCCGGAAGCCGCTCTTGAGCTTATCGATGACATGGCGATGAACACTTATCAGTGGAATTCGTCCAGGTCTCGCCCATCTAAACCTGCAGGTATTTACGAAGTGGACTCGGTGACGCAACTGGCGATGCAAGTGGAAATGCTCAACAAGAAGATCTCGGAGATGACTGCTCCCTCCGCCGCTAAGGTATATGAAAATACTGCTGCTGCCGAGCAGGTGGATTATCTGGGGAACATACCCAGGCCTGCTCAAAATAATTCTGCGAATAATTTTTCTGCTTTTTCGAATTTTTCTTCTCCTCCTGGTTTTAATGCTGCTACGAATTCTTATCATCCTGGATGGCGTAACCATCCAAATTTTTCTTGGAGTAATAATGCTAATGTAGTACGCCCACCACACGATTTTACACCACCACCACCACCGCAACAAAATTTTCAAAAACCTTCCCCTTTGGAAGAGATCCTCGTTAAATACATAAGCTCGAACGATGCCACTATTAGAAATTTAACAGGGTCAATGAAAAACTTAGAGAATCAAGTTGGCCAACTCGCCAAGGCCTTTTCCGAGAGACCACCTGGAACTCTTCCCTCGAACACTGAGCCTAACCCAAGGGAGCACGCAAATGCGATTTCCCTTCGGAGCGGTAAAGTTGTTAACGAGCCCACCACAAGGGAAGAGCCAAGGGTGAGTGTCCCTCCTGTTTGCACCTCTACGGAGAATGATAACTTAGATCTTGAAAAAGACAAATCTATTTTTGAAAAAGAAAAGGATAGCTCTATTATTTCTAATTCTGAAAAAGACAAAAATGATTTTCAAAATGATGCTCCGATTATTATAAATGAATTTCCGCCACCTCCTTATCCGGCTAGACTTAGGCAAGAAAAACTAGATAATCAATATCAACGCTTTCTTGAAATATTTAAACAAATTCATATTAATTTACCATTTCATGAAGCGATTATCCAAATGCCTAAGTACGCTTAATATCTTAAAGATTTATTAACGAACAAAAAGAAATTGGAAAATCTTTCTCATGTAACATTGAATGAAGAATGCTCGGCAGTCATTAAAAATTCAAATCTTCCGAAAAAGATAAATGACCCGGGTAGCTTTTCAATTCCCTGCATCTTCGGTGATTTATTCGTTAAACATGCGCTAGCGGATCTAGGAGCGAGCATCAATTTGATGCCTTTCTTTATTTAAGAAGCTTGGTTTGGGCACTTTGAGCCCTACAAGAATGAGTATCCAATTAGCTGATAGGTCTATTAAGTATCCACTAGGTATCATTGAGGACGTGCTAGTAAAGGTCGACAAATTCATCTTCCCGGTGGATTTTGTCATTCTTGATATTGAAGAGGACGTCGAGGTTCCTCTTATCCTTGGACGACCATTTCTAGCCACCTCTCGAGCAGTTATAGACGTTAGCAATGGAAAGTTGTTTTTGCGAGTGGGAGATGATGAGGTCACATTTTCTATAAATCAATCAATGAAAAATTCTTTACAAAATGATGACTCATGCTTCTTTCTTGATGTTCTAAATGAAGATTCTTCCCTTCCCCTTTCTAACATCTCTTCTAATGAATTTTCTTCTTCTTTTTCTGAAATTTCTTCAAATGGTTTTGAAAGTGCGGTGATGTCAATTCAAGAAAATTTTGAAAATGATTCTGTTTTTGGTAGAAAAAATTATGAAAAACTTACTTTTGAAAATGAAAAAGTTTTGAAAAATTCTTATGACGAACCACCCCAGCTCGATCTCAAACCCCTTCCCAAACATCTCAAATATGCTTTTCTTGCAAAAGATTCAAAATTGCCCGTTATAATCTCGGCTTTTCTTTCCCAATCCGAAAACGATCAGTTGATCGACCTACTACAAAAGCATCGCCGAGCCATAGCATGGCAAATTTGTGATATTCCTGGCATAAGCCCCTCTTTCTGCACGCACAAAATATTTTTTGACAATAATCCTAAGGGTGTAGTCCAACCACAACGTCTTCTTAATCCAAAAATGAAAGAGGTTGTGAAGGGAGAGGTGCTTAAGTTATTAGATGCGGGGATAATCTATCCTATTTCCGATAGTCAGTGGGTAAGTCCAGTTCAGGTTGTCCCTAAGAAGGGTGGGATCACGGTAGTACCAAACGAAAACAACGATTTAGTTCCAACTAGGACGATAACGGGATGGAGGATGTGCATCGATTACCGTAAACTAAATGATGCCACTCAAAAAGATCACTTCCCCCTCCCCTTTATCGATCAAATTTTAGAACGTTTGTCCGGGCACAATTTTTATTGCTTCCTCGACGGTCTCTCGGGATACTTTCAAATCCCTATCGCACCAGAGGACCAAGAGAAGACGACATTCACTTGCCCCTTCGGAACCTTTGCTTATCGTAGAATGCCTTTCGGATTGTGCAACGCACCCGCCACCTTTCAGCGGTGTATGCTTGCCATTTTTGATAAATATGTAGAAAATATTATGGAAGTTTTTATGGACGACTTTTCCGTTTTTGGCGACTCTTTCGAATTATGTTTAGAAAATTTAGGAAAAGTTTTAAAACGCTGCGAGGAGACAAATTTAGTCTTAAATTGGGAGAAGTGCCACTTTATGGTACGTGAGGGTTTAGTCCTTGGCCACAACATTTCCGCTAGGGGGATTGAAGTGGACAAGGCAAAAATTGAAATAATTGAAAGCTGCCGCCACCTACAACCGTTAAAGCGATTAGAAGTTTTTTAGGTCATGCGGGTTTTTATCGTAGATTTATTAAAGACTTTTCAAAAATCACTAAACCTCTCACCCACTTGCTCGAAAAAGACACTCCTTTTATTTTTGATAAATCTTGTCTCGAGGCCTTTGAATTAATAAAATCAAAACTTATAAACGCCCCTATTATGATCGCCCCAGTTTGGGATTTACCATTCGAAATTATGTGTGATGCGAGTAATCATGCGGTAGGTGCAGTTTTAGGTCAACGAATTGCTAAGAACTTTCATCCGATTTTCTACGCTAGTAAAACTCTCACTTCTGCGCAAGAAAACTACACTACGACGGAGAAAGAGCTCTTAGCAGTTATTTTTGCTTTTGATAAATTCCGACCGTATGTTACTCTTTCTAAAGTTATTGTTTTCACGGATCACTCCGCTTTGAAATACCTCCTTTCTAAACCGGATGCCAAGCCGCGTCTTATCCGTTGGATCCTCTTACTTCAAGAATTCGACTTGGAGATTCGGGATAAGAAAGGAGCGGAAAACTTAGCAGCTGATCATCTCTCGCGTCTTGAAAATCCCAAACTTGATTTTTTAAATGAAACTTCTATAAATGACTCTTTTCCGGATGAACGCCTTTTTAATATTTCCTCATCTCCTACCCCCTGGTTTGCCGATCTGGCCAATTATCTTGTGGCCCGGGTCCTTCCAAAAGAATACTCCACTCACCAAAAGAAGAAATTCTTTTCGGAGTTGAAGTATTATTTTTGGGAAGACCCATTTTTATTTCGCATTTGTGCGGACCAGGTAGTAAGGAGATGCGTTTCGCAGGAAGAGGGTCACCAAATTTTAAAACATGTTCATGAAGGTCCGACTGGCGGGCATTATCAAGCAAACTGCACCGCCCATAAAGTGCTTAGTGCTGGCTTCTATTGGCCAAGCATATTTAAAGATGCACAAACCTTTGTGGGTGGATGTGATCGATGCCAGCGGACTGGAAATCTCTCACATAAAAATGAAATGGAACAAAACTATTTTCTCGAGTGCGAGGTTTTTGATTTGTGGGGCATCGACTTTGTTGGCCCGTTTCCTTCAAGTTTAGGTAATAAATATATTTTAGTAGCGGTAGATTACGTTTCTAGATGGGCAGAGGCCCAAGCTCTGCCAACTAATGATGCTCGTGTTGTTGTCAATTTTCTAAAACAATTATTTTCTCGCTTTGGATTCCCTCGAGCGATCGTTAGTGATAGGGGAAGCCATTTTTGCAACACCCAACTCACTAAAGCATTAACAAAATATGGTGTCACACATAAATTGTCCACTGCTTATCACCCCCAAACTAACGGTCAGGTCGAGGTAGTCAATCGCGAACTAAAAAGAATTTTGGAAAAAACTGTTTCTACTTCTCGTAAGGATTGGTCCCTAAAATTAGACGATGCTCTTTGGGCTTATCGGACAGCGTACAAGACCGCCATCGGTTGTACTCCTTTCCGATTGGTCTATGGAAAGTCGTGTCACCTTCCGGTAGAAGTAGAGCACCGAGCGTATTAGGCATTAAAGTTTTTCAATTTCGATCCGCATTCGGTAGGCGAGCATAGAAAACATCAATTAAATGAACTCGATGAGTGGAGAGCGTATGCATATGAAAATAATCGAATTTATAAAGAACGCACAAAATTATATCACGATAAGAACCTGCGCCACCCTAAAACGTTTAAACCAGGCGATCAGGTTCTTCTTTTTAATTCACGTTTACGTCTCTTCCCGGGAAAGCTTAAATCTCGATGGTCCGGACCATTCACGGTCAAGGATGTTTTTCCTTACGGCACTGTGCTACTTTCACACCCCGATAAGGGGGACTTCAAAGTTAATGGCCATAGACTCAAACGCTACTTCTCTAATGATTCTGTGACTCCTGCAAAGGAGAATCTTCTTTTTGATTCTTAGTTATTATTATTTCTGATGGACATTTTTTTTCTTTTGTGATGGACATGTTTACTTTTATTTTTGGACTTCTTATTATTATACTCTTTTATTTGAATGGTTGTAATAATAAAAACATTATCGGGCAATCTGCCCATGGACTCTATTTCTTTTTGCTTTTATTTTTGCTCTTCCTACCGGAGGCACATCAAGTCCATGATCGTGGTCGCCGCTCCACCGTTGTTGATATCAGATGGATCAAGTCATACCTGCTGACGATCAAGTACTCCAAAAAGCAAGCATGGGGGAGCGACATCCGCCTTCATCTCACGAACCCGGGGAAGTCCTGTTCCTTTTCCTTATTTATTTTCCTGCATTTTTTTTTCTCTTCTTCTCAGTCCCCTTCTTTTTCTTTATGTTTTCTTCATTGAGGGCAATGAAGAATTTAAGCATGGGGGGGGGTCTAGTTTCTTTTTGCCTTTCTTTCTGTTTCTTATTTAAAAAAAAAAGAAAAAAATGTATGTTTTAAATTAGTATAATATTTTATGTCGTCTAAATCTAAAAATCCAAAAAAATTATAAAATATAAAACCCAAAAAAATTAGAAAAACAAAAAGATCAAAAAAATTTTGTGCTTAAAATCGATTTGAAAAACAAAACCTAAAATTATTTTATATCTTTATTTTCATGTTGCTTCTAGTGAAGTGTAGGCCCATGCGGTTTTTGTAGTTCTATATAGATTACTTTGAAAATGGTTTTCTAAACCTATCATTTTAACATAGTTTAGTTCTACTAGTTTCTTTTTCTTAAATATAGGCATCCGGTTTTTAAGTTATAAGCTAGCAATACGTAGTTATGTCTTTTTATTCGGTTAGTTACTTACGAATGGTTGCTAGGTATCATTAGTTCTTTTTCATTTGCGGGGTAGTCTTTCTTGGTGTCTAGAACTTGTACCAAGCTACTCTCGAAGCATTTGCGCCGTTTTTATGTTCTTTAGAAATGATTTAGGCCACCATTTGAATAGTTTGAGCTTTTCTTGCCCACCGAAAACATAACCCTTGCAAAACAATTTTGGGCCTTTTCCTTATTTTCATTGTTTTTAGCTCCACCTTTCATTTCATCTTGTTCACCAAAGCCAAATGCCCGTCCTAATTTTTGCACTATAACCTTGAGCTTAAAAATTATTTTTGTGGGAGGGGTATTATATTATTTTGGAAATGAAAAGGACAATTATAAAGCTTATTTTTGGAGTTTGCTTATCGATTGTTATTCAAAAAGTGAGAAAGAAAAAAAATATCATTACAAAATCAAAAAGAAAAAAATGAATGCAAAAAGTTTATGGTTGGCCAAGTTTAGAAAAAAAAAATTTTCATGGCCTTGTTTTTGTAGTTTCATATTGGAGAAATGACATACTTGTTATTTCTCAATTTTTATGTTTTGTTTATTTTTAAGCTCACCCTTGGTTTAGTGTTTAAGCCATTATGTTTATCTTTGTTTTCATTTCCTAATCATTCACCTAAACCAAGTCTTAACGCCTTAGAAGTCCTAATGATCTTAGAATGTAAATTCGCGTAGTGGAGAAAGTGTGAACGTACAAGCCTATGGCCACCATCATTGATGGATTTCTTTGGAGGTTATCTTGGAGTGTTTTAGGGTTAATGATTATCTAGCAACCTAGTAGTTTGTTAATGCGCCGTTTATTTAGAACTTCTACTTTTGTTTTCCTTATTTTCGTTTATTTTGGATGCCTTGTTTTAAGATTTAGAAATGTGTAGACTTTTATTATGTTTTAATGAGATTTTTAGGATTGCACTTTCAATTTTTCTATTGCGCACTTCTCACCCCACTAGTTGATAACATGAATATTAGGATAGTTTAATTTTTCATGTTTTGTTTTTCTTAAATATGAAACCTAAATTAGCTTTGTTTATTTTCTAGTTCCATCCCTAGTTTTCATTTTTATTTGCTTGAGGGCAAGCAAATGTTCAAGCATGGGGGAATTTGATGACTAGTTCTAGTCATCCTTTTTGGGGGTAATTTAATAGTCAAAATTCCTGAGTTTTATATTATTTTTGTTATTTGTATGCTTGTTATGATTATTATAAGAACATATAGTTTTATTATATGTATTGTTGTTATTTTGTGTTATTAGTGTTATATGTTATAATATAGTTTATATGTAATGTTATTTTATAATGTTTAATATTATGTGTTTAGTTTATATGTTTATGTTCAATATTATAGTTTATATGTTTATATTATTGTCATGTTATTTTGTGTTTAGTTTTATTTTCTTATATAACTAATTATTGTATTAGTTATTAGTTTTATGTTAGTCTTAATTAAATAGGATATCATGATTATGAGATAATGTTTATTTTATTTTGTAGGTTTATTGTCCAATTGATGAAGCCCACAAGGCATGGACAGCCCTTGGAGCAGCCCTTGTTCAAGCTTGGCCCTACCCGAGCCCCTCCCTCAAGTGCAGCCCAAATCATCAAGCATGCAGCCCTCTTCCACTTTGGTGCAGCCCGGCCCCTACATGTAGCAGCACAAGCAGCCCATTGAAGCCACTCTTTCATGCTACCCGAGCCCACCAAAGGAGCAGCCCACCATGCAAGTGGCCGGCCCTCTCCACAATCCAAGCAGCCCTTACTCTCTTACCCGACCCCCCCTTCCTCTCTCTCTTTTAATGTGGCCGGCCACATCTTTCCCCTCTCCTCTATCATTTTATTTTATTTATTTGCCACCTTTTCTCTCATGCATGCATCTTCCTCTCTCCTCCTTAAATCCTAATGCATGAACCAACTTTCCCCTTGCAAGTGGCCGGCCACTTCAATTAGCCTCATCCTTCCTCTCTCTCCTATATATTAATTGCATGCATGAACTTTCCCAAATCACATGGCCGGCCACCCTCCATTTTCATCCCCCCTTGGTTGTTTTATTTTTATATTTTTCATTCCCATTAATACAATACATGCATGAAGCCATCCTCTCTCTCCCTCATTTAATGAAGTGCATGAATCATCCCTCCAACAAGTGGCCGGCCTCCCCTTGAAATTCCTCTTCTAGATGCTTCCCTCCATGCCTATAAAAGGAACCCACATCCCATGCTTTGGAGGAGTGGATTTTTGGCTTGAAGCAAGAGAGTGCTTTGTGAGAGAGTTTCTATTATTGTAATTCTCATTTCTTAGTCTTTTCTTCTAGTTGTAATTTTTAATTGTTGTCTTAAAATTTCGTTCAAGTTTGTTTTGTTTTAGCATTGTACACCTTTCTTTTTAATAATAATGCAAATGTTCTTCTCTCTTTATTTTGTTATTTCCCTTTCCAGTATGAGTAGCTAATTTCCTATAGCATTCGATCGTGAGAATCCATGAAGTGAGATGAGAGTTTATTTTATTTCTTAGTTTTATTTTTGTATTTCATGCTCGATCCTTCTTTGATTCATTTTGCGTCAACTCCGTATTCCCGGTATACGGTAGTAGGCCTTGTTCTCATTTCATAGTAGCCGAGAGGCTCATGATTTGAAAGATCACTCAAAGAAGGAAGGAGTTGAACGCAATCCTAGAGATAGGACGACGTAAATCCTCCGGATTGGAGTCAAATCCAATAGTGCGGATCACCCCGATAATGCAACTTTAGGCTTCTTCGGTTTGTAAAGAGATTTCGATCGAAGAGTCTATAAGTTAGGAGACCTAATACTCTAGCGAGATTTTGTCTTATTTTCGGATCCGTCACGGTCGAGTATGGTTTGCAAAAATTAAAACTATCTTTTATCTCTCTCATCTAATTTCATGGTGAATCATTGATCGAATGCTAGTTTTTTTATATAAGTTTTTCATCCCGCAATTTGTCTTCGTTTTAATTTAAAAAAATCTAAAAATCCGACTATTTTCCGGTAGGATAATATTTCAAGCGTGAGTAAGAGTACTTGACAGCCCCGAGTTTAAATACGACCTTGGTACTACAATTCGACAGGTACGCTTGCCTGTTCGGGGTTTGGCCCACCAAGTTTTTGGCGCCGTTGCCGGGGATTTTTCTTCGTCAATATTTTGAAAACGCTTGCGCTATTACTTCTACAAAAATCAAAAAAAAAAAATTATATTTTATATATTTAAATATTTATAATCAACCCACTTCACTTTATTTCTACTCCACCTAAAATCTCTCGAAAAGGGTAAGGGGCTTTAAGCGCCACCATTTTACCTAGTACCGGGCGAACCCTTCACCGGGTAGTCCTCGGGAAGTTCGAGAGCCAAGCCGTAAAAAAATCTATTCAAAAAAAAAAAAATTCCTTTCTTTTCCTCTTTTTTTTTCTTTTTTCCAAGCTTCCATTTTCATCTCCCCTTGTTTTCTTTGCTAGTGCATGACCCGAGCGAATCCGTCGCTACTTGTTGATTTGGACCCGGAAATCGAACGCTCCTTTCGGAGACAACTACGATTCGGGGCTTCCACTTCTCAAACAGCGGTTGAGGATTCCTTTGGGGATTGCAATTTTCATTCTGAAATGGGAGACCATAATCCAGGAGTGGCTCAGCAAAGGACTATGTCCGATTATGCTCGACCCAATCTGGAGGGGACTGAAACAAGTATTGTTCGACCTGCAATTGCGAACAATAACTTCGAGCTTAAGCCTAGCATCATACAAATGGTGCAGCAATATGTACAGTTCGACGGATTACAAGATGAAGATCCGAACTTGCATATTGCCAATTTTCTTGAAATCTGTGACACCTTCAAGATCAATGGTGTCTCAGACGATGCGATTAGGCTAAGACTCTTCCCATTCTCCTTAAGAACTAAAGCCAAACAGTGGTTGAGTTCTCTTCCAAGAGGATCAATCACTACTTGGAACATTTTAACTGAAAAATTTCTTTCTCGTTATTTCCCTCCCGCCAAAACAGCTAAGCTGCGTAATGATATAACTTCATATTCTCAAATTGATTTTGAGACCCTCTATGACACTTGGGAGAGGTTCAAAGAACTTTTGAGAAGATGCCCACATCATGCTCTGCCTGTATGGTTGCAGGTCCAGACATTTTATAATGGGCTAAACCAAGAGACTAAGCAAATGATAGATGCCGCTTCCGCTGGTTCTTTAGACCGCAAAACTCCGGAAGCCGCTCTTGAGCTTATCGATGACATGGCGATGAACACTTATCAGTGGAATTCGTCCAGGTCTCGCCCATCTAAACCTGCAGGTATTTACGAAGTGGACTCGGTGACGCAACTGGCGATGCAAGTGGAAATGCTCAACAAGAAGATCTCGGAGATGACTGCTCCCTCCGCCGCTAAGGTATATGAAAATGCTGCTGCTGCCGAGCAGGTGGATTATCTGGGGAACATACCCTGGCCTGCTCAAAATAATTCTGCGAATAATTTTTCTGCTTTTTCGAATTTTTCTTCTCCTCCTGGTTTTAATGCTGCTACGAATTCTTATCATCCTGGATGGCGTAACCATCCAAATTTTTCTTGGAGTAATAATGCTAACGTAGTACGCCCACCACACGATTTTACACCACCACCACCACCGCAACAAAATTTTCAAAAACCTTCCCCTTTGGAAGAGATCCTCGTTAAATACATAAGCTCGAACGATGCCACTATTAGAAATTTAACAGGGTCAATGAAAAACTTAGAGAATCAAGTTGGCCAACTCGCCAAGGCCTTTTCCGAGAGACCACCTGGAACTCTTCCCTCGAACACTGAGCCTAACCCAAGGGAGCACGCAAATGCGATTTCCCTTCGGAGCGGTAAAGTTGTTAACGAGCCCACCACAAGGGAAGAGCCAAGGGTGAGTGTCCCTCCTGTTTGCACCTCTACGGAGAATGATAACTTAGATCTTGAAAAAGACAAATCTATTTTTGAAAAAGAAAAGGATAGCTCTATTATTTCTAATTCTGAAAAAGACAAAAATGATTTTCAAAATGATGCTCCGATTATTATAAATGAATTTCCGCCACCTCCTTATCCGGCTAGACTTAGGCAAGAAAAACTAGATAATCAATATCAACGCTTTCTTGAAATATTTAAACAAATTCATATTAATTTACCATTTCATGAAGCGATTAGCCAAATGCCTAAGTACGCTAAATATCTTAAAGATTTATTAACGAACAAAAAGAAATTGGAAAATCTTTCTCATGTAACATTGAATGAAGAATGCTCGGCAGTCATTAAAAATTCAAATCTTCCGAAAAAGATAAATGACCCGGGTAGCTTTTCAATTCCCTGCGTCTTCGGTGATTTATTCGTTAAACATGCGCTAGCGGATCTAGGAGCGAGCATCAATTTGATGCCTTTCTTTATTTAAGAAGCTTGGTTTGGGCACTTTGAGCCCTACAAGAATGAGTATCCAATTAGCTGATAGGTCTATTAAGTATCCACTAGGTATCATTGAGGACGTGTAGAAGGATATAACACCTACCTTCAGAAAGATTCAGGATATCAAAAACAACTCATGATTAGGAACATGTCGTTATTCTTAGAAATCAGAATAAAAATGTTCGATGAATTAATAATCGCCCTCAAAAGGTTCGGAATTTCGATATCAACTCAGGATTACGGATATGTTATTATCCTTAGGATCGAGTATTATAATAATCCAGAGGGCTCGATCATGAATAGACAATATGAGCATACCCTTCGCACAAGGAAAACAAATAAGTTTCAACATTTCCTATGTTAGATAGTGCGAGGTATGTACTTTTGGGAATATATATAAGTAATGAAAACTCATGAACTTCGGGATATGATAGTCTGTATCATGTCATAATAAGTTTGAGGTTACATTGAAGGTTACTTACCACACATACTTGAGCTAACCTCGTAAGTATAATAGCTCTAGATGAGTATTCACCTATACTTGTCAATTAAGATAGGCGTATGAAAATGTATAGGAAAATTACTTTGGGGTACCGTGCTGAAACTTCAAGCACATCAAAGGGTAATTGTCAAGGCATGACATTTAAAAATGCGATGACTCAACAAATTGAAATGTGGTTAATGATTAGTTGTAGCACACGTATAGGTATGATCTCTTGATTGCGGTTACATTAAAAACCATGTCACGAATGTTGATAACATCATGATCACCGTAGGGAAATTCATGACGATGAAGAAATCAATTTTAGATTGTTATCACGGATACGGTGAAATACTCGAGAATAGATGAATATTTATTAAGATTCGATAGATGAAGAAATCGAGGTGCTTCAAATTTTGAAGATATACACATATAATCTATGAATTAGACTGCATGTTAAAAAAAAACGACCGAGAGTCAAAATCCTTTATCAAACGTTCCTATTGATAATAAATGCTTCATGTGTAAAATGAGTATTGTTGATTAAAGATAATGGCAGGCTCAGTCTTGAATTTGGGGAAAAGCAAAATGATAAATTTTTCATCACACCATGATCTCAGAAGATTGGTTAGCTACTATATATAATAGTGTTGGTCTAGTGTGCCTGAATTCTATCTTGGTGACTACAAGTTCACGTTGGTGGATAAGTAATAATCTTGGGGGACGTGAATAGAAGAGACTTCTACTTACGAGATTGTTGAATTATACATATTTCGGTGATCGTTGGTCGTAAGGGACTACAATCTAATGTGTGATTGAGAAATATTTTGATTATAAAATGTCATAGGACTTGGAAATGAGTCATCACAATTTGAAACAAGAGTAGTCCAAAATATAATGAAAGTGCATTTGGAAGAGGATTGTTACCTCTAATAGGTTTCTTATAATAATAGCCATGAGGCTTATCACGGGAGGAAGTGCCAGACACCTCTTTCTCGGGTTCAGGATGTGGGCCCCGGGGCACTTGGATCTGAGTACATAGAGGATACGAAGGCTCAGATTTGACTGATCAGGGATCGGATGCTGGAGGCTCAGAGTAGACAAGCCAAGTATTACGATGCGCGGCATCAAAAGTTAGAGTTCCAGGTAGGGGACAAAGTATTTTTGTAGATACGTCCGGTGCATGGTGTTTCTCGGGTGTGGAGACATAAGAAGCTCAGTCCACGATATATGAGGCCAGACTTGATCCTGGAGCGGATCGGTCCTTTGGCTTATAGGTTGTACTACCACCTGAGTTGGGGACCTTGCACGACGTCTTTCATGTCTCTTCATTACGGAGAGCACTCCTTTGGCAGGAGCAGCACATTTCTACTACCGAAGGGCCGGTAGCACCCGATAGGACAGTTCGTTTGGAGCCGATCCGGATCGACGATACAACCGTCCGAGTGTTGCAGAAGAAGAAGGTCTCTCTTGAGAAGGTGCTGTGGTCCAACCATGGATGGGAGGAGCACACCTGAGAGCTAAGGGATCTTATGTTGGAGCAACACCTGGAGCTATTTGCATCAAGTATGCTTTGGTTGGTTTTAAATTTCTTAGATCTCTTGCAAATGGAACCCCGTACACCCGAACTTAAATTTCGGGGACGAAATTAATTTTTTTGTTTATAGGGTTTGTAACATCCCAATTTTCACTTATCTTAGATTGGGTTAGGCATGGGGTGGGTGATAGGGTTTTAGCTAGGTTTGACCCTAGGAATGGGGAATAACCATGTGGGGCCCACTATGGGGCCCAAGTCAAACTAGGTCAAACTAGCCTAAATGGGAACCCTAGCCACACCATGACCCCACCACATTGCCATAACCCTAAAAACAATCTAAGTGGACCCTAGGGCATGTCACTAGGTCAACCCTTTGACCCTAGTTGACCCAAGTCAACCTTAGCCCTAATTTGGTCAAAATCATACCTATAGGCCCAATTAGGCCAAGTGGGGCATCACCATAGCCCAACCCATGTTAGGTGATGGCATGGGGGTTCATGACCATTAGGTGGGGTCAGCCCACTCATCAAGTTGACCAAGTCAACCCTAAAAGTCAATTTGGTCAATATAATGGCTAAAGAGAGAAAATGAGAGTCAAGCTCATTTCCAATGGGCTAAGCCCATGAACCAAGGCCCATGACCAGCATTAATAGTTAATTACAACCCCTACCCCCCTGAAATTGGAGAGAGATTGCATGCAAGGGGGTAGTTTTGGAAATTTGGGAAAAAGAGGAGAGAGAAGAGAGGGAAAATGGGGATGAAGGCCATGTGGCCCTCCTCCTCTCTTCCCAAGCACACATCTGAACCCACACATTAATTATCAGCCTTTCCAACCCAATTTCATGCCACTTGGAGCCAAGGAGGAGAAACCAAAGCTCATGGCCGAAATCCCCATCATGACATCTCTTTATACAACCCATATCAGCCAAAAACAACCCTCCCATTAGCTTCAGAAGGTCCAAAGGAGTGGAATTCGATACCTAGATCGAAGCTTTTGGTGGAGAATCGGGTTCGGGAGCAAGCTCGCCGGAGAGGAGAAATTCCATGGCCAACCACCGCCACCGCCGCCGTCGGGCTCCGATCAAGGTCCGTTTCGCCTCACCTCTACCCGTACTAGCTTTCTAGATCGATTAGGTGAGGCATCGGACTCAATTGAGCCCGATCTAATGTGAGATTTTCATGGATTTTAGGATTTTTAATGGAGTTCAAGTTCGCCGGAAACCGCCACCTCCGGCGGCCAAGTCGCCGCCAAACGTTAGCCCTCACCTCAACGGAGGTGGTGGTGGTGGTGGCCGGCCAGGGAGGTGGCCGAGTGGCCGGGAAATGACCTTGGAAGGAGCTCCAGGTCGGGCAAATCTCGGCCCTTGGCTGTTTGGAGAAGATGAACGGATGCCCTCCATTTTGCTTTAAGATTCGTGCTATAGTGATTTTTGGCATTCTGTCACATATTTTTCTGTACCTTGCGGGCTAATTTTAGGCCCCGTAGAAGAAGATTCATAAATAATGTTTAACATGCAAAATGTAGCCTTTTCTCCTAGCTTTAATTTGCCATCTTAAACTTGCATTTTGGCCAAGTAGTTTGTCCTGTAGGGCTGTTTTGCTAGGACTGCTCCTAGACTAGGGCAGAAATTAAATTAATTCCTCAGCCCAAACCCTTGGTCCAAATGGGCTGAAATTTGGGCTAGGTTACTAAATTAGGCTTATCTAGGCCCTCCCCAAAAATCAGAATTTTTGGGGAACATTTTGCTATAGTTTTTACAAAAATACACAAAAGTAAATAAATGTGATTTTTGGAGTTTCCTAACTCCAAATGGCCCCAAATCTTGGTGGCACCCTCTCATGGGTATGTTAGACCCATGGTTAAAATGTGGGCTAAATTGATGCACTGCATGTTGAGGAATCTCACTTGCATGTTTGAGAAATAATATTTGGCTTGGGCTGCAAATAGCAATTTTGCAGAATTTCAAATGGCTGCCCAAGCCAAACCAGAAACCCCCTTGACCTGAGATTTTGGTCAGAGGTATAATTAGGGAATACTTAGGCCCTGCCCAAAAATGGGCTTGATTGGAAAATAAAATATGGGGAAATTACCAAAATAACCCTAGGGCTTAACTAGGTGATTCTTGGAGTTAGCTAACTCCAAATGGCCCCAAATTTTGGTGGCTGGCCCTTAGGGACCATATAGACCAGTGGTAGAAATTTCTCTGAAATTGGAACAAGTAATGTTGGGAAAGACCCACATGCAAGGATTGAACTACTTAGGCTCGGGGTGCATTTAGCCAAAAAAATGATATACTAAGTATTCAGCCTAGTTGAGGCACGCAAAAATCATGGAATTTATTCCAGTGATTAATTAGGGCATAAACCACCCCTAGAATTAATTATGGGATTTTTGGGATCAAAAATCCCATTATTTGGAATTTTCAAAACATAGGTCCTTTTTGAAAATAAATTGGAAAAATAGATTTTGATAAAAAGGAAATTCCCAAATTCAGTCAAGTCAAAGAATGATGTTTTATTTGACTTAGGAAAATTTTATACCTCTGTTTGAGATCTATTGGAGCAAAAACCTTGAAATTACCATTTTACCCTTTTTGTATTTAATTATGATTTGGTGGAATTTCTTGTTGGAAAATTATAGAAATATTTCTATAGTTGTATAATTGTGATATTAGCCTTGTGGAATTATTTCAGAATTTTTGGATGCACTTTCAATTATTGAGTTAGCTTAATGGCATTTTGGTAATTAATTAAGAATGGAATTTGATAGGTCACTACAGTGTAGAATTTGATGAAACTCTTCCATTAGTCATAAAGTAGTGATATATATTCTCAGTAATTTTCCTGGAATTTTGGTTAGTATATTTCTTATACTTCATTTGGAAAATGATAAATATGTAGAATCTATATTAATTATGGGATAAATAGAAATATAAAAATGTAAATTATGAGATCTTGTAGACAGTAATATTTTACTCTTTTGCAACTCAGGAAAATTCCCTTAGGTCAGTAGATTTTAATTGATACCACTTCATGTGTAAAATGACCTAGGGAATGATTTAAAGGATTTAATTAAAGACCTTAATGACCTAGGAAAATTATGGGAATCAATACATTCATTTAATTAGTCCATACCACCCTAGGATAAATATTTGGGGTCTGTTGGCCCAAGGATTTAGAAGTTCGATTTCGGGATGGTATTAGATCATGGGCTGCGCATAGTAAAATTAGATTATACCTTAGAATCACCAGGGGATAGATCGACAATTGAGCTAGTGAATGTGGTTGGAAATATAACCCTGGTGGTTAGTGCCGTCTTAGTGATGAGAGTAAGAAGTGCAAATCTTTGGGTAACCGATAGAGTGGAGGCCGACGGAAGACCGTCGCTCTTCCATTAATGATAACTTAAGTCATTAGGTTAGTCCTAAAGTAACAATGAGAGTTGATAGTGGATCTTGGGTAGACATCAACTAAAAGTAATTATCCTTGCGAAAGGGAACTTTGGGCTTGTCATCCCATCTTGGTTCCTAGTGCCTTCGAGACCCCTTCAATGGGCATACCTTGGGCAGTCCTGGGATTAACCTCTAAATCACTAAGTATAATAACCGGTAGACAAGAGTAGCCTAATAGGCTAGGTAAAACTGCACTTGTTCTTATCATGGTGCCGGGTTGGAGAGACTTGGAGTCTGTTGACTACTTGCTCGCCCGCGTCGGTTTGAAAGGAATTGGTATGTCTATATGCTCACCCGTGCCGGGTTGGAGAGACTTGGAGTCCGTTGATTATTTGCTCACCTGTTTCATAAGGTTGGAGGGATACAAGTAATGAGCTCATCCTAACCGGGTTGGAGGGATACGAGTGGCTTGCTCACCTGTTTCATAAGGTTGGAGGGATACAAGCACTTGCCCACCCAAATGGGATTGCAGGGAATGTGTTAGCAATATCAATACGAGCAGGAAGCTCAGATTAATACCTTGCATGTGCATAAAGTTAGTGGCGAGTCAGGCGGGACTGGCCAGTCGATGCATCGATGGCAGTACGATGACTCGGGCGAGGAGTACGGGTGGAGGGGCCAGTATGCTATATATATAATACTGCGGAATCCCCGAAGACGTACACTCGACCTACAAGACTGACGGGTAGTCAGCAAAATACGTACGCAAGACTCTAGAGTGCACCTGGGACGTGTACAGAGGCGTATGAGAGGGGTCTAGGTCTGGTAGTGCTTATACCCACCTAGAAGTGGAGAGCCCGCTCCACTATTGCCGTAGCCACAACGGTAGTACCCGAGAGTGATGCAAGCTCTCAAAAAGAGGGAACTAAAGGTCTGTGATCACGGAGTCGTGTGTGTGTGTTGCACTTGCCTGCTACATAAATTGCATCATAAACATTCATACATATTAGGGCATACGCAATCATAGATCCTTATCATATAAATTAGTATGGGCTCTTTTATATGATAAGTTACAATTCCTGGAAACCTTAACTTATAAATTTGTATGGGCATTTTTATAAGTTAAGGTACGTCTGTGATGGTAGATAGTTTACTTTTCAGTACTTACTTTCCTGCTCTTACTTTCAGTTCTTTCTTTTACAGTACTGTTTTACTTACTTGTACTACTTACTTAGAACTGCTAGAGTAGGATAACTATACTTATTACAACTGTTAGTATACTCTTGTCACCTGCTTCCACCTTTGCTACCCCTTGTTGTCCTCCGCTTCTTCCTCCCGCTCGGTGCCTAAGAGCGACGGGGCGAGGTGTGGAGGAAACGACTTAGTCTTTTTGACTAATGGTCGGTGACCATACTATTTTTAGGAGCTCGAGGAGATGGACCAGCACGACGAGGAGGCAGGACTTGAGGAGCAGATGCCGACTACCACTACTGGAGCACAGGTTCAGACGTGATGATTTGAGATGATAGATTCCGCTGCTATTAGATTGAGAGAGTGTGTGATTTGATATTGATGTACTGGGCATATGCCCTTATTACACTCTTTTGTTGTACTCATTGTGGACTATATTTATGTACTCATCATTTCTTTTATATGATATGTACTCTGTGGCTGTGGACTTATGTAGTTTTGTTTACTATATACCTTGCTTCTGTTTCTCATATTGGCCGAACAGGTTATGATCGTACTAGCCGGCAGGATCGGCGTCTTGCGGTGTCGACTAACCCGTGAGTTAGTGTCACCGTAAGGCGGCGGTTCTGGGCATAAGATCAGGGCTCCCTTGGTAAGGGGGAGGATCTTACAAACTGGTATCACTTGAACAAACGATCATATGAGAAAGAAGTCCACAACACTGGAACACCCCGCTCGAGCATTAGTTTGCGGACAAACTAAGCAGCGGAAGCAATGGTGTGCCCATGTGTAAAAAGTCACATAAACCAGTCCATTAAGCAATGAGTTAGGCCAATCCAACTAGGACACCACCCTAGTTTGACTTACCAAGAGGATTTTGCGTCGTACCTTAGGCCAAAGATCGACTTCAGATGTAGATTAGTTACGGTACGGGGATAACCAAGTCGATTAAAGAAAGATCTAAATGCCAGAGTCCCTACTTAAGGCTTAAACCTCGGTGTCCCTAAGTCGCATATCGAATGATATTACCAACTCTTACTCAAACTGATAAGGACCACCTCGAGAAGAATTGATGCATAAGTTTAATAGTGGATTAGTAGGGTACTCGTAAGCTTAATCCTAGTACCGATGACTTGATTACGTCAAGACAACCACGATGATAAATATCAAAGGTCGAATAGGAGTTCGGATTTTCGAGGAAACACCTCCTAGTTTGGTCAAGTATTGACCTTGGTCAGACTGTCGTATGATAACCTTGAGGCCTAAGATAAATAATATATCAATTGAAGTGGAAATCCATGCCAAGGACGATTAGCCCTAAGGATTATGGCATGTTCAGGATGACTACAGTGTGATAGTCAAAGGAAAAATTAACCAAAATATATGGGGACTTAACCTTTTTGTTTATAGGGTTATATTGATAACAATTCGATTTTGCCTAAGCCTTCTCATTAAGAATGTGTCGCAAGCATAGCGATCTAAAAACTTGGCTTATTTTAAGATTGCTCAAGTAAAGATGAGAATTGTATATACATGACCAGTGTGATGATCAAGCCTCCCCGGAAGGTTAGGACTCTCGAAGAACTTCGCCCTATTATTAATCTTAAGCAGCATAGACTATTAACGACAGGTTGGGAACACGATAAATTCACAAGCAAAATAGAAAAGTAGAATGTTTCGAGAATGAATTTTCACTCTCATAAATACCCCAAGACCGTTGGAGTAAGTGAACAAGTAGAACAGTAAAATTGATTCCGTGAAAGATACATAAATGCTGGCTTAGTGACGAATACATATGACCTTGAAGCTAGGGAAGACCGTATAAGACTTCAAGAAGTTTCCCAATTTCGAGTTTAAGGAAGTAAGTAACCCACTTAGATCGTAGTCTAATGAGCACTCGTGTTTTCCTTATTACGAACACGGTATAAATCATTTGCACATACATGTGAAATCTGAGCAATTCACGTCAAAAGACCGAATTTGAATCAGTATGGGTTGTAGAAGGATGTACAAATAATTAAGGTTGGTCTTGATTACCACATCAACAAGCACGTTTCAAGGATACGCTAAACACCTTAACCCAACCAATGTAACACGTGATTAAGGGACTCAGATGTACCGCAAGGGAAAATAATGTGAAACGAGAATTCAAGTATCTGAATAATTACGTCTACGACAATGGGTGTACCATAACCCTAGAAAAATTTTTAATCAAGGAAGAGTCATCTTAATTTGGAAGAAGTATAACATGATGACTGATCACCACCACCCATGCCTACGTAACATACACAGGTCATCAATTGGAAACATACAGATTGTGATAAAGTAACGTCAAGGTAATATGAAGGAGTGATTGTAAATCTTAAACTGTTATATGAGAAGAGCCATAAAGGGAAAGCTCAAAATGTTTGAATAAAATTTTGTTTAGAACTTTGAGGGCGTGACGACCCCAGGAGGTTAAAAATCAAGTGAAAGGCCTTACCAAATTGGAAAGGGTAGATTATAGGAATGATCATTTGGAGTGGTCTGACGATCACAAGGGGGCAAACGATGCGTTTCAGGATATAACACCTACCTTCAGAAAGATTCAGGATATCAAAAACAACTCATGATTAGGAACATGTCGTTATTCTTAGAAATCAGAATAAAAATGTTCGATGAATTAATAATCGCCCTCAAAAGGTTCGGAATTTCGATATCAACTCAGGATTACGGATATGTTATTATCCTTAGGATCGAGTATTATAATAATCCAGAGGGCTCGATCATGAATAGACAATATGAGCATACCCTTCGCACAAGGAAAACAAATAAGTTTCAACATTTCCTATGTTAGATAGTGCGAGGTATGTACTTTTGGGAATATATATAAGTAATGAAAACTCATGAACTTCGGGATATGATAGTCTGTATCATGTCATAATAAGTTTGAGGTTACATTGAAGGTTACTTACCACACATACTTGAGCTAACCTCGTAAGTATAATAGCTCTAGATGAGTATTCACCTATACTTGTCAATTAAGATAGGCGTATGAAAATGTATAGGAAAATTACTTTGGGGTACCGTGCTGAAACTTCAAGCACATCAAAGGGTAATTGTCAAGGCATGACATTTAAAAATGCGATGACTCAACAAATTGAAATGTGGTTAATGATTAGTTGTAGCACACGTATAGGTATGATCTCTTGATTGCGGTTACATTAAAAACCATGTCACGAATGTTGATAACATCATGATCACCGTAGGGAAATTCATGACGATGAAGAAATCAATTTTAGATTGTTATCACGGATACGGTGAAATACTCGAGAATAGATGAATATTTATTAAGATTCGATAGATGAAGAAATCGAGGTGCTTCAAATTTTGAAGATATACACATATAATCTATGAATTAGACTGCATGTTAAAAAAAACGACCGAGAGTCAAAATCCTTTATCAAACGTTCCTATTGATAATAAATGCTTCATGTGTAAAATGAGTATTGTTGATTAAAGATAATGGCAGGCTCAGTCTTGAATTTGGGGAAAAGCAAAATGATAAATTTTTCATCACACCATGATCTCAGAAGATTGGTTAGCTACTATATATAATAGTGTTGGTCTAGTGTGCCTGAATTCTATCTTGGTGACTACAAGTTCACGTTGGTGGATAAGTAATAATCTTGGGGGACGTGAATAGAAGAGACTTCTACTTACGAGATTGTTGAATTATACATATTTCGGTGATCGTTGGTCGTAAGGGACTACAATCTAATGTGTGATTGAGAAATATTTTGATTATAAAATGTCGTAGGACTTGGAAATGAGTCATCACAATTTGAAACAAGAGTAGTCCAAAATATAATGAAAGTGCATTTGGAAGAGGATTGTTACCTCTAATAGGTTTCTTATAATAATAGCCATGAGGCTTATCACGGGAGGAAGTGCCGGACACCTCTTTCTCGGGTTCAGGATGTGGGCCCCGGGGCACTTGGATCAGAGTACATAGAGGATACGAAGGCTCAGATTTGACTGATCAGGGATCGGATGCTGGAGGCTCAGAGTAGACAGGCCAAGTATTACGATGCGCGGCATCAAAAGTTGGAGTTCCAGGTAGGGGACAAAGTATTTTTGTAGATACGTCCGGTGCATGGTGTTTCTCGGGTGTGGAGACATAAGAAGCTCAGTCCACGATATATGAGGCCAGACTTGATCCTGGAGCGGATCGGTCCCTTGGCTTATAGGTTGTACTGCCACCTGAGTTGGGGACCTTGCACGACGTCTTTCATGTCTCTTCATTACGGAGAGCACTCCTTTGGCAGGAGCAGCACATTTCTACTACCGAAGGGCCGGTAGCACCCGATAGGACAGTTCGTTTGGAGCCGATCCGGATCGACGATACAACCGTCCGAGTGTTGCAGAAGAAGAAGGTCTCTCTTGAGAAGGTGCTGTGGTCCAACCATGGATGGGAGGAGCACACCTGAGAGCTAAGGGATCTTATGTTGGAGCAACACCCGGAGCTATTTGCATCAAGTATGCTTTGGTTGGTTTTAAATTTCTTAGATCTCTTGCAAATGGAACCCCGTACACCCGAACTTAAATTTCGGGGACGAAATTAATTTTTTTGTTTATAGGGTTTGTAACATCCCAATTTTCACTTATCTTAGATTGGGTTAGGCATGGGGTGGGTGATAGGGTTTTAGCTAGGTTTGACCCTAGGAATGGGGAATAACCATGTGGGGCCCACTATGGGGCCCAAGTCAAATTAGGTCAAACTAGCCTAAATGGGAACCCTAGCCACACCATGACCCCACCACATTGCCATAACCCTAAAAACAATCTAAGTGGACCCTAGGGCATGTCACTAGGTCAACCCTTTGACCCTAGTTGACCCAAGTCAACCTTAGCCCTAATTTGGTCAAAATCATACCTATAGGCCCAATTAGGCCAAGTGGGGCATCACCATAGCCCAACCCATGTTAGGTGATGGCATGGGGGTTCATGACCATTAGGTGGGGTCAGCCCACTCATCAAGTTGACCAAGTCAACCCTAAAAGTCAATTTGGTCAATATAATGGCTAAAGAGAGAAAATGAGAGTCAAGCTCATTTCCAATGGGCTAAGCCCATGAACCAAGGCCCATGACCAGCATTAATAGTTAATTACAACCCCTACCCCCCTGAAATTGGAGAGAGATTGCATGCAAGGGGGTAGTTTTGGAAATTTGGGAAAAAGAGGAGAGAGAAGAGAGGGAAAATGGGGATGAAGGCCATGTGGCCCTCCTCCTCTCTTCCCAAGCACACATCTGAACCCACACATTAATTATCAGCCTTTCCAACCCAATTTCATGCCACTTGGAGCCAAGGAGGAGAAACCAAAGCTCATGGCCGAAATCCCCATCATGACATCTCTTTATACAACCCATATCAGCCAAAAACAACCCTCCCATTAGCTTCAGAAGGTCCAAAGGAGTGGAATTCGATACCTAGATCGAAGCTTTTGGTGGAGAATCGGGTTCGGGAGCAAGCTCGCCGGAGAGGAGAAATTCCATGGCCAACCACCGCCACCGCCGCCGTCGGGCTCCGATCAAGGTCCGTTTCGCCTCACCTCTACCCGTACTAGCTTTCTAGATCGATTAGGTGAGGCATCGGGCTCAATTGAGCCTGATCTAATGTGAGATTTTCATGGATTTTAGGATTTTTAATGGAGTTCAAGTTCGCCGGAAACCGCCACCTCCGGCGGCCAAGTCGCCGCCAAACGTTAGCCCTCACCTCAACGGAGGTGGTGGTGGTGGTGGCCGGCCAGGGAGGTGGCCGAGTGGCCGGGAAATGACCTTGGAAGGAGCTCCAGGTCGGGCAAATCTCGGCCCTTGGCTGTTTGGAGAAGATGAACGGATGCCCTCCATTTTGCTTTAAGATTCGTGCTATAGTGATTTTTGGCATTCTGTCACATATTTTTCTGTACTTTGCGGGCTAATTTTAGGCCCCGTAGAAGAAGATTCATAAATAATGTTTAACATGAAAAATGTAGCCTGTTCTCCTATCTTTAATTTGCCATCTTAAACTTGCATTTTGGCCAAGTAGTTTGTCCTGTAGGGCTGTTTTGCTAGGACTGCTCCTAGACTAGGGCAGAAATTAAATTACTTCCTCAGCCCAAACCCTTGGTCCAAATGGGCTGAAATTTGGGCTAGGTTACTAAATTAGGCTTATCTAGGCCCTCCCCAAAAATCAGAATTTTTGGGGAACATTTTGCTATAGTTTTTACAAAAATACACAAAAGTAAATAAATGTGATTTTTGGAGTTTCCTAACTCCAAATGGCCCCAAATCTTGGTGGCACCCTCTCATGGGTATGTTAGACCCATGGTTAAAATGTGGGCTAAATTGATGCACTGCATGTTGAGGAATCTCACTTGCATGTTTGAGAAATAATATTTGGCTTGGGCTGCAAATAGCAATTTTGCAGAATTTCAAATGGCTGCCCAAGCCAAACCAGAAACCCCCTTGACCTGAGATTTTGGTCAGAGGTATAATTAGGGCATACTTAGGCCCTGCCCAAAAATGGGCTTGATTGGAAAATAAAATATGGGGAAATTACCAAAATAACCCTAGGGCTTAACTAGGTGATTCTTGGAGTTAGCTAACTCCAAATGGCCCCAAATTTTGGTGGCTGGCCCTTAGGGACCATATAGACCAGTGGTAGAAATTTCTCTGAAATTGGAACAAGTAATGTTGGGAAAGACCCACATGCAAGGATTGAACTACTTAGGCTCGGGGTGCATTTAGCCAAAAAAATGATATACTAAGTATTCAGCCTAGTTGAGGCACGCAAAAATCATGGAATTTATTACAGTGATTAATTAGGGCATAAACCACCCCTAGAATTAATTATGGGATTTTTGGGATCAAAAATCCCATTATTTGGAATTTTCAAAACATAGGTCCTTTTTGAAAATAAATTGGAAAAATAGATTTTGATAAAAAGGAAATTCCCAAATTCAGTCAAGTCAAAGAATGATGTTTTATTTGACTTAGGAAAATTTTATACCTTTTTTTGAGATCTATTGGAGCAAAAACCTTGAAATTACCATTTTACCCTTTTTGTATTTAATTATGATTTGGTGGAATTTCTTGTTGGAAAATTGTAGAAATATTTCTATAGTTGTATAATTGTGATATTAGCCTTGTGGAATTATTTCAGAATTTTTGGATGCACTTTCAATTATTGAGTTAGCTTAATGGCATTTTGGTAATTAATTAAGAATGGAATTTGATAGGTCACTACAGTGTAGAATTTGATGAAACTCTTCCATTAGTCATAAAGTAGTGATATATATTCTCAGTAATTTTCCTGGAATTTTGGTTAGTATATTTCTTATACTTCATTTGGAAAATGATAAATATGTAGAATCTATATTAATTATGGGATAAATAGAAATATAAAAATGTAAATTATGAGATCTTGTAGACAGTAATATTTTACTCTTTTGCAACTCAGGAAAATTCCCTTAGGTCAGTAGATTTTAATTGATACCACTTCATGTGTAAAATGACCTAGGGAATGATTTAAAGGATTTAATTAAAGACCTTAATGACCTAGGAAAATTATGGGAATCAATACATTCATTTAATTAGTCCATACCACCCTAGGATAAATATTTGGGGTCTGTTGGCCCAAGGATTTAGAAGTTCGATTTCGGGATGGTATTAGATCATGGGCTGCGCATAGTAAAATTAGATTATACCTTAGAATCACCAGGGGATAGATCGACAATTGAGCTAGTGAATGTGGTTGGAAATATAACCCTGGTGGTTAGTGCCGTCTTAGTGACGAGAGTAAGAAGTGCAAATCTTTGGGTAACCGATAGAGTGGAGGCCGACGGAAGACCGTCGCCCTTCCATTAATGATAACTTAAGTCATTAGGTTAGTCGTAAAGTAACAATGAGAGTTGATAGTGGATCTTGGGTAGACATCAACTAAAAGTAATTATCCATGCGAAAGGGAACTTTGGGCTTGTCATCCCATCTTGGTTCCTAGTGCCTTCGAGACCCCTTCAATGGGCATACCTTGGGCAGTCCTGGGATTAACCCCTAAATCACTAAGTATAATAACCGGTAGACAAGAGTAGCCTAATAGGCTAGGTAAAATTGCACTTGTTCTTATCACGGTGCCGGGTTGGAGAGACTTGGAGTCTGTTGACTACTTGCTCGCCCGCGTCGGTTTGAAAGGAATTGGTATGTCTATATGCTCACCCGTGCCAGGTTGGAGAGACTTGGAGTCCGTTGATTATTTGCTCACCTGTTTCATAAGGTTGGAGGGATACAAGTAATGAGCTCATCCTAACCGGGTTGGAGGGATACGAGTGGCTTGCTCACCTGTTTCATAAGGTTGGAGGGATACAAGCACTTGCCCACCCAAATTGGATTGGAGGGAATGTGTTAGCAATATCAATACGAGCAGGAAGCTCAGATTAATACCTTGCATGTGCATAAAGTTAGTGGCGAGTCAGGCGGGACTGGCCAGTCGATGCACCGATGGCAGTACGATGACTCGGGCGAGGAGTACGGGTGGAGGGGCCAGTATGCTATATATATAATATTGCGGAATCCCCGAAGACGTACACTCGACCTACAAGACTGACGGGTAGTCAGCAAAATACGTACGCAAGACTCTAGAGTGCACCTGGGACGTGTACAGAGGCGTATGAGAGGGGTCTAGGTCTGGTAGTGCTTATACCCACCTAGAAGTGGAGAGCCCGCTCCACTGTTGCCGTAGCCACAACGGTAGTACCCGAGAGTGATGCAAGCTCTCAAAAAGAGGGAACTAAAGGTCTGTGATCACGGAGTCGTGTGTGTGTGTTGCACTTGCCTGCTACATAAATTGCATCATAAACATTCATACATATTAGGGCATACGCAATCATAGATCCTTATCATATAAATTAGTATGGGCTCTTTTATATGATAAGTTACAATTCCTGGAAACCTTAACTTATAAATTTGTATGGGCATTTTTATAAGTTAAGGTACGTCTGTGATGGTAGATAGTTTACTTTTCAGTACTTACTTTCCTGCTCTTACTTTCAGTTCTTTCTTTTACAGTACTGTTTTACTTACTTGTACTACTTACTTAGAACTGCTAGAGTAGGATAACTATACTTATTACAACTGTTAGTATACTCTTGTCACCTGCTTCCACCTTTGCTACCCCTTGTTGTCCTCCGCTTCTTCCTCCCGCTCGGTGCCTAAGAGAGATGGGGCGAGGTGTGGAGGAAACGACTTAGTCTTTTTGACTAATGGTCGGTGACCATACTATTTTTAGGAGCTCGAGGAGATGGACCAGCACGACGAGGAGGCAGGACTTGAGGAGCAGATGCCGACTACCACTACTGGAGCACAGGTTCAGACGTGATGATTTGAGATGATAGATTCCGCTGCTATTAGATTGAGAGAGTGTGTGATTTGATATTGATGTACTGGGCATATGCCCTTATTACACTCTTTTGTTGTACTCATTGTGGACTATATTTATGTACTCATCATTTCTTTTATATGATATGTACTCTGTGGCTGTGGACTTATGTAGTTTTGTTTACTATATACCTTGCTTCTGTTTCTCATATTGGCCGAACAGGTTATGATCGTACTAGCCGGCAGGATCGGCGTCTTGCGGTGTCGACTAACCCGTGAGTTAGTGTCACCGTAAGGCAGCGGTTCTGGGCATAAGATCAGGGCTCCCTTGGTAAGGGGGAGGATCTTACACAAGCAAACCAAGAATTCATTTAAATCTGTAAATAAAAGTGATTCTCCTAGAATCCTGTATTTATTACATTTGGACCTTTTTGGCCCAATAAATGTACAGAGTTTAGGAGGGAAGTATTACACATTAGTAATTGTAGATGACTTCTCTAGGTTCAGTTGGGTTTTCTTTTTGAGAACTAAGTCTGATAACTTCAAAGCCCTTACAGACTTTCTATTATGTGTGCAGACTGAGTACTCTACTCATGTGGCCTTGATCAGAAGTGATCATGGTACTGAGTTTGACTCTCTTCTCATGCAAGAATTCTGTGAGAGAGAAGGTATCAAACATAGCTTCTCAGCTCCTAGAACTCCCCAACAAAATGGGGTAGTTGAAAGGAAGAATAGAACACTCATTGAAGCTGCTAGTACATTGTTGGCAGATGCTAACATGCCTCTATCCTATTGGGCAGAAGCTGTTAGTACAGCCAACTATGTCTTAAATAGAAGTTTGATACACAAACTTAAGTGTAAAACTCCTTATGAGTTGCTTAAAGGAAAGAAACCAAAAATTAATTACTTTAGAGTTTTTGGCTGTATTGTTTATATTCATAATAATAATAAAGAATATATTAGAAAATTTGAAGCAAAAGCTTCAATGGGAATTATGCTTGGATATTCCCAAGTAAGCAAAGCTTATAGGGTTTATAACAAGTCTACCTGTAAAATTGAAGAATCTGTGCATGTGACTTTTGATGAGTCTCAGATGTTTTACAAGGAGAAGGAAAATTCTCCTTCCTCCAGTTCATTGTAGGTACCTGATGCCCCTCAAGAAATTCTCTAACTATCAACTCTTCAGATCACTGAATCAGACAGTGATGAAGACATTGCTGAAGCAGTTGTTGTACCACCAACAGTAGATCAAATTCCTCCTGAGGAATTAATCCCAACTGTTGCTGAAGATCACATCCCACCTGCTAATATTGTCACACTTAGAGATCACCCCACATCTCAAGTGATTGGAGACATATCAGCTGGTGTGCAAACAAGACATCAATTAAGACAGGATGTGATGCATGCTTGTTTCCTCTCACAGGTTGAGCCCCTCACCTTTAAAGATGCAGAGCTAGATCCCCACTGGATCATTGCAATGCAAGAGGAGCTCAATCAGTTTGAGAGATGTAAAGTTTGGACTTTGGTTCCAAGACTTAAAGGCCAACTGATCATAGGCACCAAGTGGGTGTATAGAAACAAGTTAGATGCAAATGGAATTATAGTAAGGAATAAAGCAAGGCTTGTAGCTCAGGGCTACAGACAGGAGGAAGGTATAGACTATGACCAAACCTTTGCTCCTGTTGCAAGGCTAGAAGCAATAAGGATCTTCTTGGCCTATGCAGCCTACATGAAGTTTAAGGTGTTCCAAATGGATGTCAAAAGTGCATTCCTAAATGGTGAGCTTAAGGAAGAGGTGTTTGTTGAACAACCACCAGGGTTTGTTTCTTCAACTCAGCCTTCTCATGTTTTTAAGTTGCAGAAAGCTCTTTATGGACTAAAGCAAGCTCCTAGGGCCTGGTATGAGACCTTAGCTAGTTTCCTGTTAGAGCACAACTTTACTAGGGGAGTAGTTGATAGAACCCTTTTCGTCAAGCATCACAAGGACACAATCCTGTTAGTTCAGGTGTATGTAGATGATATTATTTTTGGCTCCACTGATCCCAAACTGTGCAAAAAGTTTTCCAACTTGATGCATTCCAAGTTTGAGATGAGTAGCATGGGTGTGCTGTCTTACTTTCTTGGTCTCCAAGTTAAGCAAGATGCTGATGGTATCTTCATCTCCCAATCCAAATATGCCAAGGAATTGGTAAAGAAATTTGGGATGGCTGATGCTTCAGCAATGCCTACACCCATGGCTACTAATGTAGTTATTGATTATGATGATCACGGCAAGCCAGTTGATCAAAAGAATTATAGGGCCATTGTTGGTTCCCTATTATATCTAACTGCAAGTAGGCCAGATATAATGTTTGCTACATGCCTTTGTGCTAGATTCCAGGTCAACCCCAAGGAATCTCATCTGATTTTTCTAAAGAGAATCCTGAGATACCTGAAGGGATGTCCAGATCTAGGACTTTGGTACCCAGCTGAGTCAGAATTTGAATTAATTGGATATTCTGATTCTGATTATGCTGGTTGCAGAGTTGACAGGAAGAGCACCTCAGGAACTTGCCAGTTCCTGGGAGAGAGATTGGTCTCTTGGTTCTGTAAGAAGCAGGCCTCTGTCTCAACTTCAACTGCAGAGGCTGAATATATAGCAGCTGCTAGTTATTGTTCACAGATCCTGTGGATTCAAAACCAGCTTGTGGATTATGGTTACTCACACAAGAACACCAAGATCATGTGTGATAGTACCAGTGCTATCTCAATTGCACAAAATCCAGTGCACCACTCTAGAACGAAGCACATTGAGATTAGGCACCATTTCCTGAGAGATTGTGTGGAAAAGAACAAGATCTGTCTTGAGTTCATATCCACTGAATTTCAGAGAGGTGATATATTCACCAAGCCCTTAGATGAACAGAAGCATCTGTTCTTTTTAGTTCAACTAGGCATGATTAATGGACGAGACTAAGTGTGACTATATCTGCCTTTGTTGAAACTTGTTTGAAGATAGTCGAACGACGTTCGAAGATAGTCGATCGGATCAAGCCATCGTCGACCTATGGTTGATGAAAGTTTGTCTGATTGAAGATCGTCGACCGACGTTCGACCATCGTCGAACAAGTTGAGCTCATCGTCGATCTCTGAACGACGACAGCTTGTTGCTTGTGAAGCCAGAAATAGCCGAACGATGGTTCGACTACTCTGCTTCTGAGCCGATCGTCGAACGGCCGTTCGACTATCGGGTCAAGTATCTTTTTAATAGATCGACTATTCCCGGTCTAATATAAAGCCGATAGTCGACTTAGGTTAAAAGATCTTGTGTTTTATCGTCGACGGAGCGTGCCCTTTCGCATTCTGCTTTCCCGCTTGCGATTTCCGGGCGTTTCGTCTTCTTCGTTCTCTGCAGCTTTCTCGAGCTTTCTCCAGCGAATCAATGGCGGTTTCCCCAGCAGTTCTAGCAGTCGTGAAGTTTGATGCTGGCTTTAGCGTGGATTTCGACGCGTTCAGCAGCTGCGATGCCGAAATCGTAGAAGTTCTACAGCTGTGCCGGGATCAGGGATTAGAGAGGATAATGTCTGCAAGGATTAAGATAAACATTCCAGGAATCAAGGAATGGGCTTTCACGTCGTCTTCCACAGACGATTCGATGACTGGTACCATCGGCGGAGAAGAGGTAATCCTGACTCCGGCCGTTTTGTCTGATATTTTTGGTTTAGTTAATGGTGAAGAGGATTATGAGCAAGATGCTCAGGAATTCGGAAGAATGCTAGTTGAGCTGGGACATGCTGAGGGCATTCCCACGAAGCTGCTCAAAGTAAATTTCCCCTTCAAGATCAAGTTTCTTGCTGAGCTGGTAGGAAAAGTGCTCCTGGGTAAGCACTCTGCTCACGATAATATCACTAGGCAATAATTCGCACTAATGTGTGCGATTGTTAATCGGAAAAGGATAGATTGGGCAGCAGTTGTGTTTGATTTAATCAGGAAAAAGACTGGAAAGAAGGAAGTTACCCTAGGAAGGGTTATTGGAATCTTCCTAAAGGAAAAATACCCCCAGCTGCTGAGTTCAACCGCAACAACAATCAATGCAAGCAAGAAGATGGATCCCAACCTGTTCTCCAAATGGAAGAGAACGTTTGTGAAACCTGCTCCAGCAACATCTGAGGACACCAGGACTGAATCAGTCACTCCTCACCATGTTGAAGCTGGCTCAGCTCTTCCCTCCTCCTCCTCTGCTTTGTTGTCTGCCTCAGTTGAAGTACCATCAACTTCAGCTGAAGTACGACCTTCTTCCTCTTCTGCTCCAGAAACAACTACGGTTGTTCCTCTTTCCCCTCCAGCTTCTCCTCTACCTGCTCATCTGGCTAGGATTTCTGCTCCTAGCTTTGATTTGTTAGGATCTGAGAGAATTCCTACTCCTCCTTTGTCTCCCATTCATTCCCCAGTTAATTCCCCAATTAACTCTCCTGCTCCATCTCCTGCTCGATCCCCTTTCCACACCATTTCTCATCCCAGCACTACTACCATATCTACTGCAGCTCCATCCACTTCACATCCATCATCTCTTGAGATCTCTCCTGAGCTTATCTCCCGCATTGTGGAGCTGATTACCCCGTCAATCAAGACCATGATTGAAGAGGCAATCGCTCCCCTTGCAGCCTCCATTGATATCTTATCTGCCTCCATCAAATCCCTTTCAAAATCTGCTGAGCCATCCTCCTCAAGGGGCCTGGTTTCAGTATCCACTGAAATCAGGCAGGGGGAGATGTTCCATGAAGATGCCTCAGATCATCCTGCCTCCCTTCCAGCTACAACAGATACAGTCATGACAGCTCTAGAAGAGTCTGCTCCAGCTGAGAAAGAAATAGCTCCAGTTTTATCAGATAAGGAAATAACAGATGGAATCATGCTATCTGAGATTGCAGTAAAAGTCTGCCTAGAAGACCTCACCTCTCCTGTGGTTGCTAGATTCCTAGAAGGAATTATAACTTCATATCTAGATGAATCATGGGAGATGGTCAAGTATGAAGGTAACTCATTCATCCGTTTTGTTGATGAGTCAATTAATTTGTTAGTTTGTGAATTCCTGGAAGGAATGATTTCTGTTTATTTAGCAGATCTGTATTCATAATTCTACAGATGTTATTAGAGAAGATTTAGCTGCTCAGATCATAGCAGTTGTTTCTGAAGCTGATCCAAGTGTTTCTGATATTCAAGTAGATCCTGAATTGGAATCTTTTTTAGATAATAGAGAAGATGAGTCTGAGAAAGATGAAGTCAAAGATGACTCTCCTGTTCTGAATTTGGAAGAAGTTCAAGCAAGAGAAGCCTGGGATTTAAGAGTACAATCTTTAAAAGAGAAAGAAAAAGATCTGCAAATTGAAAAGTCAACCATCTGGGATGATTCACCAGGGTTGGACTTAGATTCCCTTCTGGCTCTGGATGCCATGGAAGAGGAAAGAGAGAAATCTGATCTTAAGCTTAAAGAAAAGGCTGTTTCAGAAGCCTATGATCCTTATGAAAATCCTCCCTCATCTCATTCTGATGATGAAGATGATTCTGATGTTTCTGAGAAGTCAAAGAGAAAGAAAGCTGCTTCAAAGAAAAGAAAAGCTGCTCCTCCTCCTCCTCCCAGTAAAGATAATGATACTCCCTATTATATTCTGAAGGGCATTGACCCTAAATCCAAGGAATTTTAGCACTGGATGTGGTTTTCAAAGAATCAGCAGAAAGAAAGGAAAAGAACTAAGAGGTATGATAGTCCTGTTTCAAGATGGACTCCCAGAGGTCCTCCTCCTCCACCTCCAGGTGCAGGAGCCTCTGGGAACCTATCAGCTAATCCTGCTGCCTCTTCTGGAAGATCTGCTTCTTTTCAGCCCCAGCCAAGACAAAGTTATCAAAGCTCGCAAGGCAAATCGTTTTCTGGTTCTCAAAGACAAGTGAAGGAGGCTGTGGTTCAAAGACCAACCTTTTCCCCTCCTCCTTCTCCAAAGAAAAGAATTCAATCTCCAACACCAGTTCAGTCTGAGGAAATTGTTTCAAAAGGTAAATAGTTTACTCTGTTTTAAAATTTCTAGCAAGAACCTTTTGCTAAGTTTGCTTCCAATGTCTTATCTAGTTATTCAAGATAAAATAGCTGATGCTGCTCCTCCTGAGCCTGTTTATGAAAATCCTGAGCTTGATCCTAACTTTAGGATGGCTCGCTTTCAAGAACTAGTTGGAGCAGCTCAAATAAGAAAAGCTAGAGCAGAAGGAAAAGATACGACTGGTCTAACTACCATGTCTGCTTACAGAAAGAAAGAGTTTGAAAAGTTCCAAGTTAATCCTGAGATTTTTGATCCAT
Source organism: Platanthera zijinensis (assembly GCA_039513925.1). NCBI lineage: Eukaryota > Viridiplantae > Streptophyta > Magnoliopsida > Asparagales > Orchidaceae > Platanthera > Platanthera zijinensis. The sequence continues at coordinate 10,913,891 of CM077094.1, forward strand.
CAAAATATATGGAAAAGCATCCTGAAGCAGTAGTCCCAAGAGCTGCAGAACTGAAGATCATTGGTGCGCAGGACCTGAAACTGTCAAAGAAAGAATCTGATGATCCTTTAAGGAAAATCTCTTTTGTTTCTAGCTCTTCTGTATCTAAGCCTGACTTTGTTGATCCATAGTTTGATTAACTGCTGTGCTATATTTGTTTATCTGTTTGATAATCTGCTAGTTAATTGTTAACTATTTTCTGTATTATTTTATTGCTCTTTAGCTAGCTTTATGTTTTAGATGTTGAGAGACTTAACTCAAATAGGGGGAGATTGTTGGTACCCTAGTTTTGATTTGAGTTTAGTCCTCTCCTTTGTGCCCCTTGACCCAAGAAATATCTATGGTCAATGGTTAGAAGTCTAGCTGTAGAGTCCTCACTTTTCCAAATTGAGAATTTGGTTAAGTAGTTTTTTCGTTCGACTATAGTCGAATGCCGCTCGACTATCGTCTATCGGCTGATCGACGATCGTCTATCAGTTGGTCGACGCTCTGTCTGCGTTGATAGTTCGACTATCTGTTGATAGGTCGACTATCTGCTTGGCGAGGTAGTTCGACTATCTGTTCTGATAGATCGACTATCTGATAGTTCGACTATCTGTTGATAGGTCGACTATCTGTTCCGCTTTGATAGTTCGACTATCTGTTGATAGATCGACTATCTGTTTCGTCTTGATAGTTCGACTATCTGTTGATAGTTCGACTATCTGTTGTCTTTGATAGTTCGACTATCTATCCTGATAGTTCGACTATCTGATAGTTCGACTATCTGCTGATAGATCGACTATCTGGTTTGTTTTGATAGTTCGACTATCTGTTGATAGATCGACTATCTGTTTTCTGAGGTAGGTCGACTATCTGCTTGATAGGTCGACTATCTCTGTGCGCTTGATAGTTCGACTATCCGTCCAAGATAGATCGACTATCTGATAGTTCGACTATCTGCCCTGATAGTTCGACTATCTGCCGGGGTAGTTCGACTATCTTCTTCGATAGATCGACTATCTGGATCGTTCGACTATCTGCCCGATAGTTCGACGATCTCCGTGCGTCGGTCGACGATCTCCGAAGGTCGTTCGACGTTTTCTGTCTACCTTTGTATTTTGTATTTATTTATTATATTTAATTAATTAATACATTTTCTGGCACATTATTTTAAGCTGTATGATAAAATTTCCAGGCAATATTTGCTCCATCTCTTTTGCCTGAGTCAAATCTTTTTAAGATAAAGTTGTTTATCTTATTAGCTGTCTTTATAAATTACTTTATCTGTTGTCAGCCCTTTATAGCCGTTAGACTGAAAAGTCTTCTTTTTGCTATAAAGAGATTATTTCTGATGTGACTTTATTTAGTCCTTCTGTTATTTGATTTAAGCCTGCAGCTTCTTAGAAAGAGGTTTACTCCTTTTATAGAATGTTTTGCTGCAGAGATGTTTTTGTCTTCTTGATATTTACAGCCCAGGTCTCAAGGCTCAGAAGAAGACAAATAATTCAAATGGAAGAGAGCCGTTGCTTGCTGATGTTATATAAAGGACCCTTTGAAGAAGGATTCAAGCTAGCTAATAGCTAACCAGTTGTTCATTCAAGCTTTCAAGCCTTCATCAAGAAAAAGCTTTCTGCTCTCAGCAATTTCCATCTAACTGAGAAGTGTTAAGATCTTCATCGCTTCTTCACCTGAGTTCTCCTGCTTTCAGGAAGTTCAAACTCAGAGTTCCTTTGAAGAAGAAGAAGAAGAAGATAGTTGCTTGAAGATCTTTGATTTTATTATTTACTTTCTTCCTGTAGCTTTTCCTTCAGAACTTTCTGAAGAGTTTTCTGCACTGAAGCAAGACTTCACCTGGAAATCTTTGAGCCAGGGGGAGCCTTGATTCTTTAGAGCATTCTAGCTCAGTGCAAGTTTTTGTGCTTCTCTAATCTTTGTAAAATAGAGAAGACATCTTAACCTTTCTTCCCCCTCCTGTACAGGGTTATTACTCCCTTCAAAAGTATCCCTTGGTGGCAGGGCACCTGATCAAAAACCTGTGCTTGGTTTTTTAGACACCTGATCAAAAGTCTAAAGGGTTTCTGGATCTACCTGAAGCAGATCCTGTTGGTGGCAGGGCACCTGATCAAAAACCTGAGTGGATTCCTACCGTGTGGGTAGAAGAGTGGACGTACCCAAGTTGTTTGGGGAACCACTATAAATTTCCTTGTGTCGTCTGGATTCCATTGTTTAATTCCTACATTGTGGCTGTGATTAGATATAACTAGGTTGCTAGTTGTTGATTAGGTTTTCCAAGCCTTAACTATAATTACAGTTAGCTTGAGTTTGTACACATCACTTGTGCTAGGCTATAGGGTTAACTTTATATCTATAATCTTTTCATTCCACACTTCACTCCAAGGGAGTTTGGTAGACTATTAAGTTTTGTCTGTGCAAAATTTGATAACTCTATTCACCCCCCTCTAGAGTAGTATCTATCCCTTCACTTTCAGAGCTGGAAAAATAATTCCAACCCTCTCTCCTACCCCTTCTACCCGGTCACAACAACCTAACAAGCTGGACTAAAGCTTAATAAAGCAAAACCCTACCTCCAGCTACTATCTGAGCACCAAGCAGAGAACAGAAAGAGAGAAAAATAATTAATTCTGGGCAAGATTGACAGTAAACTTGCTCGGGACAAAGACTGCAGCAACCCTAACTTTTAGGAGAGAAAGGAATGAGTTGATACAACAAAAGTAATTGGAATAAAAATCGAGATTGGCAAGGGCAAAGAGAGCCACTTGCCTCTAGCTCCAGGAAATAGCAGTTGCCTTCCAAAATTTGGCACCGGCGGCAAGATCGGCCACCTAAGAGGCAAACCTAAAGCGTTTAGAGGAAGAATAACAAACCCTAAAAACCCTAGCTCCTATAGACAGCCCAAAAAGCTAAATTACATACCTAGGAAGCAAGCTCTCAGCGAGAGCAGCTCAAATCTGTTATTACCCGAGCGGAACAAGCCCTAAATCCACAACAATCTGGTGGTCAAAGCTGCAGCTCCTCCGCCTCCCGCTTGCTTCCTTCCGCTGGAAGCTAACAAGCTGAAGCTAGCTCGGGAAATGGGGAAGAATAGAATAGCTGGAGCCTTATAATAAGACCTCCACTCACTTATCTAAAGCTAAATAAAATAATCCTATAGCACTCAGATTCGGCCACTGGCTGCCTCTCCTAAAACTGCCACCTTTAGCTATGCATAACAAAAATATTATACATATAAAAATATATGCTTATACAAACATATAAATTTAAGCTTATAAAATTAGCCTAACTGATGCACCCGAGCCCACCAGCTGCTAGCAAATACATATATATTAAGCTTTTAAAGACTAGCTAGCAGCTGCTTCCCAAATTCAGCCAACCTAGAGCTTATAAATATATACTATTACTGTACAGCAAAATCATTAACTAGTAATCTAAACATATATATATATACATGAAATGAAAGCAGCTAAACACTTAGCCTAAAAACAGGGTACCAGCCCTACCAAGCTCGGCCACTCAAGGCCATGCACAGCAAAAGCAATTACCACTAGCTAGTCAAGCAAACGTCGAAACGACGCGAAAACAAACGATCTCGGATTTCGACAAAACTCGCACCGTAGCTAAACACCCAAGCTACGAAAACAATCGTGAAGTCGAAAACAACATCCGACGATCAAACACTCGGGCTAACACCTCCCAAGCCAAAGTACAAGCATTCCCTGAGAGGCTCAGCCGAGTCACAAAAACAAACTCCGGCTAGCTGGGAAATCTCGCAAACAGGCTACAAATAGGCCACTCAAGGAACCCAATGAGCTAAGACCACGCTCTAACAACGGAAAAAGGCCAGAAATGCGTCATCGTAATGCCAAACAACGATCAAACAAACACAGAAAAACCGGGGGCGTTACAGCCACCCCCCCTAAAAGAAAGTTTCGCCTCAAAACTTTACACATAACACTTTTATCAAGAAGGAAAAAGAAATAGCTAAGCTAGAGCTATAAAAGAAAGCACAAAACATACCAGGCATAAGGTCAGGGAAACAGAAGAGGGTAAGCCTTCCTCATCGCCGACTCTAGCTCCCAAGTCGTGCTTTTCACATCCTGGTTCCTCCACAAAATCTTAACCATAAGAATGGTTTTCCTCCACAACACGCGATCCTGAGCATCCAAAATGCGGACAGGCATTTCCACATAAGAAAGATTCGGCTCAAATTGAGGCACAGAATCCAAAACCTGCCTGCCACTCTGCATAAATTTCTGCAGCTGACTGACGTGAAAGACATCATGCATGCCAAAAAAATTTGCGGGCAACTCCAAGCTGTAAGCTGATACACCAACTCGCTCAACAATCATAAACGGCCCCACGTACCTCGGGTCAAACTTCCTGTTCTTGCCAAACCTCTTGACTCCAATCATCGAGGAAATCTTTAAGAACACCAAGTCCCCCATAGAAAATTCCAAGCTAGATCTACGCCGGTTGGCATTCTTCTCATATCGCTCCTAGGCTATCCGAAGCTTCTCCCGAATAAGCATCACAACAATTTCCATATCTTCGAGCGCATCTGGACCAAATAGCGGTCCCTTGCCAACCTCAGCCCAAAACAAGGGAGTCCTGTAGCGCCTCCCATACAATGCTTCAAAAGGAGCCATTTGTAAGCTTTCTTGATAACTGTTGTTATATGCAAACTCCATAAGCCGCAAAAGCTCATCCCACGCTCCTCAGTGGTCTAGAATATATCATCAGATCATGTTCTCCACTATCTGATTGACTCACTCTGTCTGGCCATTAGTCTTCGGGTGGTAAGCAGTAGAATATCTCAAATCCGAACCCAAACCCTATTGCAGGCTCTTCCAGAAGCGAGATGTAAACCGGGAGTCTCGGTCTGAAATAATGCTGACTGGCACACCGTGCAATCGGATGACCTCATTCAAATACAGATCAACTATCTTTCTCATCAGATAGTCGATCTTAAATGGTATGAAGTGAGCACACTTCGTCAACCTGTCCACGATCACCCAAACTGAATCATGCCCCCTAGGAGATCTCGGTAAGCCTGTAATGAAATCCATCGAGATGCTCTCCCACTTCCAAGTCGAAATATCCAAGGGAGTCAGCTTGCCACCAGGACTTCCATGATCAGCTTTCACACGCTTGTAAGTATGACACTCAGAAATAAATCTGGCTATGTCTCCCTTCATCCAATACCACCAGGCAATCTGCTTTAAATCATGATACATCTTAGTAGATCCTGGATGGTAGGCAACACTAGATCCATGGGCTTCCCTGCATACCATCATCCGGTTATCTCCCACGGCGGGGATGCAAAACCTGCCACGATACTGCAAGCTACCCGAATCATCAATAGAATAATATGGCAATTCACCTTCCTCAGCTTGAAGATACAAATGCAGAAGATCGGGATCATCCTTCTGATGCTATCTCGTAAGCGCAATCCATGAAGGTTCTTCCACTGCCAAACTACTCTACAAATCGCCACTTCCCACAGAAATGCCCATCAAAAGAAACTCCTCTACTAAAAGCTCGGTTGAGAGACCAAAAATCTTCCCTGACTTCTGACTCAGGGCGTCTACCACCACATTGGCCTTGCCCGGATGATACTGGATCTCAACATCGTAGTCAGCCACATACTCCAACCATCACCGCTGGCGCAGATTCAATTCCTTCTGGTTGAAGACGTACTTTAAACTCTTGTCATCCGTAAAAATCTTGCACTGCGCGCCATAAAGCAGATGTCTCCACAACTTTAGCACATAAATCACGGCAGCAAACTCTAAATCATGCATAGGGTAATTCCTCTCATGAGTTTTCAGTTGCCTCGACCCGTACGGAATCACTTTCCCGACTTGCATCAACACGCATCCAAGCCCAACATGTGATGCATCCACATAATCATCATAATCCAAGCCTTTTGTGGGCAGGGTCAAAACGGGAGTAGTGCATAATCTACTCTTTAGCTCTAGGAAGGCTTCCTCGCACTTCTCGCTCTAAACAAATGCCGCATTCTTCGGAGTCAATCTAGTCAAAGGTGCAACTAGGGTAGAGAAACCCTGCACAAATCTCCTGTAATAGCCGGCTAATCCCAGAAAGCTCCTAATCTCCTTAGGTGTGCCCGGCCTACTCCAATCCATCATAGTAGCGATCTTTTTTGGGTCTATTGAAATACAACTCTTATTTACCACATGGCCCCAGAATGAAACCTGAGGAAACCAAAACTCGCACTTGCTCAACTTGTCGAATAGCTTATGGTCCCTCAAGGCAGATAAAACCAAACGCAGATGCTGGTCATGCTCCTCCGCATTATGGGAATAAATCAGAACATCGTCGATAAACACGACCATGAACTTATCCAGGAAATCCTTGAACACTCGGTTCATCAAATCCATAAAAGCTGAGGGCGCATTGGTCAAACCAAACGACATGACCAAAAATTCAAAATGCCCATACTGGGATCGAAAGTCTGTCCGAGGAATGTCTGACTCACGGAGCTTGAGCTGATGGTAGCCAGAACAAAGATCAATCTAGGAAAATACTGCACTACCACGCAACTCATCAAACAAATCGTCAATCCTTGGCAAAGTGTACCTGTTCTTAATAGTAACCTTGTTCAACTCTCTATAGTCGATGCAAAGCCTCATCAACCCTTCTTTCTTATTTTCAAATAGAGCAGGCGCACCCCAAGGCGACGAACTCAGCCTGATAAAACCCTTTGCCAACATCTCATTCAGCTGGATACGCAACTCTTCCATCTCTCGCGGGGCCATCCGGTACGGCGCCTTCGCAATAGCACGGGTATTCGGCTCCAAATCTATAAAAAATTCGACATCTCTATCGGGTGGAAGACCGGGAAGATCATTAGGGAAAACATCCGAAAACTCGCACACCACATGAATCTCCTCCAAACGCGGTACGCTAACAACAGTCCCCACTACTGAGATGAAACAAGCAAAACAATCAGAATCAAGCAGATTCTGAACACATACCGCAGAAATGACTGGAGTTTCCTGGAGCGGATCAACATAAACACTCCCAGGCTGACCGTTGTCCTTAACAAAGTCCAAGCGCTTACCCTTGCACTAGATAACTGCTTCATAACTGGACAACCAGTCCATGACTAAGATAACATCGAAGTCTTCCAGGTCGATCACCTTCAAATCTGCCTTCGCTAGAAAATCTCCCAACAAGATCGGACAATCCCGAATACCCTGATCTGAAATCATGGAATCACCGGAAGGAAACTTGATGCAAAAGGCATCACTAACTCGCTCTAGACCCAAACGATAACGCTCCACAAAGGCTCTAGCCACAAAGGAGTGGGTAGCACTAGAGTCAAAGAGAACGCGAGCCCAATGGTTACTCGCCTTAAATCTTCCTATAAGATGGCATACGCAACTAAGAAAAACAAATGCTAAAGCTATACGAGAAACAAAACATTTAGGCTAGGGAGAAATCTTACCTGAAATGACCTGAGTCGAAGTCTGCGCTTCCTCGTAAGAAATTACATTCAGCTTTCCCTTGCCTTTGTCCACCTGCTGAGGCGGTGGCAATGCCTGGAGTGGCACTGGCTGGAACATCGGCTGGAGCTGGGGGCACTGAGCCTTGATGTGCCCTTCTTGACCGCAAAGAAAACAACCTCTTACCTTACTCTTATCCTTTCCCCAGCAATGGGCAACATCATACCCTGGCCACTTACATGTAGAACAGAATAAATCTTTCCTAGGAGTGCCTTTAATCGCATGCACCTGCTCCTTCTTCTGAGCTCCCAGCCTCTTAAAACATCTCTCCAAGGGGTGGACTAACCGGCCACAGAAACTATAAACCTCCCTGCTCTTCTTTTTGCCAGAATCGGGTACCTGCGGGGTCTTTCCTTCAACCAATCCTCTTACCTTTTCTCATTTGTTGCCCTCATTGCTTTGCATTCTCAATTGCCTCAACTTTCAAAGCAGATTCCACCACTTCCGCATAGCTCGTTGATCCATAAGCACTTGCCAACTGCTGGACATCACTTCTCAGGCCACCAAGAAAATGCTTAACTCAATCCGCCTTGGAGCTTACCAAGACGGGGGCAAACTGATTCAGTTTGCTGAACTCGATCTCATACTCACTAACTGAGAGCTGTCTCTGCTTCAAATGTAGGAAATCATTCATCAGGCGGTCGCGCTCGACCGAAGGCAGAAACTTCCTTAGCAACAGTTCCTTGAAGGTCTCCCAAGATCATCCCTCTTTCAATCTCTCCTTCTCTCTCAGCCACCAACTCTTCGCCAATCCCTTAAGCTGATAGGCGGCGATCATTACCCTCTAATCAGGGGTAACTCCAGAATAGGAGAACATCTCCTCGATGGCTATGAGCCAATCATCCAAAACCATAAAGTCTGCCTTCCCATCATAGGTCGGAGGTCCTAGTCGCTGGAAGTATGATATAAACATCATCTCCGGGGGCAGCACAATAGGAGGTACCAGGGGAGCAGGAGGAACAAGAACAACTATGCCTACAGTAGGGTCCGGCACTCTCGGAGGCTGTCCTGCCACCACTGCTAACAGGATCTGGATCTGAGTCTGCATACCCACCACCTGCCTAGACAAGGCTTCATTACTCTGCCACAGACTTTCAATCAACGCCTCGCTGTACGCTCTAGAAGACTCACCCTTAGATTGGGGAGTCGATCTCGTCGAAGGATGCCTTGCCATCCTATAATCGTATTAGCATTAATCAAAACCTAGCCCAATCGCAAGAACAAGACTACCCGGTACAAACAAACATACTTAAATATGAACTCTAACTGCTAAACTTGCTCTGGGATTTTTACAATAATGATGTTATGCTTAACCTAGGATGGTTCATCACCACCATTCGAACTCATGTGCTTAGACCATGAATGCATATATTTGTATTTTCTTTGACTCAAAACCATGTGTGTGCATATGTCATCAGGCAAATCTTTATCTTGACACGTTGTGCTTATGCAATGTTATGTTATGCATGTTGTGCTATGCATTCTAAAAAAAACCTTAATGCATGCCATGAGCGATCGTACGCATAGCAATATTATGCATCCCACACAATATAACATTGCATGCAACGAAAAAAATAAAACGTGCTAATGGGCATTAATGTGGTGAGGTTATGCATCCCATACTACATAACCCTCACATGTTGCCGCCTATAGTGGATCTATATACAAACACATATTACGCATCCCATACTACATAATATGCCCCATATACTTCTATTCATGCTTATGAGAGTAGTGTTCATGCTTCAGCCAAGACTTACTGATGAAATATCGGTGTGTGTATGTTATGACGCTAAACCACTAATGCAAACAAGGGAAAGGTTGCCCGACCAATTGTCAAGTAACATCCCTATGATACCAACTATAACAACCCGCACTTTCTCGACAAATAAATCATATCAGAGCAAGAGAAAATACGTGCTGTGATGCCACGTAGTGCAGGGGATAACTGCACACATTCAGGAAAAACTCCAGACTTTAGATTTTTAGAAAAAACCATAGCTTATTATGAAAGAAAGCCAGTTATATTTAATGGTCGTATCCCTCAGCACAGTGGATCAGCTAGTCCACGATAAAAAAAAATATATTCATTCGCAGCGGAAAATACTTTAATTAAGTTATTTTGACATCCTAAAGGAGCATAAGTGTCCCCGAGGGACGACTCATGGTATGCACGACTCTAAGGTTGGTGTAGTATATATAAAAAGACAGTCTTTACGCTTAAGGAAAAATAGTGCTTTAGCTTTGTAAACATGATGTGCATGAGATACATGTAGTGATATGTTAGGGTTTTTAAAAATACCTAACATGCAGCCTAGCATAAAAACTTTCCAAAAACAAGTGAACAACCTTAAATAAGCAAAAGTAGTAGTTTTAGTTCATACCCAGCAATATAAGTAAGCCACCCGTGGGCATCAACAACCTGACACGAACCCACTGGTGAGTATGCCTGTCTATACAGAAAGGAAGAAACACTACCTCACCAGATGAGGAACAACAACATCAGCTACCCAGGAGGCCACAAGCAAGCTCCACAAGAGCACTAGCCGTCTAACTGGCTACAACCTGAACCTGAGGCATTCAAAAACAAAGAACACCTCAGCAAGTAAAAGAAAATCAAAGGAAGTGGAGCATTAGATTCATGAGCAATAAAAGAAGGGGTTTACCAGCCCTGCAACAAAACGTTCTCAGTAGAAGAAAAGGCATGACAGTAAGAAGAAACACTGTCCAAAGAGCAGTAAAAGTACACCAAGTGTGAGCATAGATAGCAACATGCTCTGCTTAGCCCCCGCAGTAGCACCAAGGCATACATATGCCAAAGGAAATAACCACTAAAAAGTAAAGGAACTAATAGTCCTAATCTTTGTGAATTATTGGCCGTGGTGAAAACCTTGGGTCGGAGCGGGCGGCACAGCCCTCACCATCAACCAGACCCAAAAACACTCCAGGGTGAAAACAACCGGTGACAGCTACAGGGTCCACATACCCAACCATACCAGCCCAACACGGCCTAGGTGGTGGTGGCCACAACTCAGCACACACGATTTACCCCTTATAGATCCCACAAAAGCACACCACCTGCCATAATCCACGAGTCATCATGCAAAAACTAGCCAAACACCAAACACCCCCCTAAGGAAGAAGCCATACTAATAGTCCTAAAGGAAAATACCCCCCAAGGCAAAAGCGTCGAGTTCACTCGACGCGGCGCTGAGTGGGTTACTCAACACCAAGCACTAACCACAGCATCGAGTGGGGTCACCCACTCCAGCAAGAAACATAGCCGCAAAAAGCCTAGCCATGGCGTTGAGTGGGTTCACCACACTCAATGCCAAACAGCTTCGGCATTGAGTGAGGTCCACCCACTCAACGCCAAGTAACCTAACCACAATAATAGGCTTTGGCGTTGAGTGAGCCTACAACACTCAACGCCAAAACACCCACGGCGTTGAGTGAGGTCGACTCACTCAACACCAAATGACTTAACCGCAAAAATAGGCTTTGGCATTGAGTGAGTCCACCACACTCAATGCCAAAACTGCCACGGCATTGAGTGAGGCCGACTCACTCAATGCCAAATGACTTAGCTATAAAAACAGGCTTTGGCGTTGAGTGAGTCCACCACACTCAACGCCAAAACTGCTATGACGTTGAGTGAGGCCGACTCACTCAACGCCAAATGACTTAGCCGCAAAAACGACCATGACGTTGAGTGAGTGCACCACACTAAAAGCCAGAAGCCTAACAGTATAGGCGTTGAGTGAGGTACACTCACTCAATGCTTTTGACTTAGACTAATATTCAGAAAACCTGGAGCTATCCCGACCCCAGCCCACTCAATGCTTACTAACCAGAGAGCTGGAAAAATAACTCCAACCCTCTCTCCTACCCCTTCTACTCGGCCACAACAACCTAATAAGCTGGACGAAAGCTTAATAAAGCAAAACCCTACCTCCAGCTACTATCTGGGCACCAAGCAGAGAACAGAAAGAGAGAAAAATAATTTATTCTGGGCAAGATTGACAGTAAACCTGCTTGGGACAAAGACTGCAGCAGGCCTAGCTTCTAGGATCGAAAGGAATGAACTGATACAACAAAAGTAATTGGAATAAAAATGGATATTGGCAAGGGCAAAGAGAGCCACTTGCCTCTACCTCCAGGAAACAGTAGTTGCCTTCCAAAATTCGGCACCGGTGGCAAGATCGGCCACCTAAGAGGCAAACCTGAAGCTTTTAGAGGAAGAAGAACAAACCCTATAACCCTTGCTCCTTTAGACATCCCGAAAAGCAAAATTACATACATAGCAAGCAAGCTCTCAGCGAGAGCAGCTCAAATCTGCTGTTACCTGAGCGAAACAAGCCATAAATCCACAGCTATCCGGCGGTCAAAGCAGCAGCTCCTCTGCCTCTCGCTTGCTTCCTTCTGCTGGAAGCTAACAAGCTGAAGCTAGCTCGGGAAATAGGGAAGAAGAGAACAGCTGGAGCCTTATAATAAGACCTCCACTCACTTATCTAAAGCTAAATAAAATAATCCTATAGCACTCAGATTCGGCCACAGGCTGCCTCTCCTAAAACCGCCACCTTTAGCTATGCATAAAAAATATTATACATATAAAAATATATGCATATACAAACATATAAATCTATGCTTATAAAATTAGCCTAACTGATGCACCCGAGCCCACCAGCTGCTAGCAAATACATATATACAAAGCTTTTAAAGACTAGCTAGCAGCTGCTTCCCAAAATCAGCCAACCTAGAGCTTATAGATATATACTATTACTGTACAACAAAATCATTAGCTAGTTATCTAAACACATACATATATACATGAAATGAAAGCAGCTAAACACATAGCCTAAAAATAGGGCACCAGCCCTACCAAGCTCGACCACTCAAGGCCATGCATAGCAAAAGCAATTACCACTAGCTAGTCAAGCAAACGTCAAAACGACGCGAAAATAAACGATCTCGGATTTAGACAAAACTCGCACCATATCTAAACACCCAAGCTACAAAAATAATGGCGAAGTCAAAAACAACATCTGATGATCAAACAATCAGGCTAACACCTCCCAAGCCAAAGTACAAGCATTCCCTGAGAGGCTCAACCGAGTCACCAAAACAGACTCCGGCTAGCTGGGGAATCTCGCAAACAGGCTACAAATAGGCCACTCTAGGAACCTAAAGAGCTAAGACCACACTCTAACAATGGAAAAAGGCCAGAAATGCATCATCGTAATGCCAAACAATGATCAAACAAAACACAGAAAAACCTGGGGCGTTACAGCCATACCAATGCTTGACACTTCATGTCCAAGGACTATACCCTTCTCTATCATGAAATGGCATTTCTCCCAATTATGCACCAGATTTGTGTCTTCACAACATTTCAGAACGGTTGCGAGGTTCTCCAAACACACATCAAAATCTGCATCAAAAAGAGTAAAGTCGTATGTAAAAACTTCTAAAAACTTCCCAACCATGTAGTGGAAGATAACCAACATGCATCGTTGAAAGGTCACAGGAGCATTGCACAGTCCGAAAGGCATCCTCTTGAATGCGAATGTACTAGTAGTGCAGGTGAATGTTGTTTTTTCTTGATGCTCAGGGTCGATGAGAATTTGGTTGTACCCTGAGTATCCATCAAGGAAGGAATAATATTTCTTTCTGGCAAGCCTTTCCAACATTTGATCAATGAACGGGAGTGGAAAATGGTCTTTCCGTGTAGCCTCATTGAGCTTCCTGTAATCAATACACACTCTCCATCCGGTGATCGTCCTCATAGGGAGTAGTTTGCTACATTCATTTTCTACCACCGTGATTCCCCCTTTTTGGCACTACATGAATAGGACTTACCCATTTACTATCGCTGATGGGGTAGATGATTCTTGCATCCAATAACTTGATCACTTCTTTCTGCACTACCTCTTGCATCTTGGGGTTCAACCGTCACTGCGGTTGTGTAGAAGGCTTGACGCTTTCATCTAACAGGATTTTATGCATGCAAATAGTTGGGCTAATGCCCTTCAGATTTTGTATGTTCCATCCGGAAGCCCTTTTATCTGACCGTAGAATACTGCCGAGATGATCCTCTTCCACAGGAGAAAGCAATGCTGAAATTATTACCGGGTATGTCTGATTTTCTCCCCAAAATACATACTTTAATATCGGTGGAAGAGGTTTAAGAGGAAAGTTTGGGTGTGATTGATGATGTTCAGTAGATATACTCTCAGGAATTTGGTTTGGGTAGTGTTCAATCTGATTGACTTCCATTCCATCTATGTCCCACTAAAACTCCTCAAAGTCATCGGCTGATAATTGTGGAAGGGGTTCATGGATAGTGTTGTTGATGAATTCTATGTCTTCCTTCTCCTCACAGAAATCCATCCTCGCGGCTTTATACATATCGAATGTGGTTCTGGAATTTCCGACGCACAACATTAGTATACCCTTTTCGGCATCAATGATCACACGTGTCATGGCTAGGAATTGCCTTCCTAGAATAAGAGGTGCTGCGAAATCCTGAGAGATATCCATAATGATGAAGTCAGCCGGGAAAACCAAACCATTAACTACAACGGTGAGATCCTCAACAATCCCCATGGGCTTCTTCCTTGACCGGTCAAGTAACTGAATTGTAATGTTGGTATGCTTCAAAGTTCCCGTTCCCAGTTCCAAGAAAAGGTGGAGAGGCATCAAATTGATCGAGGCCCAATAATCAGAATTCCCAATAGTGCATGGAATCATATAAGTCCCTGGATCCTTTAACTTCGTGGGCCAATGATCCATAGAAAAGACGACTTAATCTCCCACAGTTGAAAGCACATTAGCACTCTACACCTGTTTTGTCTGCGCTAGCAGATCTTTTAGATATTTTGTATACTGCGGAATTTGGATAAGAGCGTCAATTAGCGGAATCTTCACATGCACTCCTTTCATCATTTTTTGGAATTTCATAAATTGTTTTTCCTTCCTCCTATACTTTAATCGATGATGAAAAGGGGGGTAAATCTTGTCTGCAGCTGGAGTTACAATATCAGAAGGTTGAGTCTTATTGCGATTTCGGCGTTCGGTTGTTCAATGGGTTCTTTACATTGCCTTTCTGATGACTCCAACTAAGGCTTAATAATTGCGGTTGACTTTCCACTCCGAAGTTGGATGGCCACCATAGATTGAAATTTCTGGAATGCTTCACTCTAAGCTTCTAAGCATCGTAGAATGCATCCGGTGAATTTGCAGAATTTCTCTTTAGTGAGTTTATGAGAGGGTTATTCCTTTCCACTATTCTCTGCTCCGATCGAACTGACCTCCTCAACTTTCTCCACAGATGTGCGCCACATTCCATCAGTCTGCGATATTCTATCAATTATCTCCCATGCTTTGACACGACTCTTACTGAATAAGGATCCTCCTGCCGCTAAATCAAAGTAGTGTATGTACTAAGTCAAAACCCCAAAGTAGAACATTTGAAGTTGTGCTGCTTTAGACGGACTATTCCCAAAATAGAATCTTTGCAATTTTTGATATCACTCCCAGGATTATATCAGTTGTTCACCATCCCATTGCGAAAATAGAAGTAGCTCGTTGTGCAACTCCCATAGTCGCTCGCGAGGGTAGAATTTCTTTAAAAACTCTTCTTCAACCCTACTCTATGATATAATCGGGTCAGTTAGGAATTCACGATACCATATCCTTGCCTTTCCAACAAGTGAAAATGTGAATAATCGCTTCGTGACCCAATCTGACTTATCCTTTTTGTAATTGAGTGTTTTGTAAACTTTATGAAAGTATTGCAGATGATCAAGAGCGTCATCCTCTGAGACTCCATAGAAGGATCTTCCGCGAGACAAAAATTCACAGGTAAATGAGAGTTAATTCCAACGGCTACTCCCTTGCAACCATTAGATAGTTACCAAAAAAATAAAATAACAAATTTTGTAAACACTTATCTATGACCTTATACACAACACAAATCACTCAACGCTTGCATTCCCCGGCAACGACGCAAAAAACTTGAGGCGTCGGCAAGTGCATCGATTGCTGTCAAGTAATAATTTTGGGAATAGCTTCCCTGAATGTCGATCTTGATTAAATGCAGGTTGGGTATAGTGATAGCATCGTAGAAAGATCGTTAATAAGAGTTAAACAAAACAATAAAGGTTGGCTTTTGATTCCTAATGATAAAAAAACAAAAAGAAAACTAATGCGGGTCGTAAGCACTGTTGGGTATTGTATCCACAATGTACCTGATTTGAAGAAGCCCCTGAACAAGCTAAGTTGAATTGATAATGTATTTGATGATCTTCTATCAAGTTGTGCTTGCAGCTATTCCATGCTAAGTACACACCAATGTCAGGGTGTAGTGGGTCAATATACACGGGTCTGCGCAATGTAATCCCTCGTTGAGCAGGTAAGTGTGTTAACTCATGTGTGCTCTCTCTATTGGAGTGTACTTATTTTCAAGTACAGGGTCGAGGTAGATCAAGAGCAGAAGAGGAGCAAAGATGGGTCAAAGACCAAGTTCATAGGAAGGAAGAGAAAAATCATCTAAGTCAAAATCGACGGGAATCACTAAGTCATTCCCGCCGACTTTGACGGGAGTCACTTGTGATTCTCGCCGATTTGACGAGAATCAGGCTGCATTCCCGCCGACCTCTTCCGGATGACTGTTTTCCTACAGAAATTCTGCTAAGGCAGAATCGACGGGAATTACCAAGTGATTCTCGCCGACTTCGACGGGAATCATTCTGATTCCCGCCGATTCGACGAGAATCAGGTTGCATTCCCGCCAATTCCCACCGGCTGAGAAGCTTTATAACTGGAATTCGGCCAAGGCAGAATCGACGGGAATCGTGAGTGATTCCCGCCGACTTCGACGGGAATCACCAACGATTCTCGCCGATTTTGCCTTAGGCAATTTTCGTTTATTCGCTGGACCAAACCAAGAGGTCGTTCGCTGTTTCGGCCGGGGCTAGGGTTTCTCCTTGTGGGTCCCACAACCGTCTTTTAGGGTTGGCTCGGGTATATATACATACGTATTTCAAACTTCTAAAGTAACTCATTCACGCGAAATCAGAAAGCCGACGCCGTGCCCTAGCAGATTGCGGAAAATCTCCGCTCGCAAGCTCGTCGCCGCCGCAGATCTCAGAGCTTCTTTGATCTTCCGATGACAGTACCGAGGCTAGCAGTGCGTCTCACGCATCTCTCTTGAGATCTCTTGTCTCTCTATTCGTTGAATGAGGTTAGTTCTTCATTTCGAATCGATTGAGACGACTGATCCGACTGAGATCGTTCGTAGACCTTGCTTAGTTCGTCAAGAAGTTTGGATCTACAAAGTATCACCGCCGCAATCACTTGCCTCCATCGATATTGACAAGATCCTCTCCAAGAGAGAAGTCTGGTTGTGGATTCTTCATTATCTTCAAGCAAGCTTCAAAGAACGAAGAAGGACATCAGGATCTCCAAAAGTGTTGTTTGTATTTTCTAATACATTCTATTTTTGGTTTTGTTGTAAAGGAATTTTTATTCCTAGTTGTAAGGGTTGGGTGCAACCCGTGGTGGTGGAGTTGTGACTCCATTGTTGGAAGGGTTCCTTCCGTAGTGTGAGGATTGAATTTCAATCTGTTTGGTGAAGTGACCGAGTTTTCCCTTGGTGGGAGATAGGTCGAAGGGGGAAAGTGGACGTACCAAAATCGGGGAACCACTACAACTTTTTGTGTATTTTTCTGTGCTGTGTTTGCTAATTTGTGCAGGTTAATTTAATTCCGCAAAAGACTGCACGTCACCTATTCCGCCCCCCCCATAGGTGGATTTAGTCGACACTAGATACTTTCAAGTGGTATCAGAGGGACGTTCCTCATCAATAAGGTTAACACCTTGAGGAAGATCCCGTGTCTAGTGTCAAGAAGAAAGAAGATCTCTGAAATGGACATAATCAAGTACTCAGGAAAGTTCCCAGTGTGAACCAAGCTGAACTTTCCTATCTGGAAGGAAAGGATCAGGTTTTACATGGAAGCAGTCGACCCCCGACCCTTCATGATAGCTGATGAGGGACCTTATATCCCCACTAAGGCCTCCACCATTGATCCAACCAAGAAAGTGCCCAAGAAACTCTCCGAAATGGATACGGATGAGATGGTGCTTGTCGGACTTGACAAGAAAGCTCAAAATTTTTTTTGTAAGCGCCGTCGATGATTCCATGATGCAGAATTTCAACAACTGCAGGACTGCCAAAGACATATGGCATTGCCTGATCATTCTGATGGAAGGAACATATGAAGTAAGGGATGATCGAAGATCCCTTCTAAACCAATAGTATGAGGCCTTCAGGCAAGGTCCCAAGGAAGAAATCAGAGTGACATTCGAGAACTTCCTGAAGATCATCAATGCCCTGAAGGGTTATGGCAGAGTGTTCACCGATGGTGAACTAAATGACAAATTCCTTAGATCCCTTACTAAGGAATGGGACACCAAGATCTGCGCCATCAGAGAATTTGGCAAGCTGGTAGAAACTGATCCCCAGATTCTGTTTGGGAAACTTATGTCCTATGAGCTTCAGCTGAACACCAAAAAAGCTGAAGAAGAAGCCGATAAAGCCACTTCCAGAGAATAGACTGTAGCCCTGAAAGCCAATCACTCAAGGAAAGGCAAGGGTGCAGCCTCGTCCCGCTCTCGGAAAAAGGATGAGGAAGAAGACTCTAAGCCATGCTCTTCCGGCTCAGTGCTATCTGAAGAAGACTTCTCCCTCATCACTCGAGAGTTCAAGAAGTTCCTCAAGTTGAGGAATCAAAGAAAGAGAGACGGCTCCTCCTCCAGACATCAGAACATGAATTATTCTTCTGACAGGTATGAATCCAAATAGAACAACATCGCTCTGATGACATTATTTGCTTTGGATGCAATATGCCAGGCCATGTCGTTGATGACTACCACCAAAGCAAGAGAGATAAGGGGAAGGGAGAGGAGCACAGGTCCTCTAGAGATAAGAAGAAGGAGAGGAGCTACATTGCTAAAAATCTAAAGAAACTGAGGTAATCTGATTCTTCAGACTCCAGTAATGATGAGGAAGCCTACTTCGGGCTAATGGGTCGCTCCGACTCAGAAGGAGATTTCCCCCCATTTACTGGGAAGGTAAAAGATCGTACCCCCCTCTATGACTTTGACTCTGAGTCTCCTGATGATGATCTCGAGGACAGCCCATCTGCCTGTGAAGTTGATCTCCTTGAAAAGTATGACCTTCTGCTCAATACCTTTGAGGAATGCCGCAAGAGGTTGAGGGCTCAGAAAAAGGAAGTCAAATTCCTTAAGGCTGAGGGTGTGTCCCTAAAAGAAGAGATCACTAGCTTGATTTCTCTCTGACAGGAACACCTGGACCTGACTTCTAAGCACTCAGAGTCTCTAAGGCTCCTTGACCAAAAACAGGAAGAAATCAACAAGTTGGAAGAACAGCTTGCGGTAGAAAGGAAGATTGTCAAAAGCTACTCCATGCCCAAGACCGTTCTTCCTCTGGTTGATGAATTCTCTGCTCAGGCTAAAGGGGATGGCTAAGGGCATGTGGGTATGCCAGGTAAATCATCCAAGAGAAATAAGAAAATAGAGGAAAAATAAGGATGCTAAGAAGGCCTCTACTGTAGAAAAGGGAAGGCCCCACTTGATCCTGTTTTATTCAGAAAGCCTGGCTTTCCTTACAATGAGCAGGACTTTGAGTCAACCTATGGCCACTTCTTCCGGCCCTCGGTTGAAAATCCCAAGAGCCGGTATGATGGTTGGACCTTCCCCCGAAACTATGGTGAGAGTGTCTTCAAGGCACCTTATGAGGAAATCTAAGTGGAGAATTATGGCCACTTCTCTAGTGGCCATAATAGGAAGCAGGCACTAAAGGCCAAGCCTGTTATACTGAAGGAACAAGAAGTGAAGAAATCATGTGACTACTGTCATCATGATGCCTCCACCTCCATATCCAAGGCCCCGACTAGACCCACCGTACCAAGGGTGAAGGCTGAGCCTAGGAAGCGGTACAACAGGTTTAACTGTTGGTGCTGTGGCAAAGTTGGTCACTTTGCCATGGATTGCTGGTTTAATCCAAGATTCAACGAGACTCCTAATGTTAGCAATGCTGGGCCGACCACTCGTGGGGTTAACCACCCAAGGGGGAGTGTGCTAACAAGGAATCTAGGACCCAAGTTCGATTGGTTTCCTAAAGGAAACTAATTATGTTTTGCAGGTATGTCCAAAGGAAACCAAAACGCCAATCTGGTACTTGGACAGTGGATGTTCCCGGCATATGACCGGGACAAGAAGCCTGTTGCGTGATTACTCCCCAGTGGAAAATGGACCCAAAGTCATATTTGGAGGATCTGATCGAGGAGTCACCAGGGGTTATGGTATGATTTCCAACGGTGTATTCTCTATCACTAACGTGGCCTATGTTGAAGGGTTAAACCATAACCTGATCAATGTAAGCCAGTTGTGTGATAAAGGATACGACGTTAAGTTCTGCAAGGATAAGTGCTTGATAATATCGTGTGCCTCTTCGGAGACGGTATTAACTGGCATTAGGAGCAGAAATATCTTTTGCTTAGATTTTCTTAGCTTAGACTCTTCTACCCCCGTGTGCCTAGTAGCAAAAGGCAGTGCATCTCTTTGTGAACAATGGCACAAGAGTTTAGCACATATTAATTTCAAGACTATTAATATGTTGTTTTCTTAGAATTTAGTAAGGGATGCCCCTACTATTAAGTGCATCAAAGATAGCCCCTGTCCTGCTTGCCAGAAGGGCAAACAGACTCAGGCTACCTTTAAGGGCATTGCAGACAAAGTCTCCTCCAGATGTCTTTATCTTCTGCATATGGACTTGTTTAGTCCAGTGAATGTTAATAGCTTACGAGGCAAATAATACACGCTAATGATTGTTGATGATCACTCTCGGTTTATGGGGTGTTCTTCTTGAAATGAAAGTCAGATACGTTTGACATCTTCACTAATTTTATCAAGCAGATTCAGAATGAACTTAACTGCTCCGTGGTCAAAATCAGAAGTGACCATGGAACATAATTCGAGTCTGGTGCTATGACAGAATTCTTGTGAAGAACATGGTATATTTCATGAGTTTTCCTCCCCGCGTACTCCTCAGCAAAACGGAGTTGTGGAGATGAGAAATAAAACGCTCATTGAAGCATGTACGATAATGTTGAATGACACTTCTCTTCTAGAGTACTTCTAGGCAGAGGCTGTCAATACGGCTTGTCATGTGCAGAACCGAGCATTGATCAACAAGAATCATCGTAAGACGCCTTATGAGCTACTGGAAGGCAGGAAACCGACCATGTCCTATTTACGGATTTTTGGCTGCAGATGCTATGTACTCAATAATGGAAAGTACCCACGTACTAAATTCAGAGAAAAAAAATCTTCAAAGGCATCTTCATGGGCTATAGTAGCCATAGTTGGGCATATAGGGTCTTCAATAAGAAAACCCTAGTGGTAGAGGAGTCCATTAATGTTATTTTTGATGAAGTAAGCTTGCTTCATAGCAATTCTTTCAGTGGCATTCTTGAAGATGCAGGTGCAAGGCTT
This sequence comes from Platanthera zijinensis, assembly GCA_039513925.1. Taxonomy (NCBI): domain Eukaryota; kingdom Viridiplantae; phylum Streptophyta; class Magnoliopsida; order Asparagales; family Orchidaceae; genus Platanthera; species Platanthera zijinensis. Next base: position 10,935,037 of record CM077094.1, read on the forward strand.
GAACAGCTAAGTCTCGATGAGACTGCAAAAGGTGCAACTCCCAAGTACGTCAAGGTTTCCACCTCAACGTCAACTGAAGAAGTGGACAATCAGGATGGAGAAATTCTCCTAGAAGAGGGAGGAACTTGAGAAGCTGTTAGAGCTCCAGATGCCAGACTCTTAGAGCTCTGACACGTGAGGGATCATCCTAGAGATCAGATCATAGGAGATCCTCGTGATAGTTTCAGAACTCGCAGAGGTACAATTAACGAGATTTTGCACCTTAGCTTTCTGTCACAGGTTGAGCCAAAGAAGTTCGACGAAGCGAACAAAGATGCATCATGAATATTGGCCATGCAAGATGAACCTCATCAATTCGAACGATGCAACGTCTGGACGCTTGTTCCCAGACCAAAGAATTAGAATGTGATCGGCACTAAGTGGATCTTCAGAAACAAACTGGATGAACACGGTGTCATCATTAAGAACAAGGCCAGACTGGTGGCTCAAGGTTACAGACAGGAGGAGGGGATTGACTTCGACAAAACCTTTGCACCAGTTGCAAGGTTGGAGGCGATCAGATTGTTCCTGGCATATGCCTCTCACAAAGGATTCACTGTCTATCAGATGGACGTGAAATCTGCGTTTCTAAATGGAAATTTGAAAGAGGAAGTATATGTCGCGCAACCCCCAGGTTTTGTAAATCCATCGCTCCCTAATCATGTCTATTTTCTTAATAAAGCATTATATGGCTTAAAACAAGCTCCTCGAGCTTGGTATGAGACTCTGTCTTGTTTTCTTCTTGAGAACAAGTTCTCGAGAGGAAAAATAGATAAGACATTGTTTCTTAGGGAAGTTGATAGAGAAAATCGTATTCTCCAATCTATACTCGATTAAGGCAAGTGTACCTATCGAAATATAGCATAGGATATGAAAAATATCAAGGTCGTATAAAAACTCGGGGCAGACAAGTACTATTACTCACAACGACTCTATTATCCTACCGAACGATTAATGATGTTTGAAAATTAAAATAAACTAAACTTAAATAGAAATAAACTATTACGAAAAAGTGTGCGCGATCGACGATTCACTTTGAAATAAAATAACGAAATAATTTAGTTTAGCATTTGTAATTCTATTAAGACCGTGACGGATCCGATATTAGGAAATAATCTCGCTAGAGCATTAAATCCCCTAACTTATAGACGTTTCGACCGAAATCTCTTTCAAATCAAAATGGCCTAAAGTCGCATTATCGAAGTGACCCGCACTATTGGATTTGACTCCAATCCGGAGGATTTACGTCATCCTATCTCTAGGGGTGTGTTCAACTCCTTCCTTCCTTGAGTGATCTTTCATATTCACGAGCCTCTCGGCTACTCAAATATGAGATCGAAATCTACTACCGTATACTAGAAATACGGAGTCGATACAAAATATTTCAAGGAAGGATCAAAATAGCAAAATACAAAGGAAAACATAAAAATAAAGATGCGTTATTCTATTGCAAAAATCATCGCGATCGGGCACAAAAATTATTTAGCTATGCATAGTAGAAAGAGAAATAACAACAATAAGAAAAACAAATTTCATTTGCATTAATATAAATAAAAGAGGTACAAGATAAGAACAAGACAAGATAATATTGTACTAATACAAAGACTAATACAACAATTGAGGAAGAAGGAAAGAACTAAAACTCTACTCTCTACTTGCCAAAATTATCTTAAACTAAAACTACTTAACTTCAAAAGGAGGGGTTGGGGTTCCTTTTATAGGAGAGGGAGAAGGATCTAGAAGAGGGAGGCCAAGGGTTGGCCGGCCATAGGGGGGAATGTTGGTTCATGCATGATTTAAATGAGGGAGGAGAGAGATGGGGAAGGTTCATGTATTTGTATTTAATGGAAGTGAAAATAAAAATATAAAATGGGGAAGAGGGGATGAATGGAAGTGTGTAGAAGGCTACATGCATGAATGAGAGTAAGAAAGAGAGGGTGAATGTGAAATAAGTGGTCGGCCATAGGGAAAGGAAAAAATGCATGCATGCAATTAATGAGGGGAGAAAATGAAGGACAAAAGGAAATGAAATAGGTGGCCGGCCATTGAATGATATAAAGAGAAAATGGGCTGCTTGGGGGGGCTTTGCTAGTGGGCTCGGGTAGGCTTGGTAGGTGGCCGGGCTGCATGGTCTTTGAAGTGGGCTACTCCATAGGCTCGGGCTGCACCATGTGGACTTGAACAACTTAGAGAGGCTCGGCTTGCATGCTTTGGAGGAGGCCGGGCTGCACTTGAACCTACAAATGACAAGACAAAATATTAGATAATGATTGCATAAATATATAACATATTATAACATATGATATTATACTAAATAACCTATGATATTATACTAAATAACATATTATAATTATAACAAAACATATTATAAATAACATAAATAACATATTATAACAAAACATAAATAAGAAATATTATAAAATAACATAACATACAAACATAAACATAACATAAAAATAGTTATTAAAACATAAATAACATGTTATAAAACATAAAATATAAACCATAAAACTAAACATAAATAACATAACAAATTATAACAAAACACGAACCATAAAACTAAACATACAAACATGACATAACATATAAAACATAAAATAGAAATAGAAAAGACATTAAATAAGAACTAAAACAAAATAAGCATAAATATACTAAAAACATATAATTAAACAAGAAATTTTGCATATTAAACTATACCAAAAACTATGACTAAAACTAGTCATCAAACTCCCCCATGCTTAGGTTTTTGCTATTCCAGAGCAAAAGAAAGAGAAATATTTATAAGGCATAATATAATTTTTCAATCAAACTAAAAATTTATTAACATCAAAATCTAGCCAAAACTAAAATTTAGGGATCAAGTCCTAAATTATGAAATTAAAGTGAAAAGAGAGAAGAATTTAGCCAAAAATTCTCTAATAAATTAACTAGCATTCAAAAATGAGTAAAGTGCAAACAAAGTTAGATTGGGATTATAAAAACCATGACATAAAAGAAACTTAAGGAAGAAGACAACCTACTACTTATGCTCTCCACATATTTTAATTTAAAAACTAAGACAATGATATTGGCTAAGGGGGTTTTAGGGAGGAAATTAACATGAAGAGGTCTTTGATTGGAGGTGATGAAATTTATACTCTCACCCCACTCATATTTATTTTTTTGAATAATATATATGTAATACCAGGAAATGATAGACTAACATCCTATCACTTCCCCCGACATATATGAACTTTTTAATTCCTCTCTTCATTTTATTTTGGGCTGCATATGTGTACCAGGGAATAATGAATTTTATCCTCTTATTCCCATGACATATGATCTAACAATAAAAAAAAATGATTGGTTTAAACAAAATTTTAGAAAATAAACTAAAACACTAGAGAGCAACTACTAGTAGATTGAGATTTCTTAAGAATCTAAAAGCATGAAGTAAGAATAATTAAAATCCAAAATTGTTTAGCCAAATTACTACAAAATTGAAACTATTTAAAATAAAAGAGAAAAGGTGCTAAATAAATTACTCTAAGCAAATTAAACCATAAGATGATTCTCAAAACAAAATCACTAAAAGTTAAATTTAACTAAATATGATGAAATAAAGATTAGCAAATAAAAATGCTTATAAACTAACTCAAACTAAAGTTCTAAAAATAACAAAAATCTAAGCATGAGGTTTATTATATTTTGATTTTTTGACATTTTTTTCATTTTTTTGGGTTTTGACATATTATCTTTTTTTGGAATTTGTTTTTGATTTTTCTAATTTTTTGGGTTTTTGATAAGGCTAAAAGAAACAGTATTAAAAAAAAACTTAAAAAAAACTATACTAAACATTTTTTTTTTGAAAAGAAAGAAAAAAGAAAACAACAAAACCCTCCCCCATGCTTAAACCTTTCATTGCCCTCAATGAAAAATAAAAACAAGAAAGTAAAAGGAAGAAGAAAGGGGAGGGGGAAACAAAATAAATAAATAAATAAAAAGAAAACGACTTCCCTGGAGTCGTAAGGCCGATTGCAAATATCGCTCCCCCATGCTTGAGCTGGACACCGGCTCGGGCCTAAGGAAGAGATGAAATGATGGAGCCAAACGAACCACCGGGGGTTTTATTCCTGCAAAACAAAATAAACAAAAAGAAAGAAACAAAAAAAAGGATACGCAAGGGGTGCCTCCCAAGAGCGCTCTCTGTTTAACGTCGGCCGAGCCCGACGTTATTTGTTAGCTAAATGGAAAATAGAAACTGAAATGAAGTGGTAACTCCCTAAGTATGCGCTTAGGAGAGTAAACTAAAAAAAGAAAAATTGAAGAATCGCACCGATATGCGGTGGAATCTTCAAAGGAGTTACGCCCGAAAATGAACGGACGGAGTTATAGAAGAACTCCGCCGTATGTAAAACGGGAAAGAAGGGGTCGTCAAAAGAAGGAGAATAAAAAGAAGAAGAAATAGAAATAGGAATAAAAGAAGTAGAAAACGAATTTTCATCAAAGGAAATTTCACAAGGAGAAGGAGAGTCTTGTGAAATTTCGGGAGAAGAAGGAGTAGAGTGGACTAAAGAAGAATTATCTAAAAAAGAAGAAGAAAAAGTAGATTCGCTAAAAAGAGAAAAATTTGGAATAGTTGAATTTGAAAGCGTAATGGAATCGCAAACGTCTTCGGAATGAGAAATATAAAACGTCTCGTCATCCTCAATGGGTAAGAAGCACACCGGAATATCCATAGAGGTGTCTTCCAAAGGAGGAAGGAAACAATCCGGGATATCCGAATAGTTATCCTCCTCGAGAGGAATAAGACAAGCCGGGATATCCGGTGACTCCTTACATAAAGAAATTGGAGGAGACGGAGAAGAAGATGAGGAAAAAGAAGCGGCCTCACGAGAAAAAGAATCCATAATGGTTTTGAGATGCGAATTAATATTATTAAGAGAAGTTTGCAACTCAAAATACCCATTATCGAGAGAATTAAAATTAAAAGTAGGAGGCGCGGCGCTTTGCGGGGCAAAATCATAAGAAAGATACGGGTTGCCCATCTCCCAAGTTGGACAAAAATTGGAGTAAGGGTCAAATTGGCCAGTTTGACCTTCCCCAGAAAAATTGAAATCAAGAGAGGGAGGGGTTCCCGAAAGACATTCAGAATAAAAATGGTCGGACGACCCGTAAAAAGCGCAAAAATATGACGATTCCATAAAAAGAACTGTTACAAAAAAGAAAAAGAAATACAAATTTTTTTTTTGATTTGTTTTTTTTTAGATATATATATATTATTTTTTTGAAAATAGGTTTTTTTTAATGGATTGGCTCTCGAACTTCCCGAGGACTACCCGGTGAAGGGTTCGCCCGGTACTAGGTAAAATGGTGGCGCTTAAAGCCCCTTACCCTTTTCGAGAGATTTTAGGTTGGGTAGAAATAAGATGAGGTGGGTGGATAATAATAATAATAATAATAATAATAGTAATTTTAATAATTTTTTGTTTTTTTAGTAGAAGTAATAAACTCGGTGCTTTCGTAATATTGCCAAAAATTTCCCCGGCAACGGCGCCAAAAACTTGATAGAGAAAATCGTATTCTCCAATCTATACTCGATTAAGCAAGTGTACCTATCGAAATATAGCATAGGATATGAAAAATATCAAGGTCGTATAAAAACTCGGGGCAGGCAAGTACTATTACTCACAACGACTCTATTATCCTACCGAACGATTAATGATGTTTGAAAATTAAAATAAACTAAACTTAAAGAGAAATAAACTATTTCGAAAAAAGTGTGCGCGATCGACGATTCACTTTGAAATAAAATAACAAAATAATTTAGTTTAGCATTTGTAATTCTATTAAGACCGTGACGGATCCGATATTAGGAAATAATCTCGCTAGAGCATTAAATCCCCTAACTTATAGACGTTTCGACCGAAATCTCTTTCAAATCAAAATGGCCTAAAGTCGCATTATCGAAGTGACCCGCACTATTGGATTTGACTCCAATCCGGAGGATTTACGTCATCCTATCTCTAGGGGTGCGTTCAACTCCTTCCTTCCTTGAGTGATCTTTCATATTCACGAGCCTCTCGGCTACTCAAATATGAGATCGAAATCTACTACCGTATACTAGAAATACGGAGTCGATACAAAATATTTCAAGGAAGGATCAAAATAGCAAAATACAAAGGAAAACATAAAAATAAAGATGCGTTATTCTATTGCAAAAATCATCGCGATCGGGCACAAAAATTATTTAGCTACGCATAGTAGAAAGAGAAATAACAACAATAAGAAAAAGAAATTTCATTTGCATTAATATAAATAAAAGAGGTACAAGATAAGAACAAGACAAGATAATATTGCACTAAAACAAAGACTAATACAACAATGGAGGAAGAAGGAAAGAACTAAAACTCTACTCTCTACTTGCCAAAATTATCTTAAACTAAAACTACTTAACTTCAAAAGGAGGGGTTGGGGTTCCTTTTATAGGAGAGGGAGAAGGATCTAGAAGAGGGAGGCCAAGGGTTGGCCGACCATAGGGGGGAATGTTGGTTCATGCATGATTTAAATGAGGGAGGAGAGAGATGGGGAAGGTTCATGTATTTGTATTTAATGGAAGTGAAAATAAAAATATAAAATGGGGAAGAGGGGATGAATGGAAGTGTGTAGAAGGCTACATGCATGAATGAGAGTAAGAAAGAGAGGGTGAATGTGAAATAAGTGGCCGGCCATAGGGAAAGGAAAAAATGCATGCATGCAATTAATGAGGGGAGAAAATGAAGGACAAAAGGAAATGAAATAGGTGGCCGGCCATTGAATGATATAAAGAGAAAATGGGCTGCTTGGGGGGGCTTTGCTAGTGGGCTCGGGTAGGCTTGGTAGGTGGCCGGGCTGCATGGTCTTTGAAGTGGGCTGCTCCATAGGCTCGGGCTGCACCATGTGGACTTGAACAACTTGGAGAGGCTCGGCTTACATGCTTTGGAGGAGGCCGGGCTGCACTTGAACCTACAAATGACAAGACAAAATATTAGATAATGATTGCATAAATATATAACATATTATAACATATGATATTATACTAAATAACCTATGATATTATACTAAATAACATATTATAATTATAACAAAACATATTATAAATAACATAAATAACATATTATAACAAAACATAAATAAGAAATATTATAAAATAACATAACATACAAACATAAACATAACATAAAAATAGTTATTAAAACATAAATAACATGTTATAAAACATAAAATATAAACCATAAAACTAAACATAAATAACATAACAAATTATAACAAAACACGAACCATAAAACTAAACATACAAACATGACATAACATAAAAACATAAAATAGAAATAGAAAAGACATTAAATAAGAACTAAAACAAAATAAGCATAAATATACTAAAAACATATAATTAAACAAGAAATTTTGCATATTAAACTATACCAAAAACTATGACTAAAACTATTGTCATCAGAAGTCAAAGGCAAGATTCTGCTGGTGCAAATCTATGTCGGTGACATAATATTCGGCTCAACGGACAACAATCTTTGCAAGAAGTTTTCTAAACTTATGCAAGGAAAGTTTGAAATGAGCAGCATGGGAGAGCTAAAGTATTTCTTGGGACTTCAAGTGAAACAGTCTGAGGATGGAATTTTCATTTCTCAGACAAAGTTCATAAATGAACTCCTCAAGAAATTCGGAATGGAGAATGCAACCTCTATGAGGACTCCAATGGGATCCACTGTGTCTCTGGAAGAGGATGAGAAAGGGAAACCTTTTGATGAAACCAAATACAGAAGCATAATTGGATCCCTGCTCTACCTTACTACTACTAGACCGGATATTATGTTTTCCACATGCATTTGTACCAGATATCAGGTGAACACTAAGGAATCTCATTATGTCGCTGCAAAGCGAATTCTTAGATACCTTAAAGGTACACCAAATCTTGGCTTGTGGTACCCAAGAAATAATGATGTCGAGCTGATAGGCTTTTCAGATGCTGACTTTGCAGGAAGCAGGGATGATCGGAAAAGCACTTCCGGTACGTGCCAATTCCTCGGAAGCAGGCTTATTTCATTGAACAGTAAAAAGCAGAAATGTGTCGCAACCTCTACGGCTGAATCTGAGTACATCTCAGCAGGCAGCTGTTGCGCACAACTTCTATGGATCAGAAATCAACTCGAAGATTATGACTTGCAGTTCAGAGAAGTTACTATGTATTGCAACTCCTCGAGCGCAATAGCAATTGCGAACAATCCTGTGTCGCACAGCAGAACAAAGCATATTGAAGTGCGCTACCACTTCATTCGGGAGCATGTAGAAAACAAAGATATCTCTCTCTGCTATGTTCCCACGGATAAGCAGATTGCAGATATCTTCATAAAGCCCCTAGACGAGGCCAAGTTCAGTCTCTTCAAAACTGAACTCGGCATGCTGAACTATGAAGATTGAAGACTGAAGGGCTCAAGGCTCTTGGATCAAGGGGGAGCATCTTCTATGAATTCAAGATCGGGCACGGATGCAAGAACTTAGAGGGAGCTTTGTGCTCCAAGTGAAGTCCCATATTTGCAAAAGCCAAAAAGGGGGGAGATTACCCTCTCAGCTAAGGCTAAGGTGGCTGCCAATATTAAGTATGCTCTCAGGAAAATGGTAATGAATTTCACTCTCAGTTGAGTTTTCATTTTATAATTTTCATTCCCATCTGTTCTATTCACCTTAGCTTGTAGGGTTTAGGCTTCTTCAAATAGGGGGAGATTGTTGGGTATTGTATCCACAATGTACCTGATTTAAAGAAGCCCCTGAACAAGCTAAGTTGAATTGACAATGTATTTGACGATCTTCTATCAAGTTGTGCTTGCAGCTATTCCATGCTAAGTACACACCAATGTCAGGGTGCAGTGGGTCAATATACACGGGTCTGCGCAACGTAATCCCTCGTTGAGCAGATCAGTTTGTTGACTCACGTGTGCTCTCTCTATTGGAGTGTACTTATTTTCAAATACAGGGTCGAGGTAGATCAAGAGCCAGAAAAGGAGCAAAGATGGGTCAAAGAACAAGTTCATAGGAAGGAAGAGAAAAATCGTTTAAGTCAAAATCGACGGGAATCACTAAGTCATTCCCGCCGACTTCGACGGGAGTCACTTATGATTCTCGCCGATTCGACGAGAATCAGGCTGCATTCCCGCTGACCTCTTCCGGATGACTGTTTTCCTACAGAAATTCTGCTAAGGCAGAATCGACGGGAATCACCAAGTGATTCTCGCCGACTTCGACGGGAATCGTTCTGATTCCCGCCAATTCAACGAGAATCAGGTTGCATTCCCACCGATTCCCACCGGCTTACAAGCTTTACAACTGGAATTTGGCAAGGAAGAATCGACGAGAATCGTGATTGATTCCCGCCGACTTCGACGGGAATCACCAACAATTCTCGCCGATTTTGCCTTAGGCAATTTTCGTCTGTTCACTGGACCGAACCAAGAGGCCGTGCGCTGTTTGAGCCAGGGCTAGGGTTTCTCCTTGTGGGTCTCACAACCGTCTTTTAGGGTTGGCTCGAGTATATATACATGCGTATTTCGAACTTATAAAGTAACTCATTCACGCAAAATCAAAAAGCCGTCGCCGTGCCCTAGCAGATCGCGAAAAATAGCCGATCGCAGTCGCCGCTCGCAAGCTCGTCACCGCTGCAGATCTCAGAGCCTCTTTGATCTTACGACAACAGTACCGAGGCTAGCAGTGCGTCTCACACATCTCTCTTGAGATCTCTTGTCTCTCGATTCATTGAACGAGGTTAGTTCTTCATTCCGAATCGATTGAGACGACTGATTTGACTGAGATCGTTCGTAGACCTTGCTTGCTTCGTCAAGAAGTTTGGATCTACAAAGTATCGTCTCCGAAATCACTTGCCGCCGCCGATCTTGACAAGATCCTCTACAAGAGAGAAGTCCGGTTGTGGATTCTTCGTTATCTTCAAGCAAGCTTCAAAGAACGAAGAAGGACATCGGGATCTCCAAAAGCGTTGTTTGTATTTTCTAATACATTCTATTTTTGGTTTTGTTGTAAAGGAATTTTTATTCCTAGTTGTAAAGGTTGGGTGCAACCCGTGGTGGTGGAGTTGTGACTCCGTTGTGTGAAGGGTTCCTTCCGTAGTGTGAGGATTGGATTTCAATCCGTTTGGTGAAGTGACCGAGTCGTCCCTTGGTGGGAGATAGGTCGAAGGGGGAAAGTGGACGTAACCAAATCGGGGAACCACTATAAATTTTTGTGTGTTTTTCTGTGCTGTGTTTGTAAATTTCTGCAGGTTAATTTAATTCCGCAAAAGACTGCACGTCACCTATGTAACGCCCCCGATTTTTTCGACGATTTTATTTAAATGGGAAACATCATATTTATGACGTCATGGTGTTACCATTAACGTCAAGATGACGGCGTAATGCCATAAAGGCATTTTCACGTCCATGCGGTCAAGTCGGCCGAATTCTTGTTGTAATGGGAAAATTTTGCATTTGGAATTAAGTTGAGTAATTTTTGACTTACTCGTCAAGTTTCATCGCGATCCGAGCGATATTTGGGCCTCGGCGTTTTTCCAAAGTTTTGTGGAATTTATGTTCGTCGTAAACTTTGAAAACTTATATCTCGAGAATGGCTCGTATGATTTTGGTTTTGACTTCGTCGTTGCGTTCGTAGCGTCCGCGTTCGCCTATGGCGTGAGTTTCGTTCAATTCGGCTCTCATTTGTGCCTCCGTTTTGATCTCGCGTTTCCTTATTCAAATATTTATAAATACGATTATTTTAATATTAAATTACTATTCAAAAATGAAAAGTACTATTCATTCTTATAGTTTGATCAAATGGTTAGATTTGCCAAGAAATTATTTTTCCTGCAACCTTGACTCGTGTGAAGTTTCTGCTTTTTATGTAAATCTTCTGTTCCTCCAATTCTGTATACTCGAGTAGTCTGTTTCTGTATACTCGAGTAGCCTTCTGTATACTCGAGTAGTCTGTTTCTGTATACTCGAGTAATCTGTTTCTGTATACTCGAGTAGTCTGTTTCTGTATACTCGAGTAGCCTTCTGTATACTCGAGTAGTCTGTTTCTGTATACTCGAGTAGCCTTCTGTATACTCGAGTAGTCTGTTTCTGTATACTCGAGTAATCTGTTTCTGTATACTCGAGTAGTCTGTTTCTGTATACTCGAGTAGCCTTCTGTATACTCGAGTAGTCTATTTCTGTATACTCGAGTAGCCTTCTGTATACTCGAGTAGTCTGTTTCTGTATACTCGAGTAATCTATTTCTGAATACTCGAGTAGTCTGTTTCTACATACTCGAGTAGTCTGTTTCTGCTTACTCGAGTAGCCTTCTGTATACTCGAGTAGTCTGCTGCCTTTCTCGTGTAGTCCGTCATAGTTTGTGTTCGGGAGCCTTTTTGAGGGTCAAAATAGTGCCGTATGGAAAAATGGCTAACATGAACTTTGTTCGTCTCGACGAGATCTACAACTTTTATGTTGGGCACTTTTCGATTTGAAGCCATTCTAGAACTCTAATTTTGTTTTCCGCAAACTACTCGTACTTAAACCGTTTTTTTATATATTTAGACAAAACTTTTTATAACTACTTATATATATATATATATATATTCTTATACTTAGGGTATTTAGAAAAATAGGAATACTTCATCTTCTCCGATTCTTTCTCCCAAACCAGAGCGGCGTGAGCGAGGGAGAAAATATTTCGTGAATCTTCCGGTGGCCGCCGACGGAGCTCCGGTGCTCGAAATCTTCAACCGAGCGTAGATTTGGAAAGCTCTCACCGTGAGCTACGCTATCGTGGTAAATTTTCCCCCTTTCTTTGAGTTTTCTCGTTAGGGTTTTTCGGCCCTAACCCCCTTTTCGAGCATTTTTGTCTAGATTTCAACTTCCTCCATCCTCTTTTGCCCTGATCTGTGACGTGGACTGATTTGGAGAACTTTTCCGGTAAAACCAAGGCAAGTGGTGGTTTCCCCTCATTTCTCCTTGTCCGATTTGATGGTAACGGTTCAGTTTTTATGTTCTTTAAAATTTTCTTCACTTTGTTTTCCAAGTTATTGCTACGATTAACCTTTTTGGATGATCTCTCGAGATTGTAAGATTTTGTCTTGGTGAACTTGATCTTGTCATGATATATTTAATCGTTCTTGATGTGTCTTATTAATGCCTTTAAATGCATTACCTATCGTTATTGATCGTATTAGAGTTTGTCTAGGATTTGTAAATCATTCATAGGGGTTGATCAACCATGTCTTGAAACTAGAAGTGTCAAGTAGAATGTGACGAGCCAAATCTCGAGATATATTTGTGTGGTGGTTTCTTTGGGTTTCTAAAATTTGCGGGAGTTAGTGGATAAAACCACCTCCGCATGGTCTGAATCCTTTATGGTACCTTGTGGAAGCCTACCGGGTTTTTTTGGGCATCTGCGGTGTATGGTGGAGAGTATGAGACTCCCTCGCAGTTAAGCGGATAAATTATTCGTGAGGGGTGTGTCCAGTTGAGTGACCACCTCGCCCGTGTTTTTGAGGTAGGGTCGACCACAAGTGCTTAGTAAAGCTAGTAAAATTTCTTCTTTATGTTTTTACTTTTGTTGTTCCCTTTTTGCCTTGAGAAATCTGGTGTATTTGTGGGAGTACGTGATGATTCACGTAGGTATTTCTTTCTTTTCCTGTTCGACACCTTACTTCAGTACTGTTGGTCTTGGGTTGGTACCCCGTCTAACCTTTGTTTTATTTTGTTTACTTTTTCTGCCACCATTTGTACCCTCTTGCTGAGGTGTTCTGTCTTTGGAATGCCTCAGGTTCGGAGCATTAGCAGGTAGCGGAGCCAGTTTTGGAGCCTTAGCAGCAGCAGTTTGGCTGTAGTTTTCCCCCCTCACCGTAGCGAGGTAGTTTGTTGTTTTAGTTTTCTTTGCTCAGTTTCAGACATATTCATACTGTGGGTTCATGTCAGGTCGTTGACGCCCACAGGTTTGTTGACCTTTTTGGACACTTGCTAGCTGTTGTGATTTCCTTGTGTTTGGTTTACATTACTTGCTCTCTGGGATGATTTATAGTTAGGATTGCATGTTAGATATTTTTAACCTATAAAACCCTACAATTAGTAAAGCATACTTGTCATCTCTTTCAAAAACTAAGCCACTACTTTCTATGTAGCGTAAAGACTTTTATATACTTATTATAAATCTAGGGTTTGCATAGTATGAGTTGTTACTCGGGGACATCTATACTCCTGTAGAATATTAGAGTCAATTTAAATAAGTATTTTCCGCAAGCGTATAATTTATATTTTAAATCGTGAACTAGATGATTCACTAAGCCGAGGGATACGGCTACCATCATAACTTAAACTGGATTTTATTCATAACCATTTATGTTTTCTTTTAAAAATTGTAGAGTTTGGAGTCTTGCCTGAACGTCTGCAGTTATCCCCTGCACGGCGTGGCATCACGACGTGTATTTTCCCCTTGCTCTGATATAATTAAATTGTTGGGAAAAATGCGGGTTGTGACAGTTGGTATCAGAGGGAGGTTGCTTGACAATTGGTCGGGCAACCTTCCCTTGTTAGTGTTAGTTGCTTAGTGTTAGTTGCTTAGTGTTATATCATACACACACCGATGTGTTATCAATATGTCTTGGCTGAAGCATGAACACTACACTCATAAGCATGATTAGAAGTATACGGGGCATATTATGTAGTATGGGATGCATAATATGTGTTTGTATATGGATCCATCATAGGTGGCAACATGTGAGGGTTATGTAGTATGGGATGCATAACCTCACCACATGAATGCCCATTAGCTCGTTTTCTTTTCGTTGCAGGCAATATTATGTAGTATGGGATGCATAACATTGCATGTGTACGCCGCTCATAACATGCATTAAGGCCTTTTATAGAATTCATAGCACCACATGCATAGCATAACATAAAATAAGCACAACATGCCAAGCTAAAGATTTACTTGATGACATATGTACACACATGATTTTAAATAAGAGTAAAGAATTCATGCATTCATATAATAGGCACACGAGTCAATAGGATGATAGGATAACATCCTGAGTAGGACATATCATCATCATATAATCCCAGAGCAAGTGACAGCTTTGGCAAGTGTCTTTCAAGTATGGTCTGAACTAGTTTTGTTTGCCCTAGTCGTAATCTAGGATTTTAATTGGGTTGTTCGTTTGCCTTTTTAGAAATGCCTCCAAAGCGTATTGCGACGAGATCGACTCCCCAGTCGGAGGGTGAGTCGTCAGGTGCGCAGAGTGATGCATTGATTGAGAGTTTGCGTCAGAGCAACGAGGCTCTGTCAAGGCAAGTAGTTGCGATGCAAACGCAAATTCAGTCATTGTTGTCTACTACTCCAGCGCGGCAACCTTCAGTACAAGAGCTTGCCTTGGGTCAAGTCATGCCCGATACCCCTGCTCCTCTGGTGGCCCCGGTGGCAATACCACCAGAAATGAATTTCATATCGCATTTCCAGCGATTGGGACCTCCTACCTACGACGGGAGTGCCGACTTTATGATTTTGGATGATTGGATCATCTCAATCGAGGAGATGTTTTCATATTCCGGGATTCTAGAAGCCCAAGAGGTTATAATTGCAGCCTATCAGTTAAAAGGCCTAGCAAAGAGTTGGTGGATTCGTGAAAAGGAGAGTCTGAAGGAAGGCTATACCTGGGACTCTTTCAAGAAGATGTTGCTGAAGAAGTTTCTGCCCTCGGTCGAGCAGGACCGTCTCATGAATAACTTCCTGCATTTGAAGCAGAGACAGCTCACGGTGAGCGAATATGAGATTGAGTTTAGCAAGTTGAGTAGATTTGCTCCCGATTTGGTAGCTTCGGAGGAGGGAAGAGCGAAACATTTCCTGGGAGGACTAAGAAGTGATGTCCAGCAGTGGGCATGCGCTTATGGAGCTGACAGTTATGCTGTGGCAGTGGAAGCCGCACTAAAAGATGAAGCGATTGAAAATACCAAGAACCGCGGTGCTGCGGCGAGGAAAGAGAAAAGGAAGGGTGTTGAGGATGGTAGCTCCAGGGCATCTGGCCCTTCTTCGAAGAAGAAAGGTAAGGAAGTGTGTAGTTTCTGTGGTCGTCCTGGCCACCCTTACGAAAGATGTTTCAAGAGAACAGCCACCCTGAAGCAGCAGCAAGTGCACGCCATCCAAGGTGCACCCAAGGGAGAGCTCGTGTGCTCGTTCTGTGCAAGGAAGGGTAATGATGTGAGTCGGTGCTGGATGAAAGAAAGGACCTGCTTCCAGTACGGGCAGAAGGGACACCAGAAATCTTCGTGCCCCCAGGCTCAAACCCCACGGCAGCCTGCCCCGCTTCGAGCTCTGCCGCCACCACCAACCCTAGATAAAGGAAAAGGAAAGCTGAACGTGATGACTAGCGAGGAAGCTCAAAACTCTACGCAAGTTATTTCAGGTTAGCCCCAGTCTATTTTATCCCTATTATTTATCGTTGTTGCCATGGTTATCGTTCGTTTAGTTATGTATGTTACGATTTTAGGGGAGTTTAAGGTGCGGAATAGGTGGGCGCGCGTTCTGTTCGATTCGGGTGCCACCCATTCCTTTGTGGCCAGGAGGTTTGTTGATAAACATCGCCTGGATGTTGATCAATTGAGAGACTCCTTTAACGTCAAGCTTCCCTCCGGTGATTCGGTGATATCCAATCAAGGAGTTCTGAGATGCCCTATTCATCTTGGCAATTTTCTGGCCCTTGCGGATCTGTTAATTTTAGACCTGACTGATTTTGATGTGATTTTGGGCATGGACTGGCTGTCCAAGTATGATGCAGTCCTCCAGTGCAAGGCAAAAAGACTGGACTTCAGGATGGACAATGGCCAACCTATGAGCATCTATGGATTTCAGGACAGAGTTTCCCCTATCATTTCTGCGGTACGTGCTATATAGTCTGGTTTCGAGGCGTTTTTAGTTTCTATTTCTGCTTTGGAAACAGCTTCTGTTACACCACGTCTCGAGGATGTCTCGGTGGTGCGAGAGTTTCCAGATGTCTTTCCTGATAGTCTTCTAGGACTTCCTCCTGAGAGGGAGATTGAGTTCGTGATTGACCTCGAGCCAGGCACTCGTCCCATCGCCAAAGCACCGTACCGTATGGCTCCGCATGAGTTGGATGAGTTGCGTACTCAGATCGATGAGTTGCTGAGGTGTGGTTTTATTAGACCAAGTTCTTCTCCGTGGGGTGCTCCGGTTTTGTTCGTAAAGAAGAAGGACGGATCAATGAGGCTTTGCATCGATTATAGGGAATTAAATAAGGTGACCGTTAAGAATAGATATCCCCTGCCAAGGATCGATGATTTGTTCGATCAGTTGCGTGGTAGCTCGGTATTTTCAAAAATCGATCTTCACTCAGGCTACCACCAGTTGAGGATTCGCGAGGAAGATATTCCCCGAACCGCATTCCGTTCACGGCATGGACATTATGAGTTTTTGGTGATGTCTTTCGGTTTAACCAATGCACCCTCTGCTTTCATGGATTTGATGAATAGGGTGTTTAAGGATTTCTTGGACCGATTCGTTATTGTGTTCATAGATGATGTCCTAGTGTATTCCCGTAATGTTGAGGAGCATACTCAGCATTTGTGTTTGGTTTTGTCGACCCTGAGGGAGCATAAGCTATATGCGAAGTTGAGTAAATGTGAGTTCTGGCTACCTCAGGTGTCCTTTCTGGGTCATGTTGTAGGCAAGGACGGTATTTTTGTAGACCCGACCATGATTTCTACCGTGATGGAATGGGAAAGACCTTCTACACCTAAGGAGATTAGGAGCTTCTTAGGCCTCGCTGGCTACTATAGAAGATTTGTGGAAGGATTTTTGGTGTTGTCTGCTCCTTTAACTAGACTTACTCAGAAGAATACTGCATTCATTTGGAGTGATAAGTGTGAAGAGGCTTTCTAAGAGTTGAAGAAGAGACTGTGTACTGCCCCAATTTTAACCTTACCTACTGAAGGAGTCGAGTATGCTGTGTACGTCGATGCGTCACACATCGGACTTGGTTGTGTTTTAATGCAAGATGGTAAGGTGATCGCGTATGGATCGAGGAAACTAAAGATTCACGAGAGAAACTATCCTACGCACGATTTGGAGATTGCTGCCGTAATTTATGCGCTGAAGCTGTGGTGACACTTATTGTATGGCGCGCTATGCAAGATCTATACGGACCATAAGAGTTTGAAGTACGTCTTCACTCAGAAGGAACTAAATCTACGCCAGCGTAGGTGGTTAGAATATGTGGCGGATTATGAGGTAGAAATTCTTTATCATCCGGGAAAGGCTAATGTAGTAGCTGATGCTTTGAGTAGGAAGACCGCTAAAAATTTTAATCTATCGGTACAGTCCTTAGTAGAAGAATTCTTGTTGATGAACATCGAGATTGGGAGTAGTTCTATGCCTGCTAGTTTGGAAGCAGAAGCGCCCTCTTGGATTTCTCTTACTTGGGTGCACCAAAAGGATGATCCGGAATTGTTGCACCTCTGGAATAGGACTGAGAAAGGGGAGTTACTTGATTTTTCTTTGGACGAGCTAGGTACTCTGAAATATCGGGGTAGATTCTGTATTCCTGACATGGGTGACATTCGGGCTAAAATTTGTGAAGAAGCTCATGGTTCCAGTGTTTCCTATCATCCTGGTTCTACAAAAATGAATAAAGATCTAAAGCAAATTGTTTGGTGGGCAGGGATGAAGGGCGATATCGCAAAGTTTGTATCAGAATGTTATACGTGTCAGCGTGTCAAGGCTGATCATAGAAGGCCTGGTGGTAAATTGACACCTCTTGATATTCCAAGTTGGAAATGGGAAAGTATTTCAATGGATTTTATCACCGGTCTACCAAAATCTCCCCGTGGGCATGACTCAGTTTGGGTGATAGTCGACATACTGACAAAGTGCGTCCACTTTGTTCCGTTTAAGATTGGGTATTCGATGAAGAAGATAGCTGAGCTATATCTTGAAGAGGTCGTCAGGTTACATGGAGTGCCTGTTAGCATTGTATCAGATCGGGACTCTAGATTTACGTCTCGGTTTTGAAACAACCTGCAAGAGGGGTTGGGTACCGACTTGAGTTATTCCAACGCCTATCATCCGCAGACGAATGGGCAAACAGAAAGAGTAAATCAGATCGTGGAGGACATGATTAGATGTTATATTTTGGATCATGGTGGTGCTTGGGATGAGCGTCTCAGACTCATTGAGTTTGCTTATAATAATAGTTATCAAGAGAGCTTGCAGATGGCCCCGTTTGAGGCCTTGTATGGAAGGCGTTGTAGGACTCAATTATTTTGGGCTGAGGTTGGTGAGAGACCATTGCTAGGTCCGGAAGCCCTTGAGGAGATGAATTGTGCGGTGAATCATATTCAAGAGAAGCTACGTATAGCACAAGAGCGTTATGAGAAATATGCTAATCGACAAAGGGTCGATTTGGAGTTTGCCGTTGGGGACCTGGTTTTCCTGAAAGTTATTCCGATGCCAAAGGTAAAAAGATTTGGAAGGAACCACAAGTTAGATCCCCGGTATGTGGGACCTTTTCAGATTCTGGAGCGCATCGAAGTGTCAGCTTATCGACTGGAATTACCTGCTAGCTTCCCTGGTGTTGCGCGCTAGGGTTCGAAGAAAATAAACGCAACCGAACTAGCAACCCGATGAGGCAAGTATACCTATCGAATTGTAGCAAGGGGACACAAGTGTCGTATTAAGATCCGGGAACTGTTGGCTAAGCTTACTCACACGAACGCTATTATCTTATCGACGGAAAAACTAGGGTTTTAGAAAATCTAAGCGCAATGGAGAAATTAAAGCAAACTAAAAAGAGAACTACCGCAATTAAGTTACGCTATTAAGCAAACAACTAAGCTAGAAAGGAAATTACCGCAGTTAATTAAAGAGCACAATATATGAGATTACTACAAAAGGTAGAACAATATGAAATGGAAATGCACCCGATCAAGATTCACCTTGGCTAAAGACGATTAAGAAAATGCGATAAAAATCTAAACTTAATAGGATAAGGGTCCTTGACCGTGGAGGTTCCTAAATCTTGAACACGCTTCTCTCGAAGTCGTGCCCAACTGAGTTTAGGAAGGTCCGACCGACTCTCGTCTAAATCGGAGGCCTAAAACTCGCTTTACGCGGTGAACCCCACTATTGGATTTTACTCCAATCCGGGAGATTTGGACGTCTGCCTCTCTCGAGGGGTGCGTACAACTCCCTTTACTCTTGAATGCTCACTTCATTCTTTCGGCCTCTCGGCTAGCCCAGAATGAAAGCAAAGGCGGAGAGTATATATCGAAAATATACCTCCGACCCGTGATAAATCAAGAGTAATTCAAGGCCCTAACCTAAAAAGAAAAGATTAATTAAAACATCATAACATAATCGCTCTAACCTCGGATCATCAAGATCGAGTACAAGGAGGATTAGTTAATCATAATGGAGTGGAGGGGGGGGAGATGAGTAGAAAAACATAAGAAGAACACAAGCTAAGGGAAGAACAATTTTATTAATGAAAAAGGGCAAGTTACACTAATGAAAATAAAATTACAAGTGCATGAAAATTAAACCCTATTCTAGCCCTACATTAAGCACTAAGCAAGAAGAAAATTACATTAAAAGCTAGCACAAACTATGATTAAACTAGGGTTAACCAACAAGTACAAAGAGAGGGGGAGAGAGAGAGAGAAAAAGCATGAAAAAGGATCAAGAAACAAAGGGGCAGCACCTCCCCCACTCAACCAAAGCTTGCTGAAATGGAGAGGGGGGGGGGGCTCAATTTATAGGAAAAAATCTCGGGTTGGTCACGCCCTCCGACACGCCCTAGGGGGGGCGTGTCAGGGGGGCGTGACAGTACTATGTTGACCTCGGGCTCTGGATTCTGGCGGGAGGGATGATTGCTTCGGTACGTCGGTGGTCACGCCCTAGGTCACGCCCGTGACAGGGGGGCGTGACAGGCATGTCATGTCCAAATCATTGGTCGGAAATCCGTCAGTCGCCGAAAAAGGAGGGTGTCACGCCCATGTCACGCCCGTGACATGGGGCGTGACAGTACTATTTGCGTGCTGAGACGGAACGACATTTAATGCGGCGGCAGGCTTTGCGGCAGAGGGCGACACGCCAATGTCACGCCCGGTGACACGCCCAGGGAGGGCGTGACAGGGGGGCGTGACAGCGGTTTTGACCGTTATCTGTCCCTTCCAGCAGGTGTCCTCGGGATCGGGTGACACGCCCTAGGTCACGCCCAGGGAGGGCGTGACAGGGGGGCGTGACAGGCCATTTTGGCGATTTTTCTGAAAACCTGCAAAAAGACAGGAAAAAGTTAGTGGCAATAAAATTTACATAAAAAGGATAAAAATAAACTAATAATAGACATAATTTGTACAATATAAAATATAAAATACGATAATAGTTTAGGCTACAAAACGTATTATCAAATTCCCCCAAGCTTAAGCCTTGCTTGTCCCCAAGCAAAAATATAAAAACTAGATATTTATAAAAAGGACTAATCAAAAAGTTCTAATTATGCCTACACAAATACTATGCGAAATTCTTAGTAGGGAAAAGGTGAAATGTAAGTCTAAAACAATTATTTAGGTATGGTAAAACTTTTATAAACTTTACTTAATAAAAACAAATCATCCAAAATTTTAACGAGATTTTTTTAAATGGACTTAAGTAAAGCAACGAAAATGAAAAACACGCATTGAGTTGTTACTAGATCCAAGCAACGCATTATAATTATATCAATTTAATTATCAAAAATCTAGGTTTAAATCCAAAACTAAAACTGATTTACTGTTTTTCTTTTCTTAGTTGTTAAATAAAAAACAAAAAGCGTGAATCAAAAGGACTTAAATAGGACAGAAACGTTTGGTTTAGGAAAATGATTAGGAGTGGAATTCAAAGATAAACGTGACGGTTTAAAATCACACTAAACCAAAGCAAAGAGTTTCAAAAACTTTCATAAAAATATGTACACATTTTTTTTTCTTTTTCTTTTTTTTCTTTTTCATTTTTCTTTTTCATTTTTTTTTTCTTTTTTCAAAACAAAGGCCATAAATATTTTTATTTTCCTTTTTGAGTTGGCCAAACAAAAATAAACATCACTTTTGAACATACTTCTTTTTTTTTTTCGAAAACCTTTCTCCACAAAAATCACAAAATACCCTATCAAAATCGTCAAAATAATTTATGAAACTCAAAAAGGCTAGTGTGATTCGATAGGTTGGAAATTTTGGCTTTGGTGAAACTGAAATGAAAGGAGGAGCTATCAAATGAAATCGGAAAAAGGCTCAAAAACGGCTAACTAGTGGTAAAAGTTTTTAGGTTGGCAGGAAAGCTCAAACGAAAACAAAAACGGCCTAAATCATTTTCACGCTTTTGAATTTATTTAAAACAAAGGTTTGAAAAATTTCAAAAAGCGAGTCCTAGATAATAAAAGAAGATTGATGAAATTAACTCGAAAATAGAAATAATAGGTGACTTGGATCGTTCACATCTACTACGTTATTCAACAGTTGACTTTACAAAAATTATTCAAAAACGAAAAAGAAAATAGTGGATGATGAATTTTTGAGAAAGTAAAGGAAATAAAAAAAACAAAAAACCATAATAGAAATGCGAGTTTTAGAAAAATATTTCACCTTAACATGCTACCGCGAATTAGAAACACAGCATGGCCAACATTTTACTTGTGAAACATAATTAAAAAGGACGATTAGAAATATTATAATTAACTAAGTTGTTTATAGGAGATTTTGAGTAAAACAAAACTAAAAACTAGGGGTACTATTGAAATACCAAAATGTCTAAACTATTCAAAAACACACATATATTTTTTTATTTTGAGGAATATTCTCTCTTTTTTTTTTGGATTTTGGAAAATTTTTCTCTTTTTTGGAATTTTAAGATATTCATTTTTTTTTTAATTTATGGAACTATTTACAAACAAGGAAATTATTTACACTAAGCAAAAATGAAGGAGGAAATCCTCCCCCAAGCTTAAAACAGACATTGTCCTCAATGGCTAAAGAAGGGGATTGGAGAAGGAGAGAAAAATAAATTGCAGAATTGAAAGACAGAATTGAAATACAGGTACTTCCCCGGATTTATTTGCTGCGAAAGCTGAGTGATGCCGCTCCCCGAATGTCTTCTTTGGACTTCGTGATGGATTCAGCAATGTTGGAGCAGGCGATCGCAGAAGCTTCAGCTTGTCGGAGCCGTCCGAGGCAAAAATTGTAAAATAAAGAAAACAGAAAAAGATAACTTGGGTTGCCTCCCAAGAGCGCCCTTTGGTTAAAGCGTCGTTGAGCTCGACGCATCAAAAATAATATTGTCCAAAAATATTGTTGTCCCGAAATAAAATTGTTTTGAGCAAAAAATAAAAAAAAAAAATAAAAAGTTCAAGATTAAAGTTCGTGAAGCAGAAACTTAATAGTGTTTGGACTGACATCATCATCACCAGAGAAATACAGTTTAAGACGCTGACCATTCACTTTGAAATTACCCTTATCAGGGTGAGAAATTAAAACAGTTCCATAAGGAAATACTTCTAAAACAGAAAATGGGCCAGACCAGCGAGATTTTAATTTGCCCGGAAATAAACGTAAACGAGAATTATATAAAAGGACTTGGTCGCCCGGTTTAAAGTTTTTAGGGTGCCTTAAGTGTTTATCGTGTAAACGCTTCGTCCGCTCTTTATAAAGTTTATTATTTTCATAAGCATAAGAGCGCCACTCATCGAGTTCATTTAGTTGAAATTTTCGAAGGTCACCGACTGAGTGGGGATCGAAGTTTAAAAATTTTAAGGCCCAAAAGGCGCGGTGTTCTAACTCTACGGGCAGATGGCACGATTTTCCATAGACCAGCCGATACGGCGTACATCCGAGAGCGGTTTTGTACGTTGTTCGGTAGGCCCATAGAGCATCGTCTAGTTTGGTTGACCAGTCTTTTCTAGAAGTTGAAACAGTCTTTTCTAATATTCTTTTTATTTCTCTATTTACTACTTCGACTTGACCGTTAGTTTGGGGGTGGTAGGCAGTGGACAGTTTATGCGTAACGCCGTATTTAGTAAGGATTTTTGAAAATTGCGCGTTACAGAAATGAGAACCCCTATCGCTAACGATTGCGCGTGGCGTACCGAATCTAGAAAATAATTTTTTTAAAAACGTGACTACAACTCGGGAGTCGTTCGTAGGAAGAGCTTGGGCCTCAGCCCATCGTGAAACATAATCAACAGCAACTAAAATATATTTGTTTCCGAAGCTAGAAGGAAGGGGGCCAACAAAATCAATTCCCCAGAGGTCGAAAATTTCGCACTCTAAGAAATAATTTTGCGGCATTTCATTTTTATTAGAAATATTGCCCGACCGTTGGCAACTATCACACCTGCTCACAAAAGCTTGCGCGTCTTTAAACAGGCTAGGCCAGTAAAAACCCGCGCAAAGCACTTTATGAGCGGTGCGAGCAGCTTGATAGTGCCCACCTGTCGGACCTTCATGCAAATGTTTTAGAATATCAATTCCTTCATCAAAAGAAACACATCTCCTTATCACTTGATCCGCACAAATTTTGAAAAGATGCGGGTCTTCCCAAAAGTAGTTCTTCAGCTCAGAAAAGAATTTCTTCTTCTGCTGAGAGGAGAACTCTTTTGGGAGCACCCGGGCCACTAGATAGTTGGCGATGTGCGCGAACCAAGGAGAAGTAGATGTATTAACTAAAAGCAGCTTCTCATCAGGAAAATAGTCATTAAAAGATTTTTCATTTATTTTTTCTATAAAGGGGTTATCTAATCTTGATAAATGATCGGCGGCCAAGTTCTCGGCTCCTCGCTTATCACGGATCTCTAAGTCAAACTCCTGGAGGAGTAAGACCCAGCGAATCAAGCGAGGCTTGGCATCCGTTTTGGCAAGAAGGTACTTGAGGGCCGAGTGGTCCGTAAAAACAATGATTTTTGAAAGTGTAATGTAAGGGCGAAATTTATCAAACGCAAATACTACGGCTAAGAGCTCCTTCTCGGTTGTGGTGTAATTTTCTTGTGCAGATGTGAGGGTTTTACTAGCGTAATAGATGGGGTGGAAGTTCTTAGATATGCGTTGACCTAATACGGCTCCCACCGCAAAACTACTCGCATCGCACATAATCTCGAAAGGAAGGTCCCACACCGGAGCTATCATAATTGGCGCGTTAATTAACTTTTCTTTAATTAATTCAAAGGCAGAAATACAAGCGTCATCAAAAATGAATGGAGCGTCTTTTTCTAAGAGATGGGTGAGGGGCTTAGTGATCTTGGAGAAGTCCTTTATAAAACGACGATAAAAACCAGCGTGGCCTAGGAAACTTCTTATAGCTTTTATGTTTGTAGGTGGCGGCAACTTCTCAATAACTTCTATCTTGGCAACGTCTACCTCAATACCTTTAGCAGAAATTTTATGACCCAAAACTAACCCTTCCCTCACCATAAAATGGCATTTTTCCCAATTTAGGGCAAGGTTAGTTTCTTCGCATCGTTCTAAGACTTTTTCGAGGTTTTCTAAACATCTATCGAAGGTATCGCCGAACACGGAGAAATCGTCCATGAATACCTCCATAATGCTTTCTACGTACTTGTCAAATATTGCGAGCATACATCGTTGGAATGTAG
The DNA here is from genome assembly GCA_039513925.1 of Platanthera zijinensis. Lineage (NCBI taxonomy): Eukaryota > Viridiplantae > Streptophyta > Magnoliopsida > Asparagales > Orchidaceae > Platanthera > Platanthera zijinensis. Next base: position 10,959,761 of record CM077094.1, read on the forward strand.
CCGGCGCATTGCATAATCCAAACGGCATTCTTCGGTACGCGAAGGTGCCGAAGGGACAAGTAAACGTAGTTTTCTCTTGGTCCTCGGGAGAGATGGGTATTTGAAAGTACCCCGAGAGGCCATCGAGAAAACAATAAAAGCTATGGCCGGAGAGACGTTCTAAAATCTGGTCGATAAACGGTAGAGGAAAGTGGTCCTTACGGGTGGCATCATTTAACTTACGGTAATCTATGCACATACGCCAACCCGTCACCGTCCGTGTCGGGATTAATTCATTATTCTCATTACTAACTACGGTTATCCCTCCCTTTTTTGGAACTACCTGAACGGGGCTAACCCACTTACTGTCTGATATAGGGTAGATAATTCCTGCGTCTAATAGTTTCATAACCTCGCCCTTAACTACTTCTTTCATATTCGGGTTTATACGGCGCTGAGGTTGGATAGAGTTACGCGAATTATCTTCCATTAAAATTTTATGTGTACAGAAAGATGGGCTTATGCCCTTGATATCAGAAATTTGCCAAGCAATAGCCCGGCGATGCTTACGTAGAACTAGAAGAAGTTTATCGTTCTGCGTATCCGTGAGGTAGGCCGAAACGATAACTGGTAACTTGGAGTCTTTTTCTAAGAAAGCATACTTAAGGTGTTCGGGAAGTTCTTTAAGTTCTAGGGTAGGGGGTTCTTCATAAGAGGATTTTGAGATTCTTTCTTTTTCAAAAATAATATCTTCATAAACTTTTTTATAAGGAACGTAATAAGGGGTGGGGCTAGCAGCCAAGACGGCTTCTTGTACAGATTCAGTGGTAAGAAAAGAGGAAGAACAAAAATCAGAAAACTCTTTTTCAAACTCAGAAAGACAATAAGAAGATTCATCACTTCCTTGCAGTGATTCTGTTGTAAGAGAAGAGGAGCAAAAAGTAGAAAATTCTTTTTCAAAGTCGGCGAGGCAGTAGGAAGAATCATCACTCACGGCGTCTATGAAAAAACATGAGTCATCGTTCGCTAAGGTGTTCTTCATCGAAGGGGTGATCGGAAATGTGACTTCGTCGTCGCCTACTCGAAGAAAGAGCTTACCATTGCTTACGTCAATGATGGCTCGGGAGGTGGCAAGGAAGGGTCGGCCAAGGATCAGGGGAACCTCGACGTCTTCTTCGATGTCCAAAATGACAAAGTCCACCGGGAAGATGAACTTGTCGACTTTCACTAGAACGTCCTCCACTATTCCTAACGGGTACTTGACGGATCTATCGGCTAGCTGGATACTCATACGCGTGGGGTTAAGGCTACCAATCCCTAACTTTTTGAACAACGAAAAGGGCATCAGGTTTATACTTGCGCCTAAGTCGGCTAACGCGTGTTTAACAAAGAGATCACCGAAGACACACGGGATAGAGAAACTACCCGGGTCACTGATTTTCTTCGGCAAACCGTTTGTTAAAACGGCAGAGCACTCGGCGTTTAGCGTGACGTGCGAAAGATTCTCTAACTTCTTCTTGTTTGTGAGGAGGTCTTTAAGATATTTGGCGTATTTCGGCATTTGCGAAATAGCCTCGTGGAAGGGAAGATTAATGTGGATTTGTTTGAAGATTTCTAAGAAGCGGGAGTACTGATCATCTTGACGTTGTCTATTAAGTTCAGAGGGGTATGGAGGAGTTGAATTATTTTTGAAGATGGGTGGTGGAGTGAGATTATTTTCTAAAGCGGGGGTGATTACTTCTTCAGCAGAGGGTGTAAGCGGAGCAGAGCTTTGATTTTTAAAAGCAGAAGCGGAGCTTGCCTCGGGCTCTTCACTTACCATACCGGAGACTTGCTTCCCACTCCGAAGAGTTATAGCTTTCGCTTGCTCTCTCGGGTTGGGTTCGGTATTGGAAGGAAGAGACCCTGCGGGTCGCTCAGAAATTATTTTCGCGAGCTGTCCTACCTGGTTTTCTAGACTTTTTACGCTTCCGGTTAACGTTCTTATAGTGGCGTCATTTGTGGTGATATATTTAGAAAGTAATTCCTCCAAGCTTGGAGGTTTTGGGTAATTTTGAAGAAGTGGTGGTGGTGGTGGTGGTTGTGCAGAAAAATCATTTTGCGGAGGTGGGCGCATCGCATTCGATGGATTACTCCATGAAAAGTTCGGGTGATTTCTTAAAGCGGGGTTATAACTATTCGGAAAATTAAAACCAGGCGGATGAAAATTCGCAGCAGAAAAATTATTAAAAGCAGTTCTAGGCAAATTATTAACATAATCTAAATGTTCTGGAGTAGGGGTTGCAGATTCCCATACCTGAGGGGCGGAGGCAGCAGTCATCTCCGTGATTTTTTTGCTTAGGATTTCTACTTGCAGAGCGAGCTGGGAGACGTTGTCCACTTCATAGATACCTGCAGGCTTGTTCGGGCGGGACCTAGGCACATTCCACTGATAAGTGTTCATGGCCATATCCTCAAAAAGCTCAAGAGCGGCTTCCGGGGTCTTATGATTTAAAGTACCGCCAGAAGCTGCGTCTATCATTTGCTTCGTGCTTTGATTTAGCCCGTTATAAAACGTCTGCACTTGTAACCATACAGGCAGCGCGTGATGTGGGCATCGTCTTAATAATTCTTTAAATCTCTCCCAGGTTTCGTAAAGGGTTTCAGAGTCTATTTGTCCGAAGGCAGAGATGTCGTTCCTAAGTTTTGCAGTTTTAGCTGGCGGAAAATACTTCGCCAAAAATTTTTCAGTTAATTCATTCCAAGTGGTTATGCTATTTTTCGGAAGTGTGTTAAGCCACTGCTTAGCTTTAGTTCTTAGAGAGAAGGGGAAGAGTCTTAGCCTTATCGCATCATTTGTGACACCATTTATCTTGAAGGTGTCGCAAATTTCAAGAAAGCTAGCTATATGTGCGTTCGGATCTTCATCTTGAAGTCCGTCAAATTGCACATATTGCTGCACCATTTGAATTATGCTAGGCTTTAGTTCAAAGTTATTATTTGCTATAGTAGGGCGGACTATACTCGATTCTGTTCCCTCGAGGTTCGGTCGTGCATAATAGGACATAGTCCTTTGCACGGCCTCATCTACGTTGGGTTCTTCCATTCTTAAAGTATTAAATGACTCGGAGTCCTCAACCGGCACTTGGATGGTAGGACCTTGAAATCGCGATCTTCTCCGAAGAGTACGCTCAATTTCGTGGTCCAAGTCCAAAATAACCGACGGACTCCCGCGGGTCATGCACTAAAAGAACAGAAAAGAAGAAGAGAAAGAGAAAAAGGATAAACTAGAAAGAAAAACTAGATTTAGAAAATTAAATTAAAATTTTTTTTTCTTTTTGAAATAGATTTTTTTTTATAGATTAACTCCCGAACTTCCCAAGGACTACCCCGTGAAGGGTTCGCAAGGTACTAGACAAGACAGTGGCGCTTAAAGCCCTTTGCCCTTTTCGAGAGAATTAGGTGGCGTAGAAAAATTGTGAGGTTGGTTTCTATTAAGAGCGGTGATAATTTTTTTGAATTTTTTTTAAAACTTTAAAGAAAGGGGATGAGAAAGAGAAGAGATAAAATTAATAGGTTCGTGTTTTCAAAATATCAACGGAAGTTGGGTCCCCGGCAACGGCGCCAAAAACTTGTTGCGCGCTAGGGTTCGAAGAAAATAAACGCAACCGAACTAGCAACCCGATGAGGCAAGTATACCTATCGAATTGTAGCAAGGGGACACAAGTGTCGTATTAAGATCCGGGAACTGTTGGCTAAGCTTACTCACACGAACGCTATTATCTTATCGACGGAAAAACTAGGGTTTTAGAAAATCTAAGCGCAATGGAGAAATTAAAGCAAACTAAAAAGAGAACTACCGCAATTAAGTTACGCTATTAAGCAAACAACTAAGCTAGAAAGGAAATTACCGCAGTTAATTAAAGAGCACAATATATGAGATTACTACAAAAGGTAGAACAATATGAAATGGAAATGCACCCGATCAAGATTCACCTTGGCTAAAGACGATTAAGAAAATGCGATAAAAATCTAAACTTAATAGGATAAGGGTCCTTGACCGTGGAGGTTCCTAAAGCTTGAACACGCTTCTCTCGAAGTCGTGCCCAACTGAGTTTAGGAAGGTCCGACCGACTCTCGTCTAAATCGGAGGCCTAAAACTCGCTTTACGCGGTGAACCCCACTATTGGATTTTACTCCAATCCGGGAGATTTGGACGTCTGCCTCTCTCGAGGGGTGCGTACAACTCCCTTTACTCTTGAATGCTCACTTCATTCTTTCGGCCTCTCGGCTAGCCCAGAATGAAAGCAAAGGCGGAGAGTATATATCGAAAATATACCTCCGACCCGTGATAAATCAAGAGTAATTCAAGGCCCTAACCTAAAAAGAAAAGATTAATTAAAACATCATAACATAATCGCTCTAACCTCGGATCATCAAGATCGAGTACAAGGAGGATTAGTTAATCATAATGGAGTGGAGGGGGGGGGGAGATGAGTAGAAAAACATAAGAAGAACACAAGCTAAGGGAAGAACAATTTTATTAATGAAAAAGGGCAAGTTACACTAATGAAAATAAAATTACAAGTGCATGAAAATTAAACCCTATTCTAGCCCTACATTAAGCACTAAGCAAGAAGAAAATTACATTAAAAGCTAGCACAAACTATGATTAAACTAGGGTTAACCAACAAGTACAAAGAGAGGGGGAGAGAGAGAGAGAAAAAGCATGAAAAAGGATCAAGAAACAAAGGGGCAGCACCTCCCCCACTCAACCAAAGCTTGCTGAAATGGAGAGGGGGGGGCTCAATTTATAGGAAAAAATCTCGGGTTGGTCACGCCCTCCGACACGCCCTAGGGGGGGCGTGTCAGGGGGGCGTGACAGTACTATGTTGACCTCGGGCTCTGGATTCTGGCGGGAGGGATGATTGCTTCGGTACGTCGGTGGTCACGCCCTAGGTCACGCCCGTGACAGGGGGGCGTGACAGGCATGTCATGTCCAAATCATTGGTCGGAAATCCGTCAGTCGCCGAAAAAGGAGGGTGTCACGCCCATGTCACGCCCGTGACATGGGGCGTGACAGTACTATTTGCGTGCTGAGACGGAACGGCATTTAATGCGGCGGCAGGCTTTGCGGCAGAGGGCGACACGCCAATGTCACGCCCGGTGACACGCCCAGGGAGGGCGTGACAGGGGGGCGTGACAGCGGTTTTGACCGTTATCTGTCCCTTCCAGCAGGTGTCCTCGGGATCGGGTGACACGCCCTAGGTCACGCCCAGGGAGGGCGTGACAGGGGGGCGTGACAGGCCATTTTGGCGATTTTTCTGAAAACCTGCAAAAAGACAGGAAAAAGTTAGTGGCAATAAAATTTACATAAAAAGGATAAAAATAAACTAATAATAGACATAATTTGTACAATATAAAATATAAAATACGATAATAGTTTAGGCTACAAAACGTATTATCACCTGGTGTCCACGATGTGTTCCATGTGAGCCAGTTGCGGAAGTGTGTTCGTAGTGATCGTCAAATTCTTGACTCGGTGCCCCAAATTCAGCCCAATCTGTCGTATGTGGAAGAGCCTTCCGCGTTTTGGAATCTCTAGAGCGTGTCTTGCGAAGAAAGACCATCCCCATGGTTAAGATTCTTTGGAGAAATCAAGACGTCGAGAGTGCAATGTGGGAATTGGAGTCAGCAATGAGAGAATCTCATCCGCACCTCTTCTCCTAGTTTCGGGTATGTCGTTATGTTTTCAGTGACGTTTGATTTTATCATTTTGATTTGGTTTTGGAGTTGTGTTAAGTTTCGAGACGAAACTTCTTTTTAGGGGGAGTGACTGTAATGCCCCCGATTTTTTCGACGATTTTATTTAAATGGGAAACATCATATTTATGACGTCATGGCGTTACCTTTAACATCAAGATGATGACGTAATGCCATAAAGGCATTTTCGCGTCCATGCGGTCAAGTCGGCCGAATTCTTGTTGTAATGGGAAAATTTTGCATTTGGAATTTAAGTTGAGTAATTTTTGACTTACTCGTCAAGTTTCGTCGCGATCCGAGCGATATTTGGGCCTCGGCGTTTTTCCAAAGTTTTGTGGAATTTATGTTTGTCATAAACTTTGAAAACTTATATCTCGAGAATGGCTTGTCTGATTTTGGTTTTGACTTTGCCGTTGCGTTCGTAGCATCCGCGTTCGCCTATGGCGTGAGTTTCGTTCAATTCGGCTCTCATTTGTGCCTCCGTTTTGATCTCGCGTTTCCTTATTCAAATATTTATAAATACGATTATTTTAATATTAAATTACTATTCAAAAATGAAAAGTACTATTCATTCTTATAGTTTGATCAAATGGTTAGATTTGCCAAGAAATTGTTTTTCCTGCAACCTTGACTCGTGTGAAGTTTCTGCTTTTTATGTAAATCTTCTGTTCCTCAAATTCTGTATACTCGAGTAGTCTATTTCTGTATACTCGAGTAGCCTTCTGTATACTCGAGTAGTCTGTTTCTGTTTACTCGAGTAATCTGTTTCTGTATACTCGAGTAGTCTGTTTTTGTATACTCGAGTAGCCTTCTGTATACTCGAGTAGCCTGTTTCTGTATACTCGAGTAGCCTTCTGTATACTCGAGTAGTCTGTTTCTGTATACTCGAGTAGTCTGTTTCTGTATACTCGAGTAGTCTGTTTCTGTATACTCGAGTAGCCTTCTGTATACTCGAGTAGTCTATTTTTGTATACTCGAGTAGCCTTCTGTATACTCGAGTAGTCTGTTTCTGTATACTCAAGTAATCTGTTTCTGTATACTCGAGTAGTCTGTTTCTGCATACTCGAGTAGTCTGTTTCTGCTTACTCGAGTAGCCTTCTGTATACTCGAGTAGTCTGCTCCCTTTCTCGTGTAGTCCGTCATAGTTTATGTTCGGGAGCCTTTTTGAGGGTCAAAACAGTGCCGTATGGAAAATAGCTAACATGAAATTTTTTCGTCTCGACGAGATCTACAACTTTCATGTAGGACACTTTTCGATTTGAAGCCATTCTAGACCTCTAATTTAGTTTTCCGCGAAATGCTCGTACTTAAACTGTTTTTTTTATATATTTAGACAAAACTTTTTATAACTACTTATATATATATATTCTTATACTTAGGGTATTTAGAAAAATAGGAATACTTCATCTTCTCCGATTCTTTCTCCCGAACCAGAGCGGCGTGAGCGAGAGAGATAGAATATTTCGTGAATCTTTCGGTGGCCGCCGACGGAGCTCCGGTGCTCGAAATCGTCAACCGAGCATAGATTTGGAAAGCTCTCACCGAGAGCTACGCTATCGTGGTAATTTTTTCCCCTTTCTTTGAGTTTTCTCGTTAGGGTTTTTCGGCCCTAACCACCTTTTCGACCATTTTTGTCTAGATTTCAACTTCCTCCATCCTCTTTTTCCCCGATCTGTGACGTGGACTGATTTGGAGAACTTTTCCGGTAAAACCAAGGCAAGTGGTGGTTTCCCCTCATTTCTCCTTGTCCGATTTGATGGTAACGGTTCAGTTTTTATGTTCTTTAAAATTTTCTTCACTTTGTTTTCCAAGTTATTGCTACGATTAACCTTTTTAGATGATCTCTCGAGATTGTAAAATTTTGTCTTGGTGAACTTGATCTTGTCATGATATATTTAATCGTTCTTGATGTGTCTTATTAATGCCTTTAAATGCATTACCTATCGTTATTGATCGTATTAGAGTTTGTCTAGGATTTGTAAATCGTTCATAGGGGTTGATCAACCATGTTTTGAAACTAGAAGTGTCAAGTAGAATCTGACGAGCCAAATCTCGAGATATATTTGTGTTGTGGTTTCTTTGGGTTTCTAAAATTTGCGGGAGTTAGTGGATAAAACCACCTCCGCATGGTCTGACTCCTTTATGGTACCTTGTGGAAGCCTACCGGGTTTTTTTGGGCATCTGCGGTGTATGGTGGAGAGTATGAGACTCCCTCGCAGTTAAGCGGATAAATTATTCGTGAGGGGTGTGTCCAGTTGAGTGACCACCTGGCCCATGTTTTTGAGATAGGGTCGACCACAGGTGCTTAGTAAAGCAAGTTAAATTTCTTCTTTATGTTTTTACTTTTGTTGTTCCCTTTTTGCCTTGAGAAATCTGGTATATTTGTTGGAGTACGTGACGATTCACGTAGGTATTTCTTTCTTTTCCTGTTCGACACCTTACTTCAGTACTGTTGGTCTTGGGTTGGTACCCCGTCTGACCTTTGTTTTATTTTGTTTACTTTTTCTGCCACCATTTGTACCCTCTTGCTGAGGTGTTCTGTCTTTGGAATGCCTCAGGTTCAGAGCATTAGCAGGTAGCGGAGCCAGTTTTGGAGCCTTAGCAGCAGCAGTTTGGCTGTAGTTTCCCCCCTCGCCGTAGCGAGGTAGTTTGTTGTTTTAGTTTTCTTTGCCTAGTTTCAGACATATTCATACTGTGGGTTCGTGTCAGGTTGTTGACGCCCACAGGTTTGTTGACCTTTTTGGACACTTGCTAGCTGTTGTGATTTCCTTGTGTTTGGTTTAAATTACTTGCTCTATGGGATGATTTATTGCTAGGATTGCATGTTAGATATTTTTAACCTATAAAACCCTACAATTAGTAAAGCGTACTTGTCATCTCTTTCAAAAAATAAGCCACTACTTTCTATGTAGCGTAAAGACTTTTCTATACTTATTATAAATCTAGGGTTTGCATAGTATGAGTTGTTCCTCGGGGACATCTATACTCCTGTAGAATATTAGAGTCAATTTAAATAAGTATTTTCCACAAGCGTATAGTTTATATTTTAAATCGTGAACTAGATGATTCACTAAGCCGAGGGATACGGCTACCATCATAACTTAAACTGGATTTTATTCATAACCATTTATGTTTTCTTTTAAAAATTGTAGAGTTTGGAGTCTTGCCTGAACGTCTGCAGTTATCCCCTGCACGGCGTGGCATCACGACGTGTATTTTCCCCTTGCTCTGATATAATTAAATTGTTGGGAAAAATGCGGGTTGTGACAACCTATTCCCCCCCCCCATAAGTGGATTTAGTCGACACTAGATACTTTCAAGCGCTACTTCGCTTGGTGGATGGAACTAGTGCAAACAGCTATGCAATGCTTTGTGATGCAAATGGATGGAGAGCAAGCAGATGGAATGAACACACGTGCGGAGAGTGAGGGTCGTAATCACCTCTTCAAACACCAACACTAGCCTTTGCTAGAGTGGTTCTAGTGCGTCAGTGGAGTAGATGTGAATAGAGGCGAGTGCATCACAGCTAACAAAATAGGATGTAACTAACCCAAGCAAATTCATTCATATACAAATAAAAGCAAGTTCAGGTTCATTACAAGGTTTAGAGTACAATGCACTATGGATAAGAGGTAGAATAAAATGAAAGGGGGAAAAGCCTAGTCGTTGTTCTTGGCTGCAATGGTGGGTTGACAGGTCACTTCTCGACTCTGACCATGGTTGCTTTCGGAGGTAAATGGGTTGTCAATCCACTTGTCTTCCTCTGTCTTCTTACCTTTCCTTCAATCTTTTCTCCCTTTATTCCCAAATGAGTAGTACCGAAAGATCTCTATTGCACACTGCTGGTGGCCGGGAACTCTCCGAAGGGTTGAAGATGACTTCGGATCACCGGAGAAGGATTCCGGGAGGGTGGAGATGAGTGGAGGACCTGTAGGGGAGATAAACGATGCTCCACGCACAGCAGTGGACTGGAAAATGAGATTGCATGCCCTAATTCGCGGGAGCACGGGCTTAAATACGGATCAGTAGAGAAGTAGAGCGCACGATCAGTGGCGCACGACTGGTGGTCATGCGCACTGACGGTTGATGATCGTGCTCTTTGCTCCAAAGAAACCTGTAGCTAGACAGAAAAAATTAATATATATATATGCACTATTAGTGGCGCATGACCAGAGGTCGTGCTCACTGGATCCCATGATCATGCAATTAGCAATGGCAGAACTCCAGAAAAATGGGATAAATTCGCACGAGTAGTGGCGCACAACTAGAGGTCATGCACACTATGTCGAATGGTCGTGTGATTGCCCCAGACAGAACCTGAAAAAATGGAGAGTTGTGCGCACGATCAGTGGCTCATAACCAGTGGTCGTGCGCTATAGATCCAATGATCGTCCACAGTGTTCCTGTACACTTTGTGGTTTCGTGAATTGACTGCACACGAACAGCAGTCGTGCGCTGAGGAGTCCACTGACCGTGTGCGTGTAAAAATGCACAATTAGTGGCCCTTAGGCAAAAAACATTCCCAAACAATCCCGAAACACTCACACGACCTTTGTACCTGCAGTAAAAACTGAAGAGCCACCGAAATGGTCATTCCACATTCTCAAGACATAAAAAACACCAAGTAAAGGGAAAAAGTACAATAACTACGAAATCACACTGAAAACGAGCCTAAAGTGCACTTAACATAGAATGGACATAGTAATAAATATGAACAATTATGGCTCTCAAGTGTAGTGCATCATCGAGAAAACTTGCCCAGATGAGTCCAAAAATATTTTTATAGCTTGGACTCATCAGTTAACCTTAAGCTAATAACTTTCACTAATCGTTCTTTTTAATTGGTTTCACACGTAAAATATTGGCCATGTTGTGTTTCTAATTCACGGTAGCATGTTAATGTGAAACATTTTTCTAAAACTCGCATTTTTATTTTGGTTTTCGTTCTTTATTTTCTTTACTTTCTTAAAACTCTTTCATCCACAATTTTTCTTTTTGTTTTTAGATAATTTTTGTAATGTCAACTTTTGATTAGTATAGTAGATGTGAACGATCCAAGTCACTTATTATTTCTATTTTCAATATAATTTCATTAGTCTTCATTTATTATCTACGTTTTGTTTTTTGAAATTTTTCAAAGCTAATGCTTTATATAAATTTAGAATCATGAAAATGATTTAGGCCATTTTTATTTTCATTTGAGCCTTCTTGCCAACCTAAAAATTTGTATCCCTAGTTAGCCGCTTTTGAGCCTTTTTCCGATTTCAATTGATTGCTCCACTTATCATTTCATTTTCACCAAAACTAAAATTTTCCAACCTATCTAATCACACTAAGCTTTGTGTTTCATAAAACAATTTTCATGATTATGATAGAGTTGTTTTGATTATGTCTTTTCTTTTGAAAAAAAGGAAAGAAAAGAAAATGGAAAAGAAAAAGAAAGAAGAATATTTTATTTATGATGAAATTTTTGAAACTCTTTATTTTGGTTAGTGTGATTTTAAAGCCTTCTTATTTATCTTTGAATTCCACTCCTAATCATAATCCTAAACAAAATGTTTCGGTCCTAATAAGCCCTTTTGATTCATGTTTTTGAATTTTATTTATTAGCTAAGTAAAGAAGAAAAGTAAATTAATAATGTTTTGGATTTAAATTTAGATTTTAGTTATTTTATTGATATAGTTATAATGTGTCTCTTAGATCTAGTAACAACTCAATGTGCTTTTTCATTTTGTTTCTTTGCTTAAATTTATTTAAAGGATTTTATTAAAATTTTGGATGATTTATTTTCGTTAGTAAAGTGTATAAATTATTAAACCATGCCTAAGTAACTATTTTAGGTTTACGTTTCAACTTTTCCCTACTTAGAATTTCTCATTGTACTTGTGTATGCATAATTAGAACTTTTTGATTAGTCACTTTTTATGTTAGCTAGTTTTTTTATCTTTGCTTGGAGACAAGCAAAACTTAAGCTTGGAGGAATTTGATAGTACGCTTTGTAATCTAAACTATTCTTGTATTTTCAGGTCTTTAGTACACTAATCATGTCTTGTAAGCTTATATGTTGACATCCTTTTGTATATATTATTTCCACTAATGTGTTTTCTTCTTTTTTGTAGGTTTTCATAGCTTTCGGCCAATTTTGTTGTTACATGCCCCCGGGTCACGCCGTACCTGGGCGTGTACTTGGGGCGTGTAACCTATTCCCGATGCAGAAGTCATCCAGAAGCCAGATCCCGAGAAATACACCTGACACGTCCCCCTGACACGCCCTCCTCGGGCATGTCCCTGGTCGTGTCAATAGGCATGTAACCCGATCCCGAAGCCTGTTGCCGTAATTAAAGATTTTTCGTTACTACACATCAATAGTACCGACACCCCCCCCCCACTACACGGGCATGTCACCGGGCGTGTTCCACATTTTCTACGATTGACGGATTTCCGACCAATGATTGTGACATGACGTGCCTTACATGCCCCCTACACGGGCATGTCCTAGGGCGTGTCCACTATTATACATAAAAAATCATCTTTTCTGCTAAAATTCAGTTCCTGAAGTCAACCCTGTATCTTACATACCCCTGTGAGATGCCCTCCCCGAGCATGACAGGGGGGCATGACCGACCCAGAAAAAAATCTATAAATTCAGGCCCCCCATTTTTTCCAGCAGTAGTTTTAGGGTGAGAGGGGAGATGCTGCCCTTTTATTTCTTGGAGTTTTTCTATGTTCTTCCTCTCTCTCTTTCTCATTTTAAGCTTTTCTTAATTCTATCTTAGTGTACCCCTTTTGAAATAGCTCTTGTAATTTATTTAGTCGCTTAATATTAATGCTAGCCTAGTTTTTTAATTTCCATGCACTTGTAATCTTTTATTTCAAAGTTGTAGCTCTCTTTTAACATTAATATAAACTGCCCTTTTTCTTTATTTTCATAATGTTCTTCTACCCATCTCTCTTCATCCACTTCTACATGATTAACTAATCCTCCTTGTACTCGATCTTGATGATTCAATGTTCGAGTTGATTATGTTATGATACTTTAATTTTACTTTTTTTTAGGGTTTTGGTCTTCGATTTACTCTTGAAAAAGTATGTTTGGAATTATATCATCGATATATAATTTCCATCTTTGTTTTCACTCTTAGATAGCCGAGAGGATCGTAGTTTGAAGTGAGCACTCAAGAGTAAAGAGAGTAAAACGCACCCCTCGAGAGAGGCAGACGTAAAATCTCCTAGATTGGAGTGAAATCCAATAGAGGGGTTCACCGCATAAAGAGAGCTTTAGGACTCTGATTTGGACGAGAGTTCGGTCGAACTTACCTAAACTCAGTTGGGCACAACTTCGAGAGAAGCGTGTTCAAGCTTTAGGAACCTCCATGGTAAAGGACCTTTACCTTATTAAGTTAGGGTTTATTATCGCATTTTTAATCAACTTTTGGCGAGGTGATTCTCGATCGAGTGCATTTATATTTCATCATTTCAACCCCTCGTTGTAATCGCTTTTAGTAGATCTTTATTTAACTACAAGTAGCTCTCATTTTAGCGCAAATATTTCTTTTCTTAATTGCAATTAGTTTTCTCTTAACAAACCCTAATACAATCCTTCATAAGATAATAGTATTCGTGTGATTAAGATTACTCAATAGTTCCCAGATCTTAATATGACACTTGTGTCCCCTAGCTACAATTTGATAGGTATACTTTCCTAGATGGATTGTTAGTTCGGTTCTTATTCTCTACACGATTAGTAGACACTAGTCAGGTCTTCTCCGGTCCTTACCATTCATCCTGCCACTGAGTGAGGCTACAGTCCTGCCAGCTTGCTGAGAGCCTAGTCAATGGGTCTTCTCGGGGCCTTACCATTCATCCGTTTCACTCTCATACCATGAAAGAAGACACTTGAGATTCAATTATACCAGAAGATGACAACATGTTTACAAGCATTGAAAAATGAAAAAATGCTAAGGATAGAATCTTTTTAAGTCGTCGCCGCTTCGGGCACGATCGAGGGGTACCCCATCCACATCCTGGAGGTGGTACCCTCCTGACTTCAGGACCTCCTTTACCACAAAGGGGCCTTCCTAGTTGGGATTAAGTTTTCCCACTGAGGCTCCTCTGCCTGCTGCATCTACTTTTTTGTGGACCAAGTCGCCCTTCTGAAACTGCCTGACCCTTATATGTTTATCAAAATATCTCGTCATCCGGCGCTTGACTTCTTCCTGCCAGATCGATACTAATTCCCTGATCTCCTCCACTAGATCAAGAGAGAGCTTATGCTCCTCATTCTCTACACGCCATCCTTCGTCTCCTTTCTTAGTAGCGGCTACTCTTGGAAATTCGACCTTGAACTCTATAGGTATAACGGCCTTCAAGCTATGGGAGAGTTTAAATGGAGTCTCTCCCATGGCGGTGTTTGACGTGGTTATCGAAGCCAAGATAACTGAAGGGAGCTATTCTACCCAACTTCCCCTTTAGTTCTCCACCTTCTTCTTTAAAAGATTCACGATAATCTTATTTTTTGCTTCTACCTGTCCATTACTTCGAGGATGATGAACCGAGGCAAAGCGGAGGTCTATGCCCAGCTGGACATAGAAGTCCACGAATTCCATGCCAGCGAATTATGGTCCATTATCATTAACGATGGCCAACGGAAGCCCATGCCAGCAGTTGATCTCTCCCCATATAAATTTTTTGACCACTTGTGAAGTCACCTTAGCCAACGCCTTCACCTCTAGCCATTTTGAAAAGTAATCCACCATGACCAGCAGAAACTTCCTTTGGCCTCTAGCTTGGGGAAAAGGACCCACCAAATCTATTCACCATATTACGAAGGGCCAGGGAGCTGTGATCGTAAGTAATCTTTAGGCAGGAAGGAGTTGGAGAGGAGCGAACTCCTGGCACTTTTTTACATCTCTTCGCAAATTATTTCGCAACCTTTCTGAGGGTAGGCCATAAGTAGCCTTGCCTTAACACTCTCCCTTCCAAGGTCTTACTTCTTGAGTGACTCCCATATTCTCCCGAATGAATTTCTTCTAGAACTCTTGGGATCACTTCCTCAAATACACATCAAGCTAATAAACCTATAATATCTTTTGGAATATTGTCCCATCCTTCAGAAAGTAGTATGCCGATTTATACTTGATCTGCTTCTTATCGAGGTCCCTCTAGGGAAGACGTCCCGAGGATAAAAAGATGATGAATGGATCCATCCAAGACCCTTGCTGGTCCACTTCCATCAATTCTTCTTATTCTATGGATGGACTGAAGAGCTCCATCACCGTTCCTCCGGCCTGAGGGTCGTACTTGGCGTGCAGGTCAGCCTGAGCACTTTCCCCTCTCGGGACGTATTGAATTGAAAAGCTATGGAACTGCCCGATGATGCCTTTAAACTTCATCAGATACAACTGGATGGTTGGTTCCCTTACTTCAAATTCTCCTTTGATTTAACCTATTACCACCATAGAGTCTGTGGAGACTTTAATGTCCTGTATGCCCAAATCCTGAGCTATCTTGAGACCTGCAATAATCGCCTCATATTCTGCTTAATTGTTAATGATTGTGAAGTGAATCTTCAGAGCCTACTCAATTATGGTCCCTTTGGGACTCACCAAGATCATTCCCCTCCCCCCCAAAAGAACTTTTTCCAGATGCTCCATGATGAATAAAATTTAAGATTAAATATATCTCTAAATTCTACAAACTATAGGCAAGAGCACCTATCATTCATAGTATAAGATATTTAAGAATATCAAGTGTCGTAATCTTCCGGGTCTGTTGAGTACTTTTACTCACACAAATTTATATTATTTTATCGAGTATTAAAAATATAGAATAATTAAATTAAAAGAGAAAATTCTATGGAATGCAAATTAACACTTGATCTAGAATTCCTTTGGATTAAAATAGTCTTTCATGAAATGATACAAGCTCCTAATCACTTACTTCAACCATGGAGGTTCCAAGAATAGAAAATCATCTCTCTTGAGCTCATGCTTTTGACTAACCTTAAGTTGATCGATTAAGACCCCTCGGCCATTCGAAACCCCTAAGCTTGCTTTAGGCGGTGAACCCCACTATTAAAATTTGACTCCAATCCGAAAGATTTATGTCATCCTCTCTCTAGGAGTGCATGCAACTCTTTTTATCTTTAAGCGATCTACTCGTATCCGCAACCTCTTAGTCATTTAAGATATGAATCTAGGATCGAAGAACATATCCGCGAAATATGAATTCGACACAAAATAATTCAAAGATAAATCAATAGCGAGCAAAATAAAGAGCTTGATAATTTTGAGAAAAATAAAGAATGTTTATTTCATTCCAAAGTTAATCATAATCAAGTGCTTATGGAAATTTAGCTACTCATAATTGAAAAATCCATTCAATCACTATGAAATAAAAGAGTACAATTGTATGAAAAGAAAAATCTAAACTATATTGCAAATAAAATAAAATTGCATAAAATAAAACTAACTCCAAAGATATCCCGAAAATAAGCCACCCAACCTTATTTTCAACCCCAATTTTGGACTCCTCTCAACATTCCCCCTTGGCCATTATTTATAGCAAAATCAGAAAGATGAAGAGCATATGAAAGGTTGGAAGGCCAAAGTAAGAGGAGGAAAGGAAATATTAATTAAATATTAATGAAATATATGAAATGTCAACTAAATAAATGGGGGAGTTTCATAGGTTGTAAAGAGGAGAAGAATAGTGACCATAATTATTAAAATTAAGGTGGAGTTGAAACATCAAATATTTATCAAATATTTAAGAGGAGATAAATGGAAGGAGGAGATAAATAAAGAAGAATATGAAGGTGGTGGTTTTTTGGAATGAAGTGGAGCTGGCGGTTTCATGGAAAAATTAAGAGGGGAAGTAAAGGGTTATAATAATAATAATAAAGTGCATGTATTCAGAGGTGACAATTTTTAGAGAGAGAAAGCGGTGGTGATATAGGCTGCATGATGAGGTAGCGGATTTGACATGTAATGGTGACGGCGATGGCGTTGTGCATGAGAAAGATGCGAATGAAAATAGTTGAACGTCGTAGCCTTTCATGGAACCAACCTTTTTAAGTGTCTGAGTAGCATCAATGCATAATAATATATTTGTCATGAGCTTGCTTGAAGAAGAGCTGAATGGGTGGTTTCGACGTGAAACACTTAATCAGCTTGAACGAGTGGAGAGAGACTTTGACTTGGTTTCATGTAGACTGCATGAATTGCTCGTCCAATGTGGCGACTTCAGTAACTATTTCTTTTGTAAACGTGGGAAGCGCGACAATGACAATAAACCTACAAAAATGAATATATATTAAATTAGTAAACTAAAATATAAAATAAATGATTTATAAATAAAAATATATAATTTATTATTAATGTTAGATTAATTATTAAACTAAAATAAATACTAAAAATAGGTATAAATCCTACAAAAATAAATAAGACTTAAATTATTTAAAAAATATTTAAAAGATATTATTTATTAACCAAAATAAATAAAATATGATTAATTAATACTAAATATTAAACTAAATATTATAGTAAAAATACGCGTAAATATTACTTATCAAATACCCCCATACTTAAGCTTTTGCTATTCCAGAGTAAAACTATGAGTACTTATAAGACATTAATATAATTTTTAATCAAACTAAAAATTTATTAAATCAAAAGAAAGTTAAAAATAAACTTTAGGGATTCAAAATTATATCCTATAATATGAAATTAAATTGAGAAGAGCAAAATATTTAGCAAAAATTTCTCATATAAATTAATTAGAGTTCAAAATTGAGTAATTAGTAAACAAAATTAAATTAGAATTATTAACACCTTTAACTTAAAAGAAATTTAAACGAAAATTGAAAGTACTACTTATGCTCTCTTAGAATTTTAATTTAATTCTAAAGCGATTATATTGGGTATTAGGCTTTGGGAACAAGGAAATTGGAGAGGTTTTGGATTGGACGTGATGGATTTTATCCTCTCACCCCACACACTTTTTTTTCTTTTTTTATATTTGCATGTATTTACCAAGAAAATGATGAATTTTTTTCATGACATATGAACAAATATTTTTTCTCTCTTTTCAAATAAAAACAAAATAATGAGTAATGAATTTTATTCTCTTACTCCATCTTTTATTTTTTTAGGAGTTGCATATGTGTATGAAAGGATAATGAATTTTATCCTCTTATCCCCATGACATATGATCTAATAAGAAAGTTAAAAACAAGGGAAAGGCTTAAAAAATTTAGATTAAATTAAAAAAACTGAGAGAGCAACTATAGTGAATTAAGCTTTTCTAAGAATCTTAAAGAATAAAGTGAAGATATTTAAAATATAAAAATTGTTAATCTAAGTACTATAAAATCGAAACTAATTAGAATAAAAGAGAAAAAATGCTAAACAAAGCACTCTAACCAAATTAATTTCATAAAGTATTCCTTATAATTAAATCACCTAAAAATTAAATCTAACAAACCATGATAAAATAAAAGACTAGTAAATAAAAAATTTATAAAAATTCGTATAAATAAACTCAAATTTAATTTTCGAAAATAACAAAAAACTTAAGCATAAGGTATTATATTTTTGGGTTTTTTTTTAAAACTAAAAATTTAAAATTAATTCCTAATTTTTTGTTAATACTTTAACTTCCCAAGGACTACCCAGTGACGGGTTCACAAGGTATTTGGCAGTTTCATGGGATTAAAGCCCAACAAGAACCTTTCCAAGAAATTAAATTTTTTAGATTTTCCAAATTTTTTTTGGATTTTCCAAATATTTAAAATTTTAAATAAAGAAAACACAATATTTTTTAATTTTTTAAATAAAAATAACAATAATAGATCTCACCCCCATACTTAAAAATAAACATTGTCTCTAATGTTTATAAGCCAAGTAGGAGGGGAAAAACAAAAAGCAAAATAAAAAAATGCAAAAATTGAAAAGATAAGTAAGGGGTGTCACCCAAGAGCGATTTTCTTTTTCCCGTCATTAAGCTAGATGGTTATTGTTAGGAGAAAGGAAAATAAAAATTGAAATAAACGGGTAACTCCCTTTATTCGCGTTTCGGCGAATGTACCGAAGTTGGTCGCCCGGGTACTCCTCCGCTTGATTCTTGAATTTTCTCCTTGCGGTTGACTTGAAAATGTAAATTCAAATCTCCTATACAAACCTGAGGTGATTTGAATTTTTGAAGATGAGCGGCAAATGGATCGTAAACAACGGTAGATTGCAATGGCTCTTCTCTGTCAGAAAAATTATTAAGAGAAGAAAAATCATAATTAAGCATGTCAGAAATAATTTCACACGGAGGATGGTCGTATGAAAGAAAATGATCAAGCTTTGGTTGTTTAATTTCTAAAATTAATTTTTCCTCCTAAAATTTATTTAAAATAAAATCATCGGACACATCAGGTTCATAAATTTTCACTCAACTAAATATTTTTAAGTTGTGCTTGAAAATTCATAAATAGGAGAAAAATTGGGAATAGTAGGAGGAGAAACATGTTCTTCTTCTACTCCCCCAGCGCGTCCATATGCTTAACCAATTCTTGAAATAAAAGTTTTTCTTCTTCGGAATAAGCAACTACGGGGGTACATGAAGAGTCATGTTCCTCATTAGAGACATTATTCGAAGAAGGAGAAAAATAACTAAAAGTAAGAAAATTATCATCCGAATTTTGGGGGGAAGAATCAAATAGAAATTTAGAAGATTCCCCAAAAGTAGGAGAGAAAGCTTGCGGTGTGGAAGAAGAAGAATAAAAAGTCAGATCTAAAAAAATATTCTCATTACTCGGGAATCTCTCTGGGTGATCATGCCGGAAAGAAACATCCGAGGAAGAAGAAAAATTACTAAAATCAGAAAAATTGTTCCATTGAAGCTTGAAAAAGTATTTTCAAGAAAATTATTTCCATCAAAATTTGAAAAATTAATTTCATTAAAATTGTAAAAATTATTGGAAAAGTTATTTCCATGAAAATTAGATAAAGGGTTCTCATTAAAGTAGGAATAATTATTTTTATAATAATTATCAAAATTATAAGAATTATTTTGAAGATAAAAATAATAACATTCCTCTCTCCGATAAGGGGCACCGCAAAAATTACACAAAACTTGGCTCTTCCTTGCAGCTTCCAAAAGATTAAGTTTGTGTGTAAGTTCGGTAATTGTAGCGACAAATTGTGATAACATCCTTTTGTAAAAAGAAAATAAAACAACCAGTACTTAATATAATGGAATTCAAAAAAGAAAATGAAAAAGTGAATAGGGGTAGAGAAAGAGAATGATACAATTAATACAATTCGCGCTTTCAAAATATCGGCAAAAATTTCCCTAGCAACGGCGCCAAAAACTTGGTGAATAAAATTAAGGATTAATAATATCTCAAATTCTACGAACTATAGGCAAGATCACCTATCGTTCATAGTATAGGATATTTTAAGAATATCAAGTGTCGTATTCTTCCGGGTCTGTTGAGTACTTTTACTCACATGAATTTATATTATTTTATCAAGTATTAAAAATAGAAAATAATTAATTAAAAGAGAAAATTCTATGGAATGCAAATTAACACTTGATCTAGAATCCCTTTGGATTAAAATAGACTTTCATGAAATGATAAAAGTACAAGCTCCCAATCACTTACTTCGATTGTGGAGGTTCCAAGAATACAAAAACGTCTCTCTCAAGGACATGCTTTTGACTAACCTTAGGTTGATCGATTAAGACCCCTCGGCCAGTCAAAACCCCTAAGCTTGCTTTAGGCGGTGAACCCCACTCTTGGATTTGACTCCAATCCAGAAGATTTATGTCATCCTCTCCCGAGGAGTGCATGCAACTCCTTTTATCTTTAAGTGATCTACTCGTATCGGCAACCTCTCATTTATTTATGATATAGATCTTGGATCGAAGATCATATCCGTGAAATATGTATTCGACACAAAATAATTCAAAGATAAATCGATAGCGAGCAAAATAGAGAGCTTAATAATTTTGAGAAAAATAAAGAAAGTTTATTTCTTTCCAAAGTTAATCATGATGAAGTGCTTATGGAAATTTAGCTACTCATAATTGAAAAATACATTCTATCACTATGAAATAAAAGAGTACAATTGCATGAAAAGAAAAATCTAAACTATATTGCAAATAAAATAAAATTGCATAAAATAAAACTAACTTCAAAGATATCTCGAAAATAAGCCACCCAACCTTATTTTAAACCCCAATGGTGGACTCCTCTCATCATTCCCCCTTGACCATTATTTATAGGAAAAAAAGAAAGTTGAAGAGCACATGGAAGGTTGGAAGGCCAAAGTAAGAGGAGGAAAGGAAATATTAATTAAATATTAATGAAATATTAATGAAATATTTGAAATGTCAACTAAATAAATGGTGGAGTTTCATAAGTTGTAAAGAGGAGATGAATAGTGGCAATAATTATTAAAATTAAGGTGGAGTTGAAACATCAAATATTTATCAAATATTTAAGAGGAGATAAATAGAAGGAGGAGATAAAAAAAGAAGAATATGAAGGTGGCGATTTCTTGGAATGAAGAGGTGCTGGCGGTTTCATGGAAAAATTAAGTTGGGAAGTAAAGGGTTCTAGTAATAATAATAATAAAGTGCATGTATTCAAAGGTGATGGTTTTTAAAGAGAGAAAGGGGTGGTGATGTAGGCTGCATGATGAGGTGTCGGATTTGACATGTAAAGGTGACGGCGATGGCGTTGTGCATGAGATTGATGTGAATGAAAATAGGTGAATGTCGTAGAGTTGCATGGCGCCTACTATATTAAGTGTTGGGTTAGCATCAATGCATAATAATATATTTCTCATGAGCTTGCATGAAGAAGAGCTGAATGGGTGGTTGCGACGTGAAACACTTGATCGACTTGAACGAGTGCAGCGAAACTTTGACTTGGTTTTCTGTAGACTGCATGAATTACTCGTCCAACATGGCGACTTCAGTAAATATTTCTTTTGCAAATATCGGGAGCGCGGCCACGACAATAAATATACAAAAATAAATATATATTAAATTAGTAAATTAAAATATGAAATAAATTATTTATAAAAAAATACATAATTTATTATTAATTTTATATTAATTTTAAACTAAAATAAATACTAAAAATAGGTTCAAATCCTACAAAAATAAATAAGACTTAAATTATTTAACAGATATCAAAAAGATATTATTTATTAACCAGAACAAATAAAATATGATTAATTAAAACTAAATATTATAGTAAAAATATGTGTAATTAATACTTATCCCTCCATCTACTAGCATCTCCCAGGCAGCACGAAGAAGTGCTTCAGCTTCTCCGACCTCAACCAAGTAATCTGCCAGGAAATCCGCAACCGCTTCTACTTTGATGGTCAAGCGAGGAGTAAAAGGGAGATCGAACTAACTAAGCTCTATCGACCATTTGGCCAACCTCCCAGAATACTCCACCCCTTCTAGTATGTGGCTGAGAGGATGATCTATCACCACCTAAATTGAGTGGGCCTGAAAGTACGACCTGAGCTTCCTAGCTGATATGATGAGATCGAATGCTAGCTTTTCTAGTACAGGGTATCTGAGTTCCTCCTTCTTCAGGATCCTACTCACGTAATAGATCGGGAACTGCCTTTTTCCTTCTTCCCGTACAAGAATTGAACTCACTTCTCTGGCCCCCACTCGTAGGTACAAGGATAAAACCTCTCTTTCTCTTGGCCCTTGGAGTAGCGGTGTTTGGGTGAGTTATTGTTTTAGAGCTTGAAAAGCTTCTTCAAATTCAGTGGTCCATTCATATTTCTTTCCCCCTCTTAGTGCTCGGAAGAAAGATGAGTACTTATCCCCAGCCCGGGAGAGGAACCTGATTAATTCGACCAGCTTGCTGGTGAGAGTTGGACTTCCTAGGCATTCTTCAGAGATCCTTATTCTAGGATTTCCCTCACCTCATCTGGATTGGGCTCCACTCCTGATGGGGTAAGGAGATGTCCAAAGAATTTTCCCCTGTTGGCCCCGAAGACACACTTCAGGGGGTTTAGTCTCATCTTGTATTTCCTTATGGTTTCAGAAGTTTCCTCTAGATCTAGGACGTGGGACACGAGGTATCGACTCTTGATCATCAGGTCATCCATATAAACCTTGAGGTTCCACCCCTTCTGCTGCCGGAAGATTCAGACTATCATTCTTTGGTAAGTTTCCCCTGCATTCTTTAATCCGAAGGGCATCATGTTGAAGTAGAAACACCCATACTCCATGACAAAGATGACATCCTTGACGTCTGGCGGGCGCATGCATATTTGACGGTATCCTGAAAAAGCATATAGAAAACTCATTAGTGAAAAACGGACGGCTGAGTCAGCCCACACATCAATTCGAGGTAGAGGATAACAATCCTTGGGTCATGCTTTATTTAAAAGGGAAAAGTCTACACATATCCTCTATTTCCCCTCTCCCTTCTTTTCCATTACAACATTGCTCACCCACCCCGGATACTTGCTTGCAGATATGAATCCCGCCTTGAGCAGCTTCTCCACCTCTTCTCTGATGGGCCTGGCCATCTTGGTGGCGATGGATCTCTTCTTTTGTTTTATTGGGCATGCATTGGGATCGAGGTTGAGACGGTGGCATGCCACGTCCGCATAAACCCTAGGAAGGTTAGCTGCGCTCTAGGAGAAGATGTCAACATTCCTCTACACGCACACCTTGCTCTCCTCCTGATCCTCGAGACTGAGCTCCCTACTAACTTTTATCTTATCTTTCTCCCTTCCTTGGCAAGAATCTCCATCTCTAACACCTCCAATGTCGCCATCAGTTTTGATGGTTCTTCCTCTTTCTCCAGCTCCCTAAACATCTCCTCCCGCTCCCTGTCTTCACGATCTATGGCTCTGCGCTCTGCAACGGTCATAGATACCTCTCTCAGAAACATCTCCACCTCTTCATTAGTTGGGATTCTCTCTTCTAACAACGAACTTCCCCTCTTCTCTGGCCGAGCTTCTATCCTGGACGACCTCCCCACTTCTTTTATCATTCTTTTCTCTTTCCTATCTCCTTCATTTTTCTTCGCCCCCTCCACCTCCATCTCCTCCTTCTCCTCCTCTTCCTCCATCTCTTCTTCCCATTCCGGCTCTCCCCTAATTCTTTCTCTCCTGCCATTTTCGTCTCCACCACAATGCCTCTCTCCATTCCCACTTCTCCTTCCACCCCTTTCTTACTCTCCTCCTCCCCATTTTTCCACTGACCTCCTTCTCCCATAGTTCCATCCTTTTCTGCATTTACTCGGCCTCTTCTTGCTAAGAAATGGTATTCACTGCAATCACATAGCACTCCCTATCTGCTTTCTGATCTCCTCATACTCTGATCTGGGTCCCCCTGACATTGAGCTTCAGGCATTGGTGAAAAGATGATGGGACACACCTAAAGGCACTGATCAAAGGGCACCCGAAAATGGCATTATAACTGTTAGGGGCATCCACTATGACAAAACAATAATTCCTGGACAGCCCCTTAGAGTCACATGGAGTCCTACTCCCCCCTCGACTTCCTTTCTTTCTCCCGAGAATCCGAACAACGGTCCATCTGGCACCAACACCCTTTGAGCCTCCACCCTCATCTCTTTGAATGCCTTTTTGAAGATGAAATTCACTAAACTCCCATTATCGACAAGGATTAGCGATACCATGAAGTTTTCAATGGCGGTCCGGATCACCAGCGCATCACAAAAAGGATCTTCGTGGCCCAACATGTCCTTCCGAGAGAAGGTGATTTTCTCGTCTAGGTAGGGTCTTGTGACGTCGAGGCTACGCTCAGATGGTACATGGTATGAAGGATTGCCTTATGGGTAGGCTCAATCCACACTCCCCCATGGATCACTTCGATCCCACCTCAATCTCCCACATCAGCTCGAGCCACACACTGGTCCTCCTCCCCGGTCCCGTTCATCTCCACTATTCGCACTGGTAGCTGTTGTTCCCCTACTACCCTAGCTATCTTCATCTCCAGAAACTATGTGTAGGTAGTCATTGCGTGACCCACCTCATCATGGAAGTCACAATATGATAATGCTACCTTCTCCTCTTGTCTCCCCTCCAGGGGATTCCTCCTTTTTCCAGCTATAGCTCTCCATCTTTCTCTTCCCCTTCCTCTCCCTTGGCCGATACCTATAGCTTGCTGAGGAGGGGGTAGGGGTGGTCTTGGACCATATCCCCACCCCTGCTGGTTGAATCATCCTGGTCCTCCTTGGTAGTTCCTTTCCAGAGTGGAAAACCTCTTCCTTGCCTTTGTGTAGGGCCTCCGGGTTGCCTCCAACCTAACTCCTGATTTTCCGGGGTCCTCGGCTCTTCCCTCCTTCTTCCTTCTTGCTGTCATTCCCCTCCTGGCTCTCTTGACTCAGCCTCCGTCAACCATGCTAGCTTTTTGGCAAATGCCGGGTTTGTCGCCTCCATTGCTATCTCTTTTGCTGCCTTCTCCATCAGCCCTTCAAATGATAGTGGTGCCATTCGAGTTAGGCTCATCTTGAAGAAACCCTCCTGTAGTATAACAACGGTGAATGCCATTTGGAGTGCAAAACCTGGCACCTCCTGAATATCCAAGACTTCTTCCTAGAACCTGTCCACATACTGGACCAGGTATTCATCCGCCTTTTGACGGATCAGAAAAATTGACTCAGGATTCTTCTTCCTTTTCTTTGAGGTTGAGAAATGCAACTGGAAACTTTTACTCAGGTCTTCAAAGCCATAGATTGACCCCGTTGGGAGTTGATGAAACCAGTCCCTAGCTTTATCTTTCAAGGTGATAGAGAAAAGACAGCACTTAAATGCGTCGTCATTGGCCAGATGGAGACAGCATCTTCGAACCATTGCAAGTGCTGGAGAGGGTCGTCTTTTCCCACATAGTAGGTCATTTTGGGCTCCCTGAACCCCTCCGATACTGGAGGTGAAAGGATCAACTTACAAAACAGGGACCCTCTCTCCATGGGTCTCGCCTCCTCCACACGCACAATGATGTCTCCTAGCGAGAAGGTACACGGAGGGCTAGGGAACAACTCCCTACCCTCCTGGTCTCGCCCACTTCCTTCCACCACCTTTTCCTTTTCAGGTCGCCCCCCGGGGCATCCTATCTAATCCTTGCTGAGACAAGCTCGTCCTGATACGCGAGAGCGGACGCCTGAGGTAAAGGAGTCGAGCAGTCTCCTCGCCACGAGATCCCCTACAACATGTCCATGATGCCTCTAATGGATGCCATGAATTCTTCTCTTCCTACAAATCCTCCCGGGTTCTGGGTCCTGTCCCCATCTCCTTCGCTGAGATCTCCCATCATGAAGTAGCTCAAGATTCTTCTGTGTAGGCTGCGGTACACGCTCACCGCACCAAAAATGTTGAAGCCAGAATCTCGACTTCACCTAGAGTTCAGACCTAAGGTTGCAGCTAACACCTAATCTTCCCGAAACCCCTTCTCGACATGAGTCTTGGAACTAGAAATAGACTATGGGCTTCTGCTTGGAGGTTCCCACCTATTACCCGAAAGAATTAGAAATCCTTCCCCTCCCTAGCCAGTGCTGAGCTAGGTGCCTTGGAGATGAAGAAGAAGAAGTTAACCAGCGCTCTCTTCTTCTCTCTCTCTCTTGGCTCCTCTATTAATCAAGGCACATTATCGATCTATTTATAGGCCTCTGAGTTTGACCTGCCAATAACAGAACTGAACCGACCTGAAATTACCAAAAGACCCTGTGCTGGGTCTGCCAACAGCCAAAATCTGCTGTTTTGAAGGGTTATACGCAGACCCCAAAGGTCAAAAGGGTAAAATTACCTAGGGTAAAAGAGTAAAAAAAACCCCTTGGGGGGGAGGAAAGTAAAAATGCCTTTTTATCATATGGCGAGTGAGAAAATGTCTGGCGGGCGAGAGGAGCCTATCAGCTTGCCTCGCGAGTGCCCTGCCTCACGAGTACCCTATCTCGCTACCGGAGGTAAGCATACGCTGTGAGAGCTGTCTTGCCAAAAGAGGCCATCATACACCGCGAGAGCCCTCTTGCTTGCTCCGCTGCGCCCATATCGCCTATTATGTTTTGCCTTTTTGGAGTACCTGCGAGTCATCCCTGTGGTCCTTCTTGCCTCTGCAATCCTCTCGCTCCTAACTAAGCACTCTTCTTTGAGTTGTCTCGTACAAGCCCAAGGTTTTACATGTCGATAGTGGCAGAATTTGAGTATGTGTTTCTTGTGGGGCTTCTTAAAGCACCTCCTCGACGGGAGACCGATTCCTCGATTTAGTTAGTGCCAGGAGCTAGACCAGTGTCAATTCCTCCTTTTTGGATGACACTGAAGGAGTTGGCTGAACCCAAGGTACAGTTATAGGAACTGTTGGATCAGGGATACATTAGACCCAACTCTTAGCCATGGAGTGCGCCAGTGCTAATCGGGAAGAAGAAAGATGGTAGTATGTGGTTGTGCATGAACTACTGGTAGTTTAATAAACTAACTATTTAGAATAAGTATCTGATAACACAGATAGATGACCTGTTCAACCTTTTAGTAGGGTCGATGGTGTACTCTAAGTTGGACCTAATGTCAGGGTACTATGTATTGCGGATTCGAGATGAGGACAAACCCAAAATAGCTTTTTGTATTATGGATTCGAGTTCTCGGTGATGTCGTTCTGGTTGACAAACGCACCATCAGTATTCATGGATTTGATGAACCGATTATTTCAGGAGTACTTAGACTCATTTGTAGTAGTCTTCATTGATGATACTTGGTGTACTCCATATCAGAGGTGAAGTATGAGACACACTTGAGAGTTATCTGGAAATATTGAGAGAGAACCAACTTCATACTAAGTTCTCGAATGCGGTTTGGGTGATCATGGATCGCTTGACCAAACTGGCTCACTTCACCCCAAATCAGAAGGAGGAATGCGTAGAGAAGCTGGTAGAACTGTATGTTCGCAATATCATGCGGTTGCATGGAATTTCAAAGAGTATCGTTAGTGACAGCGATGGACGGTTCACATCCAAAGACTGGAGGCTGGTACAAAAGAGTCTGGGCACAGGGCTTAAGTTTAGTACGACATTCCATCCTCAAATCGATGGTGAAACCGAAAGGATGAACCATACTATGAAGGATATGCTGAGAATATGTACCCTTGATTTTGGCGAGAGGTGGGAAGATCACCTTTTCATGGTGGAGTTTGTCTACAATAACAGTTTCCAGGCGAGTATCAAGATGGTGCCATACGAGGCTTTGTATGGAAGGCGGTGTCGAACACTGATGTCCTGGATAGAGGTGAAAGACACCAAAATTTTGGGAAAAGAGGTGGTGGCTGATGCTTGTGAGTTAATTCAGGAGCGCATGTAGGTTGCTCTAGATAATGCTCACAATCAGAACGTGG
Source organism: Platanthera zijinensis (assembly GCA_039513925.1). NCBI lineage: Eukaryota > Viridiplantae > Streptophyta > Magnoliopsida > Asparagales > Orchidaceae > Platanthera > Platanthera zijinensis. The sequence continues at coordinate 10,987,866 of CM077094.1, forward strand.
AGTTCATGGTAGGATACAGGGTATATCTATAGTTTAAGCCGTTCAAAGGTGTTTCACGTATTCGCCGACTCAAGAAGTTGAGTCCGAGGATTTTGGGGCCGTACGAAGTTACGGAACGTATTGGAGAAGCAGCCATCCATTTGTCGTTGTCCCTAGATCTGAGTGGATTACACGATGTCTTCCATGTTTTAGTTCTAAGGAAAGCCTTGGCGGAGACAAGTGTTGTGGTTGAGTCAATGACGGTGCCGGTAGAAGAGGACTTGAAGATGAAAGTCTGTCCGGTTGGCATAGAGGATTCAGAAGTTCGTAAGTTGCAGAATAAAGAGGTTAAGCTCGTGAAGGTGCGTTGGTACAACTACGGGTGAGATGAATTCTCTTGGTAGCATGAGCAAGCAATGCGGGAGGACTTCCAAGAACTTTTTTACTTCAGGTATGCTTTTTGGTTGAGTGCATGCTAAATTTCAAGGACACAATTATTCTTAGGGGGGAGGAGTTGTGACACCCAAATTTTTCTAAAGATTGGGCCTCAGGAAGCTATCTCGTAGTGATAGGTAGCTATTCCCAGGTGATAGCCTTGTTTCATCGAAACCAAGCATTGAGTACTAGTGCTCAGCATTAGTTAGCTACCACTCGATGGTAGCCTGGCATTGAGAGCATTGAGTAGCAGGAGTTGAGTGGAGGCATCGAATGGTGGGCATTGAGTGTGCTACTGTGCAACATTATTCTTACCGACGATGATAGCGTGACATTATTTTATTGCCGAGCGCTCGGGAGGCTACCGCGGTGCGATAGGTAGTTACCGCACGACGATAGCTCACAGGAACAGTTCTGTCGTTTGGCTCTTTAGTCGTCCGATTTCACTTAGGATTTGATCCTATGGCCCAGGACCCTCCGTCCAAAGGGCATAAATAAGACTGAAACATTATAAACCCACATTTTCATCTCATTTGAGAAAGAGTTAGGGTTTTGGGGAGAGAGAGTTTGGAGGAGGAAGAAGGCCTTTCACCGTCATTAACGAAGCATCGGGGCTCCGATCGTCGATCCGAGGCCATATCTATGGAGATGACTTGAAGGCGCACACTTTCATCTATGCAAATCGAGTTTTCCATGGCTAGGAAGAGGAGTCGTAAGGTAACGACACTTATCCTCTCGATTTTTTGGATGTGTGCATGGAATCCATGTTGTTCTTGCTTTCTTTCAAGCATTTAGGCACCAGATCTCTCAAATGAGTGGAGTTCGGTTCGCTATGGTTCAATAGGAGCCACTGGGTAGATTGTGTCAATCCTCGTCATGATGTTGCACTAGAAATCTGCTTCGCTAGTGGATTAGGTTTTGTAGGTGAAGCTGTAGTCGCGATAGTTAGTCCGACTTTGTGATGTTGCATAATGTGCCTTAAGGATTTTGCTAGAAATCTGTTTGCGGCAAGATGCTGTTTGCGATGTTTGTTCCCCCTTTATTTTTGTGTAAGTACAAATGGTGGATTAGTGCAGGAAAGGCTGTTTGTTTATAATGTGCTAAAGCGTAGCTTTGTCTCTGTGCTCAGCTGGCTAGCCTGTGACTTACAAGTCATATGTGGAGTGTGTCCCGGAGAGACAAGTCCCCTTCTGTGAAACTGACGAGAATGATAAGCTTTGGACAAGCCCGGGTGATGAAGCCCATGAGCGGGTGTGGTCAAGCAAGGTTTCTTAGCATCAGTTTGTTGTTTGTGAGACGGAATCCTGACGTGAGAAGTCGGAGCTTACAAGCAATCCTAGGTTTTTAGACCCACGAGCGGGTAGGGCATTGGCAAGAGTTCTGTATGGTGGCTTGTATGCCGTTACGGGAAATTGGAAGTACCCATTTGATTGAGGCTTGAATGCCGATGGGGAAATTGGAAGTACCCGTTTGATGATGCGTGATAAGGTGTTAGATTCACGTGTTATAGGGTGCCTTGGGTGAAAACCAGGATTACATACACGCTGTATTGTAGACCCATTTATTTTTTTATCTTCTCAACATAGAAATGTGTTTATTGTATGAGACATACAAACCTATTTTATTGCTTTCTATGTTAATATATATTTGCATACGAAGTGCTGAACTGTAGGGTGATGGAGTGCCCCGTGGTTTGCTAAGGATGGCTGGGAGGAGATGTGTTTGTTACATAGTTGAGGTCAGCCTTTGCTGACCCACATTACAATATATTTTTATAGGGCAGGGATCGCAAGCGGGAGCAAGCTCTCCAGCCAAAAAGGCCTCAGCCTCATGAATTGGTTTCTATTTTATTTCCTTAGGTTTTATTAAATACTTTGCTCTATAAATTGTAATCTGGCTTGCATGCCAAGGTAGCCTAGGAGTGAAAAAGCACGTTGCTATGTTTTTTGTTGTTTCAATTCTTGGACTCATAATTATTGTAAGGCCTTAAGGCCATTTGGATACTCCTGTAATAGTGGATAACTTCTAGTATTGTGAGTTTCGGCTGTTTCTATTCTGAGTTTTGAGATACATTGTTCTTTTATATAACTTTTTAATGCTAAAGCTGTGGCATTTATATGTTGTGGGGCCCCAGCTGGACCCATATTATATGGTCATTATAGGAGAGGTGTTATAACAGATGTATGCTCTGGATCTTGTCCAGCCTAGAAACCCTGAGGAGGTCATCATTGGTACTTTACAATTTTATACTTTGAATTATTTATATAGTACCTTATCAACCCTTTATATAGATAGTTGATAAAAATTGAAACAACCAACCTCAGACATAGTACATATTTGTAGTATGCTCTCCCTCACATTATTTAACATGGGAGCATCACACTCTTTCATCTCAAAAGATTTTTTGAAGGATTTAGATGTATGCCAACATTTCCCCGGACTCCTCAGGATAGTCCAACTTCCAGATAGATCGGAGGTGCAGTCTACAACAAAGTGCAATATGTCCGTAGACATTAACTGGAAGCTGTTTGACACGCCAGCGATGATTTTACTACTACCAGACTATGATCTGATTTTGGGCATGACGTGGCTATACTGACACCATGCCATGATTGACTTCCCATCTAGGAGGATCATATTGAAAAACAAAAACTCATAGGTGGTCTTCGAAGGTAATATGCCTATCTCCCGTTTATTATTATTATATGTACAGGTCGTTAAGGCCCACGAGCAGAGAGATGAAGTATATATTGTTTGTTTCGAGATGGCAGAGGTGGAGGCCTATATTAGTGATTTTCCAGAGGTTTGGGATTTCCCCGATGTATTTCCAGAGAAGTTTCCCAGACTACCCCCGCATAGAGGGGTAGACTTCTAGATATAGTTATTACTAGGTGCGAGGCTCGTCTCTCAGGCACCTTACCTGATGGAGTCGAAGGATCTTGTAGAGTTCCGGACTCAGCTACGGGAGCTGATCGATGCAAGATTTGTTAGACCAAGATCTTCACAATGTGGAGTTCCCATCTTATTTGTGAAGAATAAGGACGGATAGCTCTCACTTTGCATCGATTATTTGGAGCTCAACAATTGACGGGAAGGAACACTTATCCGTTACCAAGGATAAACGAGTTGTTTTATCAGCTAGAGGGAGCGCACTAGTTCTCTAGTCTTCATTTAAGGTCGGTCTACTATCAGTTGTGGATTCAGGAGGAGGATATACTGAAGATAACGTTCAGTTCATGCTACGGCTTGTTTGAGTTCATAGTGATGCCCTTCGGGCTCAGGAATGCTCCCTCCACATTCATGAGATTGATGAACCAGGTGTTTGAGCCATTCCTGGATGAGTTCATCATAGTTTTTATAAACAATATCATGGTTTACTCCAGGATCGAGGAGGACCATACCCTTCACTTGGCATTAGTCCTGGGTAAGATATGGGAGAACCAACTATATGTGAAGTTTTCAATGTACCAATTTTGGCTGCAAGAAGTGGCATTCCACGGGCATATTATCAGTGGAGCTGGGTTGGCAGTGGACCCGAACAAGGTGCAGGCAGTGAAGTATTGGCCGCAGCCGAAGTCAGCTTTAAATATTCGAGGATATATCGATGGATTTTGTACACTAGTTGCCTCGCTCTCACTCCGGGAACAAATCTATATGGGTCATCGTGGACCGATTGAACAAGGTAGCCAGGTTCATCCTGTTCCAGAAGGACTCTCCAGTTGGCGCATTGGTGAGGCTATTCGTGGAGGCATTTGTGAGGTACCATGGCATACCCAAGACAATTATATCGGTTCGAGATGGTCGATTTAATTCCAGGGAATGGAGTGTGGTGCAGGAGTACTTAGGTTCCCATCTCACATTTAGCACTTCCTTTCATCCATAGCCTGATGGGCAGACAGAGCAGGCCAACAAGACCATGGAGGATCTACTGCGGTTGTGTATAATTGATACGGGGAAGCACTGGGAGCGGATGTTACCATTGATTGAGTACTCTTTCAATAAAAGCCATCAGGCCTGCATTAGAATGACTCCCTATGAGGATTTATTAGGTAGGAAGTGTCATAGAGTGCTATCTTTGGTTTGGGATTAGGACCCGAAGGCGCTTGGGTCAGATTACGTCTAGGACACGGACGGGCACATTCGGCTGATCAGAGACAGGATGATAAAGGCTTAGAGTCGGCAGGCGAAGTATTACAACGTAAAGAATCATAAGGTAGAGTTTCCGGTGGGAAGGTGTTTTTGAAGATACGTCGGATGCATGTTGTTTAACGGGACCGTAAACACAAGAAGCTCAGCCATAGATATCGGTGACCTTATACGGTTCTGGAGCGGATCGGCCCCTTGGCATACAGGCTGGAGCTACTGCCGAGTTGGAGAACCTGCACGCCATCTTCCATGTCTCCACACTTCGAAAAGCATTACTTAAATCGGAGAAGCATATTACTTCTACCTCGGGCCAAAATGCATCTGATCGGTCAGTTCATTTGGAACCAATCCAGATCGACCATACATCGGTCCGAGTTTTACGAAAGAAGTGTGTCCCTTTGGTAAAGTTATTGTGGTCAAATCATGCGCAAGAAGGGCACACTTGGTAGCCCTTGGACCTCATATAGAAGGAACACCTAGAGCTACTCTCCTCAGGTACAAACTAAACCTCCTATAAGTTGATGTTTTCTTCACTTGTGAAAACCCGTAGACTCGAGCTTAAATTTCAAGGACGAAAATTTTGTTTTGTTTATTGGAATTTGTAACATCCCCCACACTTCCAGACTGCCTAAAGTTAGGGTTAGGGTTTGAGTGGTTCATGGAGGCCCTAGTGTGACCCTAATGCAGCTTGAGCTTAGGGAAATGACTAAGTGCACCCCCAATATGCACAAGTCAACCTAAGTCTATTCACACTCACATAAACTCACCACCTCAAGATAAGATCACTAACACTATCCTAATCCTAAGAGAGAGACAACTGAGTAATGAACTCAAGGCTAGGTCAAGCAAGTGGGTCGAATCGACCAAAGTGAACTTTAGGTCAATATAGGTCAAACCCTCACCTAAGATGTCTTATCGGCTGTAAAACATAAAATTGACCTTATCTATAGTCTTGTAATGTCATTAGGGGCCAAGTGGACCCAAAAGCCCCATCATGGGGTCACAAAGTTGACCAATTTGACTAAAGTCAAACTTGACCCTATTTAGGTCAAAATCATACTCTTTGGCAAAGTGGACCCAATAGGGGCATCATCATGATCCAATCAACATTAAGTGATGTCAAGGGACTCAAGACACACCCCTTGGACTTGTTAACCAATCAAGTTGACCAAAATTAATCCCAAGGTCAACCATGGTCAAATTAACCTTAAAGGTTAAATGAGAGCCCAAGCCAATTAAAGTGGGCTAAGGCCTTGCCCAAGGCCCATCCTAAGGCCCACTAAGTTTATCAAAATTTTTTTATCTTAATTAGGTGATTCAGTTAGGATTTAATGGGGGTAATTAGGAAAGGAGTTTCATTTGGAGGGGTGAATAATGGAGGGAGGCCAAGTGGCACTCCCTTCTACTTGCCCAACCCCTCCTTTCATCTCCCCTGATGAAGAGGAGTTTCTTGCAATTATAGGTCGTCCACCATCAAGGAGAGACATTAACAGCCATGACCATAACCCCCAAAACTTGGATCTTCTATATAGAGGCCCCCAAAGCTCAATTATACCCTTTCATCACCTTCAAAAGGCCTCAAGCAGTCGAAATTGTCTCTTAGATCTTTGCAAATGGTTGAGAATCAAGATCGGTGAGAGGTTCGCTAGAAAACACCAAAATCCATGGCCACCAGCTGGAGTAGCCGCATCCAAGCTCGAAATCAGTCATGTTTCTCCTCCTCTCCCCTTGTGCTTGCTTTCTAGATAAATAAGGATTGAATTTGGGCTCAATCGAGTCGAATCAATTTTCAAAGTTCCATGGAAAACCGGTTTTTGGCTTTATCTCGAGATCAACGAAAAACATCTCTCCAGCGGCCATGCCGTCGCCCGACAATAATCACCACCTCAGCGGAGGTGGTGGGAGTGGTGGCCGGCAGGGGAGGGGGCTAGATAACCGTCAATTGGCTTTGAAATTTGTTCCATGTTCGGCCAATCCTGTCCTTTGGTTGCAGTTGGAAGACGATCTATGGGACGTCAGATCAGATCAGTCACAAACATTATAAATATAATAATTATTAAAGTGTTATTTATCCCCTTAATGTGCACCTTTTTAAATTAGAAAATAAGGCCCTTAGAAGCTGGAACATGAAAAGTTCCCAACATGAAAAAGGTAGCCCTGTGAGACTATATTTTCAAATTGAAATTAGGTCATTTGGAGTACTGAAGCTCCCTTGTTGGATCCCTAGTTTGGATTTGGGCTAGGTTCACTATTAGGTTTTTGACCCATCATGTATAGCCTAGGGTCAAATTTGTTAGTTCTAAGGTCTAGGTCAGTCTAACTAGGTTATACATTCTTTGATCCAGCCCTCAAAGAATCCAGAGAATCAGACATAGAAGAATTGCAGTTTTTAAGTGTTCAGAAATCAGTTCGAAGTTCTTCAAACTCAGCTAGACGATCGTCGATCGCAGATCGACGAACTCAAAGTTTCAAATCTGAGCTGAGCTCGATGATATTCGAGCTCAGGTCGACGAGCTACCTCCTCTACTCAGTTTCTCTAGTCGACGAAATTCTACCTCAGGACGATGAACTTGGAGCTCATCTTTAACAAATACTTTCCAGATTAACTTTCTCTGAGCTCAGCTCGACGAAGACGATTTCTCAGCTCGACGAACTTTAAGTTCAGGTCGACGAAATTTGTCCTGAGTTCGACGATTTCTGTCAGTATCAGTTTTGGAAATTTCTCTGTCATTTTGATTTCAATTGGTATTATTCTAAGGCTGTAATTATCTGATAATTAATACTTATATTCTCAAGAATATAACCTTTGTATGGCAGCATTGATTATGGAATTTACAGAGTTAATTACTTGACTTATTTACTGGGACAGTTGAGGAAACACATTAAAGACATTTTCCAGTCGTTTCAACTCCAAGTATCTCAGCAGTGAATCAAGGATAATATTCAAAATTCAAAGGCAGAAATCCTCTCAGAATATAAAAAGACCTTTTTCAAAAATAAGAACAACAAGAGATCTTTTCACAACAACTGATAAAAAGTTATTCAGAGCAAAAGCATTGCTATCATTCTTACAGGATATTGAAGAAGAACATCTCACACAAATCTTTAGTCTTCTTCATTTTCTGCTTCAAGCTTCAAAGGGACAACTCACCAACACAAGTCCAAGAAGTTTCTGAAGATCTTCATCAACGCCTACACCCTGAGCAAAGCTCTCATCTTCGTGAACCTTTCTTCATCTTAGGGAGAGCTTTGACAACAACATCCACTAAAGTCTTCTAAGTTGTTTGAGAAAGAGAAGACAACATCACTTTTCATTTCCCACTGTAAAAGGGTTTCTAAATCACTTCAAAAGTTATCACCTGGTTGACAAGTCTCCTTATCAAAAGACTTGTGTTGGTTTTTGGGCACCTGATCCAAAGCCTAAAAGGTTGTGAGATCTCACTTAAAATAGATCTTGCGGTGATAGGGTACCTGAGCAAAAACCTAAGGTGGCAGGGCACCTGATCAAAAACCTATTAGTGGATTCCTACCAAGGTGGTAGAAGAGTGGATGTACCCAGTTTTGGGGAACCACTATAATTTTCTTGTGTTGTCTGGTTGTTCATTTCATTATTTCTATTATGTTGTGATAGTTTTCTTTTTCTTACTTCTCTTTATACATATACTGATATCACCTATTTTAATTCCGCTATAAAAACTAATCAATTTTTTAAAATACTCTATTCACCCCCCCATTAGAGTTAGTCAGATCTATCCCCTCACTTTCAATTGGTATCAGAGGGTGTGTTTCAATTGGTTTCATAGGATAATACCTGAACCAAAAGTTCCTTTGATAGATCTTAATATCTCTAGTGTCTCTCTTATATCATGACACAGAATAAAGAATATTCAAGCACCAGAACTCCAGTCTACAATCTGAATATGTTTGCAATCTGGAAAGCAATAATCAGATTATATATGAACTCTATTGATAAAGATATCTACAACTATATTTTGACAGGTCCTCCAACTCAAGAGGCTACTACTTCAATAAGTACACGTGCTATCCCACCACATGAGTGGACTGATGCATAGAAGAAGGATAAGATTGCTGATGCCAGGGCCATGAACATTCTAGCACAAACTATGTCAGATGACATATTCCAGAAAGTGGCTGAGTGCACTTCAGCAAAAGCCATTTGGGACTCTCTAAACTAAATAGTTGTAGGATCAGCTAATGAGAGAAAGGACAAGAGATCACATCTCATCTCTCAATATGAAAATTTCTAAAAAAAGATTCTGAGTCAGTAGCTGACATTTATAATAGACTCAGCTTAATTATCAATGTGCTGAAGAACTTGGATAAAAACATCTCATTAACTGAGATAAATGACAAGATTCTTATGTGGTTCCCAAGCACATGAGATTCAAGGATCTGGCCAATCAAGGAGGCCAGAAGCCTGAATGAAATATCTATTGAGTCTCTACTAGGCAAGCTTAAGTCCTATAAGCGGCTGATAAAGACAAGAGAAGCAGCTGAACAGAAGACCTCCTCATTAAGAATGAGAGAGCAAAACATTGCTTTCAAAGCATCTGATGGACCAGAAGCTCCATCGACAAATGATGAACTCAAAAGCCTGGTGGCCAAAAGATTCTACAAGATGACCTGAAAAGATTTCAGAAGGAACTCATCCAGACAAGATGACAGACCAAGATATGACAAAACTCCTACCAAGGAAGTTGTCTGCTTTGGTTACAGAAAACCTGGACACATTCTTCCTCAGTGTCCAAAAAATCAGATCAAGGAGAAAAGAAGAGATAAGGACTCTACAAAGAAGTACAACATGTAAGACCCCCTTTTTTTCTTTTTAAACACCGGGGTCTTAGGCCAAGAATCGCCGCTTTGCAGTGACACCTTCACGTCCTGAAGGGGTCATCACCACAAGGCGCCAATTCTGCCATCCAATTCGATCACAAAAAGGTAGCACAATAATTGAAGTAAGTAAAAGCAAGTCCACTGGAAAATCACATATATAAAAATAAAATCTCCATGAAGGGAGTGTCCACAGAATAATAATAAGAGTACTAGAAATGCGGGCTTATGCCTGGTACATCAAATCCTCACTACAAAACACTCATGCGGAAGCAAACTATATCATCTAATATAAGTCAGGACTCACAGTCCCAGCTGACTGAACTCCTGAGTTAGACTGTCCCATCTCTAAGCGGGCCGACCTTCGGGGCTGCTGCTCCATGTTGGGCTCCACGATCCCCTAAATGATGTGGTTCGAAAACCGTTAGTCTATAAGACTAAGTCCTATCATCCCCCACTCCTTCCCCCATGGACCTTAGGCACCGAGCGGAGAGGATGAGAGGGATGGACATGAAAGTGGAGAATAAAACAAAGCAGGTGGCGGCGGACCTTTACTAGCAGTTTATAATATAAATGGCAGTGAGGTAAAGTATGAAATATAACCTTGACTTATGAGCGGAAACGCATAAGCCAAGAAATCTTCTGCAAAGCTCCCATCATATAAAGTGTCCCATACCACTTATACGTTGGGGTGTCAGTTATCAAACAACAGCATATATTTATATTGAATTTAACCTTAATTTATAAACTTGCCCACACAAACTTATAGACCAAGGGGTCGTTTTGCAAGTCCTAATGTATAAGCGTCCCATTCTACTTATACTTTAGGTGTCAGGGGTTAAATGAATCGATTATGCTATGACATGCAAGTGGGTATGATGGAACATGCAAGTGCAACTCACACACCCGACTCTGTGCACACAGACCTTTAGTTCCCCTTTCGGAGCCGTTGCCTCCAAGGATACCTCCGTATTGGCAGACGGAAGCGGTGGGTTGGGCCTCGCCCACCTCTAAACCAGTAAAGCACTACCGGTCAGACCTATCGTACGCCTCAACGCTTGGTGCACTAAGCGGATGCCTGCGTACTCTTGCCGGCTGGCGCACCGGACTTCTGTTGGCAAAGTGCTAACCACACTTGCCGAGTCAGCGTATTGGCGTCGGTGCATCGACCCTCCAATAACGAAGACCCACCACCATAATTTCCTTTCCTTTTATGCACATGCAAGTTTAACCGTAATCAAACAAAAACCGAGCCGAAGCTCCCTGGACCAAAACGTCCGTCTCTTAGCCAATCGAGCCGAAGCTCCCCGGACCATTCCGTCCGTCTCTTAACCAGTCAAGCCGAAGCTCCCAACAATCTCCCCGTGCAAACAGTGTTTGTGAAATGTGAGATCCTAAATACTATGTTACTTTTTTCAGTTTGTTATTACAGTTTACGTTAACCCAGGACTGCCCCCAGTATTCCCTGTGAAGGGCTCTCAAAGGGCACTAGGAACTATGATGGTAGCTGAAGCCCATCGTTCCCTTTCGCAAGGCACTTATTGTTATTGGTTGAACCCCTTACCCATTACTTTCTCATGTTACGATATACTAACCTAGTGTGATTTTTACTCTTCCTTTCCTCGGGGAAGACGATCTTTCGTCGAACCAAAATACCCCTCGAATCTAGCCAAACCACTTCTCACAACTCTTCCTATCCCTCTATAGTGAAATCATCCACACCAGTCCACCAAGCCAAAACGACAACTCCAACAACTATCCCGGATCATGTCCTATTGCTATTTAGCAATTTGCTACATGCAGACCAACCTAGGCTATATGTCGAACCAAATAGGGGATAATCCAAATAATCATCCAAGTGCCCTAAGTTATTTACTGGAGGCTTATCATGACGCAAATAGACTAAATCCAGAAAATAATAATTTTCCTAAATATTCTGACATTTTAATTAATTTTCTTAAGGGTTCCAAGAGTTACCATTTGATCATAAAGTGCACTTTTCAAGTAAGTATAAGACTTCATAAAATCATGATAAATTTTACAAAGCAAACCAACAGTAAATCCAAGACATGTGAATTTTTAAAATGGTCTAGGCCCCAAAATCATAATTTAGCATGTAAGGTTCATAATACATATTTTAAGAATCAAGGCCAGAAATATTGTTCCAAAAATTATAGCAAAAATCCAGTATGATCAGCATGGCCTAAAAACACTCTAGGGGGATTCTCACAATTTTACAGTGAACAGTAACTCCTAATTTAATTTTATATTGTTAATTCCAAGCTCTGGAGTTATTGAAGCAAGTACTGTAAATAATTACCTAAAAATTATGTGAAAATTCCAGGACTTACATATTGATATAAAACACCCATTGACCAGATTTCATAATTTTCATAATAATACTAAGCTCCACATCTATTTTTGATCAAAATGCATAGTTCATAATTTTATGAATGAAGTACCTAAAATAATCAGATAAAACTCCCAAGAAAAATACAGAAGGTATAACACTCTATAAGATGCCCTAATCCAAGATTTCATAACATTCCAGTGAACATAAATTCCAAAATCATCAAAGTAAATATCTAGGGCACAACTAGGGTTGTGAATAAAGTACTATATAAATTAACCCAAAAATCTTAAAAAAATTATATTATGGCCATTTAAACCGGAACATCACCCTGACAAAATTTCATTTGATTAAAAGTTCAATTGACAGTATAATAATTCAAAATAAGGTTGGTGCCCTAAACTAGGGTTAGAGTTTTGAGGGGGTTAAAGGATTTCAAATTCAATGAAACTTAATCCATAGGACCATATACTCTCTATAATCTTCCCCACCAAATACCAGGTCATTCCAAAGTCATTTGACCATATGACCATCAAACCCTAAAAATCCCATAAAAGGGTCTACCCTAGAGTCCTAGGGGTACCCTGCCCCAAACCACTCCAAAATATATTGGATGGTGTGTCATACCATAAAGAGTCAGTGACCAATGTTTCAGCCTCTATTGAGGTGATTTGATCACTCAAAACTCTAATGGGGTGTTTTGACCTAATTACCCCTATGAGGGTCAACCTAGGGTTGGATAAAAACCTAATCAAAACATCTCCAAATGAGATGAAGTTTTTACCAGAGCCTTAGCATGCCCTTTAAGACTACCCACCCAAATTTGGGGGGATTTTGAGGTGTTTATGACACCTATTTAATTTATACATGATTTATTAAATTTTTTCTAAAAACTATAGGAAAATATTCTCCAAAAATTCCCATTTTTGGATAGGCCTTAAATATGGCTAAGATAGACTTTCTGCCCAAATTTCAGACCATTTGTACAAGGGATGAGAGGTGGGCATCCATTTGAATTTTAGGATAGCCCTAGGTATAGGACCCACCAAAATGGGGACTCTGGCCAAACCAGTGGTCCAAACTGGTCCAAATAAATTTTGGATTGAAGTAGACCCTTAGGGCTACATATTTCATGTTGATGACTTTTCCATTAGGTGAGCCTAAGTATTTTTAAAAATTAAAACCATATACTAAATAAAAAGTGTGACAGAATTAAATAAATCAAGGTAATAAAGATTAATAATAAACTCAGCACGAATCTTAAAGCGCCCTTTTGGACGGCATCGGCTCATCTCCTTCCTCCAGCCAACGGCCCAGATTGACCCGTCCTGGAGCGGCTTGCGGGCCAATTTCCCGGCCACCCGGCCACTTCCCCGGCCGGCCAACGACACCACCACCTTCGTGGAGGTGGTGGCTACCCCCAGCCGGCGGCACGGTCGCCGGAGGCGACTGTTCCGGCGAACCCGGGAGTATAATTTTCTCCTGATTTCCATGGATTTGGAATTTTGGATCGGGCTCAATTGTGCCCGAACCTTGCCCTAATCAATTCCTAAGATCTACCCATGAAGAGAGGAGTGGAGGAGGACCTTTCCGGCGGCCTGAATGCGGGATGAACGACGGGATGCCTTGGTCGACGGCGGCCGCGCTCGACTTCTGCAACAGCACTATGCACTGGCTCAGCTCCTTCGGGTAAGTGGTGGGAAATCTTCCCCTTGACCCACTGATGGGGTTTAAATGCTGGATTGGGGAGGGGAAGGGTTGTAGCTCCAATGGCCATTAAAGCCATTAAAGGGGTGGCTCGGGTTTAGAGGTGGGGGCTGAATCTGCCCCTTGGTTGGCGGGAAATGGCTGGAATCAACTCCTCTCCCCTAGAGGAGTTGATTGCAGCCATAAAGGGTGGATGTTAGCCTCCTTTGGCCGGTCCCCATACCATTCCTCTTCCCCCCCCCATTTTCTCTCTCCACCATTACCATGAAATGAAGTCCCCCTTTCTCTCTCCTAGTCACCAAGTTGGCTGGTAAAACCCCTTAGGATATATGCAGCCATTCAACTCATAAGAATTATGAGAATTGAAGTTAGCCTTGGGAAGCAATGGCTAAAGCTTGGGTTAGCCCATTTGGGCTAGGTTGACCCAAAATGGGCTTGGGTTGACTTTGGTCCACATGACCATTTGGGTTGACCCCCAAGGGCCCTTACTGACCCATTGTATTCCCTGGAGGTCTAGGAAAAGTTGGGTAGGGTTGACTTGGCCCATTGGAGGTCACCTGCCCCTTGGTTAGGGCACTTTGACCAATCTGGGTCTAGAATTGACTTGGGTCAACTTAGCCACTAGGCTTGACTCCAATGGGTCCTTGGTGACCCTTTGACCTCACTTTAAGGTTAGGGAGGCATGGTGGGGTCCCTTGAGCACATAAGAGGCCAATTGCCCTTAGTTAGGGCACCTTATCCAATTTTTGGCCTGCAGTGGTCCTAGGTCAGATTGGTCATTTTGGGTTGACTTGCATGGACCCTTAGGGCTCTAGTGGATCCTCTAATAGGTTAGTGGTGTTGTGGTGGGGTCATGGAGTCATGGTGAAGCCCTAAAGTCAAACCTTAGATCTGGTGATGAGGTTCTGCCATAGGCAGACAAAGGTGAATCTCACCTTTGCCTTTGATTACTCTGCCCTTTTTAGATCCCTAGGGCTTTGTCATGACTTGGTCATGACCAAAACCAATCGTAGGGGTCTAGTTGAAAATAGGATGTTACAAATCCCAATAAACAAAACAAAGATTTCGTCCCCGAAATCAAGGTTAAGCCTACGGGGACTCCTATCGGAGGGAAAGAAACTTGTAACATCCAATGAAAAGTGTAGTATTACATCTCGATGCCATGTTTGCTAAGTGAGGTTAAACGGGAAAACTCACATCTATGACTAATTCGCCCAAATGTTAATGTTTACCCCCAATAAACAAAAGATTAGCCCCTATTCTTTAAATTCCAGTCCTACTAGTTTAAAATAGGAAAGAAAATTGAACGTCCTGAGAGGTTGTGGGGTATACCTGACTGAACAGCTCTGGATAATTTTGTCGCATCAGGTCCTGGGGTTCCCAGGTATGCTCCTCCTGGCCGTGGTTCCTCCACAGAAATTTGACTAATGGAACCTTCTTGCGACGCAGGACCCGTATTCCTCTGTCGTCGATTCGAACCGGCTCCAAGTGAACAGACCGGTCTGAAACTGTTGTCAAGATCTTCTTCTTCGGGCGTAGTAGAGCCCTCCTCAGCGAAGAAATGTGGAAGACGTCGTGCAGAGCTGCCAGCTCCGGTGGCAATTCCAGCCTATAGGCTAGGGGCCCGATCCGCTCCAGGATCTGGTAAGGGCCCATATACCTAGGGCTGAGCTTCTTCTTCCGGCTACGCACTCGTGAAACTCCATGCATGGGCCGGATCTTCAAAAACACTCGGTCCCCCACCTGAAACTCCACCTGACGATGCTGGGCGTCATAGTACTTAGCCTGTCTGCTCTGCGCCTCTAACATCCTATCTCTGATCAGTCTCACCTGAGCCTCGGTGTCTTCAACAAAATCTGATCCCAACACTTTCGGATCCTCGTCCTGAACCCAAGAAAGCGGGGTCCTCCATTTCCTTCCATACAAGGCTTCATAAGGCGCCATCCTGATGCTGGACTGGTAGCTGTTGTTATAGGAGAACTCGACCAACGGCAACATCTTCTCCCACAGCTCACCTCGGTCCAATATACACAGTCGTAGTAGATCCTCCAATGTCCTGTTGGTGCGCTCTGTCTGCCCGTCCGTCTGAGGGTGGAAGGCCATGCTAAAAGTCAATCGGGTTCCCAGGTATACCTGCACTGACCGCCACTCCCTGGATGTAAACCGTCCATCGCGGTCCGACACTATCGTTTTGGGCACGCCATGATATCAGATATACTGCTCCACGAACTTCCGTACCAGTACTCCCACCGAGTCATCCTTCCTGATTGGTATAAAGCAGGCCACCTTCATCAACCGATCAACAATCACCCAGATCGAGTCATTCCCCGTCCGAGACCGGGGAAGACCATGTATAAAATCCATAGCTATATCATCAAACTTCCACTCTGGCACCGGGAGTGGCTGGAACAGTCCTGCGGGGTTCCTGCATTCTGCCTTCACCAACTGACATGCCTCGCAATGGGTCACGAAGTACATAATGTCCTTCTTCATCCCTGGCCAAAACATCACCTTCTTCAGATCTGCCGTCATTTTGGTGATCCCCGGATGTATAGAATATCTGCTACAATGCGCCTCCGCCATGATTTCCTCCCGAATCCGGCCTCCTGCGGGTATATATACTCTGCCTCTAAAATGTAGCAATCCATCTCTCAGGGAATAGTCTCCTGTCGAACCCTCCTCCAAGGCTCGGAATATCGGCTCTGCCCATGCATCTGTCCTCTGTCTGTCCCGGATGTGGTCCCGAATATTATTTATGTCCACCATCGATGCCATACACTCCCTATACAGATCTGGATCATCCTCGGACACTAGGGATATCTGCATATCTCTGAAGGACCGGACTAGCTCTATGGACATAACCTGGGGCCCGACTTCGGAGGTGGCAGTTCTCCGACTCAACACGTCGGCCACCACGTTTGCCTTCCCTGGATGATAGTGCATCTCATACTGATAGTCTGCTAAGAACTCCACCCAGCACCTCTGCCTGATATTCAGCTCCTTCTGCATGTCCACGTATTTCAAGTTCTTGTGGTCGGAGTAGATGTCGCAGTGGACTCCATAAAGATAATGGCGCCAGACCTTCAGAGCAAAAACAACCGCTCCCATCTCAAGGTTGTGCACTGGGTAGTTCTGCTCGTACTTCTTCAACTGGCGAGACGCATATGCAATCACATGGCCCTTCTGCATCAATACGGCTCCCATACCCTGGTAGGAAGCGTCGGTGTAGACCTGAAAACCTTCTCTCCCCGAGGGAAGAGTAAGTATGGGGGTCGAGGTGAGTCGATCCTTCAGCTTCTAGAAAGCCGCCTGGCACTGTGGGGTCCAAACGAAAGGTGCCTCCTTCTTTGTCAAGGATGTGAGGGGGAAAGCAATTTGAGAGAATCCCTCCACAAACTTCCGGTAATAACCGATAAGTCCTAGAAAGCTTCGTACATCGGTGGCTGACTTCAACTGCGACCAATCTCGAATCGCCTGAATCTTTATCGGATCCACAGACAATCCGGCTTCGCTGATAATATGGCCTAGAAAGCCCACCTCCTTCAACCAGAACTTACATTTGCTGAACTTTGCATATAAGTGATTCTCCCGTAGTCTCTGTAGGGTCAGTGCTAGATGGCGAGCCTGCTCCTCCTCCGTTCTCGAGTAGATGAGGATGTCATCGATAAACACAATAACAAAGACATCCAGGTACTCCTTGAAAACCTGGTTCATGAGGGTCATGGACGCCGAAGGTGCATTCGTGAGCCCGAAGGGCATCACTGTAAACTCAAACAATCCATATCTGCTACTAAAAGCGGTCTTCTGAATATCCTCCTCTCGAATCCGAAGCTGGTAGTAGCCCAACCTCAAATCCAGTTTTGAAAAGAAGTGCGCCCCTTCCAGCTGGTCGAACAACTCGTCTATCCGTGGGAGCGGATAGGTATTCCGGACGGTCAGCCTGTTTAGTGCTCGATAATCAATGCACAAGCGAAGTGTCCCATCCTTCTTCTTCACGAATAGGACCGGGGCTCCCCATGGCGAGGAACTCGGTCTAACAAATCCTGCCTCAACCAACTCCTGCAACTGAGTTCGAAACTCTGCCAACTCCTTCGGGGCCATCCGATAAGGGGCCCTAGATGCCGGCTTGGCCCCCGGCACAAGCTGTATCTGAAAGTCCTGCTCTCGGTGCGTAGGTAGTCCTGGTAGTTTCTTTGGGAAGACGTCAGTGAAATCTCGCACCACCGGGATGTCTGATACAGACTCCTTGACTTCCGTCATCTCAAATAGAACCTGATAAACCTCCTCTCCCTGCAGATGGGCCTTAACGGCATGTACCGAATATAAGAGTATACGAGAGACAGGTCTTATACCTTCGATGACAATGAAAGAGTCCCCGTGTCTCACGGTGATCCTCTTCGCTTGGCAATCAATCTGGGCATGGTTCCAGTGCAGCCATACCATGCCCAGGATCAGGTCGTAGTCCGTTAGCTTCAAAATCGTCGCTGGAGCCTCGAACGCCTTTCCACTAATTTCTGCCTCCATATTGCAGTGGTCCGTGGTAAGGAGCTCAGATCCATCCGATAGTCGCACCCTCATCTTCGAGCCCGTGAATCGCTCCACATCTTCCAGTCCTTCTACGAACGTCTTCGACACGAAGGAGTGAGTAGCTCTAGTATCGAACAACGTTCGGGCAGGCTTGCCATTGATGAAGACTATACCTGGGGTGATTAGATGTCTTAGGGTTCTATAATGAGTTTTCTTTCCTTGCTAATCTATCTAGTGCGGTTCTAAGTTTTTACAACTGAAAGGGAAATTCTATAAAAATAAAGAAGCATTGCAGCGTACCTGCTATGACCTGCTCCAGATTCTGAGGCTGCGCAAGGTCCAAAGCATATACCTACTCCCTTCACTTTCTACGATCTCCCTCCTGGTATCCACGACTGCGGCCGTGTCCTCATCCTCCGTAATGTTGAGCTAGTGGGCCACCCTGTGGTGCTGGAGGTGGTGCCCCCCTCAACGGGCAGTTCCTCCGGATGTGCCCAATCTGATGACAAAGGAAGAACTCTGGTGGGGGATACACCATTCCCCCGGGTCTCGGCATCTCCTGCATCCGAAGAGGTTGAGGGGCCAATATCACCTGCTCCCTCGGCTCCTGCCTCACTTCCTGACGAGGCTGGTCCTCTGTCCTTCTCCCCTATGGTATAGCACCTCACCGCTGGTCATTTCTGACTCTCCGTCCCTGATCCTCTACTGGCCGCTTCCGGCCCCGAGTGGTGTGCCAATCAGCCTCAATCGTCTTTGTCATCTCCAAAATCCGGGAGATAGGCCCGTCGGAAACAAACAACAAAGCCTCCCTCAAATCCTCCCGCAGGCCCTTATAGAACCTCTTGATGTACCCTGCTTCGTCCAGTTGGTAAGAATCTGCGTATCGAGCCAGATGGTCGAACTCCCAATGGCACTCCACCACCGTCTGGGTGCCCTGCTTCATGTGTAAGAACCGCTCCTCGAACTCATCCCTGGCCGACTGCGGAACGAAATGCTCCAGCAGCACGGCCCTGAACTCTTCCCAGGTAACCTCCGCAACCTCCCTATCGGCAAATGTCGTGTCCAACAACGTCTTCCACCACCTATTGGCATGGGACTCCAGGCAAGAGACAACTAGAGCCACCCTCTCCTCCCAGGGACACCGTATCCCGGTCAGTATCTCGTACATAATATCCAGCCACTCTTCCGTCCGAACCGCCGACTCTATCCCCAAGTAGGACGGGGGAGAAAGTCCTCGGAAGATGCTCAACCAGTTGGCCCCCGGATTTGGCTGCGGGACCGGAACCTGCTGGGCCCTGAAAGCCTCCAGGATGGCAGTCAGAGTCTGTCCCATGTCTGACTGAAGGAAAGGAGTGGGGACCGGTGGAGTTGGTGCAACATCCTGAGCCTGTTGAACTCCACCTTGTGGTGTAGGCTGTGCTGGAGGCTACGTAACAAAAACCCATACTGAGAAAACGTTCAATCTTTAATAAAAGTGGACAATTTATATGTGATCCCCATATAGGCACACCACTACTTCCGCTGCTTAGTTTGTCCCCAAACTAAACTCGAACGGGGGTGACCCAGGGTTAGTGGACTGCTACCTTTTTCAGATCGATGTTTCCCTCTGATACCACTTGTAAGACCCCCCCCCCCTCCCCCTTTTTTTTCTTTTTAAACACCGGGGTCATAGGCCCAGAATCGCCGCTTTGCGGTGACACCTTCACGTCCTCAAGGGGTCATCACCACAAGGCGCCGATTCTGCCGGCCAATTCGATCACAGAAAGGTAGCACAATAATTGAAGTAAGTAAAAGCAAGTCCACTAGTAAATCACATATATAAAAATAAAATCTCCACGAAGGGAGTGTCCACAGAATAATAATCAGAGTACTAGAAATGCGGGCTTATGCCCGGTACATCATATCCTCACAACAAAACACTCATGCAGAAGCAAACTATATCATCTAATATAAGTCAGGACTCACAGTCCCAGTTGACTAAACTCCTGAGCTAGACTGTCCTATCTCTAAGCGGGCCGACCTCAGGGGCCGCTGCTCCATGTTGGGCTCCACGATCCCCTAAATGATGTGGTTCGAAAACTGTTAGTCTATAAGACTAAGTCCTATCATCCCCACCCCTTCCCCCATGGCCCTTAGGCACCGAGCGGAGAGGATGAGAGGGATGGACATGAAGGTGGAGAATAAAACAAAGCAGGCGGCGACGGACCTATACTAGCAGTTTATAATATAAATGGCAGTAAGGTAAAGTATGAAATATAACCTTGACTTATGAGCGGAAACACATAAGCCAAGAGATCTTCTGTAAAGCTCCCATCGTATAAAGTGTCTCATACCACTTATACGTTGGGGTGTCGGTTATCAAACAACAATATATATTTATATTGAATTTAACCTTAATTTATAAACTTCCCCACACAAGCTTATAGACCAAGGGGTCGTTTTGCAAGTCCTAATGTATAAGCGTCCCATTCCACTTATACTTTAGGTGTCAGGGGTTAAATGAATCGATTATGCTATGACATGCAAGTGGGTATGATGGAACATGCAAGTGCAACTCACATACCTGACTCTGTGCACACAGAACTTTAGTTCCCACTTTCGGAGCCGTTACCTCCCAGGATACCTCCGTAGTGGCAAGCGGGAGCGGTGGGTTGGGCCTCGCCCACCTCTAAACCAGTAAAGCACTACCGGTCATACCTATTGTACGCCTCAACGCTTGGTGCACTAAGCGGACGCCTGCGTACTCTTGCCGGCTTGCGCACCAGACTTCTGTTGGCGAAGTGATAACCACACTTGCCGAGTCAGCGTATTGGCGTCGATGCATCGACCCTCCAATAACGAAGACCCACCACCTTAATTTCCCTTCCTTTTATGCACATGCAAGTTTAACCGTAATCAAACAAAAATCGAGCCGAAGCTCCCCGGACCAAAACGTCTGTCTCTTAGCCAATCGAGCCAAAGCTCCCCGGACCATTCCGTCCGTCTCTTAACCAGTCAAGCCGAAGCTCCCAACAATCTCCCCGTGCAAACAATGTTTTTGAAATGTGAGATCCTAATTACTATATTACTCTTTTCAGTTTGTTATTACAGTTTACGTTAACCCATAACTGCCCCCGGTATTCCCTGTGAAGGGCTCTCAAAGGGCACTAGGAACTATGATGGTAGCTGAAGCCCATCGTTCCCTTTCGCAAGGCACTTACTGTTATTGGTTGAACCCCTTACCCATTACTTTCTCGTGTTACGATATAATAACCTAGTGTGATTTTTACTCTTCCTTTCCTCAGGGAAGACGATCTTTCGTCGAACCCAAATACCCCTAGAATCTAGCCAAACAACTTCTCACAACTCTTCCTATCCCTCTATAGTGAAATCATCCACACCAGTCAACCAAGCCAAAACGACAACTCCAACAACTATCCCGGATCATGTCCTATTGCTATTTAGCAATTTGCTACATGCAGACCAACCTAGGCTATATGTCGAACCGAATAGGGGACAATCCAAATAATCATCCAAGTGCCCTAAGTTATTTACTAGAGGCTTATCATGACGCAAATAGACTAAATCCAGAAAATAATAATTTTCCTAAATATTCTGACATTTTAATTAATTTTCTTAAGGGTTCCAAAAGTTACCATTTGATCATGAAGTGCACTTTTCAAGTAAGTATAAGACTTCATAAAATCATGATAAATTTTACAGAGCAAACCAACAGTAAATCCAAGACATGTGAATTTTTAAAATGGTTTAGGCCCCAAAATCATAATTTAGCATGTAAGGTTCATAATACCTATTTTAAGAATCAAGGCCAGAAATATTGTTCCAAAAAATATAGCAAAAATCCAGTATGATCATTATGTCCTAAAAACACTCTAGGAGGATTCTCACAATTTTACAGTGAACAGTAACTCCTAATTTAATTTTAAATTATTAATTCCAAGCTCTTGGGTTATTGAAGCAAGTACTGTAAATAATTACCAAAAAATTATGAGAAAATTCCAAGACTTAAATATTGATATAAAACACCCACTGACCAGATTTCATAATTTTCATAATAAAACTAAGCTCCACATCTATTTTTGATCAAAATTCATAGTTCATAATTTTATGAATGAAGTACCTAAAATAATCAGATAAAACTCCCAAGAAAAATACAGAAGGTATAACATAAAATAAGATGCCCTAATCCAAGATTTAATAACATTCCAATGAACATAAATTCCAAAATCATCAAAGTAAATATCTAGGGCACAACTAGGGTTGTGAATAAAGTACTATATAAATTAACCAAAAAATCTCAACAAAATTATATTATGGCCACTTAGACAAGAATATCACCCTGCCCAAATTTCATTTGATTAGAAGTTCAATGGACAGTATAATAATTCAAAATAAGGTTGGTGCCTTAAACTAGGGTTAGAGTTTTGAGGGGATTAAAGGATTTCAAATTCAATGAAACTTCATCCATAGGACCATATACTCTATATGATCTTCCCCACCAAATTTTAGGTCATTCCAAAGTCATTTGACCATATGACCATCAAACCCTAAAAATCCCATAAAAGGGTCTACCCTAGAGTCCTAGAGGTACCCTACCCCAAACTACTCCAAAATCCATTGGATGGTGTGTCATACCATAAAGTGTCAGTGACCAAAGTCTTAGCCTCTGTTGAGGTGATTTGACCACTGAAAACTCTTATGGGGTGTTTTGACCTGATTACCCCTATGAGGGTCAACCTAGGGTTGGATAAAAACCTAATCAAAACATCTCCAAATGAGATGAAATTTTTACCAGAGCCTTAACATGCCCTTTAAGACTACCCACCCAAATTTGGGGGATTTTGAGGTGTTTATGACACCTATTTAATTTATACATGATTTATTAAATTTTTTCTAAAAACTATAGAAAAATATTCTCCAAAAATTCCCATTTTTGGACAGGCTCTACATATGTCTAAGATAGACTTCCTTACCAAATTTCAGATCATTTGGACAAGGGATGAGAGGTGGGCATTGATTTGAATTTCAAGATAGCCCTAGGTATAGGTCCCACTAAAATGGGGACTCTGGCCATACCAGTGGTCTAAACTCATCCAAATAAATTTTGGATTAAAGTAGACCCTTAGGGCTACATATTTCATGTTGATGACTTTTCCATTAGGTGAGCCTAAGTATTTTTACAAATTAAAACCAAATACTAAATAAAAAGTGTGACAGAATTAAATAAATCAAGGTAATAAAGATTAATAATAAACTCAGCACGAATCTTAAAGCGCCCTTTTGGACGGCATCAGCTCATCTCCTTCCTCTAGCCAACGGCCCAAATTGACCCGTCCTAGAGCGGCTTGCCGGCCAATTTTCCGGCCACCCGGCCACTTCCCAGGCCGGCCAACGACACCACCACCTTCGTGGAGGTGGTGGCTACCCCCAGCCGGCGGCACGGCCGCCGGAGGCGACTGTTCTGGCAAACCCGAGAGTATAATTTTCTCCCGATTTCCATGGAATTGGAATTTTGGATCGGGCTCAATTGAGCCCGAACCTTGCCCTAATCAATTCCTAAGATCTACCCATGAAGAGAGGAATGGAGGAGGACCTTTCCGGCGGCCTGAATGCGGGAGGAACGACGGGATGCCATGGTCGACGGCGAAGGCGCTCGGCTTTTGCAACAGCACTATGCACTGGCTTGGCTCCTTCGGGTAAGTGGTGGGAAATCTTCCCCTTGACCCACTGATGGGGTTTAAATGCTGGATTGGGGAGGGGAAGGGTTGTAGCTCCAATGGCCATTAAAGCCATTAAAGGGGTGGCTTGGGTTGAGAGGTGGGGGGCTGAATCTGACCCTTGGTGGCCGGGAAATGGCTGGAATCAACTCCTCTCCCCTAGAGGAGTTGATTGCAGCCATAAAGGGTGGCTGTTAGCCTCCTTTGGCCGGTCCCCATACCATTCCTCTTCCCCCCCATTTTCTCTCTCCACCATTACCATGAAATGAAGTCCCCCTTTCTCTCTCCTAATCACCAAGTTGACTGGTCAAACCCCCAAGGATATATGCAGCCATTCCACTCATAAGAATTATGAGAATTGAAGTTAGCCTTGGGAAGCAATGGCTAAAGCTTGGGTTAGCCCATTTGGGCTAGGTTGACCCAAAATGGGCTTGGGTTGTCTTTGGTCCACATGACCATTTGGGTTGACCCCCAAGGGCCCTTAGTGACCCATTGTCTTCCCTGGAGGTCTAGGAAAAGTTAGGTAGGGTTGACTTGCCCCATTGGAGGTCACCTGCCCCTTGGTTAGGGCACTTTGACCAATCTGGGTCTAGAGTTGACTTGGGTCAACTTAGCCACTAGGCTTGACTCCAATGGGTCCTTGGTGACCCTTTGACCTCACTTTAAGGTTAGGGAGGCATGGTGGGGTCCCTTGAGCACATTAGAGGCCAATTGCCCTTAGTTAGGGCACCTTGTCCAATTTTTGGCCTGCGATGGTCCTAGGTCAGATTGGTCATTTTGGGTTAACTTGCATGGACCCTTAGGGATCTAATGGATCCTCTCATAGGTTAGTGGTGTTGTGGTGGGGTCATGGAGTCATGGTGAAGCCCTAAAGTCAAACCTTAGATCTTGTGATGAGGTTGTGCCATAGGCAGACCAAGGTGAATATCACCTTGGCCTTTGATTACTTGGCCCTTTTTAGCTCCCTAGGGCTTTGTCATGACTTGGTCATGACCAAAACTACTCTTAGGGGTCTATTTGAAAATGGGATGTTACATAGCAAGCCCTCCTCAAGAAAGCATAAGAGGAAAGAGAAAGTCTTTGTTGCAGAAATCTGGAGTGAGATAGAAGAAGAATCTTCATCTTCCAGCTCCAATGTAGATGAGGAAGAAGCTAAAGCAAAGGAAGTTTTCTTGATGGCTATTAATGCATCAGGCAATCCCTCAGAAGCTGAAGATTAAGAAAAGGAAGTTTCTGAATCAGAAGAGGATCAGGTAATATCCTCATATAATTTTAATTTAGAACATTTTAAATCTGAGTTTAAGTTATTATGCAATGACCTTATCAAATCTGAGAAGGAAATCAAATTTCTCAGAGAAAAGCTAACCGAACATGAAAATTTGTTATCTGAAAACATTGAATTAAAAGATAAACTAGTTATATCTTCAGAAGAAATTAATTCTTTAAAAATTAAACTAAATGAGGCTAAGCAATTTGGATAATCCCTTAATGGGAGAAGCATCAAATTGATGAACCTCACAAGCATAGTAATTGTCAGGCTAAATGGCAAGCTGGGCTTAGGTGCTTCATCAAGCCAACCTCATTTAATTCAAAAAAACATTCTTTCTACACCCATAAAATTTATATCAGAAAAAGGTAAAGAAAAGGTAGATGAAAACAATGAACCAACTGAATTAAAACAGAAACCTAAGAAAAAGAGAAAGAATAAGGAAATCCTTAATCATAATAATGTTCAACAGATTTCATCGAACTCAGATCGACGAAATGTGTACAGTTTGTCAAACTCAAGCCGATGAACTCCGAACGCAAATTTCTATTATAATTATTCTTCGAACTGCGATCGACGAAATCAATATGGTTCTTCGAGCCGAGATCGATGATATTATGGCGAATGAATATTTCCATTCTCTAAGCGGAGTTTGACGAACTCATCCCTATTCGTCGACCTCTGATCGACGAACTTATCAGAATTCGTCGATCCCATTTCAGCCTAACAAAAACATAAATTGTTCAAGAACATTTAATCATTCAAAAGAATTTGTTAACCCATTTACCCAATGGATAATTCCACATAGTAAATTTCACCCTCTAGGATATAAGAACCAACCTGAATACTCTTACATTTCAAGTTTTAAATTTGAAAAGAATCAAGGACCCAAGGTTTCCTGGGTCAAGAACACCTAATTTTTCATTTTACAGGTAAAGGACCATCCTACCACAAAGGAACAGTGGTACCTGGATAGTGGATGTTCAAAGCACATGATAGGAAGCAAGGATAACTTAACAAACTACAATTCCAAGCTTGGTCCAAAAGTGATATTTGGTGACTCCAATTGTTGCCAAACTGAAGGTTATGGGATTATCAAGGTTGGAGCTATCACTTTCAGAAAAGTAGCATATGTGAGTGGTCTAAAATATAACCTGATATCCATAAGCCAATTATGTGATGAAGGTTATCAGGTATCCTTTAACCATTCTTCTTGTATTATATCTTCTATAGATAATATAACTGTATAAACTGGCCTTAGATATGGAAACATCTATGTAGTCAATTTCAAATATGCTAGTTCAAAAATTTGCCTGTTTAATAAAATTAGTAACAATAATGAACTATGGCATAAAATATTAGGACATATAAATCTTTAAAATATTGCTAAACTCTCTAGGGACAACCTTGTTAGAGGATTGCCTTCTTGCCCCTACAAGAAGGAAAGCCTTTGCCGGGCTTATCAATTAGGCAAGCAAACTAAAAATAGTTTCAAATCTATTAATAAGAGTGATTCACCTAGGATTCTATACCTGTTTCACATGGATCTTTTTGGACCCATTACTGTACATAGCCTGGGAGGGAAATCTTACACCTTAGTTATAGTAGATGAATTCTCTAGGTTCACTTGGGTGTTCTTCTTGATAAGAAAGTCAGATAACTTTAATGTTCTTACAGATTTTCTTAAGATCATAAAAATTGAGTATTCTACTCCAGTTGCATTGATCAGAAGTGATCATGGTACTGAGTTTGAATCTCTTCCTATGCAAGAATTCTGTGAGATGGAAGGTATCATGCAATGATTTTCTGCTCCTAGAACTCCTCAACAAAATGGGGTAGCAGAAAAGAAAAATAGAACCCTGATTGAAGCTGCAGTAACATTGCTTGCAGATGCTCACATGCCCCTATCCTTTTTGGCAGAGGCTGTAAGCACATCAAATTATGTCCTGAATAGAGGTTTGATACATAAACTTAAGGGCAAGACTCCCTAAAAAAATTAGAGGCCAAAGCTGCAATGAGAATTTTTCTTGGATATTCCCAAGTCAGGAAGGCTTATAGGGTTTTCAATAAATCTACTTTGAAAATAGAAGAATCTGTTCATATTTCCTTTGATAAAGCTAACATGTATTACAAGGAGAAGGATTCTTCTACCAGTAACTTATTGCAGGTACCCCAACTGTATAAGAAATTGGATGATCTGAACCTCACCAATGAGGCTAAATCACATCCTTCTCCACATATTTATGAAGATAGTGAAGAAGAGGTCAGTGATATTATTGCTGAACCTTCAATAGTAAATTTAATTCCACAAGAGGAATTATTTCACAATGTTGTTGCTGAACCAACTCCTCTAACTGATCTTATCACACTTAGAGATCACCCTGTATCTCAAGTGATTGGAGATATATCAGTTGGTGTGTAAACAAGGCATCAACTTAACAAAAATTTGATGCATGCTTGCTTCACATCTCAATTTGAGCACCCAATCCATAAAAGATGCAGAGCAAGATTCCCACTGGATTATTGCAATGCAAGAGGAGCTCAATCAGTTTGAGAGATGCAGAGTTTGGGACTTAGTTCCTAGACCCAAAAACTCACAAACTATTGGAACTAAGTGGGTTTTCAGAAATAAATTTGATGCACAAGGAGCCATCATCAGGAACAAAGCAAGGCTGGTAGTACAAAGATACAGACAGGAAGAAGGAATTGACTATGATCAAACCTTTACACCTGTTGTCAGACTGAAAGCTATTAGAATTTTTCTTGCATATGTAGCCTACAAAAAGTTCAAGGTCTACCAAATGGATGTCAAGAGTTCCTTCTTGAATGGTGAACTCAAAAAGGAAGTATATGTTGAACAACCACCAGGTTTTATTTCTTCAACTCATCCCTCTTTTGTT
Organism: Platanthera zijinensis; assembly: GCA_039513925.1. Taxonomy (NCBI): domain Eukaryota; kingdom Viridiplantae; phylum Streptophyta; class Magnoliopsida; order Asparagales; family Orchidaceae; genus Platanthera; species Platanthera zijinensis. The sequence continues at coordinate 11,015,745 of CM077094.1, forward strand.
TTTAAATTGCATAAAGCTCTTTATGGTTTAAAGAAAGCTCCAAGAGCTTGGTATGAAACCCTAGCTAGCTTTCTTTTAGAGCAAAAGTTCACTAGGGGCTTTGTAGATTGAACTTTGTTTACTAGGCATCATAATAATAACATACTGTTAGTATAAATATATGTAGATGACATCATTTTTGGTTTTACTGATTCCAAGCTATGCAAAAGGTTTTCTGACCTAATGCATTCCAAGTTTGAAATGAGTAGCATGGGTGAGCTTTCTTACTTCCTTGGTATCCAAGTGAAGTAATCCCTTGATAGCATTTTCATCTCCCAATCCAAATATGCTAAGGAATTAGTTAAAAGATTTGGGATGACTGATGCCCCAACCAAGAAAACACCCATAGCTTCTAATGGTGTGATTGATTCTGATGAACATGACAAGCCAGTTGATTAGAAAACATATATGGCTATTATTGGGTCCTTATTATATCTCACAGTTAGTTGGCCAGATATAATGTTTACTACATGTCTTTGTGCTAGGCTCCAAGTAATGTTTACTACATGTCTTTGTGCTAGGCTCCAAGTGAACCCTAAATAATCTCAACATATTTTTCTAAAAAGAATTTTGAGATATATAAAGGGTTGCCCAACTCTAGGACTCTTTTATCCAACTAAGTCAGAATTTGAATTGATTGGATTCTCATATGCTGACTTTGCTGGATGTAGAGTTGACAGGAAAAGCACATCAGGAACATGCCAGTTCCTTGGTGACAGGCTTGTGTCTTGGTTTTGTAAGAAACAAACATCTATGTCCACTTCAACTACAGAAGTTGAATACATTACAGCTGGCAGTTATTGTTCACAAATATTGTGGATTCAAAACTAACTCCTGGATTATGGTTACAATCTAAATAATTCAACTTTATTTTGTGATAGTACCAGTGTAATTTCCATTGCACAAAATCCATTACATCATAATAGGATAAAGCATATAGAAGTAAGGCATCATTTCATTAGAGATTGTATGGACAAAAAGAAAATTAATCTTGTCTTTATCTCTAATTATTTCCAAAGAGAAGACATCTTCACTAAACCTTTAGATGAGAAGAAACATTTGTTCTTAAAGAAACAGCTAGGTATGATCAATGGAGAAGGTTAATTTAATTTTCTGTCTGAGGTCGAAGAATTGGTCACAGTTCGTCGAACGGAGATTGACGATCTGAGAACTGTTCTTGAGAAAATTCGTCGATCTGAGATCGACGAACTCTCTACGTGAAGTGATTTTCGTCGAGCTGAGATCGACGATCTTACTTCAGAAAATTATTCGTCGACCTGAGAACGACGAAATCTTTTCTCCTCTTCAGACTGAGATCAACGATATAATTTCTTCATGAAATTTTTCATCAACCTGAGATCGAAGATTTGTTTTCTTTTCGCAGGACAGAGTCTGCTGCTTCATATTCCAAAAACCGTTATAACATGGTTTTCTTCGAGCTCTATCTCACGCTTTCTATTTCTCTTATACTTGATATCTCTTTTTTTTTCAGGAAAACAATGGAGATTCTGGCGACTTCCTTCTCCAGCATGAAGTACGACATCAGCTTCGAGATCGACTTCGATTCTTTCCGTCATTTCGATCAGATTTTCATGGACATTCTACAGTTGTTTGAAGAGCATCAACTGAAGATTTTCATGACCAACAGGATCAAGTTGCCAGCAATTGAAATAAGGGAATGGTTCTATACTTCAACTACTCCAGACACAAATACTATGACTGGAACCATCTCAGGCAATCAGGTTACCCTAACCCCTACTATTTTAACAAAGATTTATGATTTGATAAATGGAGAAGAGGATATTGAAATAGATAGTTCTGAATATGATAATATGCTGATCAAAATGGGTCATTCTGAAGGAAAATCAAATAAACTGCTTAAAAAGAATTTATCTGATGAGTATAAATTCCTTGCTGATGTTGTTAGTAAGGTTTTGTTGGGCAAACACACAGCCCAGGACTACATAACTAGGCACCAGTTCTTAGTGATGTGTGCTGCGGTAAATAAGAAGACAGTAAATTGGGGAAAGTTACTGTTTGAGTTGATTAAAAAGAAGAATTCTAAGAAAGAGGTGTGTTTTGGGAGGATTTTAGGCATTTTCCTTTAGGCCAAGGCTCATGAACATTTGGTCTTCCAGACCATATTCATCAATTCATCCAAGAGGCTAACATGAGATTTTTTTGGTATATGGGAGAGGATCATCACTAAGACATCAAGGGCTTCCTCCTCTTCTAGGACATCTAAGGACACAAGGGCAGTTATAGCCACTCCACCTCCAGAAGAAATTACCCCTTCCATCAGAATTCCCTCACCTCCTCTACAACAGTAACCATCTTTCACTTCACATGTTGTCTTCACTTCTACCCCTCCAACTTCACCTCTTCCACCACCATAACCTACACAATCAACAATCATCATCCATGAGGATGAAATTATGACTGATTTCATTCCTCCCCTATCTTCTCTACCTCAAACTCATCTGAATGTCATTCCATCCACATCCCCTCAGCCTAACTTCAATCAGCTATCTCAACCTCCACCATCTCCATATCAATCCCTAGTTCAATCCCCCCACTAAGGAAATCACCACTATAATAATAACTACCACAACAATTTCTAGTACCACAATTCTAACCACCTCTACTACCATTCCATCCAACATTCCTTCTAACCCTACCTCCACATTCCCAGAACACATCCATACTGATTTTTCACACTCCTTCTCTGTATGTTCAAATTGTGGCCATCACACTCCTTTCACTCCCACTACTCCTAAACCTCTATATTTAAATTTCTCTGATATTGCCAAAGATCTTCTTACATTCACTACTCCATCTCTTAAGAAGCTAATAGATGAAGCTACTGCTCCTCTATTTGCCTCCATCACTTCTATCTCTACACAAATTGCTGCTCTCCATTATGTCTCTTCTTCTGGGGGCCTAGCTTCAGGACCCTCTGAAACCAGGCAGGGAGAGATGTTAAATGAAGAAACTCCAGTTCTAGCAGCTCTAGTTCTAGCAGCAACAACAGTTTCTCCTCCAGCTCCTCCTCCAGTAGTTTTTCTAGAAATTATAACTGTTGGTGAATTAATTATAAATCCTATAGTTGATTTGAATTCTTTACTTGATTCTTTCATTTCAATTTACATAAATGTTCTACTAAGTTTTATTGTTGATTTCTCTAAGGCTATTGTATGTTATTCTGCTCAAATAAGTCCTGAAGTTGTAGATCAACTAAGGGCAAGCATTGCAGTTCCTGTTGTTATAGAAATATTAGTTGCTGAATAGGTTTGCTATCCTCCTCCTTGTATGTGGGCTGAGTCCCTTATGCCGGACTTGGATGATATTATGTTTACAGACATGGAAGAAGAAGGAAATCAGATTTTTACTGAAAGTTCTGCAGAGCCAGCCATTCTAGTACATCATCAAGCTGAGAAGCAAATTTCTAAAGAAACTCTAAAAGAAATTGATGATCTATATGCTAATCCTCTGGAATCATCTGATGATGATGAGGATTCTGTTGATTCTGATGACTCTGATGAATCAAATTCCAAGAATATAAAATCTAAGAAGAGAAAGGCTCTTCCTAAGGATGTTCCTAAGCCTAACCCTATAGCTGACACACCTTATTATATTTTGAATAATATTACTTGTTATCCAGGAATGCCTAAAAGGATGTGGCTCTCTAAAAATGAGCAAAAGTCTAGGAAGAAGAGCAGGAGATACTGTCCTCCTCCACAAAGTAACTGGAGAGGACCTCCTCCTCCTCCTCCTCCTGCTGCAGGTGCTATAGGGAATATTTCTCAATCTTCAAGAAATGTCTCTAAGACTTAGAAGCCATCTTCAAGTAGTTCTCAATCTAAAAGTCCAGCTTCCTACAAGTCCTCTAGACCTTCTGGGAAATACAGTCAATGCAGTCCTTCAAAGTCAAATAATCAAAGCAAACATCAACAGCCTCTTCCTCTAGCAAATTTTCAACAGAAATCTATTTTATTCAGAAATCCTCCAAAGTCTTCTCATGATGCTCCAAAAACTGATCTAGAGAGACCTCTCTCTTCAGCTTATGAACCTGAGTTAGATCCAAATTTCAGAATGGTCAGATTTCAAGAGCTGATTGGTTTATCTCAAATGAACAAAGCCAGAGCAGAAGGATCAGATCCATCAAAATTCACTACAATGTCCACCTTTAGACAAAAAGAGTTTTACAAATTTCAGGTAGACAGAAATTTATTTGATCCAAATGAATATATGCAGGTACATCCAGAAGCTGTAGTTCCCAGGGCTTCATCTATAATAGTGCTTGGAGTTCAAGACATGAAAATGTCTCAAAAGGAAGCTACAGATCCTCTCAAGAAAATTTTGTTTGCTAAATCATCTTCTGCTCCTCCCTCTGATAAATCTTAAACATTTATTTCTCTATGATATATATGTGTATTGTACTTAGCTATATTATATGTGCTGAATGATTTTAAAATTCTGTTAGATATTTATAATGCTTTGTGTTTTTATGCTTTTCTTTTTTTTGTTTAGGGACCTCAACCATATTGGGGGAGATTGTTGGATCCCTAGTTTAGATTTGGGCTAGGTTCACTGTTAGGTTTTTGACCCATCATGTATAGCCTAGGGTCAAATTTGTTAGTTCTAAGGTGTAGGTCAGTCTGACTAGGTTAGACATTCTTTGATCCAGCCCTTAGAGACTTTAGAGAATTAGACTTAGAATAATTACAGTTTTTGTGAGTTCAGAAATAAGTTCAAAGTTCTTCAAACTCAGCTCGACGATCATCGATCGTAGATCGACGAACTCAGAGTTTCAACTCTTAGCTGAGCTCGATGATATTCGTTCTCAGGTCGACGAACTCCCTCCTCTACTCAGTTTCTCTGGTCGACGAAATTCTACCTCAGGATGACGAACTTGGAGCTTAGCTTTGACAGATACTTTCCAGATTAATTTTCTCTGTGCTCAGCTCGACGAAGAAGATTTCTCAGCTCGACGAACTTTAAGTTCGGGTCGACGAAATCTGTCCTGAGTTCGACGATTTCTGTCTGTATGAGTTTTGGCGATTTCTTTGTCATTTTGATTTCAATTGGTATTATTCTAAGGCAGTAATTCTCTGATAATTGATGCTTATATTCTCAAGAATATAGCCATTGTATGGCAGTATTGATTATGGAATTCACAGCGTTAATTACTTGACTTATTTACTGGGACAGGGAAGGAAACACATTAAAGAAATTATCGAGCCGTTCCAACTCCCAAAATCTCAGTAGTGAATCAAGGATAATATTCAAAATTCAAAGGCAGAAATCCTCTCAGAATATAAAAAGACATTTTCTAAAAGAAGAAAAATAAGAGATCTTTTCACAATAACTGATAAAAAGTTTTTCAGAGCAAAAGCACTGCTATCATTCTTACAGGAAATTGAGGAAGAACATCTCACACAGATCTTTAGTCTTCTACATTTTCTACTTCAGGCTTCAAAGGGACAACTCACCAACACCAATCCAATAAGTTTTTGAAGATCTTCATCAAGGCCTACACCCTGTGCAAAGCCCTCATCTTCCTTAACCTTTCTTCATCTCAGGGGGAGCTTTGAGAACAGAACCCACTAAAGACTTCTCAATTATTTGAGAAAGAGAAGATAACATCACTTTTCATTTCCCACTGTAAAAGGGTTTCTAACTCCCTTCAAAATTTATCACCTGGTTGACAAGTCTCCTTATCAAAAGACTTATGTTAGTTTTTTGGCACCTGATCAAAAGCCTAAAGGGTTGTGAGATCTCCCTTGAAATAGATCTTGTGGTGACAGGGCACCTGAGCAAAAACCTGTGGTGGTAGGGCACCTGATCAAAAACCTTATTTGTGGATTCCTACCATGGTGGTATAAGAGTGGATGTACCTAGTTTTGGGGAACCACTATAATTTTCTTATGTCGTATGGTTGTTCCTTTCTTTATTTCTGCTGTGTTGTGATAGTTTTCTTTTTCTTACTTCTCTTTATACATATACTGATATCACTTATTTTAATTCCGCTATAAAAACTAATCAAGTTTTTAAAATACTCGATTCACCCCCCTCTAGAGTTAGTCAGATCTATCCCCTCACTTTCATCCCTGTAGGGCAATTCTTGTTGGACTGGTCCTTAGGGTAGGACAGACACTATTTCCTTATTAACGTTTAATTAGTTATGGGGATTGATATGAAATTTGGGTCATATAAGCAAATTCCATGGATACACCAACAATAAAAAAATGCTAATTTTTGGACAACATTTTTCTATGGTTTAAGGAAAAATGTGATGTTTCATTAAATTGAAATATTTTTGTGAAAAATAATTATTTTAACACCAAATTTTGGTGAGAGGTTTAATAGGGACGTATAAGGCCCTAGTACAAATTTTAGGTCCTTTGGACCCCTATAGGTTGGTGAATGTCACAACCCACATTTTCACCGCATTTAATAATTTTTCAGAGTAAGGGAAAATACGCGTCATGATGCCACATCATTAGGGGATAACTGCAGACGCTAAGGCTAAACTCCTACTAGACACAAAAAGAGAGATCTTTAAGTGATTTAGTAAAAATCCAATTTAAGTTAGGCATTTAACCATATCCCTCAGCTTGATGGCTCATCAAGTCCACAAAAGAATATAGTTTATACACTACAGAAAATGCTTTATTCAAGAGACTAAACATCCTACATGTTTGTATACATTCCCCAGGGAACAACTCATGGCATGCAAGACTCTAGGTTTATAAAAGTAGTAAAAATAACTTTTACGGTCGCTAAACATAATGAATTAGAGTTTTAAAATATGATATGCATGAAGTAATAATAGTAGGTTTTATATTTAAAAATACCTAACATAGATTCCTAGCATAAATCATCCCAGAGAGCAAGTAATCCAATTCATCAAAAGGAAACAACTAGCCGCTAGCAAGGTATCTAGAAATCAAGTAACTTGTAGGCGTCAACAATCTGACACGAACCCACATCAAGTAAAAGTATGTTTGAACCAAGTAAAGCAACAAAATAACAACTACCTCGCAACGGTGAGGTGAAAACATAGCCAACACTGCTGCTCATAAACTACAAAACCAGCTGCACTACCTGCTAATGCTCCGAACCTGTGGAATTCCAATCACAGAACACCTCAGCAAGAAGGTACAAGCGGTGGCAGAAAAGTTAGAAAAAAGTAAACAAAGGTCAAAAGGGGTACCAACCCAAGACCAAAAGTACTAAAGTAAAATACAGAAGTAAAGTACCAAAATCAAAAACATAGAACTTACGTGAATCGTCATGTACAACAAATCACACAAGATGCACAAGGCTAAAAAGGTGGAAAGCAAGATTAAATCATAAGAAAGATTACTCAAAAACTTTATTAGCCACATGTGTCAACTCTACCCAAAAATAAAGGCGAGGTGGTCACTCATCTGGACACACCCTCACAGATATATAATACCCGTCTAACTTTGGGATGGGGGACTCATACACTCCACCAATCACCACAGATGCCCAAACACTCGGTAGAGTTCCACAAGGTACTAATAAAGGAAAACAAACCTTGCGGCGGTGGATTTGCCCACTAAAACCCGCAACAAAAGAAAACCATGATATTATTCTCAGACATCGCGGAGGTGGTAATGTCCACTAACTCCCGCAACCAGAGAAATCATGATATATCTCAAGACTTGGCACATCAGATTCTAGTAGACATTTCTAGATTAAGAAGCGGTTGATCATCCTTCAGGAAGGATTTACAATCCTAGATAAATTCTAACACGTTCTATAACCATAGCTAAGGGTGTTTAAAGCCAACAATATAATATTTGATCAAATCACTATAACGCTACGTAGTTGAATAATCATGACAAGAACTTATAAATTCAAGTAACTTCCAAGGGGGATTAAAAAGTTCTACAATTGGAATGATAAAAGTGCAGAAAGGTTAAAGAACAAAAGTTAAACAGTTACCATCAATATCAGGAAAAAAAGGGAAAAAGAGGGAAAACCACCACTTATCTCTATTTTGCCGAAAAACTCTCCAAATCACTCCTTATCGTAGATCGAGGCTAAAGAAGACGAGGGAAGTCGAAATCTAACAAGAAATAGATGAGATAAAGGTTAGGGACAAAAACACTAACGAGAAAACTCAAGAAAAGGGGAAGATTTTACGACGATGACGAAGCTCTCGCTAAGAGCCTTCCGAATCTATGATCGGTTCACGATTTCGAGCACCGGAGCACTGTCGTCGGCCACCGGAAGAATCAAGGAAGAACTTTCTCTCTCTCGTTCACGCCACTATGGTTCGGTAGATAGACAAAAATTTGGTCGGCTTAAAGAGGAAGAAGAATAAGTAGGTATATATATACTAAGTGTAATATTAGAATAACTATACTTAAGGAAATGAACCGGGTTTGGCTGAACCGGGAATCTCGAAAAGAACAACAAATTACTCGAGGGAAAGCAAGTTCTCGAGTATAATAAGACAGTTCTTGAGAACAAGAATGCTTTCTCTAGAACAAGGGCAGATCTCGAGTACTACTTCTCGAGAACAACGCAAGGCTTCTCGAGAATTAAAAGGACTTCTCGAGTACAAGGTAAGCAGTACTCGAGTACTAAAGAAGGCTTCTCGAGAACTAAGAGGGACCTCTCGAGACCAGCAAGTCAAGACTACTCGAGTGAAAAGGTAAGTATTTCTCGAGTATCGAGGAAGATATTTCTCGATTATAAGAAGCATTACTCGAGAACAGGCTCCATGGCTTCTCGAAAAAACAAGGTAAGACTTCTCGAGAACTCATGGCCTTCTCATGAACTAGAAAGGACCTCTCGAGAAATGGCAGCACTTCTCGGAAATGACTAGGAACTTCTCGAGAACAGACTCAACTTCCCGGGAAAAAGAAGATACTTCTCGAGAACAACAAAAGAATTACTCGAGTACATAACGTACTTCTCGAGAATAATTCCCGGGCCTCTCGAGGACGAAGAAAGCTTCCCGAGAACAAGCCAGTGCTTCTCGAGAGAGTCTACTGAGACCCCGAGCATATCTAATTGTCAGGATCTCATCTAACTAGCAGAGCTGTATATCACTCGAGAGAGTCGACCCGGACCCCGAGCAGATCCCGCTATCAGGCTCTTATCTAACTAGTAGGGCTGGATGTCACTCGAGAGAGTCTACCCAGACCTTAACCAGATCCCGCTGCCAGGCTCTCATCTAGCTGGCAGGGCTGGATATTACTTGAGAGAGTCTACCCAAGTCCAGAGCTGCTCCCGTTGTCAGAATTTCATCTATCTGGCAAGGTAGGGGCCCTCAGTAGGCATTGTTCTTACACTTGGGCCATGTCCCAAGCTGCTCCCATTATCAGGCTTTCATCTAGCTGGCAGGGCAGGGGCCCTCGGTTGACATTGTTCTTACTTTGGGACCAAATCCCGAGTTACTCTCGTTGTCAGGCTTTTATCTAGATGACAGGACAGGGGTCCTCGGTAGACATTGTTACTGCTCTAGAGTAAGGTCCCGGGCTGCACTTGCAAATCAACATAAGGCATTTGCGGTTAAAACTTGAAGATGAGGTCGGAGGGAACAAATCACAGGGAAAACAAAAGGTCAGATCCAGCAATCTCCAGGCAAGCAGGTAATGGCGAGCCGGATCTAGGCAATAAATCAAGGGTAACACTATCTAAGGCAATGCTAAAGGTGGAAATCCGAGATCTCGACATCATTAAAGGAAGGTGAGTCGAGACTGACCTCGGCCAGTATACTTCATCCCCTCGAGGTTTTACTTAGGAAACTTTGGCATAGTACAAGTCCTTAAAAGGGAAAAATGCCCTGAGGCGAGCTGGGTGGTCACATGTCTAGATCACCGAGTGGTTTAGTCCCTAATATCAAGGGGTGACGAGATCTTAAGGCCTCTGCATGGGTATGTATCATAACTTAGAGAATAAGTTATAGAGGTGAGTCTACCCTAGCGGGATCTATTAGCGTCGGGGAGACACATGCGCGCGAATACAACACATGAATGTAAGTACAAAAGATTGATAAAATGCACTATCTTTTCATTAATGTATATCGGTCATTAAAAAAGCACTCGCCTCAACGATGTTACAAAATGGAGGGGGGAAGAAGAGACCATTACAAAATAATAAAAAATGTGAGCTAGCTCTCACCCTCCCCTCCAGAATGGCCATCATCATAGCCGGGAACATCCTTGAAGGGCTAGCCGAAGCTGTCCTCCTTCCCGCCAGGGGGAAGCGGGCGGGAATAGCTCTGCCAACAAGTCCCTTGCAGTCATCTCCTCGCAACCCGCCATCAACACCAGTATTTCTCGCATGACCTGTAGGGTGTTGTCAGTAGTGTTTATAGAGTTAACCCGCAACTTCGTGGCGACCTCCGCCTCGCTCAACGCGTTCGGCCTCTTGGCTGGGATGCCCGACTCGCTGACATTGGTGGGAAGGAAGATGTCCATCAGGCGAGTGAGCTCGCCCTGGAGCCCCTTATTCTGCTCCTCCAGCTTCTTGTTCTTTTCTTCTAGCTCGGCAGCACAATCGCGCATGCGGTTCATAGTCTCGGCATCCTACAAGGAGAGAAAGGTAAGAGAAGAAGTCGTCAAAGTACTAAGTAAATTGAAGAGGGGTTTCATGACACTTACAACTCTGCAAGCATTTTTGCTGAGGATGTCCTCGGCAATTCCCAGTCGCCTCACTAGGGTGGCGGCTTCATCCTTGGTGATGTCTTGCTCCTGCTCGGCCTTCACAAATTTATGGCTGAGGTGGAAGCCGCGGAGGACTGATATATGCGACAACTCCATAGCCCGCATTTGAGCTCGCAATCTTTTGTGTATGAGTCGCTGGAGGCTCATGTCAATATAGGCCTCGGCATCCTCGCGGCATAGAGCCCAAACCCAAGGGCATAAGCATGGATGCTGGGGGGCGCCACTGTGACCAGGAAGGGAGGAGGGATGAGATAGAGTGTAATGCCCCAGATTTTTCGATAATTATTCAATTATCATGGTGACGTCATTATGATATAAGGGCGTTATGTTTCAGAGAGTTGACAGCGCGTCGCCATTAATGTGTTTTCGCGTCCATTAGGTCTAGCCGACCAAATTTTGGTATTTGCATCGAAAGTGGAAGATTTTACGTCAGGAAATTAGATTAGTTAATTTCTCATTTGCCTGTCAGGTTTCGTCGCGCTTCGAGCAGTACTGGAGTCTCGACGAATTTCCGAAGTTTTGTATTTTTAACGTTCGCCATAAACTTTGGAAATTTATATCTCGAGAATGGTGCCTCTGATTTTTGTTCTATCTTCACTGTTGAATTCGTAGCATCGGTATTAGCCTATGGCGTGAATTTCGTAGGATTTAGCATGTGTTTAGCCCTCCGTAGCGATATAATATTAATAATGTATTATTATTAATATTATTATATTAAAACACTATTCAAAAATGAAATGAACTATTCATCCCTAAAGTTTGATCAAGGGTAGATTTGCAAATTCCACTATTCATGAGGAAAAAATTCCACTGTTCATCCATTTGCTTTTCGAGAAATCCCTTCTGCTTCTCGAGCTTCTCGAAAAAAAACACTACTCATGCTGTTATTCGAAAGAAACACTGTTCATTTCTCGCGAAACCCATTTATCTCTATCGCCAAATCCTCCCCGTGATTTCTAACCTACTATTATTAGTCTTAATTATTATTATTAGTATTATTGTATTATTATTATATGTATATAATATAAGAAGAAGCATATTCATCTTCCCCCAAAAGACCAACCGAAACAAGAGCGGCGGGTGCGACGAATTCTTCTTGTTCGTTCTGGCCGCGATTCCGGGAGTCTCGGTGGACAAAATCTTCAATGAAGCATAGATACGGAAAGCTCTCGATGAGAGCTACACGCGTGTGGTACATATTTCCCGTTTCAGGGACTTTTTTGCGTGAGGTTTATCAGCCATAACCGTCGTTTGACCGATTTTATTTAAATTTCGCTTCATTGTGCCTTCTTTTAGAACGATCTTCAAAGTGAAGTATTTTGGAGGCCGATTCCGGGCAAAATCGATGCAAGTGTGATCTTCCTTTTCCTTCCCTTGCACCGTTTTGGTCGTGATAGTTCTCCCGCATTACCATTATTGTTTAGGTAAATCCTTGAACCCCCCGATCGTGCAAACCCGAAATTTTGTTAAGGCACCCCTTGAGTTCGTCAAGTCCAAACCTTGTTCGTCAAACTAAACCGTCGAGTTCGTCGAGTATAGACCTCGAGTCCTTCGTGTAGAGAAATTGAGTTCATCGTGCTTAACCTTCGACTCGTCGAAAGAAACCTTGGTTCGTTGAATGCATTCGACGAATTTCTGTGGACTTAGATTTTTCTTTTTTCGACGGTTCTACTTTATTTTCATCGAATGTGCCCATTGAAGCCTAAGTCAAATTTCGTTGTGCGACCTCTAAAACTTTGTCGGATATGTCAAGATTTTAGTAGGAGTCTGTTATTGATCGTATAACTTGGAAGTTATGATGAAACTCTTATAATATAATGAATATAAAATGTTTGCTGGCCTGTGCGCGTTGGGGTAAATCCCTCGGCACAGTGCCTTGCTTGCTGGGCTATGTATAACGCCCCCCGACTTTTCGATATTTAGTTTAATTCATTATCTGACGTGTTTATAACATCAGGGTGTTAAATTAACGCGTTTTCAACATATGACGTTGTTATATCGTGGTTTTAGCTCTTAGGTTTTTGTGTTTGTGGCCGAGTTTAGTCTGTTTGTAAGATTCCCTAGCAGGCTGGGTCTATTTTTGTGACTTGGTGGAGCCTCTTTTGGAATGCTTGTGTTTTGGCTTCGGGAGGAGCTTTCCCTAGTTTAGTTTGCCGAATCTTAATTTTGACAGCGTCGTTGGGTTCGTAGCATCGGTATTTACCTACGGTGTGATTTTCGTAGAAATCCATGTTGTCGCAAAGTTTGCATTGTTTGGACCAATATTTAATAATAAACTATTATTATAATACTTATATTTCTAAGTATAAATAGCCTTGCGATAAGACAGAAACCCTATTCATCCTATTCTTCTTTAAAACCTTCGGCCTGTTTGCGCAAGAAAGAATGAGGCGTCCTTGTAGTGCCTTTGGCCGTCGATTGGAGGAGCTCTGGTGTACGAAATCATCATCGGAGAGTTGATCCGGATAACTCTCACGTAGATCTACGTTTTAACCGTATGTTTTTCCCATTTCGTGGATTTTTAGAGGTTTAGGTTGCGGTTTTGACTTTCCTTCCTCTCGAAAAAGTTTCAGGTTTTACTGTTTAGGTGTTTTTCCGGCCAGATCTGTGAGGAGGAGTGCTTATGTTGCCAAAGTTCGACAAGGTTTTAGGCAAGTGGTGGTTTCCCCCTTGCTTGTTCTTTGTTTCTTATTATCTTGATTTTCGCTTTCCTGTATGGAAATTAGGATTGAGGTAGATTATGGCCATCACGATCTGTGGGCAGTAGAGGCTTTTTCGGCCAGGTTTAACCTAGTCAAACTATAGAAGATAGTTGAGAAAAACTTAGTTGATTATGGAATTATTCTAGTTAAATTCATCGAACGGAGCCAGCAGTTCGTCGAACAGAAGTTAAATTCGTCAAACTGAGCCTTAAGTTAAATTTGTCGAACGAAGCCAGCAGTTCGTCGAACATAAGTTAAATTCGTCGAACTTAGCCTTAGGTTAAATTCGTCGAACGGAGCCAGCAGTTCGTCGAACCGAAGTTAAATTTGTCGAACTAAGACTTAGGTTAAATTAGTCGAATAGAAGTCAAATTCGTCAAATGAAACTCGTCGAACGGAGCAAATTCATCGAACGGAGTTTGTCAAATGGAGCCTTAGACTTGAGAAAATTTGTCGGGTAGGTTAGGCATTGAGTGTAGCCTTAGCACTGGAATCCAGTTTTTAGCCTAAGTCCAGAGCATCGAGTGTGTTGAGTGCACTAAACGCCTTGCTGTGTGGTTTGAGAAGTTAAGTTAAAAAGCATTGATTGCGTTGAGTGCACTCAACGCGACATTGAGTGAGTTGAATACACTCAACGCCATCCAGTGAAAATTCTGTCTTAAGTTAAAAATCGTTGAGTGCATTGAGTTAAAGAGCATTGACAGCGTTGAGTAAGTGTTATACACTCAATGCAACGTTTTGTGAGCTGAATTCACTCAACGCCATTCTGTAAAATTTTGCATAAGTTAGTAAGCATTGAGTAAAGGTTATACACTCAATGCGGCATTGAGTGAAGGTGGTTTTGGTTAGTATTTTGGTCGGTGTCGAGTGCGTTGACTGCACTCGACGCGGCGTCGAGTGTACTCTATGCCTTTCCCGTAAACTTGGGAAATTTCTCCAATTCGATGTATTTCCTCTAATAGCCTAGTTTTGCTAAATTAGAATCATCGTGTTTCGGTTGAATCTGTCCAGTTTGAGTTCTATAGGTGTTTTGATATAAGGTTGGGTTTGGTTGGCTTGTTTTCGTGAATCACTGCACTTGGGTATGTTCTGGTCTATTTTTAGACTGTTGGGTTGTGTTTGACCAGATGGCCACCACCGTAGTGACGTTTTGAGACATTTAGGTTTATTAGGTCGGTTTGGACAGTTTGGTCCCGACTCTGACCCGGTTGTTTTACCAATTTTATTGATTCACATGTTGGTTAGAGTTTAGTCTCATTTTATTTATTTTATGGTTAGGCTTATGTTGTATGTAAGACCCCCCTCTCGGAACACAAGACACGGCACGAGAGGGGTCTTATGCATAGAACAGCCGCCTTGGGGTAGCACTAACACTCGGGCTAGCCTGTACCATAAGATGCCTATTCTGCTGGCTACAACAAATATAAATATATATATATGCCAATCCAACCAAAAGGATATAAAGAAATAAAATCCACACAAGCTATAAGTCCAAAAGCACAGTAATAGAGAAGCTAAACATGCTTCTACAAAATCAAAGTACAGCTATAAAGTTTCCCCAAAGGGCTACAACAAAACTCTCACACACTCACATCGGTAATAGATGGTAACGATGGCACCATCCCTTAAGGCCCGTTCGTCCTGGCCTGGCTGACCGGCTCCATCACCTGCTGCTCCACCTGCGGGGTTTCCTCCTAAAAAGGAAGGCGTAGCAACCGTTAGTCATAAAGACTAAGTGGCTTCACATTCGCTCCCCCGGCGACTCCTTGACACCAGGCGAAAGAAGGGACATGGTACAATATATCTATATAAAGCAGGAGTGTAAACAAGCAAGTGGTATAGATACGGTATCACTATGTATATGAAACAGTGTATAATCAAGTAATAAGTTAGTCTAGAATTTCTACCATCCATCACAGCATATGAATATAGAGTTATAACAAAAGTAACTAAACTTATATGGATGCCCATACAAGCATATAAGTTGAGGATCATTCAGCAGTAAGTAACTCATCATATAGGAGTGCCCATAAAAACTTATACGATGAGGGTCTTGTGTATGTAATGAGGTGCAATGTTATGTATGCGATGCGATGACATACCCATGATTACGCACATGCAGTTGCTATGTCGACACAGACTGGTAGTTCCCACTTTTCAAGCAGGTAGTTAACCTCTCAGGAGCCAACCGTCGTGGCCAGAAGGTGACAGTAGAACAGGCATTTCTACTACTAAGTGGGTATCCACACTACATCACTTAGGCCTTCGAACGCCTCAACGCTAAAAACACAACAACAGAGCCCATACGTACTACGGCCCAGCGGGTTCACTTGGGTAGATGTGCACCAAGATTCTAGCCCCAAACTGGCCTATGCGTGACAGAGAGGGAGCCTCAGAAATGAGCACGAGGATCAAGCCCAAGCGTTCACTTGGCACGGAAGGAGCCTCGGGACATGAACACTGAGGGACAAGCCCAACCTCCTAAAGTCTATCTGTCAACTCCCATCGGTGTGATGATTGGCGAGCCCGTAGACCTGCCACACTATCCTTAACCAAGGATTAAGACACCACGTGTTGACTCACACCGCATACAATTCCACAACACCATGGCATGGAAGAAGCCTCGGAGAAAGCACGAGGATCAAGCCCAACCATCCACTTTACTCACCTCAACACCATCCCGACTAGTGATGGCCAACACCACACTTACTAACTTACACAATGCTACCCGTAGGGAGACAACACTCTAAGCACTGGACTAATAAATTTCATTCAACCAAGTCAACACACATCATGGCCATAGTTTATTCATATATATGTCATACCGAATGATTTCAACATCATATAACAAAATGCGCATAAATGATAACATACCAATTTATATCAAACCATTTCGTTCGATTCTAGCTTGCTTCACAACTTGTTGTATGAATTCAAATTAACAGACTTCAAACTTTATCACGCTATGGTGGTTATCATAAAAGGGTTCACCTGAACCTTGAATTAGATTGCAACATTAATTCCACCGGATCTAAATCTATATTATACACTACTCAGAAATTTAGGTGCAGCAATAATCTGGACAGCAACTTCAACCAAAGATTTCTATGGATAAAAGAATCTGGTGAGTGTGTGTAACCCCTCGATGTAAAGGTCATTCCATCGGCTACAACTTTCATGTTTAGCCTGCAACCCAGATCAGACTATATCCCATTTAAAATTTGCTCCAAAGCCTGCAGCGTACAGAATACAATTCTGTGGGCTTAGCCTACAGCTCTTACTTCAACTAGACATTCCCATGGCTGCAGGCTTCACCCGAAGGCATGCAACCACTCGTTGGAAAGGTCATTTCAAGGGCTACAACTTTCGTGTTTAGTCAAAAGCCCAGATCGGAGCATTGCTTTCCTGAAAACAGCCAAGAAGGTCGCTGCATGCAGAATATAGATTCTGCATGCATCTTGAAGCGGAATGAACGGTATCAGTTCATCTTTCTCCTCAAGGTGATTTCCCCCAAATAGCAACCAGAAGTTCCTCCACCCTTATTCTCCCTCTCAAGGCCATTCCTCCTCACGAATCCACCCCCATCATCACTTTGAAGAAGGGGAGGTTGAAGATGACTAGTCATTAGAACAAGGTTCTTGATATGCCTCCCTAGAAAGCTTCTCCTCACGCATCAAGACTCATTTGAGGCGATGTCTCGCCTAAGAATATCTAAGGATCTAGCACCAAGGTAGAGGGTAGGAAGCTCACCTCATTTCAAGCAGTAACACCATCCCCGGCCATGGATCTTGTCATCCTCCTCCGCGACATCACTTTTTCCTTGACGACAGTGGCGTTTCTCTTCCTCCAAAGCTTGCTCTAGAAGTTCCTCTTGCTCCAAAACTTTCCCTATAGAAAATAAGGCCTGGGAAGAGAATGAGGATGCTAGGGTTTAACTTTTTATTTTTATACAGAAGTGACACGGGTAGGGATACGACCATGTCCTTACCCGTGTCCTGCTTTGGCGAAACGGCTCGACTGCCGTTTCGTGCTCCTACACGGGTACTGACACGCCCGTGCCTGTACCCGTGTCTAAGTGATACGGCCGTGGTTCCGGACGTGTTGACACCCGTGTCTTGTTCGGAGAACTGCTCGTTTAGCTTGCCTTGGAGCACACGGGTAGGGACATGCCCGTGCCTCTACCCATGTCCTTCTCTGGCCTGACTCAAAGCGATGACACTCAAAGCCACTAAACACGGGTAGGGACACGCCTGTGTCCCTACCCATGTCCTTCTCGGGAAATACCACTCAATGCCATTTTATTACCACTCAACCCCATGGTGACTCAGCGCCACTGAACACGGGTAGGGACACGCCCGTGTCCCTACCCGTGTCATACTCAACACAGTTTTTACCTTGTTTCCTTTTCCCCCTCGAGTGCGCACCTGATCACCTACAACCCCTTGAGCTCACACTAGCTCTCCTGACACTAAAAACACGCACAAGGGGCCTCGAGCGAATCGGAAAGTTACACTATATTTGCCTACTCTCGCAGATGTTCTCGGAGCTTGACTCTGTTCGCACTTGGTGCAAATTTGTTTACCTTTGAATTTTGTAAGTTAACTCTTTCTTTATTGGCTTCTATATAGTTTGATATGTTTTGATAACTATTCTGGGTTGGGTTGATAATCTTACTACCCCTTTTATTTACTGACAAGTTTGTTGCCACATGTTTATTTTCTTGCTGAGGTATTCTTTTCTTGTGAATGCCTCAGGTTCATGGCAGTAGCTGGTTGAGCGGTTAGGCTTGGAGGTTGCTAGTGGACTGCTATTTTGTAGAGGTTTTTCTCACAGTTGTGAGGTTGTGTTTTGTTTCTTTCATGTTAGTACAGACCTAAATGCTCTCTAGTGAGTTCATGTCAGGTTATTGATGCCCACTGGGGGTTTTCTTTTAAAATGCTAATTACTTTACTAAGCTGCCTAGTTGGCATTTTGTGGTTGTTTTTACTCGCTCTCTGGGAATGTTTTATGCTAGGTTGCATGTTAGGTATATTAAACTATAAAGGTATTACTTCTATTCACCTCATACATATCGTCTTTCAAACCTAAAGTCATTATCTTTTTACTGACGTAAAGACTATTTCTATACTTATAATAAATTTAGAGTCTTGCATACCGCGAGTTGTCCTTCGGGGATGTTTATGCTCGTGTAGGATGGTAATCCAACATAATCAAAGTATTTCCATAGTGTATAACTACTTTTACACGTTGACTAGCTAATCAACTGTACCGAGGGATACAACCATCTAAACTTAAACTGGGTTTTACTTAATAACTTATGGATTTCATATAAACTGTATAGTTTTAAGTCTTGCCTGAGCGCCTGCAATTATCCCCTACACGGTGTGGTATCACATCACATATTTTCTCATACTCTGATATAACTTACATGTTGATAAAATGCGGGTTATAATAGTTGGTGAAAGTGAGGAAAAGATCTACCTTAACTCAAGAGGGGGGGGGGGGGGTGAATAGAGTATTTAAAAATAAATTTACAATTTAAAATAGTACAGCAGTGGAAGACTTAAATTTATGTATATGTGTAAGGTGCTTGCAGTGAAGTAAAAACTAAAGCAAGAAATAAAGAATCACACAACACACAGCAAAGACAAACACATAGAAACCAGATGACACAAGGATCTATAGTGGTTCCCCAAAAACCTGGGTACATCCACTCTTCTACCACCCTTGGTAGGAATCCACTGCAGGAATAGTTGATCAGGTGTCCTGGGCACCAATGAGCTTTTGATCAGGTGCTCAAAAACCAAACCAGATTTTTTGATCAGGTGTCTTGCCACCACTGAGTTTTGATCAGGTCTCAGAAACCAAAAGTTCACTTTTGAAGGGAGAGATAACCCTGTACAGATGGTGGTAAAAGAAAAAGGTGATGATGTCTTCTCTGTCTCAAATCACTGAGATAAGACTAGTGGATTGTTGATGTTGTCAAAGCTCCCCCTGAGATATAGAAAGGTTCAGGAGTGAAAGCTTTTCTAGGGTGATAGGTCTTCAGAAGCTTTAGATCTCCAGCAGAAGATGATTCCAGCAGATGCTGAAATGTTTGATGTCTGGAGTCCTTGATGTTAAAGCTTTTGAACACTTGAAGATATGGAGGAGTTGAGTAGCAGAAGATCTCCTCTACAGCAGAATTTTCTTGTGTTCTTGAAGATTCAATAGATTTGAAAATCACAGAAGATGAACTGTTGATAAGATAAGTTGTATTGTTCAATCTTCTGTATTGTAATCTAATTCTTCTGTATCACTTTGTATTCTCTGTATACTCTATTATCTCTGTATATTGTATCTTGTGTATTGTGTGTTGTTGTTGTCTCTATTCTCTTCTGTAGGAGTATATCAAAAATCTGACTTAGATGGCCGTTATTCAGTCATAAATGGCTTCCATAATTGACAACTGTATCTGGGGAAAGTCCTAAGCAATATTCCATTTAGTCCTTCCTTGAAACTTGCATCAGATTGCTTGAAACAGCTAGAAAATCCTTTGTAATAAATGCAGAGAATAAATCTGAAAGAATTTGAATTGATTCCATAACTGTTCTTGAATTTGAATTCTGAAGGCGTCGATCTCTCACAGAAATCGTCGATCTCTCACAGAAATCGTCGATCTGAGCTCTATGATCGTTGAACTGAGCTCAGAGATTGGATTTATACTAGAGACAGAAAACGTTGACCTGAGCTCTACGATCGTCGAACTGAGCTCAGCGACTTTGAAAATAGCTGAAGACAAAATGTCGATCTGAGCTCGAAGATCGTCGACCGGAGTTCGACGACTTGCAGAGTTGAGCTCAGAGAGTGTCGAACGGAGTTCGACGTTTCGTCGAACTGAGCTCGACGAAAATTGTCTTGTCTCAGTACTTAGTCCTGATCTTCTAATGGTCCTGGGGGCATCTCCAAACCTAAGTTCTAAGCCCTAGACTCATTCTAATTTGACCTTTTCAACTATACAACTAGGTGAAACAATTTTCCTAATAACATAATGATCCTTGCCAAAATTAGTAATAGGGTGTTCCAACAATCTCCCCCTATTTGGGTTAGGATTACTATTTACAGGACATAATCAGGAAACACAGAATCATGCATACAGAAACATAAAAATAAACTATAAATGCAGAAAAGATAATCAAAGCAGCATTGCAGAACTCAAAAGGAAATCAACAAGTGTTCAGATATAGATGTACTGTCAGCTTAGAGAATTCATTTCCTTTCACTGCCTTTCTTAAATAAAATCTCCCTATTGGGATTGAGAGCATCTTTCTTTGATCTTCTGTCATCTTCTTCACCTAAGGAGGTTTGGGATCTGGGCCTTAGAACTACAGCCTCAGGATGCAGTTTCATGTAATCTTTAGGATCAAAGAACTTTCTTGAAGCATATCTCTCCAGTTCTGTCTTTCTTTGTTTTGAAAGAGTAGTGATGTTAGAAGTATCTTTACCTTGCTCTCTAGCCTTTTTCAATTAATCTAAAGCCTCAAGTTCCTTCATCCTGGCAGTCCATGATACTGGATTGTTTTCTGGATCCTCAAAAGGAATTGAAGGTTCATATCTATTTATAGTTTCTGAAGCAGTAGATGTTCTTGTAAAAAAAGTATCTCTGAGTTTGTAAGGAAAATGACCTTTAGTTGAATCCATATGCCCTTGTCCTTCCCTTTGCTGTCTGGAATAAGTTATATATTCTCTCTGACTTTCTCTGTGTTGTCCTCTTCTTGAATGATAACCTTTTTGATATTGTCCTCTGTGCTGATATCTTTGAGAGGGTTGAGAGGAACTTTGCTTTGAATCTGAAGATTGAAATGCAGAGCCTCCACCATATCCTGAATCTGGAGGAGGAGAAGGAGGAGGTTGATACTGAGAGGATCCTTTCTCATACTTGTCCAGTTTCCTTTTCTTCTTCATAGCCTTTAACTGATTTTTGGAATATTGCATCCAGGGCTCTGTAATCTGGTAGTCATGCATAATATAATATGGTATGTCATTTGCATCTTTGGCCTGGGCAGGAGGAACTCTCATCATAGCTTTGATTCTATCTTTCCTCTTTTTGGCAATGGTGCCAGCAGAGTCATCAGATTCAGTATTGAATTTGTCACTGTCAGAGCTCTGTGGTCTGTCATAAAGATCATCAATTCTTTTTATGTATTCCTCTTGAAGTTTGGATTTCTCAGAATCAGCAGGAGCAGGAGGTGTTGGAACAGCAGCAGGAATCTCAGCAGGAGCAGTTGTAATAACAGACACTTGTGGAGCAGTTGCATCAACATGATTCTCAGAAACTTGTTCTTCCAGATAACTTGCCAGTTCTTCAGCAACAACAGTATCAGCAGACATCATCTCAATATCAGTAGATTCAACAGAAATATTAGCAGCAACAACACTAACAGTAGCAATAACTTCCTCAGCCTTAAGAGAATTGACATAGAATATGATCAGGCTGGAATCACATATAGAAATAGGCACAATGGCCTTAGTAAGGTCTTCAACTCCCTGAGTTGGTAATCTTCTTCTGTAAAAGTATCAAACTCAAGCAATAGTGACCTGAGGTCCACTGTAATCACTGGTACTGGAGCATCAGTTGGAGCAGGCAGTTCCTCAGCTTCATAAGGCATCTCCCTCTGCCTTAATTCAGTCATGACTGGATCAAGGCACTCCATAGAAGGATTTGCTTGAGGAGAGGAAAAAGTGGTTAGCCTATCAGATAGCTCCTTTATTGATTACAGGAGAAGAGCCATGGTGGTCTTCAGCAGGCTTACTAGCTTGGGGGCCAGTATCCTATAAAGCCTATCTGCCAAGGCTGATAAATCCACTTGCTCAAGTGGTACTTGAGTAGAGGTGGATGATGGAATTTCTTTAACTGATGGTGAATGGCTGCAGTTGATGCTGTGGTGGATGGTAGGATTGATGGTTGAGAGATAGGGATGGTGGAGATGGATGGTATGGGTGTGGAGATGGATGGAGTGAATGATGGTTGGGAGAGTATATCATGAAGAAGTTGTTGGTAGGAGGAGGTAGAGGGAAGCTCAGGAGGAGAGGAAGGGGAATCATCCATGAAGGAATCTTCCAATATATTGAAGGATGGAATGGTAAGAGGTGGATAGTAGAAAAGTGAATGGAATGGTTCTGAGGTGGCTGGAGGTGATAGAGGAGATGAGATGGTAATGGGGGAAGAAATGGGTATGGTTGGGGAGATTGTTGTGATTGATGTGGAGGTGGTGGTATAAACAAGAGGTGGAGAAGGAGGATCAGAGGTGGAGGCAGACAGTTCTTCCATGAGGGCTGGAGCTTGAGGGGAAGTTACTACAGGAGTCCTTGTGCCTGAAGCTATAGTAGTCCTGGCAGGTTTGATGATCTGCCTATCTGATTTCCCAAATAGGGCACAGGTTAATCTTTTAGATGCATTAATGTGCATCCCATTGGAAACAAGCAGCTCTAGGCACCTGGAGTGCAGGAAAACCCCTAAAATCCTCCTGAAATTGACAAAACATTTATTAATTTTCTTCTTGATCAAATCAAAGAAGATTTTTCCCCAATTCAGATGTTTCTTGTCCACTATGGCTCCCATAAGACAGAACTTATACCTTGATATGGTATCATGTGCTGAGTTCTTAGCCAGCAGCACTTTCCCCACAACATCAGCCAAAAATCGAAATTCAATGGATAGATTCTTTTTCAATAACTTATTAGGGTTTGCAGCAGAGTGACTCATTCTATCCAACATAGAATCAAATTCTTCTCCAGACATATCAGTAGAATCATCTCAAGTACTTAAATTGAATACCTCAGTCAGAAGGGTAGGGGAGAATTGTACTTGAATCCCGCTGATAGTACCGACAAGGGTATTCTCATCCAAATTGTTTGCAGTAAATACCCATTCCTTTATTTCGTCAGCTACAATCTTCATTCTGGTCGACATAATATCCACTAGTTGTTGTTCCTTGAATAGTTCCAGGATATCCTTGAAGATTTGATCGCTGCCATCGAATGAATCCATATCAATATCAAACCCGGTATCAAACTTCATCTTCGCGAGAGCCGCAACATTCACCGCGATTGAAGACCTGCAAAAAAAATTACCAAACACAACCAAGTGCAGTAGAGTTTAGAGGGAAAGAAAGAAATTGCAGAGAGTATGAATGCGCAATCAAGGAACGACGACGAAAAATGATTTTTATATTAGGGTTCGACGGCGGAAAGGAAGGATCGTTTAACTCTGTTCGACGATCTGGGCTTCTAATGGAATCTGAAGAGTCTTCAATAACGTCGATCTCCGTTCGACGATACTGGAGAGCATCGAACTCCGTTCGACGATAGTTGACCATAGGAAGATAGCCTTGTGCTGCCTGGAAAACGCTGAACTCTGGTCGACACTTATTGGAAAGCGTCGATCTCCGTTCGACGCTTTTTGGGAAAAAACGTCGAGCGCAGTTCAGAGACAAAATAGAACCTACAGACACTAGAAAATATAAGTTTTATGCCTAGTCTTGGTCTGTTTTTAGATTTAAAAATCTTGGGATTTATTTTAAACTTCCTCCATCTAACATTCCTAACTGATTTAGGAAGAAGGTGTGTTTCTTTTCATCCAAAGGTTTGGTGAAAATATCTCCCCTTTGCAAATCAGTTGGGATATACTGAAGTTCAATTTTATTTTTCTCTACATTATCTCTTAGAAAGTGATGCTTAATCTCTATATGTTTTGTCCTACTATGGAGGACTGGATTTTGTGCTATAGAAATAGCACTAGCGTTATCACAAAATATTTTTGACCCTCTTAAGTTGTAGCCATAGTCTAGTAGCTTGTTTTGAATCCACAGAATCTGTGAGCAATAACTGCCTGCTGCCATGTATTCAACTTCAGCAGTTGAAGTGGACACTGATGTCTGTTTCTTACAGAACCAGGAGACAAGTCTGTCACCAAGGAACTAGCAAGTTCCACTGGTGCTTTTCCAGTCTACTCTATATCCAGCATAATCAGCATCTGAAAATCCAGTTAATTAAAATCCTGAGTCTTTTGGATACCAGAGTCCTAGATTTGGATAACTTTTCACACCTAAGAATCCTCTTTACTAATGTTAAGTGTGACTCTCTAGGGCTTACTTGGAACCTAGCACATATGCATGTAGCAAACATTATATCAGGTCTACTAGCTGTAAGGTACAATAGAGAGCCAATCATTGCTCTATATGTTGTCTGATCAACATGTTTTCCATGTTAATTAGCATCTAATACAACATTAGTAGGCATAGGTGTTTTCATACAAGATGCTTCAGACATACCAAATTTCTTAACAAGTTTCTTTGCATACTTGGTTTGAGAAATGAATATGCCTTCAGCATGTTATTTGACTTGCAATCCAAGAAAGAAGGAAAGCTCACCCATGCTACTCATTTCGAATTTAGAATGCATTAGGTTGGAAAACTTCTTGCACAAATTTGAATCAGTAGAACCAAAGATAATATCATCTACATATATTTGTACTAGTAGGGTATGGGACTTATGGGTTCTAATAAAAAGAGTTTGGTCTACTCTACCCCTTATAAAATCATTTTTCAGAAGAAAGCATGCTAAGATCTCATACCATGCTCTAGGAGCTTGCTTGAGACCATATAATGCTTTATGCAATTTGAAAACATGGTCAGGATAAGTTGGAGAGATAAAACCTGGAGGTTGTCTAACATAGACTTCCTCTTTGATGTCTCCATTGAGAAATGCACTCTTCACATCCATTTGGTAGACCTTGAATCCTTTGTGAGCTGTATAGGCAAGGAATATTCTTATTGCCTCTAACCTTGCCACTGGTGCAAAGGTCTGGTCATAGTCTATCCCTTCTTCTTGAGAATAACCTTGAGCAACTAGCCTTGCCTTGTTCCTTACAATAACTCCTTAATCATCCAACTTATTTCTGAACACCCACTTTGTTCCAACAATTGAGTGATCCTTAGGCCTTGGCACTAGTTACCAAACTTTGTTTCTCTCAAATTGATGTAGTTCCTCTTGTATAGCAATGATCCAGTGTGGATCTTGTTCTGCATCTTGAATGGATTGATGCTCAACTTGAGATAGAAAGCAAGTAAGCATCAGGTTCTGGTTGACCTGATTTCTTGTTTGCACACCAGCTAAGATGTCTCCAATCACTTGGGAGATTGGGTGATCTCTTGTTGTTACTAAATCAATAGGAGGTGTTGATTGTTCACCAACCTGTGTTGTTATTTCCTCTTATGGAACAACAACTGGCTCTTCAAGATGGTTTTCTCCAAGATGTTGAACACCAAGATGTTGAGTATCCTCTTCATCTTCACTGATTTCAGCTCTTTGTTGGATAGGTGAATGTACTGAATCCTTTTCTACAATGTATAACCTATCCAGATTTTCTGAAAGAGAGTGTACCTGCAATGGTTCTATGGTAGAAGTAGACTTCTCCTTGTAACACATTCTCATCAAAAGATACATGAACAGATTCTTCAATTTTAAGAGAAGTTTTATTATAAACCCTATTAGCTTTACTGATCATGGAGTATCCCAGAAACACTCCTTCATCAGCTTTAGCTTGGAATTTTGCTAAATACTTCTTGTCATTATTGTGAATATAACAAATACAGCCAAAAATTTTGAAATAGTCTACTTTAGGTTTCTTCCCTTTGAGCAATTCATAGGGAGTCTTGCCCTTCTGTTTATGTATTAGACTTCTGTTCAACACATAGTTGGAGGTGTTCACTACCTCAGCCCAAAAAGATAGAGGTAGGTGAGCATCTGTCAACAATGTAGTAGTAGATTCAATTAGGGTTCTATTTTTCCTTTCAACTACCCCATTTTCTTGAGGAGTTCTAGGAGCTGAGAAAGTATGCCTGATCCCTTCACTCTTACAGAACTCTTGCATAAGAAGAGAATCAAACTCTGTCCCATGATCACTTCTGATCAGGGCAATGTGAGTATTGAACTCAATCTGTATACATTTGAGAAACTCTGTCAGACACTTAAAGTTATCAGACTTGAGAAGTCATCTACAAAATCCTAGGTGAATCACTCTTATTAAGTGACTTAAAACTGTTTTTAGTTTGCTTGCCTAATTGACAGGCCCTACAGAGTCCTTCCTTCTTGTAGGGGCCAGAAGGTAGTCCTCTAACAAGGTTGTCCTTAGACAGCCTAGCAATGGTTCTAAGGTTTAAGTTTCCTAGTCTTTTATGTCATAAATCATTTAGTTTGCAGACTGAATTAAATAAGCAGATATCTATGTTGGTTGAAAGGAAATCTACAAGATAAATGTTACCTTTCCTTTTACCTGTTAACACTATTGTGTTATCCTCTGACTTGATCTGGCATAAGGATTTGTTGAATGTCACTTGATATCCTTCATCACAGAGTTGACTGATGCTGATTAGGTTGTGCTTCAGTCCTTCAACATAAGCCACCTTCTTGAAAGTGACTGACCCAATCTGAACAACACCATATCCTTTTGTTTGACCAAAGTTTGAATCACCAAAAATTACTTTGGGTCCAAGTTTGATTATGAAGGATGATAGGTTCTCCTTGTTCCCTGTCATGTGCTTTGAGCACCCACTATCCAGATACCGTTGTTGGGTCACTTCTGGATAGGTCTTCACCTACACATAATCGGCTTATATATTTTTGACCCAGTTTACCTTGGGCCTAGGTTGATATCCTTTTAATTCAGAAATGAAAGACATCCCAGGTTGACTCTTATATCCTTCAGGATGGTTCTCCTAGGAGGTACTATCCATTCAGTATAAGGGTTGAAGCTTTGGGATGAGGGACTTCTAGGATTGACTTGAGATTTACCTTTGAAAGAAGGTTCAAAGCTCTGAGCTCCGTTCGACGATCGTCGACCTGAGTTCGACGATCTTGGGTCAGATCGTCGAGCTCCGTTCGAAGATCGACTATACCAGAGTTCAGAGTTCAGAAGTCATCGTTCTGAGTTCGACGATCCAGCCTTGGATCGCCGACCTCTATTCGACGATCGTCGAGCTCTGTTCGACGTTTTCTGTTGAACTTGATTTTCCTTAGGTAAATCTGGATTCTTCCTTGCTACCTCTACAACACCCTTTCCTTTATCAGAAATAAATTTAATTCGGGTTGTTAATACTAAAGGTTGGCTGAATGAATCACCCAAGCCTAGTGTACTGTTGAATCTTGAGTTCACTGTACTTGTGATGTCCATCAGTTTGATGTTTCTCCCATTAAGGGATTCTTCAAACTTCTTTTCCTGGGATAACTCACTTTTTAGTGAAGCTATCTCCTCCCTACAGCATTCTAACTCCTCAGAGAGTTTATGGTTATCTGATTTTAAGGTGCTATGTTCAGACAATTGATTTTTGAGAGAGATTATCTCTTTCTCAGACTTTAGCAAATCTAAACACAGTGTCTTAAATTCAATTTTAAAGTCCTCAGAAGTAAAATCAAAAGAGTTTATTACCTCATCCTCTTCAGATCCAGTTTCATCTTCAGAATCAGACTCTTGTTCTGCATAAGAGTTTTGCTGGGAGGCATTGATTGCCATCATGCAGAATTCTTTTTCCTCAGCATCATCCTCATCATCACTTGAGCTGGATGAGGCTTCTGATTCTTCTTTTGTATCACTCAAGCTTTCAGCTACAAATCCCTTCCTTGTATGTTTGTTTTTGTTGGATGAGGATCTGTTGCTGTTATTCTTTCTTGAGTCCTTGTCTCTTCTTCTCTCTTTTCTGTCCTTCTTATCCTTGTTTTGATTCTCTGGACAGTCAGGCACAATGTGGCCTGGCTTCTTGCATCCAAAGCAGATGATTTCTTTGTTGTTGGACTTGTCATATCTAGGCTTCTCATGCCCCTTGAATGACTTCTTTCTGAAATCCTTCCTGGCCATCTTATAGAATCTTTTGGCCAGTAGACTTAGCAGCTCATCATTTCCTGTAACTTTGTCTTCAGGCTTCTCTTCTCTATCTTTGAAGGCTATGGTCTTCTTCTTTCTAATGACTGGAGATGCAGCCTTTCGTTCTTCTTCCCTATTCTTGATGAGCAGCTCATAAGATTTGAGCTTGCCCAGAAGAGCTTCTATTGTTATTTCACTTAAGATTCTGGCATCTTTAATTGGCCAGATTCTTGAATCCTAAGTGCTGGGGAAGCACATTAGGATCTTATCATTGAGTTCAGTGAGTGTGATTTCCTTATCTAATGTCTTTAGCTAACTAACTATCAGACTGAGCCTGTTGTACATATCTGCAACTGACTCAGCTTCTCCTTTCTTGAAGTTCTCATATTGGGATATGAGATGGGATCTCCTGTCCTTTCTTTCATCAGCAGATCCTGATACAATTTCTGAGAGCTTATCCCATATGTCTTTAGCTGAGCAGCATTCAGCTACCTTTTGGAATATCTCATCAGACATAGTCTGAGCAAGAATATTCATGGCTTTTGCATCTGCCACTTTCCACTTCTTTATTTCAACATCTGTTCCTGAGGGAGGTGGAACAACACTTGTGCTTGTGGTCTCTGGAGGTCTTGGACACACTGTCAAAATAGAATTAAAAATGCCCTCATCAATAGAATTCATGTAAAGCTTAATCCTTGCCTTCCAAAGTGCAAACTTAGAGAGGTTGCACACTGGAGGTCTTGTGCTAGCATAATCTTTGTTCTGTGCCATGGTTTTGTTTGAAAATAAATATAAAACAAAAAGTAATAACTATCCTCTACAGAAGGTTTATCTTATCAAGGATCTTTTGGTTCAGGTGTTAGCCTGTTCAACAAATCTGTTGAAGATTCAGATGTTGAATAACCAACCTCGCTTTGATACCAATTGAAAGTGAGGAAAAGATCTACCTTAACTCTAGAGGGGGGTGAATAGAGTCTTTAAAAATAAATTTACAATTTAAAATAGTACAACAGTGGAAGACTTAAATTTATGTATATGTGTAAGGTGCTTGCAGTGAAGTAAAAACTAAAGCAAGAAATAAAGAATCACACAGCACACAACAAAGACAAACACACAGCAACCAGATGACAAAAGGATCTATAGTGGTTCCCCAAAAACTTGGGTACATCCACTCTTCTACCACCCTTGGTAGGAATCCACTGCAGGAATAGTTGATCAGGTGTCCTGGGCACCAATGAGCTTTTGATCAGGTGCTCAAAAACCAAACCAGATTTTTTGATCAGGTGTCTTGCCACCACTGAGTTTTGATCAGGTCTCAGAAACCAAGAGTTCACTTTTGAAGGGAGAGATAACCCTGTACAGATGGTGGTAAAAGAAAAAGGTGATGATGTCTTCTCTGTCTCAAATCACTGAGAGAAGACTAGTGGATTGTTGATGTTGTCAAAGCTCCCCCTGAGATGTAGAAAGGTTCAGGAGTGAAAGCTTTGCTAGGGTGATAGGTCTTCAGAAGCTTTAGATCTCCAGTAGAAGATGATTCCAGCAGATGCTAAAATGTTTGATGTCTGGAGTCCTTGATGTTGAAGCTTTTGAACACTTGAAGATATGGAGGAGTTGAGTAGCAAAAGATCTCCTCTACAGTAGAATTTTCTTGTGTTCTTGAAGATTCAGTAGATTTGAAAATCACAGAAGATGAACTGTTGATCAGAGAAGCTGTATTATTCAATCTTCTGTATTGTAATCTAATTCTTCTATATGTCATTGTATTCTCTGTATACTCTATTATCTCTGTATATTGTATCTTGTGTATTGTGTGTTGTTGTTGTCTCTATTCTCTTCTGCAGGAGTATATCAAAAATCTGACTTAGATGGCCGTTACTCAGTCATAAATGGCTTCCATAATTGACAACTGTATCTGGGGAAAGTCCTAAGCAATATTCCATTTAGTCCTTCCTTGAAACTTGCATCAGATTGCTTGAAACAGCTAGAAAATCCTTTGTAATAAATGCAGAGAATAACTCTGAAAGAATTTGAATTGATTCCATAACTGTTCTTGAATTTGAATTCTAAAGGCGTCGATCTCTCACAGAAATCGTCGATCTGAGCTCTACGATCGTTGAACTGAGCTCAGAGATTGGATTTATACTAGAGACAAAAACGTCGACCTGAGCTCTACGATCGTCGAACTGAGCTCAGCGACTTTGAAAATAGCTGAAGACAAAATGTCAATCTGAGCTCGAAGATCGTCGACCGGAGTTCGACGACTTGCAGAGTTGAGCTAAGAGAGCGTCGAACGGAGTTCGACGTTTCGTCGAACTGAGCTCGACAAAATTGTCTTGTCTCAGTACTTAGTCCTGATCTCTGAATGTTCCTGGGGGCAGCTCCAAACCTAAGTTCTAAGCCCTAGACTCATTCTAATTTGACCTTTTCAACTATACAACTAGGTCAAACAATTTTCCTAATAACATAATGATCCTTGCCCAAATTAGTAATAGGGTGTTCCAACAGTTGGTATCAGAGGGATTGGTTGTTTGACAATTGTTCGAGCAACCATCTCTTGTTTAGTGTTAGTTATTTAGTGTCATTTCATACACACACCGATGTGTCATCAGTACTTCTTGGCTGAAGAATGAACACTACACTCATAAGCATGATAAGAAGTATATGGGGGCATATTATGTAGTATGTGATACATAATATATGTTAGTATATTGATCCACCATATGCGGCAATATGTGACGGTTATGTAGTATAGGATGCATAACCATCAGCACATGGATGCCAATTAGCGCATTTTACTTTCTCATTACATGCGATATTATGTAGTATAGGATGCATAATATTTCATGTGTACGCCGCTCATAACATGCACTAAGGCTTTTTATAGAATGCATAGCACAACATACATAGCATAATATAGCATTTGCACACGTGCCAAGCTAAAGGTTTATATGATGACATATGTACACATATGGTTTTGAGTCAAAAGAATATAATTCATGCATTCATGGTCTATGCACATGAGTCAATAGGATGATGGTATATTATACTAAGTCTGGGCATGACATCATGAATGAAATTCCCAGAGCAAGTTAGCAGCTTGAGCAAGTACTTATTTATGTTTTGTCTGTACTAGGTTGTTTGGTTCTAGCGGTTAAGCTAGGTTTTGACTAGTTGTTTGTTGTGATTATTAGAATATTGAGATGTCCTATGATGAGGCCGACTCCCCAGTTAGAGGGCGAGTTTTCTGGTGCTCAGAATGATGCCGTGATAGAAGGATTGCAACAAAGCAACGAAGCTTTGTCTAGGAAAATGTTGGAGGTGCAGTCGCAGATCTAAGCCATGTTGACTGTCGTTGTAGGACAAACTTCATAGCTTTGGACGACTGTATTATAGCCATCGAGGAGATGTTTTTGTACTTGAGAGTTTCTGTCGACCAGAGAGTGATGCTCGCTTCTTATCAGCTCAAGGGACTTGCAAAGAGCTGGTGGCTGAGGTAAAAGGAAAACTTGAAGGATGGATGTTTATGGGAAGTCTTCAAGGAGATTTTTCTAAAGAAGTTTCTGCTGACGGTCGAGCGATACAGTTTGTTGAATGATTTCCTACACGTAAAGCAGAGTCAGCTTATAATGAGTGAGTATGAGGTGGATTTTAGCATGCTGAGATGGTTCGCCCCAGATTTAGTTATTTCTGAGGCCAGCAAAGTTAAATGTTTTCTGGGTGGTCTACGGAGTGACATCTAACAGCTATCAAATGCTTATGGATCAGAAACCAATGATAAAGTAGTAGAAGCTGCTCTGAAGGTCGAAGCAATTGACAATGCTAAGAACCAAGGTCAGCAGTTGAGAAAATATAAGAGGAAATCTTATGTGGGAAGAAACTCCAAGGAATCTTGTTCTGCTTCTAGGAAAAGAAGCAAAGAGACCTATAGTTTCTGTTGCAAGTCAGGACATCTGGTTGAGAAGTGTTTCAAGAGAATAGGAGCTCTTAAGTAAGAGCAGGTTCATACGATCCAGGGTGCTCCTAAGGGAGATTTTGTTTGTACTTCGTGCAAACATAAGGGGCACAATGCTGTCCATTGTTGGGATGATATTAGAGTTTACTTTCAGTGAAATCAGAAAGGTCATTTCAAGTCAAAGTGCTCGCAGTCTCAGCCTGCGCTGGAGCAAGTTCCGCTTCGGGCTTTGCCACCGCCACAGCTTTGGACAAAGGAAAGGTCAAGATGAACGTGGAATATTTAAACGAAGCGCAGACATCTACTCAAGTTATGGCAGGTTAAATCCTAATCTAGTTTTAGCTTTTTAGCTTGTAGTTATAGTTTTGATGTTCATTCCTTAGTTGCGTATGCGTTTTTATAGGAAATTTTAAGGTAAAGAACCATTGGATGAGTGTTCTTTTTGATTCTGGTGCTACCCACTCGTTTGTGGCTAGGACCTTTGTTGAGCATCATCGTCTGAATCTGGATCAAGTTGGCGATGTGTTTCATGTCAAGTTACCCTCTAGTGATTTAGTGCTATCGGACCAAGGTATTCAGAGTTGTCCGATTCTGTTAGGTGATTTTCTAGCAGTGGCTGATTTGAAGGTGATTGACTTGGAAGATTTTGATGTGATATTGGGCATGGACTGGTTGTCCAGATATGATGTTGTTATACAGTGCAAGGTTAAATGCTTGGACTTCAAGATTGAAAATGGTTATCCCAGGAGTGTTTATGGTTATCTGCGTCAGGTTTCTCCGATTATTTCTGCGGTTTGTGCTCGGAAGCTTTTAGATTCCGACAATTTTGCTTGTTTGGTTTCAGTTTTGGAAACCAAGGTTGTTTTACCGCATTTGGAAGAGATCCCCGTGGTGACTGAGTTTCCTGATGTATTTTCTGGTAATCTTCCTGGTCTTCCGCCTGAGAGAGATGTGGAGTTTGTGATAGATTTGGAGCCAGGTACCCGTCCTATTGCGGCACCGTACCGAATGGCCCCTCGTGAGCTGGAGGAGTTGCGTACCCAGTTGGATGATTTATTGCAAAGCAAATTTATTAGGGCAAGTTCTTCACCTTGGGGAGCCCCCGTGATGTTTGTAAAGAAAAAGGATAGATCAATGAGGCTTTGCATTAATTATAGAGAATTGAACAAGGTCACCATAAAAAACTGATATCCTTTACCGAGGATTGATGATTTATATGATCAATTGCGTGGTAGCTCCGTATTTTTAAAGATTGATCTTTGTTCGGGGTACCACCAGTTAAGGATTCATGAGACAGATATTCTACGGACCGCTTTTTGTTCCCAGCACGGACATTTGAGTTCTTGGTGATGTATTTTGGTTTGACCAATGCACCATCTGCCTTTATGGATGTTGGATCCCTAGTTGGATTTGGGCTAGGTTCACTAAATTAAGATATGACCCAACATGTATAAATAAGGGTCATGACTATGTCTTAGAGTATAGGTTAAGTCCTTAGAGTCAATAGTACAAAGGACCAGCCTCCAGCACTGCCAAAGACTCAAGACTTAGAGAATTCAAGTTTTGGAAAAAGGAGATCTATGTTCGTCGATCTCCGATCGATGATTATCGTGCCCTGCTTGACAAACTCAGAGACAATTCTCTGAGCTGAGCTCGACGAACTCAGATCTCAGCTCGAAGAACTCTAGACCAAGTGATAACTCCTCTAGTCAAACTTCAGTCAACGAACTAAGAACATCAGCTAGACGAACTCTGTCCTCAGGTCGACTAACACTTCAACTCTCAGAGCCAAAGATCTCTCAATGCCAGATCAATACTTCAACACTCAATATCAGAAAATATTCTAAGTCCAGACTGCAGACTCAGCTCGACGATCTCAGACATCAGCTCGAAGAACTTGATGCACAGAGGAAGAAAGTTATCAAGCAGCATTCAAAGTTCAACGATTTTGGATCTCGGCTCGACGAACAGCTATTCTCAGCTCGACGAAAACCATTCTTAGGTCGACAAACTCAGAGCACAAAATCTGCCAGTTTATGTAGTGTAGTTGTTCGTTGATCTCTGGTCGACGAAAACTGTAAGACATATTGTTATTTATTCTTTCTTTTTCTGTCTCCTTATTTTATATCTATTATAGGCTGTTAATTCCTTGGATACACAATGCTCTTATATCCTTTGAATCGAGCCGTTACTGGCAGCATTGATTGCAAATATCTTCCATGGAATTAATTGCTTATATCTCAGGACAGACATAGAATAGAATATATGACAGCATACTTGCCGTTTTCATTTTTCGAGATTTCGGCTAAGCATTAATTGCTAGTTTTTGAATTCGACCTTGAGGCAGTTATAGAGCAGATAATCTCTTAGCCAAAAAGAAGCAAGATACACAGAAACCTTTCAGAATACAAAAGTGAAGTGCATACAGCTCTCTGAAGAAAAATCAACTGCTCTCAAAAAAAGAAGAAAGAACAACAATCACTATCAAGAGCCTTTCTTCTCCTTCTTTGTTTTCTTAGATCTCAAGTGACAAAAAATATTCAATTCAGTCAAAGGATCTCAGAAAGTAGATCTTACAGCAGAAGGCCTACTTATCCTTTACAAAGCTTCCACTCCTGAACCATTCAAGATCTCAGGGGGTGCTTTGACAACATCACAGTATCCACAAAGTCTTCTCATTTTGATTTGAGAAAAGAAGACTTCAATCAACCTCTCTTCCCCACCTCTTTACAGGGTTTTAATTCCCTTCAAAATTATTCTGGTTGCAAGTCTCCTTCAAAAAGACTTGGGTTGGTTTTTGAGCACCTGATCAAAAGCTCATTGGTGGCAGTCACCTGATCAAAACCTATAGTGGATTCCTACCTAGGGTGGTAGAAGAGTGGATGTACCCAAGTTTGGGGAACCACTATAAAATTCTTGTGTTGTCTGTGTGGCTGTGATTTTCCTGTGTGCTTGTGCTATGATATATTTTGCTGTGTAGCTTAGTTACCTTTTCTCTAATTCACTTGCTTCACTTGTACATTTATACACTTAAATCATAGTAACATATTTGATTAAAGACTTGTTATTTCCGCAAAAATCAAAAAGACTTTAAAAACTCGATTCACCCCCCCCCCTCTAGAGTTTTTCAGAGCTTACCCTATCTTTCAATTGGTATCAGAGGGTGGTTAATCACATCATACAGGCTCACACCTGGATTAATCAAGATCCTCAGGATAAACTCTGAATAAGTCCTACTAGTTTCTCAGTTTAAATTTTATTTTCTGATATCATGACACAAAACAAGGATTATGCCAGCATCAGACCTCCAGTTTGCAACTTGCAAAAGTTTGGAATCTGGAAGGCAAGAATCAAACTTTATATGAACTCTATTGATGAGGACATTTTTAATTCCATCTTGACAGGACCACCAGCTCCAGTGGCGTCTAGTTCAACCCAAGTAAATCTCCGTGCAGTGCCTCCTCCAGATCAAACTGATGCACATAAGAAAGCAAAGATTGCTGATGTCAGAGCTATGAACATACTGGCCCAAACTATGTCAGATGACATATTTCAGAAAGTTGCTGAATGCACATCTGCCAAAGCCATTTGGGATTCCCTCAACCAAATGGTAGCATGATCTGCTGATGAGAAGAAGGATAGAAGATCCAACCTCATATCCCAATATGAGAATTTCAGGAAAGATGAAGCAGAATCTGTAGAAGTAATGTACAATAGGCTGAGCTCCATCATCAGTGAGCTCAGAAGACTGGACAAAGAAATTACTCTGACTGAGGTCAATGACAAGATCCTCATGTGCTTCCCTAGCACATGGGACTCTAGAATCTGGCCCATCAGAGAGGACAGAAGCATGGCTGAAATCTCAACAGAATCTCTGTTTGGAAATCTCAAATCCTATGAGCAATTGATCAAGTCAAGAGAAGCTGTAGTTGAACTAAAGGCTCCAACACCCACCAAGAAGGAATAGAGCTTAACATTCAAAGCTACAGAAGAATATCCTAGCTTGCCAGTCAATGAAGATCTCATGAGTCTCTTTGCTAAGAGATTCTATAAGATTGCAAAAAAGGACTTCAGGAGGAAGCCTTCAAGGAATGAAGATAAACCCAGGTATGACAAGACCCCTTCTAAAGAGGTTGTCTGTTTTGGGTGCAGGAAACCTGGACACTTCATCTCAGAATGCCCAGAAGTCCAAAAGAAAGACAGAAGGCAAGAAATAGACTCAAGAAGACATCAGCACAGCAAGGCCTCCTCCAGCAAGTACAAAAAGAAAGAGAAGGGCTTTGTAGCTAAAACCTGGAGTGATACTGAAGATGAAACATCCTCCTCTAGTTCCAGTGAAGATGATGAAGAAGAAAAGAAGGCAAGGGAAGTTTTCCTTATGGCAATAGATGCGGGAAGCAGTAGATCAGATTCAGAAGAATCAGATGATGAAGAATTCCTCTCTAAAGAGGATTAGGTAATTGCTTCCTATGACTTTCAATCTAAAGAATTTCAATCTGAACTTAAATTCTTTTGTTTATACCTAATAGGATCTAAAAAGGAAATCAAACTTCTCAGGGAAAAACTTTTAGAACAAGACAAAATCATTGCTGAAAGTGAAAAATTAACTGAAGAATTAAGCTTAGCCAATTAACAAATAGTTTTTCTAAAATCTTAATTAAGTAAGGCTAAGGAACTAGAAGAATCCCTGAGTGGTAGAAGCTTACAACTGTTAGATATAACTAGCACAGTTAATACAAGTTCTAATAATAACAAACTAGGATTAGGAGCCTCATCTAGTGAACCAATCCTAATTAAGAAAAATCAATTGTCAAAACCTATTAACTTCATCTCTGAAAATGGTAAGAAAAATACTGAACAGGTAGAAAAGGTTAATAAAGTTCTTAAACAGTTTGAACTTAATAAAACCAATCAGAAAAGGAAAAACAAATAGCATAACTATGTTCAGCATATTTCGTCGAACGCAGAACGACGAAATGGGTATGGTTCGTCGG